>JAPWGK010000001.1:1365725-2042338 GCA_029641185.1 Pseudofabraea citricarpa
GACGGTATTGTAAAGTGCCATCATGCAGCTCTCTTGATACACTACGCTTGACTTCGCTTCCAACAACTCTGTCCTTGGCTACCAGAGCAAAATCAGCTTCAGGTAGGGCAAAGTCAAAAGTCGACACTGCGAGATTAGATGGGAGTTTTGTGGGGCCAATTAAGAATCCTGTCATGGTCTGGTAGAGTCGTTCGGTCGGATTCTTTTCTTGTGGGATTGAAGTCAGCTCAGCCGTTAGTAGCTCGGGACTGCGCAGATGTGCCTGATGTAGTGTCTCGATCTCTGGCTGCGGATACTGTGAGGGATAGGTGTAATTGAGAGGAGGTATCAAAGGTCTGTCCATAGGGTCCGGTATTGAAGCATATGCTCTGGGGTCATTGATTGGATCGAATCGGACGTAAGTGTGATTAGCAGGTTGGACTTGCATTGATCGTACCATGTTTGGTGGCGCATTCATGCTGTTATGCTGTGCCATCGACATCTGGGGAGAGACATTGCTTGAAGAAACATTGCTATTCCTTGATGGTGTATGTGCCTGAGTATGCAGGACAGGAGGTTGCCCATGGTTGATCTGGGACGCACGTGCGCGGTTCATAGCGAGGACATGTTGTATATTCTGATCCTGCTGGACTTGAAGATTATGTTGTAACTGTGAAGGGTCTTGGGACACCGGCTGCAATTGTTGTTGCTGCTGCTGGATCCAGGCTTGTTGATTTATTACACGCTGATGCTCATTTATGAGCTGTTGCCGACTTGCCTGGATTGGAGCTTGACGTTGATTTAGAACGTGCTGTTGCATCCGCATCTGTTGCTCTTGAATTGCCTGCTGTTGAGCTTGAAATTGGGATTGCTGACCCTCAAGCGCTTGCCGCTGGTTGATCGCCTGTTGTTGAAGAATTTGTCGCTCATTTTGATTATCTATGAACTGGCGCTGCTGCGTTGAGTACGTGCTGGGTTGCTGCCGAGGCATTTGTTGGCTGGATACTTGCTGCTGGTTGACCATTGGAACCTGAGATTGAAAATTACCTGAATTTCTTGAGTCTACTAATTGTTGTGGCATCTGCTGTGGCATATACTGGTTATCCCCGTTACTGTTACTCCTCAGAATTAATGGTGCCCATTGAAATCCTTGTGCAGGTGAATTGGAGTGAGGACTTGACGTTGATTGTCCAGGGACTAAAGGCGAGTTCATGGAAATATTTGGAACGTTCGGAGAGCCAGAGCTCGAAGGACTTTGGTTGTACTGGTGATTGGGACCCGACCAGTTTGGTGTGTTGCTAGTAACAACTCTGGGCCCGAAGCTAGAGGATCTTAATTGGGCCGGACCCACGGGAGCCTGAGAAGAACTAGTAGGGACTTGAGAGGCGTACGACATTGCTGATCGCTTGCGTTTAATGCGCTCTTGGTTGAGTACGGTATACTGATTGCGTATGTCGGCATCACGCAGGCGGATCTCTTTCTCAGTCGGAGGACGGTCCGTATTGTATCTAGCAGCCAGTCTTTGATGCCCTTCAGTATCTTTCTCGAAGACAGATTCCACCCGTAGTCCCAAGTCATCATCCCTATATCCAATGTTCCGTCTTACGTATCTGTATATCACCTCCTGCAATATTGTGGAGCAGAGTCCCAATCTGTTTACCATCTCATCTACAAGTGGTGGGTAGCCTCTTTTGCAACACTCCCTCTCAAAAATATGGAATTCCGAGACAAGCTTTGCCAGGAAAGTACCCACATCTTCCAATGCTTGAGCATAACCAGTCGATGTGCGGACTAAGTCTTCGAGGGGACTTGGGAAGTTAGTAAACCATTGAAGATGATTCAGAGCTATTCCATCGTTGGTGCGCAGTAAGCTACCAATGATCTTAAAGGCGGATTCCATTATTGCATCATTAGGAAGACCTCTGATGGATGGAAAATTTGCTCGTCTCAAAGACCAGACGCAGAATATTTGATGCAATGCAACATATGCTAAGTCCTCCTTATTACATGCATTCTTCAAAAGCTCAAGTCTTGGCCTCTCCAGGTTATCAGGCTGTGTCGCAGCTGGCCCAAGTTCTTGAAATTTTTGATCAATAAATATAATTCTAGGTCGCAGAGATCGCGGAATAGGCGCTTGGTTTCTAAGCAAAGTATCAGTAGGTTATTTTGTAATGCCCGCAAAGTGCATCATATCAACTGTAGCTTAAGACTTACCTCGATCTTCGCTGACTTCTACCATCATTCTGTTCTCTTGCAGAGTTTCCAGTGATACGGGGAACCTGGACTCGATTATATACGACTGTAGGTGATTGCACCTGAGGCTGAGTAGGCAGTAATGTAGAGGGCAACGGAGGTACCGCGGAAGATGGTCTCTGAGACGAGGCAGGGCGTGAGTGAGGCTCCTTTCGAACATCGGGAGAAGGATGAGATTGACTCTCCTGGGGCGATGGAACGTGAGTCTGGAAATCAGTGCGCAACTGGGTCGTTTGCTCTCTACGTTTCTCGGCAGCTGCGCCGTTTTGAATATCGTACGTAGTGGCTCGCGATATCTCTCCCTGGGGCCTTGAGGGTTCGACGTTGGCCGAAGATAGCCTGCTAGGTGCTGGAGGTGTAGTGTGTTGCGTCTCGAGACCCGAGGAAATTATTGTTGGGCTTTCATGAGGATGAGACATGACAGGACTTGGTTCATCGCTGGGGGCTGGTGAGGGCAGCACGGCTGCCGTTTGTCTATACAAGTTTCATTAGCCTCTGATCTCATTTCCTTCTTCTATTTGATGTGTAGCCTCTATCGCTATGTTCGTCTCGCGTGGCATAGGATTGACTTACTTCTGCGGTACTGCTGCAGGCGCAATCTGTGCAGATGATGGATTTTGGGGGCGAGGTGTTGGCCGGACAGGATCTCCACGATGTCCCACCATCCATGATTTCCTCTTCCCACCCAGAAGGGTGTTGAGGGTGTTGTTTGACGAAAGGACGTCCTGTTCTGTTTGCGCCTGGTGGCGGTCTCTACTGGGAGGTCTGGGCATATCTCAGAAAGACATTCGAATTCATGAGGGCAAACATCGGACTGGAGCAGGGGAATCATCAGCGAGGGACTTATTGCAGATGTGACAAGAATTATGACAATACCGTGAAGCCGCGCGCCTCTCTCGAGTTGTGCGAGGACAATCCGAGGATCAGATACCACAGGCTACCATGCGCGAAGAATGGTTGTCCTGATTGTGTAAAGCGCAAGAAGCGGCAGACATTCCTTCACAGCTCAGGTTGAGGTCTTCACCAGCAGACTCATGCTCTCACGAAAGAAGATGGCAAGATGACAAGATGCTGGCAAGACAGAACACAGGCAGGCGGGCAGAAGATTACTTGGAGATGCGCAACAACAATAAATAGCGTGCTGAGGGGCGACTTGCGAATTAAAGGAGTTGTTAAGAATTAGAAGCTGGTATCCGAGGAACAGAAAGAGAACAAAGTAGTCAGATAGATGGTGATTGTCTTTGTCTTTGTCTTGGTGGTGACTGCCCTGGTCAATGTGAATAATGGAATAACGCCTGCGGCCGCACACGGCAAACCAATGATCCCAGCAGGTATCGGCGATAAAATGCAAATTCAAGGCCGCACCATGCTCGAAAGGGGATTAGTCTCATTGTAGTATGGGGCTCTAGTGAGTCTTTTAGTAGCGAAGTACATGCAGCAGTATTAAAGTAGCAAGAACCTGTCCAGTACAGTACAGCAGACCCTATAGACCCTGTAGACCCTGTAGACCCTGTAGACCCTCCCCTCTTTGTCCACTGTACAGTACAGTACAAAACCTCCTAGTGCTCCCCCTCCCCTCCTAAGTGGCCCCTGTAGCCCCTGTAGCCCCTCCCATGTAGGCCTTTGCATGTCGGCCCTCACTGACCCTTGCCCGCCTGTGGCCTGTGGCCTGTGTGGCCGGTGACCTGGACCTCAGCAAAAAAAGTAAAGTGAGTGGACTGCAGCGAGTACCTTACTGTACTGTCCTGTCCTGTACTCTTGCCGTGTGTGCAGTCCTGTGTGACTTGGTGCCGGTTGGGAGGGGAGACTGAGTGGTGAGTGGTGTGAGGTGAGAGAGCAGTCAGTCACTCATGTTGCGTTGAATCAAGCGCCCGTCTGGACTCTGGTGGACCACCAGCACCACCAGCACCACCAGCATCAGCACCAGCACCTAACGCTATGAAGCAGCATTGAGCAGTGAGCACTGAGCACCTGCCACTTCCACTTCCACTCACTCCCATTTCCACCTCCGTTACCCAACCTGAGTAATTGTGATCCTCCTCCTACCTTAAGTCAATAACAACAACAACACCACCACAACGTCTCCGTCTCCTCCTCCTCCTCCACACCGACACCACTTTGTTCACTTCCGCTGCGGCCACGTCTCACTCACTCCCTTGTTGTCGCCCCATCTTGCTTTTGCTTCGTTCGTCCTCTGGACTATGCTGAAGTAGTCTGCTTGCACCTGTCCAATTATCCAGATTACCTCCACGCCAGCGACCCCAATCAACCGGCCTGTCGCCCTCCGCACGGCACATCCATGTCCACGACAGCGAAGCCCATATCTGCCGCTGTCATTTATGCCAACTTGTTCACTCCATACTGAACTTTCTTCTTGTACATTCCGTCCCATCTTGCGAACCTCCCTCATTCCGAAGACGCAACCTGCCTGCTACCGTTCGTATCGCAACTTGTGGTAGACTCGCCTTCCAAGGGGCTCTGATGGTTCGACAGTAATTGGCATTCGTCGTCAGCGACACCTGCAAAGCAGTGAGGCAGATATGGCATCTCCAATGTCCGCAGAATCACAGGGGGACAAACCCCGACCGGAGGTGGGACAGATACTGGTGGTAATTCGTAAGTTGAGGAATGCTCTTTGTACATGCGGTTCTTATAGATCGGGACTCAGGACTTGCGTAGCCGCACGGTCAGGAGTAATTGCACATAGTACACCTGAGAAGGGGAATTGAACTGACAGAAACGCAAAGACGATTTTTCAGCAAGAAGTTCGGATGAATTGACCCTGGCGAAAGGAGATCGGGTCGAGTTAATCGAACGCGACGATGACTTTGGAGACGGATGGTATCTTGGACGGCATCTAGCAAACGGAAATAATGGTCTATTTCCTGAAGGTGAGTACCTGCGACTTAGTTACTAGTTACCACATATTGTACTGTGCCGTCCAGCTAACTATCGAAAAAAAAAATAGTCTACACCAGACTAGCTCCTCGAGGTCCCTCATATCCTATGAGTAGTTTTAATGTACCACGTCCGTATCCTACCCCTATCGAACCAGCTGTTTCCGAACTTCCAGAGGAGCAGACCTCCAGTGCGAACCAATCTGGACTTTCCACTCCAAACACTGATATAGATCGAAATACACAAGATCGAAATGCGAGTGCCCCAGCTCTCTTGGATGTGCCCACTTCGAACCCCACGCTCCCTTCCCTGATTACACAAGAATCTGACACTACTTCCACCATGGGCTCGTCCTCAAGTTCACCAGCATTCCCTAAAGCACTCAGCATGACATCAGCAGCAAAGTCACACGGGCATGGCCAAGATAGTCCTGTTATGAATGAGACCTTGAGTGTTATCGATGAGCATATCACCGATATGAAATCTCCTCCTAACGCTGGTGTTGAACGTCGAAATGGGAATGATTCGGGGAGCGAATATAGTAGTCATCTCGAGCAGAGATTATCATACATCAACGGTGAGGAGACGGACGAAGAAGAGGAATGCGTACATACCCGCGAGGAAGTTGTGGCCTGGACACCGGACCAAGTTGCTGAGTATCTCTTTACTTCCGGGGTTGAGTCAGTCCATTGTGAGGTATTTCGGGACCAGGAAATTACTGGTGATGTCTTATTAGGCATGGACCAAGCGTCTGTATTTTTGAAGGAATTTGATCTTGGTTCAGTTGGTCGAAGATTGAAAACATGGCAGAAAATTAAGGTGCTCCAGGACGAAGTGAATGGCACTACGCGACGGAACACCCAAACTTATGGCAGCGAAGTTGGGTCAGATGAGGTTGGACGAAGTCGGAGTCGCAGCAGCACTTCAACTGCCATGCTCCCAAGGATTCCAAGTTTGATGGAGAGACCGGGTTCCCGTCAAAATACTCGACTCTCTCAACAACAAACAACACGCAACAATTCTATTTCAAAGCCTTTGTCTCCCAGCATGTCCACAGACAGCCCCACAAGACCAACTACAGAGGCGCGACCATCCGCAGCATCGATTCGAGATCTTCATCATTCTCGACAGAATTCTGTCAGTCAGGAGTTTGGTAGCAGCTCCATCATGGGGACACTAGCTGGAGACACGATGACCCAGTCACCAGTCCAGCAAGACACAATGCACAGGAAGCAAGCGTCCTTTGACAGAAATTGGACCATGGGAAGCGCTGCGCCCTCGCCCTCGGTACCAAGCAGGCCATTGTCGTCGGCGGGATTACAAGGAGTTTCGAGAAGCTCAACCGCTGATTTGTCACAAGGCACAACTACCGTCACAAACCTTGACACTCTTGATAGGGGCTACTTCTCTGGCGGTGAACTTGAAGGACGGCAAAGGAATGTTCTTCGGAAAAGAGGCAGTACGGCTCATTCGCGAAACTCAAGTTACACGGAGGAGCAGAGACTACGAAGTGCCACAGCGCATTCCAGACACTCAAGGTTTGGCAGTGTAGATTCCATACGTGATTCACCCCCGCCTTCGGCTTCTCAAAAGTATTATGGCCTCTCTGTAAATGGTCGTCGCAGAGCTCCTTCTGTAGCATCAATTGACACGCCAGCACGACCATTACCGCCGCCAAAAGATGCGCCTTCGCCCATTGTCACCAAAGTTGAAGGTGGAGCTCAGTCGGTCAAATCACCCGGGACGAGAAACGCATCGGATTGGTTGTTGCCAGTAAAGCCTCTTTCACAATCAAGGCACTTCGGCCTCAGAGCCATATCAGATGCCGTCACTGGCAATGAGAGGTCTCGGGTAACATCTCCTACAGAACAGACAGCTCCATCTGTGAAGGATTCTTTGGATTCACCATCTAGAACTGGATCCAGCACGCCATCTGGTGGGCCAAGTCTCGACTTGGACTCTCCAGACGCAAAGAGTTCAAGCACAATGACTACACCTGGCAGTCTAGGCAGTAAATCCAGCAAGAAAAAGTCGAAGAAAGAAACTAGCGCATACACCCGTGGTCTTGAGAAGAAGAGTCCCAAGGAACAAATACCAAATGCTGATTACAGTGGATGGATGAAGAAGAAAAGTACTAATCTCATGACCACGTGGAAGCCAAGACTTTTTGTCCTGAAAGGACGCAGGCTCTCGTATTATTATTCCGAGGATGACCAGGAGGAGAAAGGCTTGATTGATATTTCTTTTCATCGCGTTCTCCCAGCCGACAACGACCGCCTGACAGGTTTGCATGCTACTCTTACCGGTGCTACCACCAGTCCTACTACTCCTTCTGGTTCTCATACACAGACATCTGCAGAGGTAGCAGCAGCAGCAGAGCCGGAATCCACGTTGAGCAAAGGTTCAGACTCGATGTTCATCTTCAAGCTGGTTCCGCCACGCGCTGGTCTTTCACGAGCAGTTACTTTCACTAAACCAACTGTACATTATTTTGCTGTTCCGAACATTAAGCAGGGTCGCCTATGGATGGCAGCACTCATGAAAGCTACAATTGACCGCGACGATTCCAAAGCTATTGTCACTACATATCAGCAAAAAACCATCTCTCTTAAAAAAGCACGCGAGATGCGACATCGCCCACCAGCCTTGATGAATCTGGATGAACACGTAGATGAGGAAGCGATGAAGACGCCTGCCAGTGATAAAAACGGGCTAAACATTCAAGGCATCATCTATGATCAGGAGCCTCAAGAAGGGGACAGTGGTGTCTCTGGAATCCTGAACCCAGACAGCGCCAACGCAATCCTACAGCAACAAAAGTCGGAAAGTGCAAAGGCTAAAACATTCTCTTGGGACGGAACAGCCCGTGAAGAAGAAATGCCGATGAGTGCTTAAGTTACGACAATATACCCAGCTCTCAGAGCTAATTTCGTTCCTTGTGGAGCTCACCACCACACCTTTCTTTGTTTAATTTTCAGCAGGACGGCCTGCGCGATACATATAATTTACCCTGATCTTGACATGCATATCAGCTCGTACAGGAAGGATAGGGGTTTGACAGGTTGACACACAGATCTCACTTGACGGGAAGGATGCAGGGCAAACAAATGTGTATGGATGAGATGACGGCCATGATGCAAGCGATCAAACTTCATACAGTTACTTTGTAATATAATGGAGGAGAGGGAGGAGGATGAAGATAACTCATTCAACAAGATAATCACCGCATAAGGTCGGCTGCAGCCTTGGCCGTTCCATCGATCTCTGCCAACTTTGTGCCTCGTGTGCCTCTAATTGTTAGTCAAGCGAGGGGTGCCAAGAAGATCGGTCCCAGAAAATATCCTCACTCGCCAAATCAACGTCATACTGCAATGCACAAACATATTAGTTTGGACATAGCTCGATAGGTTTTCACCTCTAGTGCTTCTAGTTGGCCGAAGAGACTTCTGCTAAGGCAATTGGCCCCGTTGCTTCTCCAGGTATGGCGCGATGTTGTATCAGGTGACGCTACCAGTCGAAGGGTTTAAAGGTAACCTAAATTTCCCACTTCTTTACTTTGACCTCTGCAGCACATTAACCAAACTGGTAAACATTCGCGGATACTTATCTTACTTTGCAGCCTGGCCACAGTCAGTCACTGGAAAGAAAGAGGTATATAGGTTATCTGGCCTTGATAATTTCAGGAAAGCACCATCGACCTTCGCCGTCCACGATTCGCAGTCCTGCAGCACTCAAAAGCATAAGATACTTCGCCATTGCACAATTAGTTCTCAAAGGCTATTACCACCACTACTTATCTTATTCTTACTGAGTGAGGGTGATCAGAATCGACGCGACACGATACACCAAGCCAGAAAGCAGCACTCCAAAGCGACATCGATACCAGGATCCACAGCACCAACTCAACCCTTTGCGCCAATCAATCAGCAGCCATGAGCGGATTCGTGCATAAGATCAATCCCTTTGCGACGGAAACCATCGACTCGTACCCGGGAGTTCTTGTACCTTTAAGCCAAGCGCGTCGTCACCCAACCGTGGAAGCTGAATACGCCCGTCGTCGTTCTCTGGAGCAAAGCCAAAGCCAGTCTTCCGAAACTGAAGTAGACGCCCATCGCAAAAGTGCTTCCAAGGAAGAGAGCGGTGTACCCAGTCCTAATAGCGAGATCCTGTCTCCCAATAGTATAGAAGGCCTGAAAGCTGAAGTGTATGAAGATAGTACAGCCGGCGCGACTGACACTGCTTATGACTGTAAGTGTGTTAAAGGACCCGCCCTCCCTTTTCACTCAATTCAAAATCTCCTCTCGGGAAATGAATGACCCAGCAATACGACAGACACGAAGCTGTTGTCTTACACATTTTTTTGATGAAGAGTCTGGCTAACTAGGGAATAGTAAAATCGAAACTTGTCAATAAAGCCATCCAAGACATTGGGATGGGCAGGTACAACTGGAACCTGTTTCTTTTGTGTGGGTTTGGTTGGTTCGCTGACAAGTAAGTTTCAGCCGCGTCATTTAAAACTGAAGGATATATACTAAACTCTAGAAGTCTCTGGCTACAGGGCGTTGCTGTTACACTGCCTGCACTTCAAGCAGAATTCGGAATTTCTGAAAAAGAGGTTCGTTATACGACTTGCTCCCTCTTTACCGGTCTTTGTGTTGGAGCAAGCTTCTGGGGTATTGGCTCTGATGTCATGGGTCGAAGATTGGCCTTCAATGCTACCTTGTTTCTTGCAGGCACCTTTGGTATCGCCGCTGGCGCTGCTCCAAACTGGATTGGCCTTTGTGCTCTCTTTGCAGCCCTTGGAGTTGGTGTTGGCGGTAATCTTCCCGTTGATGGTGCTTTATTCCTCGAGTTCCTACCTGGGGCTTCTAGTGGTCTCTTGACATTGTTATCCGTATTCTGGCCCATCGGTCAACTTGTGGCATCCTGTATTGCCTGGGGGTTTATCGGCGGCAACTACCCCGTGGACAAGGGCTGGAGATATGCTGTATACACCATGGGTGCCATCACTTTTGTCATGTTCATGTCTCGGTTTTTCCTCTTCACACTCTACGAATCACCGAAATTTCTTCTCTCTCGTGGCCGACAATCCGAGGCCGTCGCCGTCATTCATGCCATGGCTTACAAAAATAAGACCCAGACGTGGTTGACCGAGGATATCCTCAATGAAATTGGTGGTGATCCCGCAGTTGTTGCGGACTCGACGTTGACGACATCACAAATCGTCCGCCGCAAAATGGCATCATTCTCTGGAGAGCGCGTTGGTCCCTTGTTTCACAACAAAAGGTTGGGCATCACGACTGCCTTGATTTGGTTTTGCTGGTTGACCATCGGAATGGGCTACCCACTCTTCAATGCATTCTTACCTCAGTATCTCGCTCGGGGTCAGAGCTCAGGAGGCGACCCCATTAGCACCTACGAGACTTATCGAAACTATGCCATCACATCAGTCGTTGGGGTGCCTGGCTCGTTCATAGCTTGCTATACGGTCAACATTCCTTATATCGGTCGCAAGGGTACAATGGCCATCTCCACTCTACTTTCAGGAATCTTGCTCTTCCTCTTCACCACTGCCAAGTCCAGCAACGCACAATTGGCATATTCTTCGGTCGAGGCATTCTTCCAGAATATCATGTACGGAGTACTGTTCGCTTATACTCCAGAAGTCTTCCCGGCTCCAAACAGAGGTTCAGCTACGGGCATTGCCAGCTTCTTGAACCGTATCGGGGGTCTTTGTGCACCAATTCTAGCAGCCAATATCCCCGGTGCGAATCCCAATGCACCGGTCTATGTCAGCGGTGCTTTGATCCTCGCAGCTTCCGTCGCCATGGCATGCTTGCCAATTGAGACGAGGGGGAAGCATTTCTTGTAGATGACAGGGTCTTGTACAGTAAACTATTTGAGCCAAGGGTGTTTAGAGGTGTGAAAGATGAATGTTCGTACATCGCATCTACTCACAACAGAGCCCTGTACATGCTTTAAAATATTAACTTAGCTTGTAATAATATCATTCAAAGCTGCTACAGTATCGAGTGAGACACTAAAATACATGCAATCTCGCGCGTGAAATTGACCAAGCTGTTATGATAGATACTAGGTAGGGCCGGGGGATCACTGGGACTGGGACTGGGGCTGGGGCTGGGGCTTGAGGCTTGCTCGCTTGGGCTGACAGGTGCCGAAGCCGTCTTGGGCGTTCGATGTGCGATATGCGATGTGCGATGACGAAAGAAGCAACCCCACCCCACCAGAACTTGTACAGTACTTACGGTACTGTACTGTGAGGGATCATCTTGCCTTGCCGCATTCTTTTTGCAGAGGCAGAGGCTCCCGTCCTCCGCGGCTGGAATCGCATGAGCTTAGTAGCTCACCATGAGCATCAGCATGGGCATCAGAGCTCCTGCATCCCAAACCCATATCGCATTGCTAGCCCGAATGAGGCAAGGAAGGCAGAGGAGGCGGGTTACGGCAACGCGCAGCGCCCAGGCAACAAAAACCAAACGAGGCTGAGGCCCAACCAAGCCTTACTCGAAGTGACATCCGATATACCCATTCTTCTTCACAGCAGCAAACCAGTATAACCATTTGCATTGCATTATCGAGGAGAGCGCGAAACCCTGGTCTTCGCACCCCCCCAGAAACCATGTCGGTCCGCATTCACCTCGATAACCAACACACCTACTACACAAATCTCGAGTTTATCAGTGGGAAGGTGATTCTGAGCTTGACCAAAGATGAGAATGTATCAGCTATCGTCGTCAAGCTGGAGGGCGAGAGCAAGACAGTCCTAATGCGTCCTGCGCTAGGACAGCCCGGAAGTGTCTATGGTGCCCAAAGACAGAATCAGCGGCAGCATTTGGCCTTGGAAAACCACAAGATCCTCTACAAAGCCCAGCAGGTCTGGCCCGATTTGGATCCCAGGAGTGGTGCAGCTATGGGATTGGCATACACCGTACGACCAGGCACCCACGAATATCCCTTTCAATTCAAGATGCCCTTCAACAATGGCTGTTGGGATCCGCAGGCGCAACGGGAGGGCCCAACAACAGGAGGGCTTGCAGCACTAGGATTGGGTGGATTACAACAACTGCAATTCCAACACATCAAGAAGACCTTACCACCTTCGCTGACAGGCTTCCCGGGTGAAGCAGAGATTCGATATTATGTTAAGGTGACTGTGCAGAGGCCGTCACTTTTCAAGGAGAATCGAAGATCTGCAATTGGATTCAAGTTTCTTCCCGTTGAGCCTCCACGACCACCGCCAACAACGCATGAAGTCTTTGCACGACGCCCGCATACTTTTCAAGCAGGGTTAGCACCTGCCGTAAAGAAATCCATGTTCAAGAAGAAGCCGGTCGCGTTGTCAGATACAGCTCCCAAGGTTGAGGTGGATGCGCGGCTGCCGAGTCCTCCAATTCTTACATGTAATCAACCTGTACCTCTACGAATTATTGGTAGGAAAACAAATGAGAGTCCTGAAATTGCTTTCGTGACCTCAATCTCGATTCATCTCTTTGGACATACAGAAGTTCGAGCTCATGATGTGTCGAGAACTGAAGTTAATACTTGGGTGCTCATGAGTTTGACAGCATTAGCTATTCCCATCACATCGCCTAGCGACAAAATTGGGACAGAGACTGTGATTGATAGCAAGTATTGGGACCAGGTGCGGTTACCCAATACTGTAGCACCATCGTTCCAAACATGCAATATTAGTCGTCGTTACGAACTTGAGGTCCGAGTAGGATTGGGTTATGGGGTCGTGGGAGATATCCAAGTAAGTGATTCGAATTACTTAATTGTTCTTTAGTAACACGGGCTAGCCACAATCCGTGATGCTTCCACTCCGATTCCAAGTCGATATCTTCTCAGGTATTTCGCCTCCAGCTGCACTTTTAGACGCCATGGCAGCTCGGCCAGTACCGCCAGTACCATCGACTGTCAACGTCCCCGTTACAGGACCATCTAGACCTCAAAGTAATGTACCAGCGTATGATGCTGCTTATCCTCCACAACTTAGTAGTACCGGCTCTGCTCCTGAGGATCTACCTCCGCCCAGCTATGAGGACGCCATGGCCGAAGAGTTCACACAGCCGGATGGACCCAGACCTGCGTATAGTGGTGTAACTAATGAAAATGCTCCCAGTGATGTGGGTGAAAAGGGAGGCCCTGCTGCACCTACAGCAGCAGCTACAGGGCCAAGAGAAGAAAAGGGCGAGCCGCCTAGTGGCCATACTGTTGTCTGAAGCAGGAAAACCAGGCGTTTTGTGTTATTATAGTTTAATGATATCCCCAACGATGAATTGTTTACTTCGTTTCCCCTCTTTTTAGGATTATGGGTGAGTCTCGTTCTTATACAATAAGGTTATTACAAGACATCGCTTATAATACAAGCAACCTTCATGGAGCACTTCTTTTCTTTCTTACAAAGCATATCCTAATCGGCACTTTATCATCATAGAACGGACCCATTTGCAATTCCCTCTTCATAACGCCGAATTCCACCGGCTCCATTGCTAAGCCCGCCTTATCACAAGTATTGAAGAACAATCCCATGGTCTTCTCATTCCTCTCGGTAGCTGCAATCAAAATTTCGGCTTTGGGATAGAGGTCAAGCAGCTCATTAAACGTGGCTACTAGTGGGATGTGGGCGGAAGCATCATATGTCACGTCGGCACCGAGAACCAAATCGATCTCGTTCCCTCCATTCCAAGCGGGTTCTTCGGTCCCGAGAAGTGGATGTCCCCATTTCAACTCTTTCACTCGGATTTGTGACAGAGGCTCAGGAGTCATCGACTGCTCGAGGTCCTTCAGGTAGATGTTCGTCGGGAGACTGCTTACAATGTCTTCGCTTCCGTCAGTAGCGAGGAATTCTCGCGCCCCAAGGTACTTCATACATAGTATTGATAGATAGCCTGTCCCGGCACCGAGTTCAAGGATTGAGCACTCGCGAATGAGGGATGGGTGTGAGAGGAGGTAGGTCCCGAGATGCAGAGCGGCTTCCCAGGTTCGGAGACCCGTGGTTCCGGATGCGAACAATAGGTTACGTGATTCAAGAAGGCTGATAGTTGGGGACTCCGTGGTCGTCTCTGGACTTGGGCTTGCTGGTAGGCACAGCTGGGAGAGGCTGTAGGTTACGAAGCTCTTTTGTTGGGCGGATGCGACTTCGCTTGGCAAGGGCTCGAATAGGAGCTTGGAAAGCTGCGTCATCAGATTGTCGGAGATTCCCTGGTCATTCTGGTGTTAGGTTGCCTCTTCGACTTGAAAGTGACGTGTGACATGGTGTTGACTGCAATCTCTCGTGGAAGATTTGAGTTGAGAAAATAGAGGTGTTGACGAGAATCCTATATCAAGCTGTGTACCTGCAGAGTTCCAATATATTGCTTGTACTCTTGCTATATCTTTATACCAGGTTCCCTCAAATTTTATACCAACAACCTCTAGATCGCTTGATCTTATATAACCAACCCTCAATGAAAGGATCTCGACTTGACTGCATAGAACCTATGAAACTCTCCACCTACTTAGAGTGGTTGCCTCTATATGGGCCCATAATTCTGATGTAGGAACCAGTCACCAAAAAGCTGCTTTCAGTGGAATCCTGAGATGCGCAAGAAAATGAAGCCTTTGTTACATAACCCAAAGAAAAAATGAAATGAACTGCATACTTCTTCGTCCCAATTGACAACACTCTCCTCAATTCGCTTAGTAAGCTCTTTGAGCACACGAAGCTGATATCTCCCCGGAGGTTTATACTTCGCGCCACCATCTTCAGCGAATAGTCTGCTATATATTTCTTCTTGGAAACTCTCTTTCCGTAGATACTCCGCATCTGGCCATGAGAGGTTGTCGAGCTGTAGATACTGACTGCAGAATCTTTGTAGTTGACGCTTTTCCATTCTTTCTTGCTCAGACTCTGCGGCGTCTCTATGTTACCTGAGGATCATCGAATCCACCGTCAGCATAGAATTCAATGTTAATATTTGAGGGGAAGTGGCATGTCAGAAAACGGAAGAGAGTCGGGCCATTGATGTTGCCCTGGTCATGTGACGGAGTTGCGAAAATCGCTTAGCGCAAGACTAAACCCACTAAGCGAACTGAAAATCCACAACGCCCGAACCTCGAAATTCCCATATCCCGCCCGCAGAGACGACGACTTCTTTCCTTCCATCGACAAAACACAGCGAAGATGGCCGACCAACCCGTAACATTGCGTACGCGCAAATTCGTAGGTTCTCCCCCATCGCAATGCTCTATACAAGATGCTCGCCGTCGAAATTCTCTGGGTGGCTGGCTGACAGGTTTGGATTGTAGATTAGAAACCCGCTGCTTGGCCGAAAGCAGATGGTCGTCGACATCCTGCACCCAAGCCGCGCCAACATCTCCAAGGAGGAACTCCGAGGCAAGCTCGCTGAGATGTACAAGGCCAACAAGGATCAAGTCAACGTCTTCGGTCTCCAGACGCAATTCGGTGGTGGAAAGACGACTGGTTTCGCTCTCGTTTACGATTCCCCAGAGGCCTTGAAGAAGTTCGAGCCTCATTACCGCAAGGTCCGCGTTGGTGTTGCCACAAAGATTGAGAAGCCCAGCAGACAACAGCGTACGTTCCTCTTCGTGATTGTGTGGGATGGGATGGGACTTGCTTGGATCTATCGAGATCTCTTATCATTGGAGTATTGTGCTGACATGAAGGGGTGATTAGGCAAGCAACGCAAGAACAGACAAAAGACTCTCCGAGGAACGGCAAAGGTTAAGGGCGCAAAGAAGAAGAAGGATGCTTAAGCGATTCGCTGCTCCTTCGGTGTGGGACGGTGGAAATATGGCAATGGGAGGAAACTGGTGTTTAGCTGGTTTTCTTTTCGTGTTTGTAACGCAAAGCAAGCAAAAATTCTTCACGTACTTGGCTCTCTCCTGTTGTGTTCCAGGTGGAACAGGTGTTATGGGTCACGTCAGGTCATAATGGCATGAAAAATCTCGATCTTCGAATCCTCCTCAGGACGGCCTACCATAACACAATCTCAATAAAGGCTGCTGTCATCCCTCCGAATGTATTGCGCAGAATGTGTCAAGGATACAATGTGAATCTAAAATATCTTCCTTGGAGGCAAGGCCTGCAGTGTGAAGGATTGTGAGATATCTCTTTGTGTATGTGGTGGCAAAATCTCTAAACTGAAGGTTTCATTGTTTTGGGTGCACAGGTAAGTTCACAAGATTGGTTTAGGGTGCATATGGTCATGAATTGAGACTGTCTGCTACATCTAGAAAGCAATTGACTTCTCAAGGTCTGCCCATCTCATCCCCAGGCAAACCCAATCTGGGTAGTAATATGATAATGAAGTCATGATCCCTTCAATCTTCAGCATCCATGAACTTTGGATTTCACCATGTCATGCTCAGCTTTCAAAGAGTATCTATGAAATTCTTGCGTCTCTAGAGCAAGTGTTGTTCCAGGAGTTCTTCAACTCTCTCCACTCCTTGTCGAGGCGAATTGCCAGCATATCAGTTCTTGGGGTGCGGCAATCCTTCATCTTGTCTCTAGATTCGAGCTTGAAGGCCTTCCATTCCTTGTGAAAGAGATTCCAGCAGTTTCTCCAGCCTCCGACGTCAGCCAACTGGTTGTCTTGAGAGTATAGCCAGTCCAGTTCCTTTCTGGTCTTTTGAATCTTAGAACGATACCAATCCCTATTTCTATTCCACTCGTCAATGCGGCTTGGGACTTGCACATTTTGCTCGGCCTCTTCCACCTTCACAATTCCCCCTTCCTGCTCCGGATGGATGACCCCGTTTAAGAATTGGTTATAGCCTGCGGCCTAAAGTTAGAAAGCTCGACGAGAGAAGTACAGAGTGGTAGGGATGGAGGAAACAGCAATGCCGTTATTTTTCTTACCCTGGTCAGTATCTTCGTCGTCATCATCGTCGTCGTCAATACCAGTCATCTCGCTGAAAGTGCCAATCAACTCCTCCCTACCTCCCAAGCCAACGACAGAGTCCGAGCTAGCCTCAGCGGCGCCAAGCATGATCTGGACAATCTCCCTATCAAACTTCGAGAGATGTTTCAGCTGTCCCTCGTAGTTGTGGTTGTTCAGAACCAAATCCATGTCTTCCTCGGCACTCTTCTCGCCTTTGATCCCCAGACTACCACCAGCCGCGCTGAGTCGTGCAATGATGAACTCGCACAGATCTCGGATCTCCACTTCCAGCATCTGGTGGTGGTTGCTCTTGATGCTGACGTCTTGCAGCTTGCGGATGATGATCTCCTCGGACATGTTGCCATACTGGGTCTGGAGTTCGCTGAGCGACAAGGTGGAGAACTCATGCATCAGCTGCTTCATGGAGGGGGCTGGCTTCTGGACTGGTTCTTGAACTGGTTTCAAGACTGCCTTCTTGACTGGCTTCTTGACTGGCTTCTTAACTGCCTTCTTGGCTGGCTTCTGAGCTGGCTTCTGGGTTGGGTTCGGGGCTGGTTTCTGGGCTCGCTTAGCGGCTTGAGCCTTGACGGCTCTCTTCACCTTGGGTGCCATCTTGTCGACGACTCGATTCGTGCGTCAGTTGGTGCTTCGCTTCTGTTCGATGCAGGTTAGTGCTCATATTGAAAGTGAGGCGCAAGAGAAACGCGTCGCTTACCCTACTCTGTTTGTCTCTCGGCGGAAAATACCTCCTAGGCACGCGTCGGTTGCCGAAGCTTGACTTCTGACCTTGACGAGGCGGTGTTTAGATCGAAGAATTCCGAAACCTCTTCCGTGGGACGCAAGATAAGTGCGGCTGCTGAAGCTTGATTCTTAACGTTAACGAGGCGATGCTTAGATCGAAGAATCCTAAAACCTCCTCTGTGAAGCGCAAGATAAGTGCGGTTATTGAGCTTTCCTCTGCCGCGCTCGTTAATTTTGCTTTCGCGGAAATTCAGAACTTATTAATAGTTAAACGCGTCAGAAGGTAGGACTTACTATCTCACCTCAGTCGGTGCGCAGGAATTCCTCTCTTTAACTGTGAGCAAAGGATAGAGAGGGTGTTGAGAGCAATTTGGAGTTTCGAAGTGTGGGTTAATAGTTAGGATTTAAACTCTTAACCTTTACACTAGGACGGGTAGTCTGGAGGAGCCAAACTCTTGGGGATAGCAGGGCGCTAGTAGTGGGCGAGAAAAGAGAAAGGCTAAGTGAATATGAAATCGCTCGTAGCGTGATTGCTTTTGAGGGTGCCTACCTAGTTATCAATTATAAAGTTTGTCTTAGTATCGATATTATTAACACTTTGCGATCTACAAATTCCCTCATCCGTTATCAGCAAAGACAAAAGACGACTTATTACTTATATATCCTTTCAGAATCCCTTGTAGCTTGGTCCGCAAAGTCGAGAGAGTGAGCGCTAGAGGTTTGTCTTGCTTCCCATTCAAGCAAGTATCCGCCACTATCCCTTATAAAACACCTTCTTTCAATCGCCGTTCTCGCGGAAAGCTAAGAAGACTAAGGCAACCAAGATGAACCATGCTCCTCTTTATATGTCTTGGCTTTAGCTTCTTCTTGCTTATCTATTAAACAGATTAGTATCTATATGTACTGCATGGTACAGCTTTCCAAATTGGGTAGGACGATAAGCGAACCCCTTTCAATACCAAGACCTCGCCTCGCTACCTACCTAGGTATATAATATCACCACGCATACGTAATAGAAGAGCCAATTGAAGTGTGTGATAATTTTATGCTCTGGGTTGATTGTCCGCTTGGGAATCTGGGCTAGATGATACTATAACCAAAGTGAATAATGAACCTAAACTAGTATTAGACGGGTTGGAATCTAAGAAGCAACCCTTAAGTACAGGTTTATAGCTGTGAGGGGGTATATTAGATATTATATTTTACATATTTATTGCTCGCAGTTAAGTCAAGATAACAGATCCTAATATCAGCTATATTGCCCAGTTCTCCAGGTTCAAATTTTAAGACTGTGTGCATAAAAGAAACCACCCATCAGGTTTAATAGTCCTCACTCAGAATATGCAAAAACAGATAATAATTCATTCAGTTTAGGAGGTAAAAACTTTATGCTTGAGACCATCCGATATACTCCCGGAACGCCAATCTTGACCCTTTTGCGGACACCCCCATCACCGTCTGTCCCTATCAAAATCCCTTCGACGATCCTGTTCATATCTGTCACTGTCCCTGCCACCTCTGTCCCGCCCATCTCCTCTTCCCCGACGATCATCTCTAGAATCATATTGCCTTCTTCGGTCTTGAGGACTTCGACTTCTGCTTCTTTCCCTCTTTTCAGAGTCATACTTACCCTCTCTCTCGTGCCTCTTCCTCATCTCATCCTCGTCATAAACCATACCATACCGATCACGCTTCCTATTATTGGAGTAATCGGCGGCTTTGTACTGCCTTTTCTTCTCTAAACCACTTACACCGCCGAAGCCACCACCACCAGTTCGTCGTTTTGAATTGGTTGCATTGCGCCAGGTATCCGAAAGCTTGGATACACTCTGGGAGAAATCAACATGGATTCTGTGGTCATCGATCAAAACGCCTTGCATTTTGAAATATGCCTGCTCGCAAGATGCTTGGTCTTCATATTCAATAAAAGAGTACTGAAGAGAATCGCCTGTGCGTTTATCGCGAATGACCTCACACGAAAGTACCTTGCCAAACCGACTGAATATTAACTCAAGATCCTCATCTGCAATAATATCAGCAATGTCTTCATGAATGGTAAAAGCATATTTATAGACGTACCTGTTGTAACCGGATTCAGTTTGCACACGAATAGCACATTCTCAGGAGGTTTGACTTCTGCGAAAGGAAGATCTCCAACCATTTCCAATGTCAATGCCTGTGCCCTGGCTTCTCGTTCTCTCCGCTGCTTTTCAACAGCCTCCGGGTCCGCATCATCATCAAGCTTATCATCCTCTCCAATCCTAACCGTAGCTAGCTGTGCTTTTGACGGTAGAGGGCTTTCTGGAGGTTCTACAAGTCCTGTAGGATCATCATATGGGTCATCCAAAATGACTGTGTGCTTTATTCGGATGTCTACCATTGGCCGGCCCTTTTCATCGCAAAATGCTTCATTGATTTTCTCAAGCGCATCGAAGCCTTCTACTACCTTTCCAAATATTGCCGCTTTATCGTCTAAGTAATCAAGATCATCTCCTAGAGTGATTATGAATTGACTGCCAGCAAGGCGTTCGTCGGGATCTCTTGATGATGGCGCAGTAGCCATGCTGACCGTACCCCTCTCCGCATGCTTCAATTTTGGATGAAATGGCGCCTTGAATGTCTTCTGCGAAGGCCCGTTTAGCACACCCCAAATCGAGCTTCCTCCATCGCTGCCTTGCGAGTCGGGGCCAATAGGATCGCCAGTCTGGAATGAGAAGTTCTTTTGGACGCTGTGTATCGGGGAGAAGTTGTAGTATTTGATTTTGCACAGCTTCAGGAAGCTAAATCAGCGTTGAGGTCTTAGCAACTATGTTTTCAGCTAATTGACAAGCAAGGGAGCATGGCAGGCTGGAATAGTACTCACTTTTCGCATAGTCTAGGCGTGTAGTCCACTAAAAGATCAATGACGATATCGCCAGCCGAGGTCTCCAAAAGCACACTCATGATTGGTATGCAGATGCCTACAGAAAGATGGATGAGGCGTTGGCATAAAGGTAGATAAGTCAATCGTTCCCGCAGATAGCGAGGCTAATGATGAAATTCAAGGGAAGGCGCGCCTATTAAGCGCCAACCACGCTAAGCTACTTTAGTATGACAGTAGGTATTCACAAGATGTATGCACTCAAGTATGCATTTCATCGGCATTGCAGCCAAAAGGGTTCTAGTACGGCACGAGGCAGGTCAAATTTCGTATATCATAATGGCGGAGCAGAAGTGTGTAGGTCTCAAACACAAATAAGATTACAGAAACAAGGTCACCTATCCTGGCTGTTCAAGAAGACCAGTCTTTCAGACTCCTTACTATCCATCCCTCTACAACGACCTTCACACATTCAAGGAACCGCCTCCCATCAGCCATACTTTCGTCTCTCCAGACTCAGTAGCCAAGGCTTCAAAACGCAAAGCAAGGCTACATATAAGGGCCACGATTTGGACCAAGAATCCTGTAATCAAGTACCATTGAAGTAGGGCTACAATCGCCTCCCTTTATATATGTTACGGCGGGCAATTACACTTTCGAGCTTATCGATCGCCAATGACATACTTGCGGCGCAGCATCACACCAAAGTATGGCTACATTGTCGCTTCTGCAAAGGGGTATCTGGTCACAGCAATACCGACAAAAGAATATATGACCGTAAAAGCAGAATGGCTTCTTGTTTCTTCTTGACGAATACAATCCTGAAATCTCCCACTTGAAGAGAATCCCAAAAGAAAAAAATCAACGCAAAACAAAAACGAGAACAGAAACTCCTGCAACCTTCCATTACGAAGCTTAGGAACTCGAAGTGGTGCGTATTCTCCTGCAACATCCGTGAACTTTGTCAAAGAATGGCTGTCAAGAATGCTAGATTACCAAACTTCGCCAGAAGGCAATCATCTAGGTACAT
This sequence comes from Pseudofabraea citricarpa, assembly GCA_029641185.1. Lineage (NCBI taxonomy): Eukaryota > Fungi > Ascomycota > Leotiomycetes > Helotiales > Dermateaceae > Pseudofabraea > Pseudofabraea citricarpa. Next base: position 1,387,393 of record JAPWGK010000001.1, read on the forward strand.
ACCTTGGTGTCGTATTTGGGAGCATCAATCAGTCAATACTGTCTCCAATATGTGTGTACCCTCGAGCCAGAGGCTGTCCTGGGATTATCCATCGGGTCCATAGGATATGGTGCACAGCTCCGCCATGAGTATTGAAATATTGGGTATTCGTAAAAAGCCTCGATCCCAGCGGCCTCCATTCGTTCTTGTTCTTGTGATTTGTTTCTTGGAGCTAGCTTCACGCGTACTCCATGGTCGAACATATTCCAGCAGCGTTGGCAATGATATCAAGCACAAGCTTTGGTGCGATATCGTAGCTTTGCTTGTATCATCGCCCAGAAGAATCAAGGGCTTCGGATGGTTCGTGCTTAGTTTATTTCCTTGTCGGTCACGGCTAGGATATTTACGCAGGAAGGCGAGGAGGAGATGGGAGATCCCACTCCAAGACAAGATCAATAACCAGAGACTGCTCGGCCGGTCTATCGGAGTATCTGCGGATTCTTTCTATGGTGATGGGTAATGTAAGAGCGTGTTTCGACTCCGAGTTCGTGATGAAGCTGCTGTATCTGTTTTGGTTCGAGGGCATCGATCACACCTATCAATACTGCTTCCAGTCAGCATGGGATCCACTCTCACCTTGTGCCAACGCCTAGTCATCTCCTGTATCGGTCACTGATGAAGTTCCTCCCTCTCATTCCGGACGCCTCGGATACCAAGGACATGCAATGTTCCTAGGTCATGACAAGGGACTGAGTCCGCGTTGTGACAGAACGACGGCCTCGAGGTCAAGACAGACCAAGTATTCCATCACCAGGTGTACTCTTGGGCTAGCCTGGTCAGACGGGATGTTCTTACTGTGGGCAGCGTGGTTGGAGGTCCCGCTTGTGTGAGACACATGTCGCCGGTCGCAGTGTCGAGACAACGGAATTAGGAGAATCGCTCTCTTCATCCAGGCAAGTAAAGACCATGGCTCAAGGCATCAGGTTCAGCAAGAAATAAGTGGTAACAGCCTATAGTTTCATTGGGCTTGGTGTCGGGGTTTGCTGATTGTGATTATAGGTACGTGTTGATGTCAATCTGTGTGTGAACATATGAAATTGAAGGTAGGTACGCTTAGATCTTCCAAAGCCAGTATTACCGAGCCAACGCTTATGTAGGTATGTTACTACATAATTATTAGAGTATCTAATCAAGTCCCAAACATACAACGCACAAACCCCCATACATATTCAACAAGCATTCCAGTTCAATGCGGTATGAACGGAAGATGCAAGGCGATATACCCAAAAAGGTCCTCTATCTCGCTTAAAGCACTGTTTTGCTCTCCTGTCGAGGATTGCCGGCAATTTTAGGAAGTGCCTCAAGTCTCGAGCGTCAAAATTGCCACAAGAAATCTGGATCCATTGCTAGCTATGAAGACCTAACAAATAAAGGTTGCATAGAACGGGGGATCCTCCGGTGTTGTGAATCACCTCATTTGGCTGTAAAACTTTAAATTAAAGTTGGCTAACGCAGCGGCGACTCCCGACACCAACGCAAGCTAGAAAGACCCCTTCAGTGGAGGTATGGAGACAGTGATGAAGTACTGGACGGGAGCAACCTACTGTTGACAGAGAGATCCAGTCTTTAATGTTCAGAGCTCCTCTAGCTTCTACTCTCACATTCCAAAGATTACGAGCCGTGCCCCTGGCGAGCTGTTTGGAAAACGTTCCACCACAGTTGGTTTTCGTATAGACGTCTATACACAGGGAGATCGAACATGTTCCGCGGTCACTCATGGGGATAGATCAGCCATCGTCGAGTTGGCACAAGGAACTCCAGATCACTTCCTTCGCAGCATGCCAGTCACGTGGAAGGCATCTCTGCACAACGGTTGAAAATGATCTTTTTGTGAATTCCGAATTTTGGTATTATTGATGGATATAAGGTGTGGTAGAAGTCGAAGTTCCTGACAAGGGTGTCTCACCTGCCGTGTACCTCGCCAGCTTCCCCTCGCACTCACCGTCTACCTTAAGCGCACCACTCCCTTGTCGTTCTACGAATACATATCTACTTATGCACCTGCGATTTGTATTTGTTTACATGAGGCAACTACTCGGTCAGTGTTCTGCAGGTATTCTTCATATGGATGCTGGGTACAAAGATTTAGTAACCAGGTAATTGGCAAGCCACCTAGCTTCATCTCATACTGGCTGGCATCCTGCATATTGAGAAATGCAGTTTTACAGCAATCGTGGCCAACAAAAAGAAAGTCCCGAAACTCTATGGCATGTCTGCCACGTGCCTTTGGAGTTGTCTCCGCCATTGACAAGACTGATTTCTTCAAGATGGGAAGCCACCACGATTACTGGTAGAGCCTTTGGTACACAAAGATATCGGCATTAGGAATACTCTATCATTTGTCACAGCCTGCTCTCACTCGAGGTCTGCCCAAAGCCATTGGATGTGGATGCAACTCTGCATACTCGTCTGTTTCTTTTACTCGATTGATAAGTCAGATTTGCAGCAAACAACATGAAGTGGTGAAAATGACAATCACCGAAAAGCACACGCAGCCGTTGACCGGCAAAGAAGCCCGGATCAACAGCCAGATATGTTGCAACCTGGACCGGAGACGATTACCAGTCATAGAGCAAGGTCTTTAATCACCAAGTATGCGAGTAAGTAGGTCTTAGTCGCAGTTCAGTCTCGCAAATCATCAAGGCAAGTATGGATAGGCTCTCCAGCTTTCTGTAAATAATAACATGCCGAAATGCCTCCCTGCCGACCGACCGAGCGAGTTCACATCGGGTTCATTTCTCGGGTTGGCAACTGTAGGTAGAGGTTGGGTATGCTCACAACGCGATATTGCTGATGACAAGAGGTAGGTAACACAGACTTCCCGCTTCACATTGTCTGCCCCACTCGACAATTGCCACGACGTTGCGAAATATCAGGAAAATACTTGCTCCCAGTCATCCCTCATCCCTCAGGCAGGCCCTTAATTTCCACCTCGTGTGCTGGGAAAGGGGCACTGCGACGCATGAAATGTGCAGCATCTTCTGCAATGGCTGCTGCTGCTGCTGTGCACGATTGCCATAACAGCTCTGTGGCCAGCGCCGTGGTACGATACTCACGTAACTCTGAGGCGCCTTCCAATGCACGACCAAGGACACAGCACCAACCGCTAGTGCTTGTGTGTATTCCAGTTGCTGCATTGCTTATCATCTGCGCCAACGGATTGTCGACATTGAAGCTGCAAACTGTTCAGATGACCAGGCGAAAAGATCCTTCTGCGATATCTGTTATACAGCAGTCGGATGTCTATCTCGTATCCAATGCAATGCTGGATCGGTGCCTGTGTTGCAGACCAGGTTTGCTCAGCCAGCACATCTGTAGACAAACCTGCAAGATAGCGGAGAGTGGTTGGAGTGGTTGGAGTGGATGGAGTGGACTGCAGCCCCCAAGGCTGTGGGAGGGATCTTTCAGGTGATTCTGGGTATGTAGATCCGATGTCTCTGTCGCTTATCCATCCTGAACTGCAGTTGCAAGCAAGCAAGTGCGTCTTTGAGGAAGGAGGGGGAAATTATCTGGTGTTGACAGAAGCTCCCTCTCTCTAGATTGGTCTTGGCTTATCTGCATCAAACGCATTGTATACTGCATAGTACTTCCGTTCAACCTCATCTCGAGGCAGATGAAGCGGCTTGGACATCTGAAGGTACCCGGTCTTTTCTTTCCAGACCAGTCTTGAGCTTCTCGCCGACTGCGCTGCCGTCACACCATGGCCGACGTTTGCGTCTTCTCGTTTCACCGTCACCGTTGAGCCATAGCGGCCCTCATTTGGCAACTGTTGTTTGCTCTCCGGCGTCATGCTTCTTGGCGTCCCTGTCACTCTGTATCGCTTGGTTTGACTGGATGGAGACGGCCTCCCGGGAAGGCTGCTTCCCCAGCCTCAAGTCTTTGAGCATGAGAGAGAGAGAGAGAGAGAGAGAGAGCTGAGCCTGATCTAGAGTTGTCTATGCCTGGCCGCCTCTACTCACTATTAAGTCAGTAAAATGGTTCAGCCTGATCAACCACCAATATCATCATCTTTCTTTGTCTCTTCAGCTCGGTTGTGCAAGTGTTTCAACCCACAAGACAGTCTCACGGGCAGTCAGCCCTGGTAACCCACTCACCAGGGCAGATCTTGCTCGTCTCAAATCTGTCAAGAAACCCAGGGCTTCATCAAAATCCAGACGTCCAATCCCGCCTCTGTTTGCTAGTCCGATCTGTCGATCACTGAACCCTGTTGAAGATCAAGTTGCTGTCTGGTATGGCTTGCAGGCCATGAATATCATGCAGACTCCCGTTGTCTTGTGGGACCATAGCTAATATGGACTGTGTCGAGCCTTCAAGTCTGATGGACCACGGCGCACACAGAGCATACACAGAGCACTACAGCTCCTGACAGCGGCCCTGCGCTGCGACCTCCATATTTTTTATCAGTTTTCCTCTCCTGCATCCTTCGCACTTAGGTAGTCTTACCCCAGAGGCAAACATGGCCCAAGGCATTACCAGTGCCCGTCACACCCTGATTTAAGACCACTTGCCTCGCCTTCCCACCTTCGGCTGCCTTTTCAATCCTCCTATCGATCTTCACCTGAATTGTTGATCCTTAGATCCACCGGTAGTACTTAGCAGCATTCTTCATTAACTGCATTGAGCCACTCCACAAGCACAGCTACATACGAAAAACCACTTCTCAGCCATCTTTCTTCAATCAAGCCATCAGAGCCAGTGCAATAGTCCTTGGTTCTAAACCAAAGAAATCAGATGTATGCCAGCTGTTGAGAAAATAAATAGCCGGTGCTGACATGCAGTAGATGGTTACACAGGCTTACCTTGGCGAGGAGGAATACTCCTTTCGCCGCTTGAGCAGAGCAGGACAGAGCTATGCCACTCTTCAAGATCGACCATACCCGCCGCCTGGTGTAGACAATAACCACCGAGGCTTCTCTGTTTCGTCGCATGGCTCTCGAGGTAGTGACCATGATGCTAGCCAGGAAGCCAATGGACCGAGGAGAAGAATTCCCGTTGCGGTAGGTCGCCTTTCGTTTGCAGCTTCTTGTGTCTTTGAATTCGAGAACGACGGGACTCCTGGGGAACATGTTTTCATCGAAACTGGCTTAACTAACTTGTGGTGAAGTGCGGACGATGCCGGAAGCGCAAAATTCGCTGTAGTGGTGAGCCCAAGGGTGGTGGACCTTGCACCAATTGTAAGAATGCAGGAAGTGATGTGTGCCAATTTCTGAGAGTAGGTTATACTTTCCTGGTCTTTGTCATTATATTTACTCACAATTGGTAGGTCTCGTCGACAGAAACTCCAATGAAAGTCGAGCTTGCAGACGTTTCCTTTGAAAACGTTGGCACCCGCATCCAGCTTCCGGTACGCAGCGTCATTCCGTACGGGAATTACAACAATCACCCGTACTCACAACAGATACTCGGACCCGATGGCAACTGGTCAGCATATCGTACTAGCTCAGTCTCCGGATATCCGTATTCAGTCAAGTCGCACCACGGACTTCCATCTTACCATGCTGAGTTCTCTGAGGTTGATGGCTCAAATGTGGACTATAATGTCCCAAACCCCAATGTTCCACTTATGAACTCTGAGTACATGAATGTTCAATCTTATGGTGGTCGAGGCTGGATGCATCCCAACAAGAACGGCCTGATGTACCAAGAAGCAAACTCGCAGAACAACTACAGCCACGAGCATCCAACATACCATCACGGCTATGCACTTCGACCAACAACGAGCCCCGAGGGCAAAAGCTATTCGATGGCAAGCATGCAAGCGAGTCTCCCGGTTCCTACCCAGATCGCAGGCAATGACCGAGTTCTGCCATACCCAGCTGTCAACCGCCCTCTTCAATCCACCGAGACATACCTTCGATCTAGCGATGTATTGCCAAGCTCGCAATCAGGAGCTCAAAGTTACAGTGGCTTGAACGTACTCACTGCGAGTGCTTTAAAGCCTGTTCACAGCAGCAGTGTTTCGGAGAGCAATTACATTCCAATGTCCAACAGTCCTGATTCATCATCTTCGCATATCGGATACGGAGGCGCCAACATGTCCGTTAATCAACAACATGGTGACATGTACACCAGTACGAATGAGAACGGACTGTTCCATGGTCAAGCAATGCGCAGCAACTCAGGAGTCGATGTGGATTATAATTACGGCCCCGATGTCTCAGCAAGCTCTAAGCGAGGTTCCCAGTCATCAGGTGGTGAACTTGTCAACGGCCATCCTTACATTCCGCACAACCACGGCCAACAGGGTACATTTCCTACCCCTTCCCCGCCTTTGGCCCAACCTCTACCTCATCGCACTTCATCTAGCAGTCTACACGCCGTTGGCTGCACACAATGAAGTGGTTGTAGACATCAGCCAGGTAAAAGCTAAAGTATTGCAGTTAGGTAGCACAGTACAGTGCAGTACCGTATAACCCTGTGCCTATACCTCAGATATCCCATTCCCAGGCGAACGCCAGTCATGTATGCTTAATGAGGAAAATGAGGGTGCAAACGAGAGCAAGATAAGGGGAAGGTCGGCGTACAGGGAAAATCAACTATATCTCCTTCCAAACAATTTACAGGCGAATTTCGGGGCCAAAAAAAAGTGGTGTCTGGGGGTGTTTCTTTTTCAATTTGTTTCTTTATTTCCTCTTGCAGGACCGGTCGGCTGTGGGAACTGGAAGACAAAAAAGAGAAAATCATATTCAGGGGACGGCGAACAAAAAAAAGTAACAGGGACTGGATCATGTATGGCGTTTTTCTTCTACCTTTCTGGCTTGAGTTTTCTGGATTTTGGATTTCCTATTATTTTCCTTTCTACTCTTCGCCTCATCCGAGGTAAGACCATTGTTGTATTATCTTAACTCTTAGCCAGGTCTCTCCATCATTTGACACTTGGTCGTGAGGAGCCCCCTTTCTTTTTGTAGCCTCTTATCTTGTTTTGCGTCGTATCTATGGAATCTAGGATGGGTGGTTGGGATTCTTAATTAATGGATATACTTATGACGAGAAAAGACAAGGTGAATAAAATGACACGCGATAGGTAATGGTGACGAGATATCTTTTCATTCTTGGGCTTTGTCGTGGCTTGCTGTACGTACGTACCTTATGCACATGTATATATTGTAAATTTTGAACACCGATCCTGTATTTCTCTTCCGCCTGTTGTGGACTTGCTGGTCTATAACTCTAAGACTCTAAGCCTCAACCTGCGAATTCAATTTCCTTCTCGAGAATCCGGCTCCTCGCGCTGTCTCGCTCCCTAACCGACAGCCTCGCTTCACTTCCGAGTGCCCGAAATCGAATTCGTTTTGGTACCAGCGATGCATGCAAGGGAAATAAAATGCACCTGTCTTGGGTATCCAGGATATTGGAAATCATGAAGTGGACGTAGACGGACTTCTTGCTAAGTAGGTATGTAATCGTTGGAATCATCTTACTGGACAGGGTTCGGCTATCGTATGTTAAGGTTATATCAATAGGGGTAAAGGGGATCTTAAACATAATTTCTGGCTTGGGCCTAGGAAATAATAGGCTAATGTGTGCTACCGAGACCATGTACGAATAGAGAACTCGATGCGTGAAATGAGAAAATGGGTAGCTCTGGGTAGTATCATGGACCGAGCGAGTTAGATCAATTGGGCTGATTCTATGGGCGATAGATACCTGGTAATGGAAATTTCTTATTCGTCGAAAAAAGCCACGTCTGCTGGTGAGATTTGAAAGAGAACGCAACATGGCTTTCCCCTCTACGTAAGTGCCTAGGTACGTAGATATGGTTCCGTGCAACTCAAGGAAATGGAAATATTGGTTTCTGTATGATGATTTCCTCCCTTCCCCAGCCTACCCCTACCCCCTGATTTTTCTTCGGCTAAGAGGAGATTCTTGGCTCTGAACCAAGCTAAGAAAGAGACATGTTTTCGAATAGTTTACCCCTGATCATATTTCGAAGGGGTTTTTTTGGGGGGCAACTTTTAACCGAGTTCACCTTTGGAGTCAATAACGCAACATGATCTAGGAAAACTTCAGTTCTTTTGCATCCCAACGGGAAATCCTTCCTATGTCGTCGTCGACGTCGTCTATTTAGAACTGCCTGATAAGCGAGCGAGCAAACTATAAATCACCAACCGCACGCTAACGAGCAACACGTTTCATCCCGGTCAAATTGCAGATCACTGATCACGGCATTCATAGAATCACCGGGGAAAGGACGGACGGAAATAAGAAGACAGTACTAGTATTCAAAATCTAAACTGCTCTGAAAGTTCCGCGGACAAAAAACCGGGCGGAAGGAATATATACAACGAAAGCAACCACATCTTTCCCCATCATCCCCTACAAAAGGCTCGAAAATTGGTCTATATACATTTGAAAATAGTCTTTCATCTAAAAGAGACCACGAATCAATCGTAGAGAGTTCTCTATGCGCAGGTGTCCTCGTCCGCGACGGGGGCGGTGCTGGCTACTGGAGCCGCGGAGGAAGCAGCCGACGAGGCAGCCGAAGTGGCGATGGTCTGGAGAGTGGTTGGTACAGCTGAGGTGGCTGAGGCGGAGGCGGTGACAGCAGCTGAAGTGGCTACGGGTTGAGAGCCAGAGCCGGATCCGCCAGAGTAGAGAGCTGGGCCGGGAATGTCATAGTTGAGGGTAGCCAAGTCGACGTAGATGTTGACCAAGACTCCTGGGTCGGTAGGTGTGTACAAGGCAGTTCCGAGAGTGCCGGCTGGGGCATCGGTTCCGCTGCCGGTAACCTCGAGGTTGATGCACTGGGGGTAGTTCTGCGCACCGTCGTTGGAGCCAGCGCCGTGGAGAGCGATCATCTCGTGGCGGAGAACATAGTTGCCGGGGGCGATGGTGGAAGGGATGTTGACGGTCCAGCTGTTGTTGTTGGCGATCAAGGTATCAGATGCCCAGACCGAGTTATCGAGACCGGCCTCGTCAATCTTGAAGAATTCAAGAGCGGTTTTGTCGACGGTTGAGCAGTCACCATTGCAGTTGGCCAAGTAGTCAATGACTGGGCCCTTGTGAGATTCGGGCCATGTGTTCCATTGCATGACGACGGTTCCTCCAGCTGCGACGGTGGCAGATAGAGCTGCGTTCTCAGCACTCTTGTGGCAGATGATATCACCGGTGGTGTAGGCCGAAGGGGCTACGAATCCGAGATCGAGAGCCTGGGTGGACCATCCGATGGAATCGGGTGGGGTTGAGCTATAGGCATACTCGACCAACCATCCAGTCAAACTAAAAGAACTATCAGTTTCTGATTACTGTCGTCTAGGGTCAGGTTGGCTTACGGAACGCCATCGGCAACCACACTTTGTACGAAGCCGTGGGCGGAGACCTTAGCGGCAGAGGCGACGAGGCCCAAGAGGGCAGACTTGGTGAAGGAAGACATTTTGAGCGAGTTTGTATGAGACAAATTGAGCTAATTGGTGGAGCAAGAGTGGTTTCTTGGGTTGTGAAGGTAGCGTATGTAAGTGTTTTAGACCAGCTGAAAAAAAGAATGAATGTAGCCCGAAGGGTAGTGGTTGGTGAAGAACGAATGGAGAGCTTGGAAAAAGAACAAAGTACTTGCTTGATGAGGAGTGAGAGCTGGGACGAAGGTCAGATTTCTTATATACTGCTTCGTCGCGATGCCATGCGAGCCTGTGGGCCCCCTGAGCAACACTCTACCTGACGGTTCCGGCCCCTACCGCCAAGAAGGTCGAAATACACGCGATGAGAAGTTGTCGAAAGTGAGCCGACCAGTGGTGGTCCAAAAACATCTCGCTTAGGCGACATCTTCGGCTCGTATGCAAGATTGGCCAGGAGCAGAGCAACGCTTCCAGCGAACCCGTTTCAAAAACTGTCTTGGTAAGCGGCTGACCCGAATCAAATATATTGCTCTGGCGCTTCGCCTCCTCGGATTTCGTCATACTTATGTGAGATGCCATGCGGTGCAGGTACCGCTCGGTATAAGGTATAGTGAACCTACTCTCCGCATTCTCTGGGCTCTGTGTTTAATCTCGTCAAGCTCTGTAGAGCGCGTGATGACAGTGTTGGTGAAAGTGCTGCAGCTGCCGTTATATACTCAACCACTGGTTAGTGTGATATGGTAAAGAGCTAAAGCGAGAACGAGGCTGCTGCTGAATGCAATAGCTTGCAAACAGATATACTGAGACTGAGAACAACATGTACTGCAAACAGTAAAACATAATGCCCAAAGGTGAATGCAGAGCACGAATATGGAGATTCAGGCGAATGCTCGGCGCAAATGAATGTGGCGGGTATGAAGTGGCTGCATCTTGAGTCTTGACATGCTGCAGACAAACCCCCAAGATTTCCCCTGAAGTACAGAATAGAACTACGGAGCGTTGAGCCGGTACGAATTAACCGATCAATTAGTTGGCTTTGAGCGACAACCAGAACCGATAAACGAAAACTCAAAGCTACCAACTCTGTTGCGCAATCCCCAAATACTCTATTCTTCTAGCTTCAACAACCACACTGCGATTGACCTCTCGGTTTTCACGAGCTGCATAACATCCAGACCAACGGCACGCCACCTCAGATCTGATGAAGAGAGCCACATCATCAAGTCGTTCCATCTCGGCTCGTCCTTCATCTCGGGGACCACGCGTGTCGATCTTGGCACTGATCAGCGTCTAATGGGGACATGAGATGAACGCGACCAGCAGCATCTAGGCTACAACTGCCTGCCAGTAAGAAAGAACGACGTCGAATGCCCGTTGCATGGCCCACTGTCACAGCGCATCCCGGTGCAGGTCGCCGCATCCCAGGAGGTTGTTGGTGATAACTGGTTTCAGCTAAGGGGCATCCACCTGGCATCCATCAAGTTGCGGCGTGGTCGAGCCGCCAGAATCCCAGCTCATCAGCCCCGGCTTAAGCGCGCCAAGTATCTCGAATAGATAGACGCTCGGGATGCGCGTCGTCACCTACCTAGGCACTGCCAGTTAACCGCCTCTGTTTTCTCTCTTTCGTTTCAGACAGAGTTTGCATTCTGGACATGGCTTTATTTGGAGAACCTATGCAGGAGCAAGCTTCCCCTCTTTCATCTATCTTGCTTTTCCCACTTGCAGATAGATCTCGTCCTCTCTCTCATGAGCCAGTAATGTGGACTTGTTTAACAAGTAATAGTCTAAAGCAATGCCTTACAACACCACGTGACCGAATCTCGACTTTGTTGATACCCATTAGTAGTAGTTCTATATGTTGGGACCAAGCGATTCAAGCCTCTAGAGAAGGTAGGAGTTCATAGGACGAGATGTGTAACTCTATTAACTTTAAGTATCTACCTTTTTATTTCCGTCCTTCCTCTCTCTTTGAATCGAAAGACTTGAATTCGCCAGTTACCTGTCTGTATGCCAGTAAAAACAACGTCATTCACACGACCCAAATACCACATCACAGACAATTTATATTAATAAATCGTGGTAAAGCTAAAATATAAAACTCCTCGTTGTCCAACAAAGTCTTTACGGAACTCGGCATGTTCTTCCAAACATTCTCGGGTACCTGTCTATAGCTCCATAGCTATGTTCCCTGAACCTCAGCACCATCCAACCCTATTCCTCTTCTAACTCTCAATTTATCATCCGGCTCTCGTTTGTCGTTCACAGAATAGAGTACTGTACTACTGTGTAGTAGGATCTTCCCTCGACGAACCTTGTACATCATGTGGACACACCGAGGTACAGTATTGAAGCGAGCACTCTAATTAGCCTTATGCGCTCTAACTGAGATATGTACCTCAAGTACAGTCAAAGTCCTCGGCAGCTCGAGACGTGTGGTAGCAGGCAGCCAAGTCGAAGAGAATAAAGTGGACAACAGAGCCCGACGATTCCGCACACAGAGTGCTACCCAGAGCCTCTCGTTTGACAACTCGAAATATGTTGAGACGGACCGGTCAGAAGGCTCCCTCGCTCGCTATCTTGAGTGCGAAAAGTAAATTTGCGAACACTGCTCTGCTTTGGATATTCAAGAGTCGCTTACAGGTCCAAGCAAGCTTCATCGAGCGCGGCATTTAATCTCCAGGTTCATTTCCTTCCTACCTCGCCGACTCAAAGATTAAGCCCTGCGTGTATCTTCCTGCCAACGATACTGTGTGCACCGACTCTCATTTCATGTATTTCATGTACGTGGCATTACTCAATCCTTCTCAACTAGCAACTTTCCCCTTGCCCTTTGTTTATTTTCTTCTCCTTTTTGAGATACACCCGGTGTTACGTTCGACTGATAGCTTGTCTTAGCTTTCATCTCAAGGATTCAGTTCCCCAACTAATCAAGTCAACTCATATCCCTAACAAGTCGCAATAACATCGATTCGGTTTTGGAATTCATAATTCATTCAAGTTCGCTACTCGCTATTCTATGTACCTAACCTTTTTAGTGTACGTCTATCCTAAAAACACCACCCAATCGATCCACTAGACCCGCCGGTCAACTGCAAACCATCTATCCGATCAAGCACGCTCGACTTTTCATACACAATTCCATTTACAACTCCTTAGCGTGTGCCTCGTTGACCAACACGTATCTGTATCGGGCATCGCCCTTCTCCATATCGATAATGGCCTGGTTGGCGTCCTTGAGAGGACGTTCTTGGATCCATGGGTGGATACCCTTGTCAGCAGCGAATTGGAGCATCTCAGAGATCTCATGGGGAGCGCCGATCCTATTGAGTAAACCGTCAGTACACATCACAAAAAGAAGACACGGCAAGGAGGGAACTTACATGCTGCCACCCATCTTGACACCCTTGCCGATCAGAGCAAAGGCGTGGAAGGCTGGGAACTTATCCTCGGGAGCACCGACCTGAATAAACTGGCCGTTGGTGCGGAGAAGCGACAGGTATTCCTGGAGAGGAAGGTTGGGGCTGGAAACCGTGCAGACGATGAGATCCAGGGACGAAGCGTTCTTCTTGGCCCAGTCCTTGTCCTCGTCGGTAGCGATGAAGGTATCGGCCCCCATCTTCTTTGCGTCCTCGGCCTTCTTGCTGTTACGCGAGATGGCGACGACCTTGTCACACCCAAGAGCCTTTGCCCACAAGAGTCCGAAATGTCCCAATCCACCAATTCCAACAATACCGACTCGCTTTCCTGGACCGGCTCCGTTCTTGACAAGTGGGCACCAGGTGGTGACTCCACCGCAGAGCATAGGAGCTGCCTCGGAGAGAGAGATGGCGTCTGGGATTTTAATAACGAAGTGGCCTGGTGCACGGCAGTAATCAGAGTATCCGCCGTACGACTTGGATCCGTCTGGGTACTTTCCGTTATAGGTACCAACGTTTCCTCGTGGGCAGTGCTGCTCTAATCCGGATGTGCACTCGTAGCAGTCGGCTTGCAGGCAGGATCCAGACTGTGCACCAACACCACATCGGTCTCCGACCTTGATGTGCTTGACGTTGGCTCCGACCTTGACAGCAGTTCCAGCTACTTCGTGACCGACGCAGCATGGGTAGAGAGTAGGTCCCCATCCAGATCGGAGAGTGTGCAAGTCACTTCCACAGATACCGCAGTGAGTGACCTTGATATCAACATCGTCTTCAGTCCAGGTCTTTGGCTCGAATTCTTGCCAGCTAATAATTTTCACAAGTTAGTGAGTGTAAGTGACATGTGAAGAAGTATAATGTGAGGCAATGCATACACCATGTTTCCCTTGTCGGCATCCTTATCCAGACCCATCCATCCTTGGAACTTGTAGTCAGCCATATTGGTTGTGGTGTGGTGGTGGTGTGATGTTGCTTGTAGATGCTTTGTGATGGAGATAATTCGGTCAGTAGCTTCTTGTGAGTGAGATCTGGCTGGGACAGAACGAGGCATGGTGGCTATCTATATATACTTATCATCCCTCCTGCTCTTCGCCTTGGTGGAGTAGAAGCTTCTCGAGACCGGACAAAACAGCAACTCAAAAAAAATAAAAATATCCACTCTTGTACCTTAACTCCTAGAGCTTCGCACGCAGGATCCAGAAATAAGGCCCTTTAGACTTTGGAACCCTGACGCTTTTGTCTCTTGGACCAGTAGATAAGGGCGCCGGGAGCTATGCTACACGGCGCGTGGCGCCCACTTGGCTAAAGTCCGATGGCCTGTTCGCACCGTGCAAGGGAAAAGCGATGATATCGATGATGTCGTCGTTTCGATCCTCTTTTTTTTCTTTCTTTCGCTCTGCCCTCGCTAGAAATGCCCTACTCTAACGCCGATGGGTTATGCAATATTTGGGCCGACGCCGAATTTCAGAAACGCCCGAACTGGTTTGGGCTCTCTGGACTTAGGAGTTATCGGAGAGGGTAGGATGCTTATGCAAGTTGCTGATGGGCTGCATTGATAACAAGGAGAGAGAACTTTCGACGCTTCGTCGGAGATACTTATCCCTATTTCTCGTGGAGCGAAGGCCGCTGGGCTTGTCCCTCAACTGCCGCAGGCCGAGGTCTTCCTTCATGATGTAACTACATCACATGATCGACGCCATGGTTTGAATATGACAGAAATCTAGAGCATGTACGAAGGGCCAAGTGGGAAGAGACGAGTTGGAAATTCAGGGCGACGTTCCTGCAGTAGCTCTTTATGTAGCCAGTTTTGGGGGCTGACTGTGCCATCCGGGTGCGTCTGCAGATCAACAGTCGTCAGCACCTTTATCCTAAAAGGAATCGTGCGTGCATGTTCTGGGTAGTAAGCAACTGACATGTAACACGATGTCTCTTGGCTTCTTTCCTCTTTCTGGAATTCCTTAGCCCTTGGGAAAACAGAGTCACGTTCCAGAGAGGCTTTTGATTGGAGCTCGCGAAATCTGATGGGTGAAGAATTTCCTCGCCAGCACTGAGATACAGAATCGATGACATATTCGTAGGTAACAAGGAGATTATTATACAAAACATATTTCTAAGCAAAAGACAAAATTAAGAAACATTTCATTGAGGCACTTTGTGAATTAGGAATGTGGTAATTCGAGAAGATAAAGAGTAGCCTCGTTCCAACCCGAGACTTGAGATTAAAATCTATGTGACATATGTTGGAAAATTGGAGTCACACTCTATAATAGACCAAGTAGATAATTCTAGGTTTATAAAAAAGCTCTCTGGCAGATAAGCAATGCTAAACCTTCTTAATAATCTAATCTATCGGGATTGTTTGAGAGGAATGTTTGAGTACCGAAGGCAGCTACTGAATTCAAAACTCGTCCTGGCGGATATCACCTTAGAAATCAATCATGAGATGACCAACCCCGCGACTAACACAGCTCAGCAACGCGCCCTCCTTCTCTTGCTCAGATAGCGCCGATCCCCTATGCAGCACCTTGCCAGCGCATACGTTGACCTTACAAGAACCACAGTTACCCACCTCACAGCTGCTATCCACGTCGAGCCCCCGATTCCTCATAACATCCAGTAGCGTTTCATGCTCCTTGACTTCGAAAACCCTCTTGCTACCCCCTTCATCCTCGTCCTTCTTTAGCGAGAAGGTAAAAGGATCACCCCCTCGCTCTGCTTGAAAGGCTTCATAATGTACCTCATCTGCTGGGATATCGCAAGCGAGCACGGCTTCTAGCATTCGTCGAGGACCACATACATAAACGTGAGAGTTCCATTTCCTGCCGGAGATGATGGATGGGATATCCATTCTTTGATTTTGAGAACTATCATAGATAGTGACGTTTCCTTGCATGTTTGAGAGCTTGGACTTAAAGGGGGTTTCTTCGTCGGATCGTACTGCATAATGAAAGTCATAATTGAAATTGATCTGGTCGAAGACTGCCGTGGTTGGTAGAAAGGCGGTTATGCCTATGCCGCCAGAAATTATAATGTGATGTGATGCCCCTCCGGCAATCGGGACGCTTTGAGTGACCTTTCCAATTTGAACGGTGTCGTTGATTTTGAGTGTGTTGTGCATATACGAAGAGCCTCCTCGGCTTTGTTCTTCGAACGCAATACCGAGTTCAAACTTGTGCGTGGTGCCATCTACCAGACTGTATGATCTTAAGAGTCCATTGGGCAGTTTGATGCGGACATGAGATCCAGGCTCTATATCTTCTGCGGTACCTTCTGGAACTACTGCTTCGAATATGAAGGAGGATATTCGAGGCGTCTGAAGTATCTTGTCTACGAGTTTGAAGGCCGTGAAAATCTCTGGCACTTTTGCCTCGTTAGTCGTTTCTGCCTTTGCAATAAGATTTTTGAACTTGAACTATGAGTCAGCGACTAGTTGCAGTACAAGGACATTTTATTTACATGGCTTTTACACTCAGCGCCAAACTCAGGTATGGCCAAGAGTTCCTTCAGAACTGGGATGTTACTACTGCCGTCGCGATGCAAATACTCCTGGATCCTCTCGATGGTCCATTTGGGATGGATTCTTTCAACCAATACAATAGAATCTCCTCTTTTCATTAGACCCTCTTTTAGCACACGGTAGTACCATCCGGTTCGACTCTTCTTCCAGGTTTGGCTCGCAAATCCTTTAATTTCGAAGCGATGATTGAGTTTATAGCACGGTTGTCGGGGAAGAGAAACCTGAAGAAGACATCCTTCTTCAGAAGAACCAATCTGGATGATGTCCCCAATACATACGTTACGCTCATTCATAGCTTCGCTCACGATATTCTCCCCAAAGCCACCGACTGTAAAGAAGTTTGCGTTCTCTGGGAACTCATCGCGCCAAGCTGAGTAATGTAGAGAACAGTATTGATGTACGGCTTTATCAACACCGCCATGAAACGTGAGGTCATGTTCATCCCCATCAAGACCGGTTAGATTTGTAAAGATGACATCGTCTCGAGGCTCTTTCAAAATGCCAGAGGTGATCGCAAGGCCTTTGTACGGCTTCAACTTGCCAGTGCGAAGCTCGCGGATCGTGGCCTTTTTAAAAGGTGTGTTTAGATCTGGTGGCAGAATTGGTGCCATGATCACAGAAATATCGATAAGATTTTGACAAGTGTGTAGCTATGGCAAATTCAACTAATTGCAGGTATATACTTAGCTAGTGAGTGAATTTCTTAGTATCTCGGTTTAGAAATAAGTCCTTCTACGAGATGTGTGAAGTGAGAAGGAAAAATTGTCTACAATTTCGTTCGATATCTCCCAGGAAAAAAATATTTGAAAGTGGGCAAGTTTACTACAGGTAGGTAAGGTAGTAAGAATACAGAGAGAAAAGGAGAGGATTGTCCAGAGCATAAAATAAATACAGAAAATAAGCGCGAGGCGCAGAAACACTTTAGCCCCACTCGGAAGGTGCTTACATTAGCTGAGCAGACCTATCATCAGTATCTATCGAGTCAGCATTATACACATTCGCGATCAGTCGAGTCACAGCGATACTTCTGAAAGGTGTGCTCCTACAGCTTCAGGTGGTCGCCATGTTTGACTACCCACCTAGGTAAGCACGCACGGCACAGAAGGGTAACATAAAATGTTTTCTCCATTTGCAATATTCTTCGCCAACACCCACAAACCAACCCTCGCACCTCAATGATAAGTACACAGGAGTCTTCCGTCCCACCCCCTAAGATACGCATAGTAGTGAACAATGTAAAACGAAGTAGTGAGATATTTGTCCCCGACGCCAATTCCGCCTGTGCCCCTTGAAAGCCAAGCGCACCACATGGCAACAAAGTAAAGCAGTTATTAGAGTCTTCGTCCATTGCAGCATCGGCAGTAAAGCATAAACATAAAAAACAGAAAAGCGTAACCGCCAATGCGATCCATATCCACCCGGATCGTGCGATGTCGCCGAGGAGATGTATGTAACAAGGAAATTTTGAAGACAATTCGAAACCCGTCCCCCTTCTAGCTGTCCGGTGATGAGATAAATTTTGCATAAACAATGAATGGTATGAGTCCGCTGCTGAACGCCAAGGTAAGGAAATATGCTCGAAAACGCCAAAGAGTTGATGTAGTGGCACTCAGCAGCCGTTATTCGCAATTGGTTCTGAAACCTCACGGGCACTGTGCTGGATGTATCAACATGGCCCGAGGGAAACTATGAGTTGTTCAAGTCGATCCTTGGTCTTGAATCCAGAATTGTGAATCACTCAGCCCCGATCTCTCCGCCATCTAAGAACGCAGAGGTGTCGAAACTGAAGTTATCGACGCCCTCTCCATCTTGATGCAAGAAAGAATCGAAGTCAAAATCTTGGAGGACATCCATGTTACCAGCGGTAGGATTAGTAAATTCGAACCCTTGGAAATCCAGCTGTGTAAAGTCAGCTATCTGAGAAGAACGAACACATCCTTCCAAACTTACTGGTCCATTTTGGTCGAAGCCAATTGCCCCAAGAGGGTCTGGTTGCTGAGCAGGGGCTGTCGTGGCAGCAGGGGGCTGGCCGTTGGCCATGGGCTGAACAGCTCCATTTTGACCGTTGAAGCTTTTTGGGTGAACCGGAGTGATCGGAGTCGCAGGCGTAGGAGTTGCAGGCTCTTGAGAGGCATCGGCGGCTGGTGTCGGTGCTTGTCCCTTCTTTCCCCCCTTCTGTCATCAATGTCAACATTTCTACAAAAAAATCCATTTCGCAAAAAGAAAATTACCTTTGCTTTTGTATCCTTATTCGCGTCCTTCTTGCCTTTGGGGTTAGCTTTGTTTGCCTGGGACGGTGTAGGTGGAGCAGCGCCTTGCTGGGGGGATGATGGTTGAGTACGACCATTACCCGCCGCGCCCGCTGCAGGGGCCGATGGCGGTGGCATTGCTCGTTGTTGTGGAGTTCCCATCTGTGGAGGAGGTCCCTGGGAAACTGTTGGCATCATCGGGGTACCATTAGGTCCTGATTGCCATCCATTGGCAGCTTGTTGTTGTGCTTGAGCTTGACGAGCCATGGCCATCTGTTGTTGCTGGGCTGGTGTCATTTGGCCGTTGAATGCGCCAGGGTGGGAACTCGGGGGACGCATGCCGTTAGGCATCATGTTCATACCATTCATACCATTGAACTGAGGAGCCATGTTGGGATCCATTTGACCACCAGGCATGAAGTTCATACCGTTTGGCGATCCTCTGGATTGACCTTCAGGCAGAGGGGACGGGATTCCTGCATTGTTCATATGAGGTGTACCACGCTTGATGGGTTCACTTGGGTTAGGAGAGGCACCTGAACGAGCGCCTTGTGGTGAAGTGCCTTGGAAAGGTTGTCCGTTAGGTCCAGGGCCACCGGGACCACCAGGACCAACGCCTGGCATTCCCTCACGTGGACCTGACATGCTGTCTTGCTCTTGGCGGGCCATCATAAGCCTTTTCTTATTCTGTTGCTCAAGGAGCATGAGTTGCATCTGGTAATCTTGCAAAGCATGGTTACCACCGCCGTTGGGTTGACCACCTGGGGCACCCCGCATTCCATTGGGGCCCATCTCGCCTGCGTTATAATACCCCGCGATTGCTCCACCATCCTGGCCTTGAGGCATCATGGGCGAACCCTGGCTCTGCGGGCCGCCTGGATTAGCCATGCCTTTGGAAGGCATTTGTCCTTGAGTATGTTGTGTCAAGCTGGCCTGGTATGCTGCAAGGGATTTCTGCTGAGCTGCACCTTGGTTTTGTCCTTGGAAAGCCTGGAACTGCTGAGGTGTTAGATTACTTGCATCGAAACCATTTGGAAGCTGCATTTGAGCGTTTTGAATAGCATTGCTGGGGCCAGTGTTTCCCACCTGGTTGGCCTGCATTCCGGGCGTTTGGCCTCTTCCATTTGGCATCATCGCTTGCTGAGGGTTAAAAGGGGCCCCATCGAGCCGTGGACGTTTCGACGGGGAGGGGGCGTTCTCTCCAGAGCCTGGGGACTGTGGACGTGGATGGTTGCTATCAGACGGATCCCGCTGCATTTGCTGCTGCTTCTGTTGTTGCTGCTGCAGCATTGCCATCTGCTGTTGAGGTGTTCTAATAGAAAGATTAGTCGAGGTCTGAAGCTTCAACACGTTATCACTTACGCGTTTCTGTTGTTTTGCATGGCCGTTCGGGCAATATCGTTCTGCTTTAGATTCATGCCATTCTGCTGTTGCTGGTTTCGCATCATCATTTGGTATTGCTGACTATTGGGGATCATATCGGGGCGCATATTGCGAAGCATTTGTTGCTGGTTTTCTTGACGAAGCCTCGATTGTGCCTGTGAATGTTAGTCATGACTAGTTTAAATTGTACGCGATTGCGATGATAGATTACCTGTGTGTGCGCAAGATATTGACTTGCGTTGCGCAAATCCGAAGCCGTACCGCGTTGAGCCTTATACATGTCCCAGAAGAGACACCACCACTCGAACAGGAAACAGCTCTCAGGAGTTTCTTTAGGAATGTTTGGCACCGGAAGGTCATCAGGTCTTTTCGAATCAATATCGTCCTTGGAGTCGCCATCCATGCTGTCAGCACCATTCCCTACAATATTTCCATTTTCGTCGCGACGACGACCAGGGCTGTCTTCTTGTTTGTGCTGGACCTGACCCTTCTCGCTGTTGAGCAGGGTCCTCGCAACATCATACATCCCATTGGTGAGGAAGTATTCGTAGATGTAGGTGTTAAGCTGGGACTTTGGATTTGGAGGTACGGCTGCCGTGGGCATAGTTCGTGGGCCTCCAGGTGCCCCATTGTTCATCATCGGATTGCCGCCACCTACTGGACCACCCATGGCATTCATGCCAGCCATGTTGACGTTGTTCATCTTCGCGGACGGTAGTCGCGAGAGCTCCTTGATCGTAACACCGAATGTTGCGGTCTAGAGACGTGGAAAACCCTCCGTCAGCCACCTCTGACGCGGAGCGGGTTTTAGAGCCGAATGTCGCAACGTTTGCTTTTGCCGCAAGAATGGAAAAGCTTGAACGGCGATGAGCTGGTCGAGATAGACGCGGATCCAGAAGATGCGAGAGGTTTCGTGATGGATGAGGCAAATTGGTAATCTTGAGCGCGGATTCCGGCGTCGCTGACCGTGGACCCTTTTCGGAGGGCAAAGTGCGATCGGTAGGCGCGTTGAAGGACACGGCCAGGCGGAGAGACAGGACGATGGGCAGGCCCCAGACTGTCTAGCTGAGGTGGTCGAAGTCGAATATCGGAATGCCTATCAGGAGATGTCTCGTCCCGCGATCGTGGGACACGCAATGGTGGTGGTGTTTAGGTGACTTTCCGAGGATTGAATTATTGGTCGTGGAAGTCTCCAGATTGGAAGTGGTCAGTGGGCTGAGATGAACACTTTGCGGGCGTAGCTGTGAGAACGCGGGTCCACCTTGGAAATGCGAGGCTGATATCCCGTTCTGGGTCCAGGGACTCTACCAGGAGGCTGCGGAGGAGGATCCCAAGGACTGCGATTTTCAACTATGCGACCAGACAAAGCAAAACAGTGTAAAATCTCCAGATAGCCACGCAGTTGAGGCAGAAGTGCACAGAAGAGAATGAATAGTTGGTGTTCAGACACACACAGATTTCTCGACCTGACCTCCAGTTGCTAGCTCAAACACGGTTAGCCGCCATGCAATTTACAGCCTATATATGGCCGCCAAGCACGTGTTTACCGATTGCCAGCCCTAGACCGGAGATGGGCGTAAATACAGAGGGAGACCGGCCAGGTGCCCATAGATCGGGGCCCTATATACGGGGCAGTTTACAGTATACGCCTAACACACCGTAATTATGCTTCCTCTTTTTCGCGGCCTCTGATCTCAGGCACGGAACGGCGTACACGTATGAGATAACCTGGAAGTATGGCGGGACACCTGGGCGGCCACCCTCTCGGTGGGTTATTATTCAGAGAGGAGCTTCAGATGGCGTGCCACGATGATTTCTTGCTTGCCTCCTTTCGTCACATCTGAGTCACGGCTGGTAGAATTTGTACAGAGACGGGGAGGGAGGCCAGGCCAGGCCAGATCAATCACTCATCTCCCCCCAAATCACATGACCGCAATCTCACATCAGATGTGTCTGAGAGTATCAGGACGAGGGCCGTTGGAAGTTCTGAAGAGACTCCTCCGATGACTTCACTGGTTGAACGCGGGTGTTAGGCATGAATGTTGAGAGCGTGACAGCGAGCCCAGTTGCCAGCTTGGGGCAATTGCATTGAGCGGGGGATCAACTGGTCTGCTCAGATGGCGAAAAAGAGTTTGGATATCGAAACTGTCGTTGGCAGAGCCCGGCCAATGTGGGGTTTCCCTTCAGGATCATACCTGGACACTCGGGGTGAGGCGTTGGCCACTGCAAAGCCTTCCTCCGGGAACGTAGATCGAGTCCAACGTGTCCGTGCTTAACTCGGCTTTCGTGGGATATCGCTCGAAGATGCTGTGAAGTGGCTTACACAAAACAACCAGAATGGAAGAGAATCAACCTCAAGACCTATCGACATGCCCGACAATCTTCCTCTTCCTCTTCCTCTCCTTCTCGGAAGTTGTGTATCAACAATCCAGACTGTCATTCTCCGGACTCGCATCGCAAAACCCGGGTCCGAGCCCTGCAGACTTGCGATAGGCAGTACGAGTACAAATATGTTCGATTTGGATATTTGAGACGCAAGTACTCTTATCACTCTTGAATTAACAACAAGAAAAACTCCCCTTCGCTTTCTGATCGGACAAATCAGGCTATAATGCCTTGGTAACTTCGTAGCATTGACTATAAGAAAGGATCTGTGACACTTGAAAGGAAGCATCGCAAACTTATGCAATCCAGACTCCGCGAGTTCCCTAGCCATACCATCACCACGTCCTTATTCTCTTCTGCCATCTTGATCACCCAGTTCCACTTTGTCATGAAAATCAAGAATCAGCTTCCCATGCCGCGAAGCAACAGAAAGACCCGGATAAAGAAAAGTTGACTTACACAACGGTAAAGCTGATTCTTGGCCCAACAATGATGCAAGTTTTATCCCTGACCCATGATGCAGAGTGGTTGCAAATTGCCTTGAGCAGTACGTTATTAATGTCGCTGTTGCAATTCACCAAACTGTCTAAACGCCAAACTCCGAACTGCAACCTAAGTCCACGCTCTAGTCATCATCTTGAGGCATCTCGTCATCAATGTAACGTATTAAGGTAATCCTCATCTCGGTGGTATCGTTGCCTCTCAGGATATCGCTGATGAAATGCGCCTCGACTTGCATCTGTACCATCTCCAATGCCCCCCTCAACACTCCACAAAATATATTTGAATACCACAATTCGTCTTGCGATCGTCCATCGTCGGGCAGCTCCACGAAATCGGCGAGGGGATTCTCTTCGAATATAAGTGAGAATTGTTTGTTGTCCGAGGTCCAGTTTGTCACCGTAGGGGTGATATTCAGGAAGATCTTGAAACCAACCTAGATAACCGTTTTAGTATCGCCGTCTGTAAAAGGAAACAGGTAGGAATCCTGACCTTAGATATCATTTCAGCTGTCTCTCTAAAGTTGGAACATCTTCTCATCGTATTCGATTTGGCTAGGTAGTCTTCGATCAAGCGTAGACCAATATTGTAACCCATTTTATCAAGCTGCTTGTTGACCTCGACATAATCACTTTCGTAGTCTTTACATAGTTGGGCAACGATGGTTCCGTAGGTGAGGGTGACCAATTCCGCATTCACTTTGTCTACTCGGGTCCTTGTATGCTCCGTCAGTTCGTTATGAATAGATAACGAGGAAGAAGCCAGCTCCAGGGAAGCTCTTTACTCACTTCCACACCCTAAGGTTGGTTAGCTCATTTGGCCTAGCTGCTGAGGATTCGAACATACTCTTCCCCCATACGGGCTGCTTTGTTTGCAGCCATACTCCAGGCTCAGAAGGTAGTTGTAGAGGAGAAAATTCACCAGGAGTTGAAGTTTGGTTGTATATGCGACAAGGCTCGAGCTGTTTGTCCTCAAGTTGAGCCTAGCCTTGGCACGACCGCGCTAGTGGTATTCGCGATTCAAAAAAGTTGATTTGCGCCAGGAACATAACAAGCTCGTGAACAATCACGGGTCGACCTATCTTCTTTACCAAGCCCAGGTTTCCTATAGCACTCATCTATTAAAATGTCGACCGGAAAGCGACCTGCCTCGGGCAGCTTTGGCTCCTCGCAGATGGTGGTGAAGAGGCCAAATCTGGGCAACGACAAGGCTGTAGCTGTGGTGAACGGTTCAGCAGCGAATGGCGCACTCATACAAGCGGTATGTACAAGCTTAAGACACTCACTTACTGGCTACGCGCTGAACTTCTCGAAGAAATGTCCAGCTGATTGTAGTGGGATAGGTACCACGTACAAGTGGTTTACAAGCTCCTGTCATGGAGCTGAGTGGGCACACTGGAGAGGTCTTTACAGCCAAATTTGATCCGAATGGAAATTATATCGCCTCGGGATCAATGGACCGTTCCATCAGTGAGTAGCTAGCTAGTTGCCCTGGTTTATATCCATGCTGACTGTGGGCAGTGCTTTGGAGGACATACGGATCATGCGAGAATTACGGTACTCTGACTGGGCACAAAGGAGCAATTCTAGATTTACATTGGTCGCGAGATTCGAGGATACTTTTTTCTGCCTCGGCGGATATGCATCTTGCAAGCTGGGATCTAGAGACAGGAACAAGGATTCGAAGACACATTGGGCACGAAGAAGTGGTCAATTGTATGGATATCAGCAAGAGAGGCGAGGAGATGCTTATCAGTGGAAGCGATGATGGTTACATTGGAATTTGGGACCCGCGGACGAAAGCAGCAGTTGACTTTATACCGACCGAATTTCCTGTTACTGCCATTGCATTGGCAGAAGCCGGCAACGAGATATATTCTGGAGGTATCGACAACGACATCAAGGTGTGGGATATGAGGAGAAAGGCAGTTGTGTATTCGATGCTTGGACACAACGACACCATTTCATCGCTACGTGTCTCGCCCGACTCTCAAACATTATTGTCCAATTCAATGGATTCAACTGTACGGACGTGGGATATCAGACCGTTTGCACCAACCGAGCGACATATCCGCACATTCGATGGTGCACCTGCTGGTCTCGAGAAGAACCTCATCAGCGCCAGCTGGGACTCCGAAGGAAAGAAGATTGCAGCTGGAGCTGGAGACGGAACTGTTGTAGTTTGGAATAGCCAAACGGGCAAGCTGATGTACAAGTTGCCTGGGCATAAGGGGACGGTTAACTGCGCAGAATTGTCTCCGGCGTCGGATCCAATAAGTAAGTCCTTCCGGCCAAGAGTTTCTAGTCCACTTCTAACAGTATCATAGTTCTCTCTGGCTCCTCAGATCGAACACTGCTCTTAGGTGAACTCAAGTGAGCGGGGTGTGTTGAGACGAATAACACATCCAAGGCAGATTTGCGTGGGCCATCTCCAAGTGAGAGAGATGACCAGATGTGCATTCACGAATGGCACAAAATCTTATGACTAGGCTTTAAGGGAGTTGGCGAGTTGACTATTTGAACTCGGATGACTTGTGGCGTTGTAAATGGGTGGCTTTCCGTGCCCCTTGGTTTGAGAGGGTGAGCCGCCTCAGCCAGGAGCCGTGGGTTATGAATCTTCTACCGTACCGTAATAATGTGCACGCAGCCGCATGAATCTTCCGTCATCAATCTCATTCGTCCACGCAAGGAGGGGAGGGGTTTGTCGTCCGGTGGGATATTGGTATTAGATAGATAGACGATAAATGATCGGCAGGGGCAGCTTGTATATTAGATATCGCCTGGCTGTACGTATGCTTGCTATACATACCTACACACAATATAAGGTGCTGCACAACAACACTATTGGAAAACGGCTGCTCGTGGGTTTCTGCACCTGTATCTGTATCTGTATCTGTATGTGCGCGAATTTGGAAGTCTAAAAGTTGGGAAGGAAGGAGTTGCTGAAGAGCTGATCGCTCGTACTCAACTCACCTCACCGTCCGCCGCAAGCCAGAATAATAGTAACAATAGTTAAGCGACACGAACTATTGGAGAGTAAATGAGCGAGAGAGGGGCCATGATGATTGGATGGGCGCTCCCTGAAACCGCTTAAAATGGAGGTGAAGCATTGACATCCAGTGTCATCCATCCACGAGCATCCACTATTCGAAGCTTGATCTGTTCTCAAACCCGTGTGTGTCTGAGATGTCGACTCCTTTCGGGCGCATTGGAGAATTGGAGCATTGGAGGCTGCTCAGCGCTCCAGGGCTTCCAGGGCTCCCTGCTGTTCTCTCCCCTCTCCAGCCCAGGGCATCGTGAGCATCAACCAGTCAACCTGATGATGAGTGGCTGACGGCGGATGGCTTGTCGCAGATTCTCCTGCACACGACTTCCCTGACTACTCCTGCTTCTGGATGGTCCCTGGTCTCCTGCGTGTGTGCGTGTGAGACTGTGCCCTTCGGTACCACAGCGTCCAGTCCACTCTGCAGTCTGCACCTCACGTCCTACCATTGCTCGTATCCTCAGTACCTCCTCTCCCCGTGTTGTTTCTAGTTGCCCAAGTCTCGTCATGAACTCTCCGTTCTGACTTTCTCTCGTTCTTGTCGTGCTTGATCTTTCGGATACGAGTACTGTAGAACGGACGGTCTGTGAGTCCTGCTGACTAGAGAAGCCGTTTCGAATCTTACGAACTCTACTCATTCTCTTGGTTATCCTTCTTGTTTGTTTGCTCTTTTTAATATCACTCGTTCATCTGCCTTGGTGGTTCCACTGCTGGCTGCCACCTCCCGACCTCTGCACTGGGAACACATTGGCCCGTCGTTCGTTGTTGGCTGTTGGACAGATTCGGATTCGATATTCGAGATCAAATACCTAGGCCGCTGCTGCCAACTCATCCCGACCCCAAGGAACCCGTTGGACGTCTGCTATTCGATCATATCCATGCCGCATCACGTCGACGCTTGGTCGTGTTGACATCGGCCTGCCTGGCAGACGCGAGGAACAGGTGTGCAGGACGTGTGGGAGGTCCTTCAACAACATAATACAACATATTTTTATTTCTTCGAATATCTATCTAGCTGGCTCTGGGGAATTCGACCACATACTTTCACCACACACACACCTTTCCGATCGATATGCCTCCCCAAAGGCAAGACAGTCGGCGGCGGTCGCCCTCGGACCAAAATACTACGAGGCGGGAGGGAGTAAGATCAGGGTTGCAGCAGTTGTTTACGGGGCGGTCCAGTGTTGGGACAAGCAGTGCTGCACCTGTGAGGGAAGTAAGGGAGGAGATATTGTCTCCGAAGACACCAATATTGGCATTTCGCGAGCATGAGTTGCCTTCAACACACATCAGGATACCGGGCCTCACTAGATCTGGTACATTTTCTTCTAATCGCTCGTCGAGAAGTTCCGATGCATCCCCAAGAAATTCCCAGCGACTTGCCGGGGCATCCGATACACCAGTGAGCACACGACCGATTATACCAAATGTTCTGCAGCGAACTTTTACGAATCGTCCAGCTCCGGCTTACTACGAGGGCCACGTTCGAAACAATTCAAGATTTGTAGGTGTCGACCCAGCGGAAGCCGAGCTAGCGGAGCTCGCGCAAGCAGGAAGGCGACGGAGAAGGAAGACAAGACCTTCCAGAACACGGATGTTTGCGCCAAAGATCAAGAATCGAAAGATCCGTGCCAAGATACTCAGCTCTTTTGTGTCTGGTATATTTCTTACCCTGATGCTCACAATTTGTAAGTCGTCTCTCACTTCAAGCGAAGCTCCTAGCTAATCCGCCAAGACCTAGCAATGTCTCTTTCCAATCGCAAGGAAAGCCAAGAATTTCATGTCCTCTTGATTCTAATCATTCTGGTGACGACAATTTTCTTCTGCCATGCTCTGATACGGCTGTGTATGATGTTAATCAATCCACCGGCGGATGACGACGAGCGACCTATGCTACCATCCATGGTCGGACCAGGAGGTTTCGCTGAGCCGTCCATGCCTATCAGAGTAGCTCTGGCACGCGATGAAGAAGCAGCAGGGATTGAGAGCGAGGCTACCAAGGTTCCTCCTCCAGCCTATGGACTTTGGCGGGAAAGCGTGGTAAGTTTTGAAATCTCTTGGGCTTTGAATGTACGAATACTAATAGTCACATTAGCGGGTTGACCCAAATCGCATCTTCTGGCAACGGAATCACGAACGCCAGGCATCTACAATTCCTGAAGAACGACCGGCAACTGGCAATAGACCACCGTCGTACCTTTCTGACGACGGCATCGACTATGTGATCGAGGCTGAACCGCGATCCATCGCTCCCACTACCAACGTTCCTCTCCCACCCCACCCATCAGAAAGAGAGCGATGGCCACGATCATAATAGATCAGACATGCGCCATGTATTATTTGTGTCTTGTATCGAAGAGATACACGGTTTCGAACCTTTTGTATAGCGAGTAAGCAGGGAGTTTTAAGGATTTTGTGGGTGGTTTGGTTTTCAAGGCGGGGTGAGGTAGGATGTTCATGTTCGACATTATACATACATGCATACATACAGATTCATGTTGTGTAACTCCTGCAACACATCTATGGCAAATCTGTATCTTATAAAAACACACACATATTCCCATGTCTTGTTTGTCTTTAGTTGCAAGTGCGCTCCTTCGTTAGGCATCCTATGAGTTGGTAATATTAATTTCTATTTCACCAGATCCGATACCTTCTCTTGCATATTGTTACGAACAAGCACCTCCATTACTCCCAGCTCTTATCATCATCTTCGTTACTTATCATTGCAGATTCGTTCATCGTTCTATATACGAGTCCATCATAAATCCATGCCAAATATGCATCTACATACAGAAATTCTTCTCCTTGCTCATCAATCAATCCCACGGGAAAACACCAAACGCCATGCACCTCAGGTCCTCATAATATACCAACTCCAAACCCCAACACCCAACACCCAACACCGAGTACAGAAGAAGAAGAAGAAGAAAATTTAGGATAAAATAAACCAACTCCCCAACTCCAAATCGCTTGCAAGCGAGTCGTCACGAGGAGAGGCAGGCAAGTAATAAGCAAGCCATATCACCAAATCCAGCCACCCCCCAGGCCGGCCACCAACACGCCCACCAGCACACCTCCACGCATGCCCTTCCTCTTCCCCTCCTCCTTCAGCGACGCGCCCCAGGAAGAAGGCGCCGTCGTGAGCGGCTGGCCGCCCTCGGGCAAGCTCTCGCCGTTCGGCCCCGTGCCCTTCAGCACCTGCTCGTGCGTGCCGCAGTGCACCGTCTCCCAGCGCGTGTTGCACGAGTAGTAGGTCGAGATCCAGTACTTCTGCTGGTTGAGGAAGGCCGATGCCTCGGGCAGGTCGCCGCCCGTCACGAGCGCCGGCAGGTCGTGCGTTATGGCCGTGCTGTGGTGGATTGTCGTTGTTGGGTTTGCGCCGGGCGTCGCGGTTGCTGTTGCGGTTGCGGTTGGTGAGGTGGAATTGAAGTTGGAGTTGGAGTTGCCATTGGAGGTCGTGAGAGGGTGCGTGAATGCTGGTCCCGAGGTTATGGTTGTGCCCTTCACGCTGCGGGCGACGAGGCATATGCAGATAAAGATTGAGGTCGCGGTTGGTGTTGAGATCTTCATTTTCTTTCCTTTTTCTCCCTTTTGGGATTTGGGACGCGGGATTATCTGGATCCGAGTGCTTCGTTTGTACTTGTACTTGAAGTACCTACTGTAGCTCTACGTGATGCGCTTTCGCTTTCTTTGGCGACGTGTAAGGTAAATGGTCGTCGGTTGTCTTTAAAGCTGATGAGATGTGGGGAAGAAACGTGGACCTGCACGACTTGATTGCGATGGATGATGTGTGGAGTACTTTATGTATGGTAGGTAGGTAGGGTATCAAGCTGTATGATTCCTCTCCCTTTTTTTCTCTCTCTCACTCTTCGCTGGCCTGGATGACTTGTTCCTGGGATTTTGCCGAGGGATAGATAGACGAGCTCAAAGAGGGGTGATGGATGGAAGGTGGGTGAATGTTGGTATTAATTAGCGTTTGCGACAACACGGCCAGGAATAATTAGAGGGTGTGAAGAAAAAAGGGAGAACGAAGATGGAGGATGGAAGGAGTAGTCAGACAGAAGAGAGAAGCAAGAAAAAGAACAAAAGGTAGGTGATTTCGAGGCGTGGAGTACATGTAGGAGGTCATGGAAGTGGTCGACAGCTTCCGAACGATAGGCTGACAATGGCCGGCCCCAACCAACGAAGAACACCCAACCAGCACCAGAAAGTCGAACAACTTGGCAAGCTGACGTCGACCGACAGATTTCCCCCGAAGTCCCTCACCGATCCGGGAGAATTCAGCGGAAATCCCAGGAGGAGAGAAATCTTGCTTTGGCTTTATATGCAGCTATGCGCTGAAGTCGATGAGGTCGTTTCTGAACTTTGAAACTTTCCCTCTCGCGCATTATTCCCTGCAGGAACGTGCCCCTCGTGCTTCGTGCTTGGTGCTACTGTGCAGTACTACAGTAGCTGGACATACATGCATGCATTAGCACGCCGTAGTGCCTGATCTGAAGAAAAGACAAGAACAGACGCCGTCCAAGCCATCTCATCTCGTCAGTGCGATGCACGGGAACAAAGATTAACAGACGAAAAAGACCGAACATCGTCTGGCCGCGTTGATGCTGCGCATCCTCGGTACTCTCAGATTCGTCGGCTGACTTCTTTGATCTGATTCAGACAAACTCTCTTTCTTCCTCGGGCGGCCTGCAGACGAAGAAGATGGCGGTAAGTTAGCTGGACGAGGCGTTCAGCCTCAAGATACGCCATGCGCTAGTGACTCGTAGATGCGTTTTAAATTCCGAGGTATGACTTCGCTATCATGCATACCTCATGATACTGTAGTACATCAAACATCTAGACATTCCTGAGAAGCAAAGAAAAGGTCAGCCATGTACAGTACTTGTGGGGAAACTTTTCTGGAAAAGTATAAAAAACCCTCATCCTGACCAAAATAATCGTCATCATAGTGGCGACGATATTGCAGGAGAAAAGCAGGAAACGCCCACTTGAGAAGTTGAACACCACTGGAGATTCGGGAGCCTACTCGGCAGATCGAGATCCATCGTAGCTTGGATATTTAACTTCGAAAGACCCAACTAATTTAAACGAGCAAGCAATCCACCAGAAATCATTCATGGGGATAGCATGAATTCCTTCAAGTTCTAGAACCTACACTGAAGAGTTTAATCGGGTTCAAAACGAGAAAATGCATCTTGTCACTTGACCATCAAAGCCGTTAAGCTGAACACCATACTACGTAGCGTACATGCGAACCAATATTTCTTTGGCAACACGGGCCCTCACGGTAAATTGGTGATTGAAAAGCTACACTAAACGCCTACGCTATGAGATGTCATGATGAAGCTACATACAGGAGAGCAAAATTATAATTAGGATCAAGGCCATCGCTAGAAACGCAAGTTTATCTGTCACTGTGACTGAGAACTCCAGAGAGACTTTACAGTCTCCCAACCAGGCAGTCAGAATCTACCAGCTGTAGTCTTCCTCCTACTATCATTTGTTGGCTGAGAAATTTGTGCATTCTCACTTGCACGTCGGCGTGTAAGCCTTCCCTCATCAGCCTTCTTAGTCCACCCGAAATCCTTTCTTGAAGATGGCCCGTCGAGCTCATAATCATCGTCATCATCACTTTCATATTTCTTAAACTTCTTGAAATAAGCATCTTCAGAGTTCAACTCCGAAGATTTTTCATCCGAAGATTCTGGTTCGCCGTCACTTGATAGTGTCAAGTCCCAAACCTGGCTGCCCTCAGGAATCACCATCTTCTGGCTTTGGGACTGCTTAACCACCGGTTGGCTTGACACAGCACGAGTCTTCACTGTTGAGGCCTTTGGTATTGGCTGGCTTTGACTAAACGTGGCCTTTGGCTCAGGCTGGTTATCTTTGAACGTCCCAGCAAGTGCGGCCTTCTTTGGGCGGGATCTTTCCCATTGTCGCTGAAGTTTGTCAACGCCGGGGATTTTCTTCGCTCCTTGAGAAGCCTTGGGTGTTGATTGGTCAGAATCCTCAGCATCAGAAAGGTCTTTCATTGCTGCATCATAATCCTCATTGACTTTTGCTGGGACTTGAGATAGGCCTGGCGTGTATGTCTCACGCTTGACGCTGGCTCGTTGAGAAAACACCTGCTCTAGACTTGGCAAAGAATCATCAGATACAAGGTGCTCTGCGTCCTTGGCCACTGGAGAAGGTAGACCAGCTGATAATCTTTCATTACTTGCGATGCCAGACTTGCGAGCTGGGAGTTCTGGTTCGGTATCCATGCTAGCGGCATCATCATATTTCTTCAAAATCGAACTGTCAGAATCATCCATTGGCATCGTAATATCATCAGTGGGTAATGGAAAGTCTGGCTGTCTCCCATGATCAGAAGCTTGACTCGTCATTGATGGAGGGACTGATAATCTTGGATAAAGAGCATCTCTGTTCGACTCTTCATCATCAATACCATCAACGGAAGTCATCCGCTCAGATGAAGCGTCCAAATTGGAGGAACGCTCTTCTATAGGCAGATCTGGCTTAGTCGTAGAATTTCGCTTTTTTGGTCCCCTGATGGGAGAGCTTTCCTCAGGCTCCGTATCCGCCAGAGGACTTGACCCTAAGCCGTTAAACTTTGGAGAATAAGAAGATCCTTTTTCAATTTCCGTCATGTCCTTCATGAGTTTCTCAAAAACTGCAGCGTCGCCTGGGCTCTGCATTCTATTTGGACGTATATCGCGCAGGACGGAAGAAGGAACACTTGAGCGGAACCCTGCCTCTTTGATGAGGTTCGTAATGTGTTGCTTGGTATTTTCAGAAGGAGGTTCGACTGGGATATCGGCAACGACAGCTGGTACGTCTGGAGCATCCTGGTATCTGGAAATCGGGGATTTGACCTGCTCATTCTTGTGCTGTTCGTGCAAGTTAATCTCTGCCGTCTTGCCATGGGAAGGCGTTTCAGGAGCAACTTCTCTCTCACCTTCTGGGGCTTGAGATTCTTGCTCTTGTTGGTTTTCCGGTTTCTCAACAGAGACCTCGATTTGTGTCTCAGGAATATGTGACGATTGATCTTCATCAGCTTCACGACCATTGGTAGGGGTCTCTTCGTCGTTAGCTTCGGGCTTAGTCGGAGAAGCTGCATCCTCTTCAAGTCCTAAAGATGAAGGAGGATGTTGAACGATCTTTGGCTCCACCAACTCCGAAAAGCTGACAGTAAGATTTCCATCATCTTCCTCATCTTCGTCGTCATCAGGCACAGCGAATTTGCCATATATTCGCTCTCCGGTGTCTTCATCGTATTGCTTGTCTGTATCGGGTCGATCCCTTTTAGCTAGTGTAAGCTCCAGGTCGTCATTATCACAGATTTGAAGAATGACAGCTGTGCGATACTCAGACATGAGGGGTTGCCATTTTGTCGCCTCTGACATTATTAGCTGTTTGAAAGCAATAACCATGCCGGCTTTTGGGTCAGTTGACTTGAGGTCTGCCAACGAGAGAACGTCATCGGGAAGAGCTGGTAAGTCATCTTCATCACCCTGACTCGTGAATGTCTCATCCACTGCAAGACTACTGACGTCTTGCATAAGTTGGTCGCTAATTTGACCATCTATGTCTTCGCTATGTGGAGCTCTCTGCTGGCTTGGCTCATCATACTGAGTATCCATTGATTCTTCTTGGCAGCTGGGCACATATGAAGCATCTAGATAGGTCTCTTGCTGCTCAAAAGGTGTAGGATCATATGAGATGTTGGCAGATTCCTGGGTGTCATGGTTCCGCTTGTTCTTGTTCTTGCGCTTTCGCTTTTTCGAACCTCGTTCTTCTTCCTGGTAGTATTGGTCTTCGTTTTGCTGGCTCTTACGCTTGCCATTTCGATTTCCTCTTTGAGACCAAAAGCCTTGTTGTTGTGGATCCCAACGCTGAACAAATGGAAAAGGTGGCTCACTAAGTTCCATACCTTCATGGCAGCATTCCACGGCGCGATAGTTTATTTTCGTTCTCCAGGCTTCTGGGTCTTCATCTTCATCGGCATTGAGAATTGGCTCTGGGGTGGGCTCCTTGGCCTTTTCAGGTCGCACAAGTTTCATGAGATCGTTTCGAACCTTTTCCTCGTCTTTCTTGGTCTTTGGGGTTTTAAGACCAAGAGCACCGAATAAAAGACGACGGCCTGCGCCCATATCAAGCTTTGCACGGCGTCGAGGTCCTGTAGTGTCCTGCGATTCCGAAGATGTAGGTAGAGGTGTGGGTAGAGAGGGTTCTGAACCAGGCGTGACATTTTCAACCGAAGGCGAGGCTGTCGGCTCTATAACACCAGAGAACTCCGGCCCAGAGGGTGTAGGTTGAGATTCAATTGTTATAGCAGGTGGTTGCAGAGTATTATTAGTGTTTATTGATGTATCCTCGGTATTTGTATTCTCAACTGTCGTCGTAGGAACAATATTAACGGATACTGGAGGTGCTTCGGCGCTAGTAACCCGAGCAGAGGGGGATCTTTGTGCTTTGGGTGTTGATTCTCCACCAACCTCAATACCACCATTTGCGAGTGACGCAAGTAGTTGTCGACGCCGAGCTTCAAATTCAGCATTCTGAGCCACAGCCTTGCTAGACTGCTCAGACAATTCGGCAGATCTCATAGAAGCTCTTACTGCTTCTAGCGCAGCCAATGCGTCTTCTGGAGAAGTGTCTGCAGTCACCTCAGCCAGTCGATTTAATTCTTTTATGGTAGTATCTGCAGGCAAGATACCCTTTGCCTGGAACCGTCGAAGAGTGTTATGACTTCTTCTGCGCTGGTTTCTGGCTTTTGTCGACTTCTTTCCCCGGCCCGATGCCACTTGAGGAGCCCTACTTTGTTTTCTGACCTCGCTAGAGAGTTTGTTTGAAGTGACGCCATTCGCTGTTTTGCTTGATACTTCCTCTGGCTCTGCGTCCGAATCCGAGCTACTATCGCTGTCGGATGATGAGGTATCATCAGAATCCTCTTCACTAGATGAATCACTAGAATCTTCGTCTTCAGCACCACTGCTACTGCCACTGCTACTATCCTCTGATTCGTCCTCTTCAGAAGTCGTATCGCTGGAGATTTCAGTTGCGGATTGCCCACCCTCGTCAACTAAAGATTTGACACTTCGATGCTTAGCTGGTTCATCGATAGCAAACCTAACGCTTTTGTTACTTGTGATGGATGTTGATCTACTCGTTCTCCGACGCAGCTTTTGTGGCGAAGCTATACTGACTGCCGCAGCCATGTGAGCAAGAGCAGTGCCGGAGGCGATAGACCCTTCTGGTAGGCCATTTTGATCATAATGGTCAAGTAAAGGGTTGTCTTGCTCAACAGCCTCCTCGGATTCTTCCATATCCATACCTCCATCTAGGCCTGTAGTCTGCTTGGTGGAAGGTACCTTACGAGTAAGCTTCGATAGGCCATCTTCATTTATGACTTTTAGTTTCAACTTTTGCATTTTCTTGATAGTGGAAGGTTTAACATTAGATCCAAGAACAACAAAACTTGGCTTGGTATTCGTTGAGCTGGCGATTTCACCTCCGTGCTTCTGGACTAGAGTAATTGCCTCATCGGTGGTCATAGTTGGAAGCTCTCCAGCAATGAAGAAGGTTAGACCACTCAAAGCATTATTCGTAATATCATCTGCATCGGACTCGATATTGCTCATGATAGCATCTTTAAAGTTCTTTTTGCTGTGCTTCTTAGGATGCATTTTGGTTTCAAGTGAAGATGTGCCAGTTCCAATGCGAGAAAATAATTTCCGAACAGATTTCAGGGATTTCGTAGCCTCGAACTGTCGGTTCAAATTTTCGTAAGTCCTATCCAAATTATTTTCGCTCCCGTTGAACACAAGTTTACACACCCTGAGAGGAACTTCTGGGAAAACTTTTTTCAGAATAAAGATCTTCTCTCGGACTGCTCCATCACCTATGTCATATAGAGCATCAGAAGCGTCTTCTTCTTCAGGCTCCCCCTCGCCATTTTCGATGATATCTTCGTCCGGAAGGCTTTTGTTGTCCTCATCCATATTTTCGGTGTCATTTTCAGGCTCTTGCTCCTCTGCTGATTGCAAGTCTTCTTCGTCCGAATCGACATCTTGTTCCTCTCCTGGTTCGAAATCCTCATCGTCCTCATCCTCATCGTTGAAATCTGCATGCAAAACTAGTTGCCCATTTTCGGCATCCATTTCCTCTTCTGAGTCGCCATCTTGTTCTTCTTCACCAGGTTCAAAATCTTCGTCGTCCTCCTCATCTTCATCATCGAAATCTGCATGCAGCACCACCTCTTTACTCCGGCTCTCTGTTGGTTGGCCATTCTCAAGCTCCGAAGGAATTTCACTACCGTCTTCGTCTTCGCCATATGTAATTCTGCGCTTTTTCCTTGGTGGTATATTGATCTGGGGTCGACCGACAGGTTTTCTCAAGAGCGGTCTTCCGAATGCGACACCGTCTACAAGATGTCTCCCATCGTTCGAGATCTGGTGTCTGCCAGATATTCTGCGGACTCTCAAATCTGGAGTCAGGAGGGGTCGAATTCTGTCATAAATTTTAGTCCAAGTAAAATGGGCATTTAAGACCGGTAGCGCAGAGAAGAATACAAAGTCTGCATCCTCCATTTATAGACTTACATGACTTCATCGTCCTCATGCAGAACCTTTTCGACGGGCTGAAAGTGTAGGCATTCATAATTCAATCCGCCTTTGCTGCCCTTGATCTCGACTGCATAGTCTTCCAAGCCCCAATCTCCAGACTCAATTGGGATGATCTCGTTGACCTGCTCCAGTAATGTCGAGATTGTCGGCGCGCCAGTTTGCGTATCGATATCCCAGATGATAGGGGTATCAGGCAAAGAATGCCGTCGGATGACCAGACGCAGCCTCATTGCAGCTCGAGGAATGTGATGGTGGTACAGGTAGAGCTCATGTGTTCTAGGTATGGATGGTGGGGAAGGTGTTGAATGTTTCTAGCTCGGGGTGACGCGAGGAGTTCGCGTTTGCTCAGAAATGGATTTTGCAGGGTTGAACGCGGGGTGGGGCCGGTAGAATTGATAGACACGATATAAGTAGTATTCTGACTAGACCGAGTATTATAAGAACCTGCCTTAGCCTCCCACTAATCCATAGACCAAGAGTGCTACTTAATGTTCCTTTTTTCGTGACTTATGCTTTTCGACAACTTTAGACCTGTCATGACTCCACTCTTTGATCAAATCTAAATGGCACGGCAATCGGTATTCACAGCCTTGATAAACGAGCTGATCCAACAAGTTAGAGACAGAGATATGGAAGTTACGGCCGAAATCCCCCTTGTGTTCATTATAATCATAGTCCATTTTCAATAATTGCGTCTCTGTTTCTTCCCCACAGCAACATCCATCGGATCTGGCTCTAATGGAACACCCAAGGATGTTGCACCCAAAGCCCTCGAGCCACCAAGACGCCTGCCAACATTTTCCCGATTTCGAGTCTCTCCAGCTAGGTCCATCAATGCGTTCTCTTCCTCTTCGTTCAACATGGTACCTTCGATGCTTAGAAACCCTCTTTCTCTGTCATGACTTGATTCAATATCTCGCACCCTGAATTTTATCGTTCCTTCAACTCTCTTGCCCTCGCCGTCCACATAGTACCCAATGCCATCTTCTGCATACGTTTCACCTGATTGTGCATTTTCCGCATTGGCCTCCTCCTCAACTCCTACCCATTTCCAATCTGCTGGTAGTCTCTGTCTTTCGATGCTGGCATTGAACAAATTCCAGCAAACTATGCCAAGATGCCCTTCGTTCTGCAGGTTGACATAGCCTTCCAATTCAGCTCCCTTCTCAGGCTTGAACAGTAAGAAATCGGCAGTCAACCAAGCCCAGCTGACAGCATACTCGTCTATACTTTTCAGCAACGTTGAGTCTCCGTTATTGCCATAGGGTACTTCTGATATGCGAGAGTTGCTGTACGAGAGAACAACGCCGTTGAATGGAGGGTAGTATGTGAGAATGAGCGGGGAGATGTGCTCGGCACACATTCCCTCTAAGGGAAATCTTTGTGAGATTGGTGCTAGTGGAAGGTATAGAGTGCAGGTTTGTACGTGGAACGGTGATTCATTCGGTGGTGAGGCAGCAGGTAAAGCGTCTACGATGGTTTTTTCTGTGCGGTGCTTTTTGGATTTTGATCGGTGGACGTCTTCCCCATGCTCGCGCTTCCTCTTTTTTCCATCATGAGACTTGTGCTTTTTCGACGTAACTGCCGCTGCGATTGGTGATTGCGCTGCCATCTCAATTGACATATTCGAGTTTGGTTGATTTGGAGGTTAGAACAAACTCTTTGCGCCTCGAAAACAAAAATCTTTGGAGCAGGGCAGGGATTTGACGCGGCCGCATATCCGATATGTACTAGCGTCTATTTCATGTCCGCACAAGGTACCTCATGACAATAACTAGGTACTTACCTAGGTAGACATTCATAACATAACCTCCAACTATTTCGCAGATTTTTAGTTTCCATTTCTACAAGTTTAAATTTCATGTTCATTGATTTAAAGAGTCAAAACCAGTATATTCTTTTGGTAGTTCTACCTACCTAAGGCTAAGGTATGGTATCTAGGTAGGTGGCCCGTGCCTCAAATCAACCTGTTCTTTCAGGCCACACAACTAGCGCGGTAGCCTTCCAGGTCAGCCTTCCCGACATTGAGTCTCCTGGCTGACAGACAACCAACTTGTCCTGACTTTCGACACCTCTTTGCTCCTCTCGTAACATTCGCTTTTTGGCGTTTGGAGCAGACAAATATGTCAGCCAACATGCTCACATATATGGGCTGGGCGGTTCTGCCAAACGTACGTAGTCGCTCACTTGCTTATAATGTAGACACGTATTGATTTATTTGTTTTTCTAGATGGTTAGTGGATGGGTACAAGCTCTCTGGTATGGCATTACCATCAGAGCCGGTGATCCCAAGCCTATTCCAGGATCTCCAAAGCATGCTTTACACCGGCGGCGCATTCAGATCATTGTCATATCGGCCTACCTACTCTATACAATATATGAAGTCGACTGGAACATAAGAAAAGCTAGCGACTTCTACCAAGACCTCGGCGTTGCTCATTCAGCAACTGAGCGAGAAATTAAATCAAGATTTCGGCGGCTGGCAGCTATACATCATCCAGACAAGGTCTCGTCGTCTTCACCTAGCTCAGAAGGTTACTTTGTCCACCTCAAACTCGCCCAGGATACACTCCTCAATCCCGCAAAACGATTTGCTTATGAACGGTTTGGTCCTGACATGATAAAGTGGCAGAATTGTTCTAGCATAGGCGACTTTGTGCGGCAAAGTATCTCAACGATTTTACCAGGATACGGCGTGGCAGTATTATCTATGTACCTGTTAGGACTACTGGGATATTTGAATTGGGGCACATATTGGCGATGGCTCAGTCTACTGATTGTTTGTATTTTTGAGCTTCATACAGTCACCAGACCAGCATTTCCTACTATCGCCACGAGCTTTCTTAATCCGATACTCACCACATTCTCACATCACCCGCCATACTTGCCATTTCAGCTGCTGCAACTTGCACGTCAAGTTAGTATTACGATATTCATTGCATGTGCGCAGATTGGTCCTCTACTTCAACCACCTTCGGCAGCACCCGCTACCAGCGACCCGGAAGCTGCGTTAAGACAGCAGCTAGATAGGTTAGAGCAGATGGTCAAAAGCGGTGATGTAGAAGCGAGTCGACTTCTAGCAATGGAACTAGCACCTTTTGCAGGGGACCCAGAGGGTATGAACCTTGTGACGGGAAAAGTAAAAGAATGGCTGGTGCAGAATACGATAAGAAACGATCCTGAGGTTCGCGATGCCATGGGAACTCTGTTGAAGAAAAGAAGACTAGATGCTCCGGCTGGAGCGAGAGGGAACAGATAGCTTCTACATGGCATTTACCAATTAATTAATATTGAAACCTACATCCGCCGTTTGTTTATTAAGTGTTTGTTTATTAAGTAGGTAAGCGGCATGCAATTGACCCATTTTGGAGGTTTGTTTTGAGAGAAATGCGCGTGAGGCTAAAAATCAATCTTGTGTGACATCCAACCTTCCACCTAGATTTCCCTTATTTCCCTCCCTTTCCTTGAAATTACGACCTCAAGACTCGAGAATGTCGATGCATGGCAAGATGTATCGTCTGCAGAAACAGTCAATGCAGCCAGTATCTTTGGTATGCATAATCAAGGAATGCTATTTGGGCGTGGTACTAACGCGTCTAGATCTGGCGTTTTCCCTTTCAGCCATTATGCCCATCTCAACGCATAGGAGTCCAGCATTTGCGGAACTGCTCCGTTCGAGGAGAATTGCGAAGGACCTTTGGTTCGATACCAATCAGTCAAAAGTATCGTTGGCCATTGTTCACTCGACCACCACCACCACCATTCTCTAGGAACAACCCAAAGGCCCAAACCGCCCAATCTTCCGCACATACCGCCGTTTTCGTCGTAGGGGTATTCGTCAGCGCAAGTGTCGCAGTATGGTTGATTCAAACGCAGCGTCTGCCTCAAATGTCAGATCAAGGGTGGAAGCGTTGGGACATGAAGAAAGATACTGAATCAGACTGGCGGAACCCCGAGTACTTCGACGATCACTTCGTCTGCTCGCTCAAGAATGTTCGCGAGGGTAGATACTATACTCTATTGACGTCGACATTCATGCATCAAAAGTGGTGGCATCTTGGAGTAAACATGCTAGGTCTTTGGAGTGTTGGTAGAACGATGGCCCTTCTCTGCGGAATCCCCAACTTCCTCGTTTTATATTGTGGAGGCGGCATCGCTGGTGGTCTTGCCAATTTATACACAATGCGTCAAAGAGAGGCTTATTCTGAGCAACATGGAGGAATTGGTGCTTCGGGAGCTATACTGAGCTTGTACACAGCTCTTGCCTGCATCATCCCTAAAGCTACGGTACGGATTGGATTTATCCCCATGCCTATGATGGCTGGGACGGCTGCTACTGTGGCCGTCAGTGTCTACGCTTTGAGAGAGAACATTTTGCCCAGCATTGGTCATGCTAGTCATCTTGGTGGCATGGCTTTTGGAGCTCTTTGGTGGCTGGTTGCCTTACGGAGGGGCTTTGTGTTTCGCTGAGGCCAGTCATGGAAGACATTTTCTTATTTCTGGATGTTGGGATTCTTCCACTAATTTTGCTATTTTAGCTACCTAAGTGCCCGCTGGTGCATGCATGGCTAGATAGTTACACGATGCGAAAAATTACACTTTGAGATAGAGTGAAGCGTGAACAAGTTGCCGGAGTTGGAGCTATGACTAGTTCCCACGCAACGTTTTACTAACAGTTTTACTAACAGGCTTACGGCATTAGAACGGTCATCGGGCTGCGACCATACAGTACAGTAGAAATGCATGTGTTATGCGCGCGTGCTGCGGATATTCCAGCAAACCCCGCTGCGTTCGGTTACGCAAGGGCCTGTATGGAGGGTATGGTATGGGTATTCCTCTTGCTGTCCAAAACTCGCAGGGTGCTTTTCCCTTTTCCCATACTGTAGTAAAACACGTTGTTGTTCTCCACAGAGCTAGCTATGTTGCATCCGTCCAACTAACCTCCCGAATCCCGATATCAAAGTCATAATATTAAAGTAAGGTTCTTCGGATCATCGTCGGCTAAGATACATACAGTAGGTGTAGGTAGGTAGAAGCATCGAGGTCCTTAGCTGTTTAGCTATTCAGCTATGGTACATACAGTAAGCAGGTAAGTAGAGAGGGAATACATAGGTAAGAACAATCAATAATATCCCTCATCTGCCCATCCATCTTCTTATCCTCCCTTCCTCCCATCCTCCCATCCCCAGTGCCACTCTCACCGTCTTTCCTCCAATGCTGTTGTTGGCTCTGGCTGCCCAATCCCACCAGTGCAGCAGCTCGCAAGTGCCTGATCCGAGTCAATCAAGCTTTGCCTCCCTCGTGGGAAACATAGTCGCTCATTCCACGTGTTCTCATTGGTCGGCGCCCGTTCGCTAGCAGTAGTGCCACCGCTGCGGTACCGGTACCTCGCGGAGACGAAAGACTCTGCTGTTCGCATTTCTTCACAACAAAGATCATTAATAGTCTTGCAGTCTTGCGGCCACCGTCGTACACCGGGAGGAAGAAGGAAGAAGGTTCGGACGCAGTTGTTGAAGCAGGTTGAAGGAAAAGTAGTGCAGGAAGCATTATATCACGCAGGTCCGGAATTCAAGATGTGAGTTGTCAATATTTCCTTTGCGCCGATGCAGTCGTCCAGTTCAGTAAATCACCGTGTCGCCTTTCGAGGATGTCGTCCGCTGCAGCCCATCGAGCCATGTCGCGCAACCACAAGAACGACGACGACGACCGAATATTCCAACCACGCTCCCTCGCGTTGCACAGATCGCATGCATCCTGCGCGCTGACGGAGACCTGTCGCCGTCGAATGCAACCTTGATCCATCAGCCTCACAGGCCGTTTGCGCCGTCAACATCGTCGCAAACATGCCTGCCACGACCATCGAGGAATGGCTGGACCAGAAGATCACTGAGGTGATGCCTCATCGATGCAAAACGATCATCCGGGAATGGACTACGGAAGATGGCGCATTTATCACTTGCCGTGCTGACGATGGAACCAAACAGACCCATAAATTAGT
This sequence comes from Pseudofabraea citricarpa, assembly GCA_029641185.1. Classification (NCBI taxonomy): domain Eukaryota; kingdom Fungi; phylum Ascomycota; class Leotiomycetes; order Helotiales; family Dermateaceae; genus Pseudofabraea; species Pseudofabraea citricarpa. The sequence goes on from JAPWGK010000001.1 coordinate 1,429,889, forward strand.
CGCCATGTCGTCTCTATCTCGTCGCGCATGTTATAAGTGCGGTAACGTTGGGCATTACGCTGAGGTCTGCTCTTCCGCTGAGCGCCTCTGCTACAACTGTAAGTCAGGCAACTGGAGCTGGTCTGCGCGGCCGAGAATGAGCTCTGACAATACACAGGCAAGCAGCCAGGGCACGAGTCTAACGGATGCCCTTTGCCAAGAACCACCGAAGCAAAGCAATGCTATCATTGCCAGGGTCTAGGACACGTTCAGGCTGACTGCCCAACTCTGCGCCTTAGCGGAGCTGGTACTAGTGGCAAATGCTACAACTGTGGACAGCCAGGACATCTTGCGGTATGTGAACAGAGCTGGAGTGTGCGGGGATTATACTGATGGTGAAAAGCGCTCTTGCCCAAGCCCAGCTGGTCCAGGTGCCGTTCCAGGCGCTGGCCGTGGGTTCGGAGCTCCTCGTGGTGGATTCGGAGGTGGATTTGCTCCCCGCGGTGGATTTGCTGGAGGGCCTCGCCCAGCAACTTGCTACAAGTGTGGTGGACCAAACCACTACGCCAGAGATTGCCAGGCCTCTAGCATGAAATGCTACGCCTGTGGCAAGCTCGGTCATATATCTAGGGACTGCACCTCACCAAACGGTGGTCCCTTGAACACTGCTGGTAAGACTTGCTACCAGTGTGGAGAGGCTGGCCATATTTCTCGGGATTGCACAAAGAATGCTGCAAATGGAGAGGCTGCCCCTGAAGTCATCGACAACACCGCTGCTGTTGCTCCCATCGCTCCAGTCGCTTAAGTAATACTTGCGACCTCCATTGTTCGATAGGCCTCGATGAACTATCGTTCAATCTGTGGAATCGGTCATCGGGTTTCCTTTTTCTGTAATTGGACATAAATCACCACCACTCTTTCTTGCATAACGGCTCGGCATACAAAATCGACTATTATAACATCACGGTTTGCTTTTCGGCGCTTGGTCCTCCTACGTTTTCTACATGCACTCAAACAAAAGCCTTTTGCTCGATATCATTTCCTACCATTAACGAAACTACAACCCGAGATACCTTGATACCGTTACGACTGAATGCCATGCCGAATCTCAACAGAGTCTCCGCATTAACAGCGCTGTTCAAGTCACAAGCCTGTTTACGGAGATTTTGTGTGGAGAGGCGAGGAGACTGATGGATGGAGGTAGAATTGAGAAAAGTGGACGGGCGGTCGATAGGGGGATAGATTGGATTGAAGAAGTATTTCAAGTGGAGTGGAGAGACCTTCGATAGCAGCAACGTGGTATACGTACAGATCCCTACGCTGAGTAATTATAACCTTTTCTTGAAAACAAGGTCTGCACTGTTCTTTGCAATCATGGTTCCTGTGAGTGACTGGACTGGGTATTTGAGCGAGAAGTAGTTCTATGACCTCATTCAAGTTAGAATAACATCACAAGTGGTCCTCAGGCTATCTAGGATAGCTGAAGTTTCTTGGAGTGCACGTGTACAGAGTACCAATATCTGCCTAGTTCATCGTACCTTGCATCCCAAGGCATGCACATTTATAGAATTGGTTGGATGAGGTACAGCATGCACTGGACGTTCCGATTATAAGTCATTCAATTACTGGTCAGTCACCAGGGATGAGGATGCAGCTGGATGTTCTTGTAAGAGATCTGTGTGATAGTCGGCATAGTGGGTAGGTTCTTGGGTGTTGACTCTGGACTGGTGCGTAAGTGTGCAATATGTTGGAGCTTTAACTCCTCAGAGTTGAAATCAATTGCGCACACAGTAAAACACGTGCTCCCACTCGCGTCCCTGAATGCAAATTCTTCCAGGCAACCTCTTACAACACTCACAACACTTCCCTCACATCTTATCAAATGTTCAGTGTTGCCTGCTGCACTCTTGACATCTCAAAGTGGCCCTAAACCAAGATTGACATCATAAGTATTGCATTCTGTATTGTATCTGGTCTGATCCTCTCCTTCACTGCCTAGATTTTACAATCCGCCAAAGAGCCTACACAAGAGAAGTGAGCCATCTGCACACACCTGATTATCATTCTACACATCTCTATACATTATTTGTTCTCTCTCGGCTTCTTTCAACATCGCAGTTTTCTAGGAAGCAAAAAGCGCGATCATGGCTGCTGGTGGATCAATCATTGAAGAGGAGGAGCTTGATGTAAAGTGCTTCACATCCTTCTCTCTGAATATGCTGACCAGACAAGTCTGGTATCATCGATATCGATGAAATCCAGGCTCATGGTACGTACTCAATACATGTGCTCCCCTATAAACTGACCAAACTAGGAATAAATGCTTCTGATGTGGCCAAGCTTAGAGCTCAAGGCATTTTCACTGTCCATGTAAGTTTTGGGCCCTCGTCAAGTCCACCTTTACCTGTGTTAATTCAGTGCCCCAAGTCACTCATTTCTACGACCAGCCGGAAGCTTCTGAAGATCAAAGGTTTCTCTGAGGTCAAGGTTGAGAAGGTCAAAGAAGCAGCTAAGAAGATGTTGGTGCGTATGCTATGGAATGATGAATATATGCCGCTAATCATCCAAAGCCAAGTGCCAATGGCTTCATGACTGCTGGTGAGCTTGGTCAAGTTCGAAAACGCTGCATCAGGATTTCAACTGGTAGCAAGCAGCTAGACGCGGCTTTGAATGGGTACATTTCTTCTCGATTGGTGTGCACATATTCTAGCTGACGATATAAGTGGCTTCCAAACTATGAGCATTAGTGAAGTTTATGGAGAGTTCAGTACGTAAATACCCAATCTTGCCGCCGTTTGACTGTGCTAATGTTGTTCCAGGATGTGGAAAGACTCAGTTAGCGCACACCATGGCAGTCATCGCCCAGCTTCCCAAGGTTCGTCCTTATGGCAGTTTTGGACTCACACAACTGATATTGAGATAGGAAATGGGTGGCGCTGAAGGCAAAGTTGCCTATATCGGTATATGGCTCGTTTAGAAAGATATATACACTGGCTGATACTATGAAGATACCGAGGGTACTTTTCGCCCTGAGAGAATCATGGAGATTGCCGAACGCTTTGGAGGTAAGTTTATTTTACAGGATCGTCCTATAAATTCCCTTACTTATGTCTATAGTCGACCCTGAACAAGCCTGTGAGAATATTGTTTATGCTCGAGCACAGAACAGTGAAGTGAGTTCCATTAATCATCTTTTTCTGCAACTGCTAACCACTACTAGATGCAAGCCGAGCAGCTTGAAGGCCTGGCTCAGAACTTCGCCACCAATGAGTATCGACTTCTCGTCATCGATAGTATCATGTCACTTTACCGAACCGATTTCGTAGGCCGAGGAGAACTTTCCGAGCGTCAAGCAGTCCTTGGACAATTTCTTCGCCGTGCAACTCAGATGGCCGAGGAATTCAATCTCGTCGTCCTAATGGTATGTTCCAAAATAAAACATTTGCAATCAGTAAAATTCTGCTAACTTTCTTCCAGACCAATCAGGTCATGTCGGACCCAGGTGCTAGTGCTCTTTTTGCAGGTGCTGATGGGCGCAAGCCAGTCGGTGGCCACATTCTAGCTCACGCATCTACTACTCGACTCCTTCTCCGCAAGGGTCGTGGAGAGGAACGTGTAGCTAAAGTTGTTGATTCTCCTGGTCAGTAATCCTCATCCTTTTACACTCTACAAATCCACTCATAATACTCCCCAGACTGCCCTGAGCGCGAAGCAACCTACATCATCACCACAGGCGGTATCAATGATCCCGACAAAGTTTAAACCCCCTACTACTGAAGTACGACGGTACAAGTTAGCCAAGCGACAGCATAGATCCGGAAATCTTGCTGCTTCAATATTTCTGACAGATTATCGTGGGATGGAGGTCATTTGCATATATAGGAGCGCTGGATGAAAATTTGCTGTTGGAAAAGAGATACCCAATTTTGCATGCTTGCTTTGTATTCTTTCTTCTGTTCTGAGACAGATAATTCTAAATCACATCGCTATCAAAAGACTTCCAAGGTGTCAAGGGTGATCAAAATTTATTAATTTTGTACCACGCAAGATGATTTTCATGCATCTTGTGTTGCGAGGAAGAGTCCTTCTGTTGGTCCTCCAAATATGTGCATTCCAATACAGTGCATACCGGGCTTGATCATGTCATATTGAGCTAGACTAACTCGAATCCGTAGCTGCATTGCTTTATTGTCCAGGTGATATATATTGAGTTTTCAGCCGGTGGCTGCTGGTCTTAATAAGGTCTCCTAAATTCTCATTCTTATCGGTTAGTCCTCCAAGTTGTCAAAGAATCCAGATGAGGAGGGGAAGTAGATTTAAATATCAGACAGGTTGAGAAGATTTGTTATTGCGGTTTTTGTAGGCATTGCAGCGCGACACGAATCAGGAATTGGCCTGAAAGGTATTGCAGAGCTAGTATGGCCCCGCGGAGTCATCATAGTACGGAATATTCAGAATAACAAATTATAGCAAAACGTACCTTCGTAGCAGTGACCCATTCAAGCAGATAGCTTGAGATAAGTCGAATGAGGGGCAAAAAGGACAGGAACCATTTCTCACTTCTCGGGTCTGAACTTTCCTCTCTGTTCTTTCATCACCTCGACACGTCTTCGATCCTCTTCGAACCTCTTGACTAGCTCGCCTTGTTCCTCTTTCCTCTTCTCCCTCATCTGGAATCGGTAGAAGTCACCCATCTCCTTTTTCTTCTTCTGTTCCTTTTCTTCCATCTCTTTCCTCTTCATTTCAGCCTCTTCCTTTCTCGCAGGTCCTGTTCGGCCTCCGCGAGATACCGTCACGAAGCCATCCTCGTCCGGTACATTTCTCTGCCTCTTCGCTAGCTGCGCGGCTTCCTCTTCCCTCGCAGCGAAGAGCGTCATATATGCATCTACTGAAGCTTGGATTTCTGATTTTGGTGGGTATCGTAATTTGTGGTGGGCTTCATATCGTGCACTCCCCAACTTGGCAACTTTTGATTTCGACACTCCTTCGCCCCATACTGGGTAGGTGCCAGAACGGTGTACTTTCCGTATCGCTTTCAGCACAGCCTCGACGCTTTTCGAGTCGGCAAGAACCACTACTGCTGTGCTTCCACTGCGATGTAGTGTTCGGTCCCATACATCCGGAAGATCAGTATTAATATCTTGCACAGTCTGCGCTTCGCCTCTCTTTCTCTTCTTCCCTCCTTGTTGTACGGTCGTCGCTACGGCTGTCGAAGGAGCAGCATTCTTCTTCTCAGACTCGAACGTGATCGATTCGAACCTTCCTGAACCTACCAGCTCGGAGAATATGCAGCGGAAGTGTGAGGATGTGCTGTCGACGGGGACATTGACCAGGAAGAGACTGCGCTCATCGTCCTCGGTGGGGATTTTCGGCGCGTGCGCGCGAACGTATACATGATGTGTGGCTTTTTCGGGATACGAAGATGTAGGTGGTAGAGCTATAGGCAGAATGGCATATTCGCCCATCGTGCTTATTGATTTGACCATATTTGGGATGTCGAGTCGTCAAGGTCCAGACTAGATTATTGGAGTCTGGAGATTTGAGCAGAAATTCTATTCCATGCGAGAGCTTCTTTTTCTTATCTGATTGACGCTAAGGTTTTTATCTAGAGCCAATCAGAGTACGTTCGCTTACATCTCCATTCTCTCCCCTTTCTGATGGCTTGGTCCCTCGGTTACTCGTCTTTACCTTGCTTGAATGGTCGTCGCTCCATGAAGTCGATTGAGACTCCTGACGAGCTTATATACAATCGAAGAAATATATACATATTTATCTGGTGATATTTCCAATTCGCGGGAGGAAGAATTCTTTGCCGGGAAAAGGGAAAACCAAATCTGATAGGAGGAATTGTCAGGAGCTTCTAGCGTGTTGGATAGCATAGGTTTCTATTTATTACCTATACAAAGAAATCGATTTCTTAACTTGGATTCTTCTATTTTACTATTTGTGATCTGCTTTTCTTCTTTTCTTTCTTATGGAAGAGAAATTTCTTAACTGTTTCTTGTCGGGTCTCACCTTGGTTTCTTCAGGTAAAAAGCATTTTTCAAGCTTTGTTACTTTCAATCTCCTTACAAAGCCAGTTTCAAGAAGCTCTGATTCAAACTCATCCACCCTAACCTTACACTTATCGAGATTGAAAGTCGTAATAAGAGTACCCGCTATCCTGCTTTTGCGTATACAAGCCTGGAGTTTCCTAGCGACGTATCTCCACGTAACTTAGTCTTATACTCCTCGGAATTCAGTATTCACAAGTAACACAAGATAGCAATGTAGTAAATAGACTACCATATTAGAAGTGGATGAAGAATTAACTGCTGTGGATGTGTGAGCATATATTATCCGAAGCATTTTAGGTCACATAATGGTGTCAGGTTAAATACGTGACTGGAGTCGGATCAAATAACGACAGAGGGGTTTAGTAGGGCAAGAGGGTAGAAGGACCTATATAAAAGGTAAATCTCACATCGCACAAAAAGAAAAAGAATAAAAGAACAAGAGGAAATCTCCTCAAGCGTAAAAGCGAGCGCACTCTTCCAGTTGCGCCAAAGAGGCCAAGCGAGCTCGCGCGCGAGGTGGCTAAGCACGTGTCTACCTACTCCTTTAGCTATACTCCTCCTCAACTCCAAGGCTTCAAAAGAACCAAAAAAAAAAAAAAAAAAAAAGTGGCCTGTGAAGGCGGGCTTCGACGGAAGCTGTTATATGTATCTACTGAGAAGGTGGGTTAGCAGGTCTGTGTAGTTTATAGTCTTCACGAGACTTTTGAAAGCAGTTTCTTGTAAACAAGAGCTCGAAGTCCTTTGAGTCCCTACGAGGGGAAAGACCACTGCGATGTGTTTGTTGGGGATTATTTGATTAAATAAATATATAAACCTTGCTCCGGGATACAGGAGACTCGAGGACAAACGCGCTAGGTTATCGCGATTTAGTTCTCCGCGAGTCTGGCTCCTGAATAAATCATAAGATATTAGTATTCTATACTCACTTAATATGATTATATGTTACTTATTGATAGGCCTTAAGAAAATAGATGTAGAAAAATGCATCTTCGTGCCCACCAACTAAACAGTTGATATGTCAGGTGACTGGTATAGGTGAATAACCACTCCCGTATAACCTCACGGATCCTTACGATCTTCCTCTGTAGAAACGTTGATATTGCCTACTAAGCTTAACGCGTATGAATAAGTGAATCACAGTGTTATGTACGTAGGGCTACAGGTAATTACCCTCGATTACTACGTACTACGAGGTAGTCTGGGTGTATCGATATTAATATAAAACGTTCTTTTACCCGATACTACCCTTCTTCTTCTGGTAGCTCTAAACCACTCGAGTAGTTTTAAATCAAATTTTATTCCTTTCAAATTGAATATATTGCATTTCTAATCTTCGAGTTCCAAGCCCACTTTTAGCCGCTCTTATGCATAAGCTAGGCCACAACCAGGGCATTTCCAGAAATCCCAACCTACCTAGGTATTCATTGCCTAATCTAGCCAGTACTTCCCGCTTTATGCAGCAATCAACATTTTTTAGCATTGCGAGATCGGACTCAGAGCCCATTTATATTGAGTTCAACCCCTAGAGCACTTTATTTTATCGAAGTAAGCCGTTTCTAACCGTCGCACCACGAACTGTAGAGTTTGACATGAGTCTCATTACCTATTAATGTCTTGCTTCTTATCCTCTTTAAGTCCATTACGATTCGCTTCACAACTTATAATATCTTAAATTGGGCTTTCCTCTCTCGTTCTTTACATCATCAATCAGACCAGAAGAAAAGGAAGGAGAAAATGACTCACAGGCAAGATGATGATGCAATTCAACTCAACCCTCTCCCAGTTTTAGACTACAGCTTCAAGGGTACAGGAGAAGATATAGTGCCAAGCAACAAGGATGCTGATAGGTTTGATGAGGCGTCGCTTAATGCAGCAGAGTTAGAAGATGTCCCTCCGAATGGTGGGTATGGTTGGGTTTGTGTACTATCTGTGTTTCTGATCAATGCGCATACATGGGGAATCAATAGTGTAAGTCGTTTATCCTATTCACTTGGACAAATTTGCCCGTCCTTTCGCATCCAAACATTCGTAATACTTATTTCACGTCGCAGGCATATGGAGTTTTTCTTGCTCACTACCTTTCTACAAACACTTTTCCCAACGCAACTTCCCTCCAATATGCCTTCATTGGCGGTCTTTCCATTTCTCAGGCACTACTAGTCTCGCCTATTACTGTCCTTACCACAAGACTCTATTCAGTAAAGGCTACCTTAGTAATTGGACTTGTACTATTCACCGTAGCTCTGCTCGGGGCCTCGTTTGCAACACAGATATGGCATCTTTTCTTATCTCAAGGTCTTTGCTTCGGCTGGGGAATGGGATTTCTCTACATTGGTTCTGCAGCAATTGTGCCACAATGGTTCTCAACCCGACGTAGTCTCGCTACAGGAATCACATCTGCCGGTGCTGGATTCGGTGGTCTTGCTTACAACCTAGCAACCAATGCTTTGATTTCACGTATTGGGTTGCCTTGGACATATCGAGTATTGGCTCTGTGCCAACTACTGGTCAATGGTATCTCAATTGTCTTGGTCAGAGATCGAACATATGCCGCCAAGCCGAACCAGGTAGCTTTTGACTATCGCCTCCTTGCAAAAGCTCACTTTGTCTTACTCCTCGCTTGGGGGTTCTGTAGCGATCTGGGCTATGTCGTGCTTCTCTTCTCGCTTCCAAATTATGCTCTTTCGGTTGGCTTGTCTACGGCCCAGGGCGCCATCGTTGGTGCACTTCTCAATCTTGGTCTGGGCATCGGGAGGCCTGTCGTCGGTCATTTTAGCGATACCACAGGCCGTCTTAACGTAGCTACAGCTATGACTGGCCTCTGCGGCATTCTCTGTCTTGTTGTATGGACCGTTGCCAAGAGCTTTCCCGTTCTGTGTTTCTTTGCCTTGACTGCTGGCATGGTATGCGGTACTTTCTGGTCTACTATTGCTCCTGTAGGCGCCGAGATAGTGGGGATGAAGAACCTGCCAAGTGCCTTGAGTATCACCTTTGTCACTATGATGTTCCCCACCACCTGTGAGTTATCTTTCCCTACCTGGCATTCTCGAAACTTTATATTATAAGTGGCTGATACCTCGCAGTCGCCGAACCTATTGCTTTGAAACTCCGGCGCAGTCATGGCAATATCTATCTCGACGCTCAGATCTTCACGGGTGTCATGTTCATATTTGCGGCTATGTGCGCTTGGTTCGTCAGGTCTTGGAAGATTGCAGACATTAAGCGTGAGGAGGTCGCTAAGCGCCGAAGAGAAGATGTTAGAATGCTACCCGTCGAAGAAGATTCGGCCTCTGCTTGGTTGGTGTATACCTATAACATGTTTCGGTATTTGTTTGTTTGGGCCAAGGTATAAAATTTGACGGCATGAGAGACGTGGTAAGAAATATTGTTAATGGGATTTGGCGGGACTTTATTTTCTTTGTAGATTTGTCGGTTAAGAATACTGCAAAAACGATGCGTGCTTTTAGACTTGCATATTATGTTTGACATGTGCTATCTTGATGTTACTTACTTGGGTACATTAGTTGATAAGCGCCCAAGGACACAAACGTGAGACCGGAAAGTTGGTTTAGAAGTTTTGCCTAAGTATAGCTCATATCTTAGCTGCCAGAGATTAGTTTGCTTATCTTGTATGCGCCTCTTTTAGCTGAGATATCAGATCACTTGACTACCTAGAAATTTGATTTGTAAATAGAACATATGTGAATATACTTTTGAAAGCCTTCGTTTTTATATGTCCTCGTGACATGATGTATTCCAGACGGAGGGGAGAATCCAGAACCCACCTCCGCCAGAAATATTTGATCAGCTCCCTTTTTAGCAGAAGAGGGCCAGTGTCATGGAAACAGTACAAGAAGGCTAGGATGAGTTTCTTGTAAGCTTAATTTCTATGCTCATGCAGGTACTTTTAGAACATTCAAGTTCAAGTATTTTACGACCTGCTGCAGCAAGGTGAGAAAGAAAAGAATTCAGATACAGATGGGAGGAATTGGTCTGAGGATATGATGACTTCAAATTTGTCTGGAGAGAGGAAGAGAGATAATTTTAGCATGGCCCAATAAGGGCGGGCAGCATTCTTGTATTAACCAGCTTCCTGCGAACATGGAGCTCTTCTTCAATCCACCCTTTAACCTTTTACAACCGTAACTCCACTACCCTGTACCGTTGTCATTTCCAGGCTGAAATGCGTACACGTGATTGGCTGGTATCGTTAGCGCGAGCCGAAATGTAAACAACCAGAATCCGACGAACATCAAATCGCCGCATCAGTATGTTTTCAGTACAGCAGACGCCCAACCCTACATTTCTACGACCAACCCAAAGATCACGAATCTCTTTGCTACCGAGTTGCCCAGCACATCGTCAATTGATACGCGACAACCTTTGAGACGAAAGCGCGAGGAGCCCAAGCCTGCGAACCGCTCCAGCGCCGAGCCGTCATACAACCACTCCCAGCAGATGTTCCACCGAAGGCCTAATCAATGACTACTCTCATCAGAACTCGAAATCCTTTAGAAATTCTGAGCATGAGTCAACCACCCCAGGGTGGACGGAGGAGAAGCAGGCGACTAGCAGGTGAGCGGGAAAGGAGGATCCTTTGCGCCAAAGTCTATGATGGTCGCGCATGGAGGATATGTTATACTAACAAGAGATTAGAATACAATGAAACAGATGGGGATTTTTCTTTTAATCGAGTCGCGAAGAAAGCGAAGACTGGACCATCTGAAGCAGATGTCGCGCCTGCCCCAGCACCAAAGAAGAGTAAACAGAGCAAAGAACGCGATCATGAGGGAGCGCCAGAGGCAAAGAAACCGTCGCGGAGGAAAATGAGCTTCAATACACCAAAACCGGAAAGGGATGAGATCAAGGTCGCGAAACGAGGGGTACGAAAGAGCACGCGTACTTCGACGGGGAAAGGACAGAATGGCGAGACAAGCATCAACGGTTCTTCAATAGAAGTAGATCATGATAGCATCGATATTGTTGGCGTGCCAGGGGCAGATGTCACGGATCGATCAATGGTGGATGTCAGCAGTCAACAACCTACAATGATCGCTTTACCTTTCAGCGACACGCCAGTCATAAATCGAAACAAGGAGCTAAGAAAAAAGGGAGGAAGCACTCGAAGAAGTAGTTTGGGGATGCGGGGAAGAAGGGCAAGCTCTTTGATAGACAACGGGCATAGCGCCCTCCCGCACCGGGAAGTTGCAACAGACGAGTTCTACAAGCATATTGAGGCTGAGAAACTCGAACCCGGGAGGATGAAGCAGTTATTAACATGGACGGGAGAACGAGCACTGGGGCAAAAGCCGTCGCATGGGAACCCGGATAATAATGCAGAACTCGCAGGTAAGAACGAAACGAGAATTTTGAGGATTGTGCTGACTTGAGCAGCACGCGCGATAAATGACGCGCTTTTAAAAGATTTTGCAAACAGATCTGATTTTTCAAACTGGCTCGCCCGAGAAGACAGTACAACACCAGCAACCAAGGTCATCAAATTACCAAATCCCAGGAATCTGGAATGCTCCCAGAAGATTGCTGAATTAGAGCCAAGAATAAAGAGGTATGAGCCAAAGACGACTTTTTAAGGTAGTGCTGACTTCTATGTAAAGATTACGAGAAGAGCGAGATCAATGGAGAGCACTCGCAAACCGACCACCGCCTCTGCCTCCGTTGCTAAAAGCGCCTGCCGAGCCGGTGAACCCTTCTCAAATCGATGCCGGCCTTTTGGATCCAGAACAAGCAACAATATTATCTTCCCTTGGGGTTTCCTCCTCAGAACTTTGGAAGACTGTGTCTGAACGATTGAATGTTATTTTATCGAGTCTCGAGTTTAAAGTTGATCAGTTTGCGGATGGGGTGCACAAAGTGGACCAATATCAACAAATATCTAGCAGGGCAGCTGATAAAATCCTGGCATTGAGTGCCTTGCGACTCGAGGAAAGAGACCAGAAAGAAAAGGAAGCTGTTGGCACAAGAGATGTGCCAATGCAAGAAGTCCTACGCAGTTTGAGCAGAATTTTACCCGATAGTGGGAAGAATCGATGAAGAATCACATTCAATCACGAACTGAAGGATGTAGCGACAGACAGTTGTCTAAGGACACCTACGGAGCCAAGCAGGAGGATTCAACATGATCACGAAAGTGCATACGGCGTTTAAGTTTTAAGCAGATAGTCTGAGATGTACAGAATTTGGGCTTTCAGTAGGGAGTTTGTTCATGGGGAATACCAGCATTGGGAATAGGAGCTTGATGAAAGGGGGGGCGTTTGGAGGATGTTTTTTTTGTTTGTATCTTGCCTCTGTACAAATGGGCATAAGCGAGTAGAGGACCAGAGCTAGGAAAACTTTATGAAATAATGCACCTTTTCCAGGATTGATGAATTCAGGATATCTTGTGAGAGCCCTGCAAATGATCAGCTGTATCAGCCCAGCACCAGCTCGCCAACTCGTCAGCATCCGCCACACAAGGCCACCCACACGTGATCAATCGCACCACACGGGAGCCTTGGTCCCATGTTTTTCCAGCGGACCAGACAGAGCACGAAGACGTTGGATACATATGTATTGGATTCTTGGTAATTGACGACGACGACACAATTCATGCCGTTGGGAACTTGGAAGCTTGGAAAGGAGGCTGAGACAGCGCTGGACTTGCTGAGGCTAGCGTACTAGGCCTAAACAGACTGCACTAGCTCCATTTCCCGAACAAGTTGGAGCCACAGCCTTACCTTCTCCCGAGAGGCTACACCTTCAGCGCCAGCCTTCTCACAACAACTCCCTCCATCGTTCCCACCACAGCCTTTGATACAATCATCGTCGGCACTACCGTATTCGCGCCGGCGTCATCTTGTTGCTGATATCCTTCTCGTCATCAATTGCTACCATCAATATCGCGTCTGCCTCGCTGCCATGGAGCCTTCCAGTAAGAAACGACGTCTGGCACCAAAACTCGCCGAAAAACCTCCCAATGAGCAGGCACGAACTCCAAAAATGTCTTCTACGTGTTATGCGACTAATTCTATGTCTAGGTGCCTCCATTCATGTCAGAGTATCAGGCAGTCTTGCCTGTGATGAACGCCGCCCCTCCTGAGCGCAACGACTTCGAATCCTTCGCTCGGCATCTGCAAGATGCGGCAATGCTCATCTATGCCCAGGCGAATCGATCACCATATACAAGTGTTTCGGTGCTACTGCTAAGATGGGAGGATGATTTAAGTGTTGAACAAGATCTTCTGCAACTTCAAAAGATCTTCCGTGAGCGCTTTAACTACCGAACCGAGTCCTGGAGCATCCCAAGTTGCCCGAATCCAAGTGTCAAACTTACTATGCAGATGGCACAGCATATCGAATATGCTAAAGCAGATCATTTGTTAATAGTATATTATGCTGGTTATGGTTTTGTTGGGCCTGATCATCATCTATACTGGGCGTGGTATGCTGTAATATTTAGCTAGCCTTGTGACCTGAGCTGATCTTTTCATAGCAATCAGCGCGAAGATTCCTCCCGATTGAAGTGGGAAGGCGTGAGATGTTTACTTGAAGATGCTCAGTCCGATATCTTGCTGTTACTCGACACTTGCGCTGTGGCGGATGCACCTGCTGCAGGTAGCCACGGTGTTAAGCAAGCAATCGCTGCATATAGCTGGGAACATGCGCAACGACAGCCGAGTCCTCGGTCTTTCACAAATAATCTGGTCGAGGCCCTAACAAAGCTTGGCACTGGCCGGCCTTTCAGCGCTCAGAGACTTCACGAAGAAATCATATCGCAAAATCACAATCGGATTCTCCAAAATAACGGCCTTGCCAATGGCAACGGAAAAGCTGCTGCACTTCATGAAAGACTTCCAATATGTTTTACCTGGACACCAGGTACATTGCAAAGCATCATCCTTTCACCTCTTGGTCAAGGCAGAACTCCAGGATCTCAAATAGCTTCACCCATAGGATCACCCGATCAGGAAGCGCAGGTTGCCAGAATTTATCACGAAACCAAACCTAGCATTCCTCTTCCCAGCGCAAGCCTCATTTTCGATGAGCCAAGAGCATTGGTTTGCACGACGTTCTTAGGAGAACCTAGTCAGGATATGACCTCCTTCAAGTCTTGGCTTCACAACACGCCCGTGGCTGCTCGAAAAATCAATGTCGAAGGAATGTTCCATGGGCCACCTACTGTGCTTCTGATATCAATGCCAATTGCTGTCTGGAGCGTGGTCGCTGCTGATCGTACATGTTGCTTCCTCGGTTATGTCAACTCGCATAACATGACCAGCGAGTACCAGCAACTTGTAGGTGGACTTTCTCCCACTGGCAAAGCCGCTACTTCGAAAGAGCTTGAAGATGGCAAAATCCTCCTCGAAGCGCGACAGGCTGCTTCTACCCCAGTCATGGTTCGACACGAGCCCGCACGATCGGATTCAATTAGACAAGAACCATTACGTCAAGAGCAACTTGCACAAGACGCTATGATAATCAACACACCTATTACAGGTCCTGCTGTAATGTATCCTGAACCTGGGCCTTCAGCATCGTCCGATCATCATGATCACGTTGAGGATTCCGTTGAAATGCACGAAGCTGCTGAACAACTCAAAGCTTTAAGTCACGTACGACCGGTCAGCAATGATCATCTAAGTGCCAACGATCGTAACCATTCACATATTGCTTCTGAACACTCGCCTGGTCTAGGCAGTGTACGAGATGAATCTATTTCGTCCCAAGAGCCTGGGGACTCTGGTGTTGATGACCAAACCTATAACTCGGAATATAACTCACCAGCCTCAAGGATGAAGCCTCGAAGATCTATACAAAAGCAAGGACCAAAGCAAGATACCAGATGTTCGCTGTGCAGTCATGCACCTTTTAAAGACTCATCGTCACTACGGAAGCACATTGCTGCTGCTCATACAAGACCTTTCCCATGCGCTTTCTCATTTGCAGGTTGCGCTAGCACATTCGGGTCCAAAAATGAGTGGAAGCGACATATTGCTTCTCAGCATCTCTGCCTCACCTACTACCGATGTTCATCGTGCCCGCAGAGCACAGCGGAAGGCAAAGGAAATGAGTTTAACCGAAAAGACTTATTCACACAGCATCTTCGCAGAATGCATGCACCTTTTGCCATCAAGAAGTCAATCACGAAAACGGACAGTAAGCTACAGCTTGAATGGGAGACACACGTGAAAGATATGCAAGCTTCTTGTCTAGTCAAGCGACGAGAACCTCCCCAACGTTCGGCTTGTCCCAAACCTGACTGTGCAAACATATTTGAAGGTGCAGGCAGCTGGGATGATTGGACTGAGCATGTTGGCCGACACATGGAGAAGGGCGAGGCAGGTAGACTTGGCATTGACAAGCTACTTGCCAGATGGGCACTGGACGAAGGTATCATCGAGAAGAGATCAGACGGCTCTTTCAGACTCATCGGCACAGAACGCGAAGGTAACTCGGGTGGCTACTATTCAGATTCTGCAAAGAAAGAAATGGATGAGGGAGTAGAAGCTGACAGTCTGATGATGTTGGATGGATGACAATGAATGACAGGCGGGGCGACAGAAAAATGGCTGTTTGGTTGTATTCTTGGCAAGGTGATTTCTTTCTTTGGGAGGAAAGACTGACAGTGTTTTTGGTATCGATTCAGCGCTTTGCGGGGTTTTGTCTTTTTTGGTCGGAGTCAAGATTGCAGATACGATCGTCACATCGTTCATGATAGATGTGGGATAGTCTGTTTTAGGTTTGGTTACGTGTACATCTCTATTCCCTTGTTTTTGGTCCCATTTGAGTGGATTTCTCTCATTATCTGGCAGACAGTGTAACGACTAGCTCTAGTAGCTAAATAAATAAGGATGCTTTACAGACACGTACGTCATGAGTTGTGTTGTTTTCTCAAGATATTGACTTAGACACCTAGGTGATAAAGGCATTCAAATCGTTGAGATAGCAGGCAAGTATAAGATTTTGTTAAGGAGGAAAATCAATGATGTTGCTTAAGTATAACGGGTACGACTAATCTATTCGCACCATGCGAGGTATCCACAATAACCAGCTCATCCTGCGAACCCGTCCGCGGATGATTATACAACGACGACGTCCGGGTCGCCTGATGTTTAACGGGATCAAAGATTTTCGAGTACGGGCGATCCTGCAACTCGCTCCCTTCCTCCTCATCAAAGTCCTCGTCCTTCCTCTTCGCGCTCATGGAGTTGGACGGGAAAGATTTCGAGCCCTTGGAGGAATGCATGCCCTTGGAACTGGATTGAACCGTCGTGTCCATGTTCAAGGCTGGGATCCAATATACGATCAGAACACGTGCGGCTGGAAGACAGGCGCAAATCATGGCGATGTTGATCTCTATCAGTGACCAGTTGGATGGTGTTATGTTATCCCCTAGGTTTTATACGTTAGGACTTGGTCGAGAAGTAAATAATCTTGGGGGGAGTGAAATCTTACATGTAGGATCTTTCGAGTGGCCGAATGTAACGAGGAAGTTCAGACGGATTATACTTGTGACGCAAGCCCTGTAAGAAAAAGATTACTTCGTCAGTCTGCTGTGATCCGACGAGTATGCCCACGCGTGAGAGGAATGATAAAAATGGCACATACCACGCCCCAATGCTAAACATGGCTATCATGTTGATCTTCTTCTTCCAATTCATCTGCAGCTCCTTCAGTTCCGGTACCGGCAATAACAGCACCCAGATGTCCTGCACTATGCCAATGCCCGCCACCGAATACGCGAGCCCCTGGGCGTCCAGACATTTCGAATCGAGCAGTTGGTTCCAAACGCCACGCACGGGTCGGCATCGGAAAATCGTTAAGAAGATGAATATTGTGACGGTGAGCAAAATGACGGCGATGGTGATCCGAACTACCTTGAGGAAGAACGGGCGTGTGAAGACTCGTAAGTAGAACAGGAGGATGGATACGCGAGTTAGAGCCAGAACGGCGAGGTAAAACACCTGTGCGGAGACGAACATCTATATGGTGGTAGATTTATAATTAGCTTTTGACACATTTTGATAGGGATCCAACTGAGAGTTAGCAATATTACCTTTTGTAAGGGAATGAGATATTCGACTTGTAGTTGCCATACATGTCTTCCCGAACCCATTGGTGTACCTGCGTTGAAAAACTCGTCAGTTTACTTGCAACTATCACAAATAGATGTCATATAAAAAGCGAGTCATAAGAAATGTTGCTTGATGGACAAGTAGACGTACCCACAAGATCTATGACGATAATACCAATGTATATCATCTGAAAACTCGTGAATTAGCAATTTTATCTAGTGCCGTGAGAGAAATAGATCTCGCTGTATTTTCAAACTCACAAAAGCAATCAGAATACTCCAATCATCCCACCAAATCCTTGCTGCTACCTTGATGCGGGAGTAGAAGCGCAACAGCACCATTAAAAACGTGACGATGCCCAATCCGACGCCTACCCAGACAGCTGACCAACCACGATTCGGGATATTTGCATTAGGACATATATCCTGATTCGCAGTGATAGTCTCTGTAAATAGTCAGTACCTTTATCTCTTTTCCGCTTCTTGCATGCGTTTTTGGATTGAGTTGAGATTTGTATGGCGGTGATGTGAAAAGAGGTAAGTTGGGATCAAATTGACATACGCATCATTTCTGGAACTGTACATGTCTTTTGAACACACTCTATTATTTGGAGAGATAGCGTGCCATTATTGCAGAGGCATGTGGTGTCTATAGCTGCCAGACCGCATGCCGGCGAGGTTGTTGAGAGAGCGGTGATACTACATGATATCTAAACAGCAGAAGCGACACCGAGTTAGTCTAAATTAAGTCAATTGGGTTAATCGACATAAGAAGTAAACGACGACTTTGACAGGAAGAATATAGACCTACAGCGCAAGATGGAGTCTTAGCTAGGATATCAGTAAGGTTAAGCTGCGCCTCGGCGAAGGTCGTGAGAGCGCATAATAGCAACAAGACAGAAGATCCAAAGATATGCATCGTCACACAAGCAAATACAAAAGCACAAAAGTAACTCGCATGAGTGAGGTAAGTACCGATACTCGTCCGAGCTATACGAATGTCAACCAAAAAGAAAATCCAATATGGGAGGCGGAGGGGCAGGACGACGGGGTTGATAAGAGCCAGTCGCACGCACTACGGCCCTCCCGCCACTCTCTCGACTTAATAAGACGAAAGCAAAAGGTGCACAGACCGCAGTAGTGATTGGGTTGTTCGAGTGTTCGAGAGTTCTTCATCACTTCCTTCGTCGACGCTAATCCACCCGCCAACCAGGATCCCCATCCTCCACCGACCAGAAACAGTGACAGCACCACCAACGTCCCGGGAATGCCACGCGGTATAGTTGCACAGAAGAGATAATCATCCTGCACTTTCTGCCTTCCTCGCCCGGGAACCGGAGTTTGGGTTCTTTCCGCATGTACCTGTATGTCCTGTATGTGATAGCACGGATGGGTTCGTCTGGTTTGACCCACCTCGTCCTCTCTACCTCTCTCTCTTGCTATGCTAGAGTTGCTATGTCATTCCCCTGGAACCTTTTTACATACATGTTCGCTGTTTTCAGAACTGACTTTGATACTAAAGAAATAAACTATCGAAGTCAGCACGTCTTGACCATATATGTATTAGCTTGACAGGCCATTTTCCTTGTGATCATCACGTGTAAGCAGACCACACTCTTTCTGTGTATATATACCTATCAATCCAAACCAGTTGTCAGTGGTCTGATATTACTAATTACTACAGTTAAAGTGTCATTATTTAGCTTTACTCTCATCCAGACCTTTCGAGACGCCCACCCAATAAATTGCGCGTTGCTTTATGTACATCTATGTACGGTAAGTATTTACTAATCCACTCCAGAGGACCTCAAGCATATACATACCATGCTTCCCTCTGCGGTGAACAAAAGAGAGAGGGGGAGAGAGAAGATCAGAGGCTCCAATCGGCTATTCAAACCTACAAGAGTCAGGTACAGCTCGCAACTTAAATTTATCAATGCCATTCATTAAGCGACGAGTATGGTATCTACCACAACCCGAGCAAAACCAAAACATTCCCGTAAATCGATTGATACAATTGCAATAAAGCCAACCAAATAATCCCTCCCATCTCATCAGAACCCGAGGGAAAGGAAAGGGAGAAGAAAAAAGGAAACGGCGAGGCCGCACAAGCACAAACCCCACCAGGGGGCACGAACCTAAACTTAAAAGTCCACCCCCACCACGTGGGAGGTATATCAGCGCAGATACAGTGCAGTTAGCGTGCCCGTACCGCCAATATCATTATCAACATCAATGCACACCGCAGGCGAAGGCGAAGGAAGGACCGTGCCGAAACAAAAAAGCTGCAAAGTCTAAATCCCAGATTGGGGATATCACATCATATGGCATCATACGGGAAGCGTCACCTGCATAAGATAGAGCATCGGGCCAATCCGATAACGATAAGCCAGAGCCGTTCCTCTGTCATCTGCCCTTCATTTTACCTCAGGATGGTAACGATGGGCGTTGAAGTAACGGTTCTGTTCAGACTAGACTGCAAAGGAACATAGAACAAGTTTCATCTGATCCCACACGCCCACGCCTCCACGCGAAGGATGCACGCTAGCAAATGCCAGGACTCAAGAGTGGTTCATCCGGTGTTCTGCCTTTCCTTCTTCCCGTCGCTTGGCTCGCTCAACTCTCGATACTCGACCAGTGTTCCCTGGTCGGTGATTTATGAAACCTTGTATGTTCTTCAATTTATTCAAGGTTCTTTCTATGAGACAAATAGATAAGGTGAGAACCACGTGGGAATATTCTCTGTTATTTGGCTGATAAATACCGGGCGAACAAGAAACACCCCGACAAATGAATGAGTTGTACTCTGTATATCCAGATGAAATCTCAAAGCCACCGCTGGACTGGGAGTCTGGACGCTTGATGATATTAGAATGAGATCCTTCTCTTGAGCAAAGTCGTTGACAAATAATAGTTGAAGTTCTACGCTATATGGGAATCTGGCATTCAAAATCGGATGTTTACATCGCCTTCTTCTGACTGGTGCAACTGTCTTCTCTGCAGATATTACTCACTTACAACCTTTAATGTTACCTAACATTTTTTCAACATCTTGAACCTGTTTCCTCTCCTCTATACCGTTTTCGATAGCAATAACGGCACCTATCAGGTCGTGGTTTATGGCGTCATCGACAACACTGTCTTTCTTATAATCCTTATGTTCTGAAACAAAGTGTCGAATCCATTTGGCTGCTGTCCATAATGTTCCATCTGCTCTCTTTCGGATTAGATCGAGATACGCTGCCAGTTCACATCGTGTCTTCACATCAATGTTTACACTGTCAAGATATGACTCGACTAACGGTATCAGACCAGGAAATTCGTGTTGTGACGAAGAGGATGACCCGTTCATAATTTCATCGACTGTCATTAACTCATACTCATCTTCTACAGGTCCAGTAGGAGTAGGTGGCCGACTCATCATAAGTGGAGTGTTGGTGCCCGAAGGTCCGCCGTTGGAAGAATAAGGGCGAGGTGGTCGAGTAGGGAAGGGATTCTTGCGGAAGTAGAACTTTTTATCCAGTACAGCATCGCGCGCATGTGCTGTCTCCATGTTCTCGGTGACCTTTGGAATAGGAATATAGAAATTTAGATCGAAAGACAGGATTGCTCGCGTAATGAGGACCATGAATACGGAGAAAGCTGCATTCTCAAAATCGGTAATTTGAATCTCCATTGGTCGGAATTCCACTCGCCATCCAATATCGCTATCAGCTGGCGGTGGCTTGAACCGCAGATGTTGCCAATTTGTTGATTGTAAATTTTCAAAGTGGTCTGTCTTGGTCAAATCCAATGATTCAAGGTCCTCGGCAAAGACAACGATTGGATCCCTAATGAAGAGATGTGCAAAATGCGTAGCGAGGCGGTCATCCATGCCACCATCCATGAGTTGCTGCTTGATGTCCGGGTCAATTACAAGCTCAGGGTCAAAGTACTCTTTTCGTAGGCGCGGATCCTCAGAGATATACGTGGAATTTGAAGCATAACGAGATTTGGGTATTCTCCATCTGTCATTCTTCAATGGCTAGAACTGAAATTTAGTGCGTATCTTCTGGATTCTGGGTTCGCACTTACTATTTCTCCTAGCTCCTCAGCCGTCCGATCATCCACAGATCTACTAATCTGATTCCATCTTACATCCGTATCGGCGAGGAAACCTTTATAGATGGGAGTTGCAGCAGTCAGAGCCAGAAGGATAGGTGCAAGTGGACTCAATTGATCATACATCCGTCGACCCTCCGTGATGTTTTTTGCTTGAAAGGTGATCTGCAAGCAACAACTTCCCATACCAAATGCCATAGCATCCATATGAATAAAATTATCAGGAGCGGCGCCATTTCTGACATCGTCATCTTCTGGCCAATTGTGCAGATCATAATTGACGGTAGGGTCTTTCCAAGGCCAGGGTGTATTCTCATCTTTAAATACTGGAACATTCACCTGTACCTTACGGCCACGGCGTGCTCGGATGTTTGCTGCTAGTGTTGGGAATCGGATATGAGGATTGGCGATCTCATCGGGAACGAACTGAGAACGCAGTTTATCTCCTGACGGAGGGTAGTATGGAGTTGTGAATTCTCCTGGACTTCCCAAACGAGGGTAGGTAGTTAGAGTGATCGGATATTCATTTGCATGGATATGCTTCTTAATGATCTCTCGCCTAGAATGAATTAGATATGTGCAATTGCCTGGGACTGGAGACCCACCTCCACCTCATATTCGTTTCTACGTCAAGTAAATCCTTGAATCCTATTCCCCAAGGTTTACCAGGAGTTGCCTCTAGCATGAATCGACCGAACTCGGGGTGAAATACTGGCAAAGTAGGTCCTCTTTGGGAAAGTTAGCCCAATGTTCCCCATCCTCAATATTCTAAATATACTTTTTGGCCTCGACATCCTGCAAGGCTGGAACGCACCCTCCACTCTCTGCCAACTCTTCATCTTGCGCCAATGCCTGGAGGATATCTGCTTGTCGAAGTGACAACTTCACAAGTGGATCTGACTTGTCATAATTGACCACTAAGTATTCAATCTGTAAAATTTTCAGCAAACGCGCCACAACAGAAGCATGTATATTCCTAACCTCGTCTCCCCAGAGAAGCGCATCTCTTTCTTTTCCTTTGGCGCGGTTCCAAATAGCCAGCAATTGCTATTGCAAACATCAGCATCTGGCGATCTTCCATAAAAAGCCCATTTCTACCTGTATTCCCCATTCTCGAACCTGACCTGCGTTCTCCTTGGCCCCTGGCCAATCCAAAGGAGTTCCCAATGCACTATAGATAATAATTAGCTCTGCGCGATGTATATGAAAGGGGTGAATAAACCTACAGAAGCCCCATCGTGCCAAGTTCAATGCGAAGGGGTTGCAATTACCAGATCGTTGCGTTGAGCCTCCTGCTAAGTCTGCTAGTGTGGACAATTCCGTAGGTTCGCATGTACTTCGGCAACATACACCGCTGGCGAAAGACAGAGGGGGATAAGATGGCAAAAAGATTCCCCAGATAAATCTCCAGATTTTGAGTCTACACCGTGCGTACTAGCAAAGTTTCTCGTTGGCGTTGCGCCAGAGGCTCTCTAGGAAGCCCGACGATACCAATTCCTCACGTCGCCATAATCACGCGCAGAACGAACGAGCACGCAGTCTATCTAGAACTCTGAATCTTTGGGGAACGTGGAGGAAGGAAGAAATGGATGAAGTCTTGCAGCGGCGTACACTTGTTAGTGGGGTTGATTTTTGTTTTCTGCTTACAAACAAATCTGCTTTTTGCAACCCCGCGGACCGGCTTCGGTCGGACTTTTCGCCATCGGGAGCCTCCACCACGCGGGCCGCTCGTGATACTGTGACCTCGGAGTGCTTACCCAAGCATTTCTATGTCGGCCTTAGGCCAAAAGTAAAGCACAGTCATGTGACTGCCTCGCCTCTTAACTCCGAAATCTTATTAGCCATCTAGTTGCGCGAAGCTGCATTATCTGACTCTGTGTGTGGGTAAAAGCTGTACCTCTTACAAATTTTACAAGCACACGATATATAATCAAACCACTCGGACACGAGACGGACTCCTCTCGGGATCGTCACATCTCACAAACAAAGAAAGTAATCATCCAACTCATCCAACTTGTCCAACTCTACTACTCTGGCTCTGCGCCACCCTGAACAGCATCCAACAGCATCCAACAGCATCCAACATGCAACCTGAAAAGGTTATCGCATACCTTTCCAGATGCGTCTGACAAAGGTGATTAATTGGCTAGTGTTACCGACCTCGCACAGGTCTTGTGCCGCCGTGTGGTTTTGCTGGTACGTGGCTTGCCGTAGCCCGGGTTTCTTATTGAATATTGGGTACCATCGAGGGCACAGCAACATGCTTATGGTGATTTGTTCGAGAACGAGACAGGGGGGATCGGTCGATGAGCGGGTGTGCGTCGATGGTGGTTTGTTTTCCCCTCTTGCACCTGCACCTCCTGCACCTCCTGCACCTCTGCACGATTTTCGATTCAAATGTTGCAAGGACAAGGCATTCGGGAGTCTGCTGAGGGCGCCGTTTCGACACGTGGTTGGATGGTTGTGCTGGGGAAAGGCTAAGCGGGAGCGTCTAAGCGACGTGATGAGATCTGATCTCTCACATCTGGTGCATGGCCGCTCTTGGGCTCTCATCAATCTGGCGCCGCCTTGCCTATCGTACGATATCAGCTGCCTTGGTGCATCGTGATTCATGCCAGCTCTGTCTCGTGTAGACCTGCTCGGAAGAGGCTGGTACCACAAGGCAAGGCCTGTTGCTCCAAGCGAGCTGCTGGGGACTGACTGCCAAAAGCTTCCCCTCCGCGCAGCGTCGTTTCGGTGAAACCTTGAAGCATTCTTTGTGTCCCGTTCGGCTGAGGTGGTGTCGTCGTACAAGCCAGGACTCGCCCTCCCCCAGGAATCATGACAGAAGTCTATTCAGATCATGTTTATCAACATCATGTCTCGTCCTTGCGAGCATTAGCATGTGCTCGCTGGAGCGTGGCACAGATGCAGCCAAGACGATAGGCCGAATGATGAATGGCTGCGACTCGGTAAGCGATGGCCAAAAGCCATGAATCTGTCAGATCTCAAGATCTTGCTGACCGACGGCGCATCGCCAACCCATGTGGGAGCGAAGTCTTAGAAGTCAGTGACCGTCTAGCCGACCCGAACCCTTACTTTCGACCCGGGGGGAAACGCCCAGGCGGCTCACTTTAATTGTT
Organism: Pseudofabraea citricarpa; assembly: GCA_029641185.1. Classification (NCBI taxonomy): domain Eukaryota; kingdom Fungi; phylum Ascomycota; class Leotiomycetes; order Helotiales; family Dermateaceae; genus Pseudofabraea; species Pseudofabraea citricarpa. Next base: position 1,454,218 of record JAPWGK010000001.1, read on the forward strand.
GTGGCAGCACGATAGTAACCTATCGATCGAGAATGACATGACGAGAACGAGTAAAAGTAAAAGGGGCACTAGCCGCGCCCGTCATTATGTCAAGTGGCATGGTAGGAAACGAGCTTCTAAGACAAGACAGCGGCTCGGTAGAAATGGCCAACTTAAGCAAGTGGATATGAGAAAACGTGTGTCGGTTCTAAGCCAACAACGCGGACGCCACGTGAATGTTGGAACGACACAGATCATGTAGGCCATGTATCAGTCTGGAATGGACTCTCCAAATCTAGACTTGGGCTTGGTGACACCTTACACGATGGTTGCGGTCTTCCTCGGCAACGAGTCCATGTTGGCTTCATTCCACCAGATGGTAAACACATGGCGTATCTGAAATCTCACCGCCATGTCTATTTTCATACTGAATACGTCAGCTGCCTCGCGCCCGATGTAAGGTTGATCATATCTCACGATATCTCAACCGTTGTTTTTCTTCCACGCACTAAATACTCGAGTCCACAGTAACGTCGGGACCCCTAGCGTCTTCGCCACACTCGCTTGGATAGCTATATCAATATATAGAATAGATATATATAAGAAAAGTAAAATAATAGAATTCTATTAAGAGAAGTTATACAAATACGTACCTACTTATAATCTTTATTAACAAATAACTTAAGTTTTATTAATCTTAACTTTAGTTACTTATCACGTGCTAGTAAAAGGTCACGTGTAAGGATTTTCTTTTCTTTTTTATTAAATAAAAATAAACCTTTTAAGGTTATTTTTATAATATTAGTATTTCTTATTACTTAGATATTATATAAGTTATATTAATCTATAATTTACTTATATACTAGAAATACTATAAACTATAGCTAATTATAAAGCGAAGTTACTTATAATATCACTCAAAAGACTATTAGGGAGCGTACGCTAAGCTCAACCGAGCCACCGCTAGGGGTCCCGGCGTTACTATACATTCCTAATACTCCACGCTTATCCTTCTCCCGAAAGGTTCAGCTCGGAAGCAAGGCTCTCCCTCCGCCCATCTTCTCTCCGCTCTTGACCAATATATCCATCTTGCGATAAGTTTGCGCTTTGTGGATACGAGTCAAGACCAACAACTATCACTCGTGTTGAAAAGATTGCTTGCGTCATAGTCATTGGGGTCACCTATCCATCGTCAGTGTCACCGTGAATTCTTCCCACGAACCTAAATCAGAGACAACACATGGCAAACAAAACAAACCGTTGTAACCGACATCTACCTTGCCGATTCTAAGCGATATCTCCTACTAACAATTCCTATGCGTACATTCCAATTATCACACATTCCACCGTCCCTTTCGCTATTCTTCCTCGTTTAAGCGAGCTTTTACACTATATCATCAACTAAGAACAATTCCACATGAACCGGGTTGATATCACAAGCAAACCCATGCCAGGAATAAAACAGAAATAAGCCTCTTGAAAACAGGTAACTCTCTCTATCGTATCGCATCTCATCACATCTCATCTCATAAATAAAGCCCCAAAAAAGTCTCCGACGAAGGAGAGAAAATGGACTAAAAAGCAACAAAAGGACAAGTAGACATCCACTTCAACAAGTCTCCATAATTCCAGTCTTCCTTTCTTTTTCTCTTCTCACGGCAGATCCAAGTCCCGGCAGGCAGGCGTAGGCGTGAGGTACCTTTCGTATGTTGACCATCCAGACCAGAGAGAAAAAGCAAGCAAGGAAATAAAGAAAGAGATGCCATCTACCCATTACCCACCTGAGATCTACAATAAATCTACGAGGCGGACCTGAGGGTAATTCTCCGAACGAACAGACCTGAAGTCCTAGAAAGCAAAAGCAAAATGATAAAGGCAAAATAAACCATGACAGAGATACAGCACCCCTCCTCCTCTCCTTCCCTATCTATCCTCACCCCCTTCCCCCCCCTAACACAACGCAATACAACACTACAATCCCAGTCCCAGATCTAACCCAGCCCCACCGCGCGCGACGACCAGGCAACCTGCCAAAAGAGAGGAAGAAAAGAAAAAGCAAAGAAGGGGCGGGGGGATGGAAACGAGGAAAAAGCAAAAGGAGGACAGGAAACGTGGGGCGATAACCATCCCAAGCCTCCACACTCGAGGAGATCGGAAACACCGTTCTGGCCTTGTACGTTGTTGCTCTGGCATCCCATCTCGTACGTATCGAGGTCTCCCTCCCTTACATCCGATCCCTACCCATTTCTCAAAATTTGATCTCTCGACTCCTCGGTTTTTTTTTCTTTTTGGGCTTTCTTCTCCGAGATCTCAATCTCAATCTCATCTCATCTCATCGTATCTCATCGTATCGCATCGTATCTGGATCTAGATCTCCATCCGCATCCACATCCGCATCTTGCACCCGAACCTGGACCTGAATCTGAACCTCTGACTCTTTGACTCTGCACGAGAGGCGAGAATCACACCATGTGTACAGCATCTCAGAAACAGAGACAGGAAACAAAACAAAAGAAAAAGAAACCAAGAGCTACCCGAAGCCGAAGGCGAAGGGGGAGAGAGTATCCGAGAGGGAGATAGAGAGAGAGAGAGAAAACAAGACCACATCGCCAGAGAGAGAGAGATAAAAAAAATAAAAATCTAAATCACCACCTCTGCATCTGGATCTGCATCTGACGATCTCCGCTCACCTGCCCGACCCTGGTCCGTCCTGTCTGTCTCTATCCATCGTCCGTGAACTGATTCTTGTTTTCCTGCTTTTCTTCTCCCTCTCCTGTGGTGATCCATCCCTCTATCCATCCGGTCGGGTCTGGTCTGGTGATGGGTCTGATGGGTGATGATCACCTTTCCTTGGTTCATGTCTCCTTTTTTTTTTTTTTTTTTTTTGGTTGTTGGTTGTCGGTTGTTGGTTGGATATCCCCCCCCACCACCCACTTGGGAAGGCCGTGGTGGTTGGTGGTGGTGGTTAGTGGTGGTGGTGTTCCATAACCGTCTCCGTCTTACCGTACCGTACAGTACAGTACAGTACCTACCGTACTCCCACAATCCCACAATCCCACAATCAATCAATCAATCTTGATGTGATCTGACCTGACCTGACCTAACCTGACCGACTGATACTTGCTTGCTGCACCAGTGACTAGGAGGAGCGGGATGGAGTGTATGACAGCAAGATACCCTCTGTAGAATTCATGACTGAGAGTGGAAATTAATCTATCCTCGCTCGCTCTGCTTATGCTTATGCTCACGCTTATGCCTGTACCACCCGATCCATCCGGGACGCAGGTTGAAGGGGAAGGGCGAGAGAGACTCGAAGATTCACATTCCCACGCATGTCATTCTGCCACTTGCATGCCGGAGGGAAAAAAATATATATCGGTGGGATTTTGTTTTGGTATCAAGCTTATCTTCCCCTAGCCCCATCCCCATCCCCATCCCCACCCCTCCCCCTAACCCCCTCTCTCCCCTCACCAGCCCGGATGTGAAACAAAACTAGAAAAGGTATCCTCATACAGCAAGCGAATGTTCTCCTAATAATTATATAATGAAAAAGATAAAGGTTGGGTCAGGTCTTGCCCCCAAAATGTAGTAGACCGTGCTATCCGCTCAAGCAAACCGAGAGAGAAAAAAAGAGAACCAAGATATAGAGAGAGAACTCCTTCAAAATGCTTCCAATGCAACTGTCGAGCCCTGAAAAGCCTGTTTGCTCTTGCGTCATAAAAACAAAAACATTTCAAGTCCGCCCGTGGACTAAGACAACCGGAAAAGACGCCCCAAATGTAGAAAGAAAAAAAGAAGTGTTGCTGTCGAGCTCAATGAGGCTAGAGTATCCCGTGGGAGCGAATCGATTCCTCCAATATGCCCATTCGTGACGTGTTCTCCATCTCCTAAAAGAGCCCCGAAGTTGCTGAAATCTATGCCCTAAAAGGCGATACACTGACGCCGGTTTTCGTTGTGATGCCACAGTTCCTTTCCTTCCATTCCTCATCCCATAAAACTCCGCAAGAAAACAGATTGGATATCTTCGTATGTGGCGAAATCGAAAATTAAAATTTGTGTACAATTTGACCTAGGGCATTCAAAGTGGTCGAGGAGAATGATCATCCATTGATTTAGGTCGAAGTTGTGATCCCGTTCCATTAGAGCCCTGGGATTGCTTCATCGTGTTGTTTTTGCGAGTAAGTTTTGCGTAGTGGAGGCCACAAGCGTTGCACAATGTGCGGGCACCATCTGGCCCTCTTCTCCATTCAGGCGTTTCTGCTCTGTTGCAGCTATGGCAGCGACCTGGATGTGCGGCTCGCTATGTCAAGTTAGTATGAAGACGAATCAAAGACCCGAACCACGTACCCCTCGACGCTTTTTACTCTCTGAACCACCAAAGCCTTGACTCTTCATATCATCCCCGTATATGCTCATGTCATCGGCGTCGTAATCCTTCCCACCCTGCTCACGCATACGTTGATCTGCCAGAGCATGTTCTTGTTGATAGATGGTCTCCTTCATCCACTGCAGAGCTCCCTGGATCTTCTGATTGTGAGCCATCATCTCGTTGCAGTCTTCTAAACTTGGCATCCTTTCTGGAATGGTGGTGGTTCGTTGTTGTTCTTGTGCGATCGAGCCGTAATGAGCAGACCACTGCCGAAGAGCCCCGCTTGACGCATTGACGAGTGCAAGACTGTTTTCGAAGTCCCAAATGTCAAGATGACGCTTCATCGCTGTAGCAAATGGTGGTTCCATCTTCTTCGCATCTGGTTGACTGCCGTATGCCCAGTCACCTGATTGACGTCCTTCCCGTTGTTGATAACGAGGTTGGCTGTGTGGTGGACCATGTTGTCCCACATGACTTGACGCATAACCACTATCACTGCTGGGTGCAACACTGCCTGATGGATATCCATATGAAACTTGAGGGGTATGGCTGGCATATCCGTTCGCTTGTGGGCGTTCACTAGGTCGAGGTTCTGGCTCGTATCTTGGTGCATCGAACCTTGGAGCTGGAGGTGCTGCATATGGATTGGGAGGCGGAGCAGGTGCAGCTTGCAAAGAGCCTATCGAAGGATGGCGACCCTCAGAGAACGAAGAAGAAATTGGCTCTGCACGAGAGAAGGGATTTTGAGGATGAACAGGCTGGACAGGCTGTGGGGGAGAGTTATGCCGTTGTGGAGGAGGTGCTGGATATGGCGGATGTTCCGAGTATGATCGCGGCATGGAAGGTCCCTGTGATTGCGCATATGGCATTTGAGCATGAGGTGGTCCGGTAGAAACAGGTGATGTGTAGGAACTGGGAGGTTTTGGTCCGCTGTTCAGAGCTTCGTGTATTGAAGGAAGAGATTGACGCTGAGGCGCTGTTTGTAAAGATGGAGGTGGCTCATTTTTATTATCTGAAGTTCTTCTGGACTCTGGCGGAGATATAAGGCCAGACAGAGAGTGGTGAGGAGGAGGCGGAGGGTGACTAGACCAGCCAGAGGAGTATGATGGTGGTGGAGGCGGTGGTCCGTTGGAGTACATGGAGGGAGCACTGATGACAGCTGCGGCTGCCATACCGGATGATGATGATGCGTATGTTCGATCGACGGACTCGGGGTGTCTATCGTGGTTGATTAAAGATGATATCCCACTGCGAAGAAGAATTAGCGGCTGAGGGGTGGATAGCAATGGGGATGGAGCATGCGCAAGAGGCATACGCACCTGTGTCTGCTCCCGGAGTCCACTGCTTCCATAATAGTACCTGAACACAATCGCTGTGTCCTCCAGATCTGAGCAACGTCAAAGGTTCGGGAGGCGTGCGTCGGCGCAAGAAAATATCGTGCACTTCCGGTCCCGATGTGTGTACCCGTTACACGCTCGAAGCTCACCTAACCATCAACGACCGTCCCCTCAGCTCAAGCAGGATTCGTGCGAGGTTGGAGTTCGGGCTGAAGGCGAGCAGAGGACGAGCGGTTGCTTGTGGGGTGAATCGAGAACGTGATCAGGTCCAGCACAACCAATCTGGCGCAGTAGCGGGGGAGTGCGAGGATAGAAATCTTTGGTCGGTCGTCGTCTGTCTCTCGGTTGCTTGGGGGGGTCGGTTGGGGAGAAGTCTCAGAGTCTCGGACAGAGCTGACCTGGGTGGCAACAATCGGATCGCTAAGACGCCGTATATCTACTCGTGTCTGGCATGGAAGACGGTGAAGATGCTCGAGTCCGTACCGTGCGGAGTCCTGAGTCGTGATTGGGAAGCAGAAAAAGCAACGTTCGGCTGCCGCGGTGGCTTGGAATGGTGGAGGTTGACGCTCGAAAGTGGTATATTTACTCGAGTCCGGGTTTCTTCCCTGCGAAATTGAAGGCAGGAGCCACAGGAGTCAAGAATGAAGCCGCCTCGAAGTCCTGCGGTTGTCTACGGCCACTGTCGCTGGTGGTGAAGGAATGGAAGACCGGTGGAAGGGCGGGTGGTGCGTGGAGAGGTGTGGGTGTTGGAGTTGAGGGTGGTGATGGTGGTGGTCCTCGGTAGACTGGATACCTAGCTGGCGTGTGTTCTCGGGAGCTGCTCTTATTACTGTGGTGTGGTGTGGTGTGGTGATGGAAGAAGGAAGGAAGAAAGGAAGAGGAGGAGAAGGTTAGAATGAATAATAGTAGTAGTAGTAGTAGTAGTAGTAGTAGTAGTAGTAGTAGTAGTGTAGTAGTAAGTAGGTTAGGTACAGTAGTAGTGGAGAATCGAGGGTTAGCGGTTGGGAGGAGAAGGACAGGGCAGAGGCAAGCAGTTCTTAGCACAGATGATGAGATGGCAAGGCATGGCATGGCAAGACAAGACAAGACAAGGAACAGTAAGGCAAGGCAAGGCAAGGCAAGCAGTAACAAGCAACAAGCAGTACGAACAGTATTCTAGCATCTGTCGGCTAGCAGTTGCAGTGCGGTACAGTACCATAATACAGCACCTAGCAAGCATGCTGGTAGCAGCAACCAGCGGATGGGGCCCGCCATCTAGCACCATCTTGCACCTTAACAGTGCTCTAAGCAGCTCCCACGGCGCCCGCCATGAGCCATGAGCCCATCAGCCAGTGAGTGAGAGTAGGTGACGGAGCCTGTGCGTCAGTGCGCCAGCCAGTGCAGAAGTGCAGAAGTGCAGTTAGCGATGGGTACCCTGGCTCCCCTGGCTCTCCTGGCTCTAAGCCCCTACAGGACAGTATAGTACAGTGCACTACAGTACACTACACTACACCACACCACAGCGCAGCCCCTCCCTCCAACAATCCATGACAGACGACAGCAGCGGCCAGCGGGAGGAGGAGCTTAGAGTTTCGATTGTGGGATCGCACTTACAAGGCTCATCGGGCTATCGCAAACCCCTGACCCTGCCCACGCGGTCCCCTGCCAGCGCCCACCCATGCGTCAACCTTCCCCCCCCCCCCATGCCAATGCCTCTGGCCCATGCTCCACGCTCACGCTCACGCTCACGCTCATTTCTTGAGCTCGTAGCTCCTTGTCAGCCATGCTAGCAGTTAGCACCAGCACCAGCACCAGCAGCAACACCAACAGCTGTACCGTACCTAGCAATTCTACCGCAACTGTACAGTACTGACTGCCTACCTACCTTCTCCACCCACCCAACACCCACAACAGCCCGCCAGAGCTAACCCCGTCAACACTCACTCTCCTCATTCATTCATTCACTCACTACTCACACACACACACTCTCTCTCTCTCCCTCACCCACTCAACCCTCGGCAGGGATACGAGCAAGAACGACTGCCTGGCCAGCCACCTGATTGGCCGTATAGCTTAAGGAAGCAGGGACCGAAAAGAACATCGACGATGATATCGTCACTTCATCGTGCAGCGTCTTGCCGAGCCATCACTTCCTACAGAATAAAAATGTGCAGTGTGCAGTGTGCAGTGTGCATGGCTGCAGAGGAGTACGAGTACAGCGCATTAGGGTCGCAATGGTCGGTCAAGACGTCTCTGCCTGTCTCAATTCGTCGCCAGCCCTCTGCAGCTCAAAAAGGCCATCTATCCTATTTGACCAGTGGCAGTCGAATCTAGCCGGCGACAGGGCTGCGTGGACAAAAGCAGAGAGATCTCACCGTGCCTACCAGCCAGCTAACCGATCATGATCCGAATGCCTTGTCAAGGGGGCGCTTTTACGTCCTCACTTCATTCTCTTCCTCTCTGCCCCCCCACCTGGATGGAGGAGGACCTGAACATCGGTGGCAGCTCCGTCTATTATACCCGGACACGACCAGATGTTGTCATTACGAAGGCCTCGACGTTGATCGCAGGGCCGGCGTCGTGAACGCATCGAAGGGATCGGAGATGTGCCGCTGTCTAAAACGCACAAGGTGGAAACAATCCAGTATCCCTGCGAGCGTCCGGCAGGCCCATCACCCATCATCTACATAGCACGATCAATCCTCACGCTCCGGACTGTACGATGCTGGCCTTCGCGGCGGGATTCTGGTGTGGTGTGGTGAGATGGGCGTGGGCGTGGGCGAGCAAGCATGGGTAAAGGCAGAGAGAGAGAGGCATGGGCCCGAACGGTGCTGGATGCCAGTGAGTTGAGGTTACCTGAGTCTCAGCAACTAGGATCACAGAAGGAGATATAGCCCCTTAGGCACCAGGTCGCAACCTGCTACAGCGATCACAGCGATGCTGTCCAGGGCCCTTGTCGATAAAATGCCACCCCCAAAATGCCCGCTGGACTCCCACGACTCCCCAAACTTGGGGGGCGTGCGGCGTGCTCTCTTGCTGCTCGTCTATTTCTTCCCTAGGTAACCTGGAGGGCCCATCCGACATGGGCCATACTCACGGACTGCGGTACGTAGTACGTATGCTGGCTGTTCCAAGCTCACCACCACCTCAATCTTGTCCGCAACCATACCAGGCCCATGGGATGCAAAAAGGAAAGGGGAAGGAGACTTCATATGGTACTAAGTCGGTATCACTCGTCCTCAGCGCAGTTGGCCAGCGGTGCTGCTGTACGTTGCCGTGGTGGGATATCACCAGACAACGCTGCTCGCCTCAGTTCACCATTGTCGACGTGCTCTGTTCCTGCTGTACTTCTCGTCGACTTCCCACAACCTCGGTGGCTCAGTCATCTTGCTCGCATACCTCTGTCTCGACCTCTGCCATGCTGTGCTGGGCAGCGCAACCTCCACCAAACTCATTACCTACTTGTCTGTACTCTGTGCCATACATATCCTGAAAGCCACTGGGATCTCTGTGATCTCTAGCGTTGCAACCCTCTGAATTATCCACATCCTAGATCCGATCAAAAATCGCCTGTGGTTCCCCAAGTCTGATTACCCTTCTGTACCAGAGATCGCAGCCACCGCGCGCCAACTTCGATACATCTGCGTGCTAATGTCGGTCTTATTGGCACGCTGCTCGTGATGTTGGCGATGCTGGCGGGACAGACGGCCTCTGAACGACCTCAGCAATCTTATTTAGAACAACAAGCATCCTGCATCCAGCTAGAAGAACGCCCATCGTCCGCTTTGGGTAACCTGGCTACCGTTTGAAATTTCGACCTCGTGGACTTACGGTCTGTGAGTCGTTGGCGGCGTGCGGAGCGCGGTGTGATCAAAACAGCGGCTGGCCTGTCATGGCATGCAGAAGTCTTCAGGGGCTTATCCCCACCATACGACCTACACACTTTCTACAAGGCTACACGGCAGATCTCTCCATTGTTTCCAATCTTCTCGAGGGCACAGGGTCGACGCCGTAACCAGCTGTGTTTCTTTGACAAACACTGAACAAAAGTGCATCTAGATCCGTGCTCTCGAGGCAAACACGGTGTATCCACCCACTCTGAGGGTTACCAGAAAAGTTACCAGAAAGCCAAATCTGATACACCCAGCTGCTACATCCGAAGACAAATCTCAGCAAAGGCAGACCCGAGACTCTTCTGCTAGAGCGTACGAACCATGACCTCGGTTCCCATCGACCATCGCTGCTGGCAAGAGAGTGGAGGCAGAGACTGAGGGAGGCTTCGCGCGCTTGAGAGAAAAGACACATCATCCACGAATCAGCCGACTATTGTCACTATTCGTATGCATCGCTGGCAGTCAGTCCATGGATTCTGCAGATGCCCAAGGGTTGAGAGGCCGCGATATCCAGCGGATCATCTCGCATCTTCACCAAGCTCCAGTTTTTCACATCTGACAACGGTAAGATCTGCTCCAGATGGCAGAGAGTAAGAAAGTCAATTTCCCACAAGCACGAACATTATGACTCGATGAAGCGTGAAGTGCCATGATCAGCCCCCAGCCCACTGCATTCGTGTACTCGCAGAGATTGTCTCCATGGCAAGCTCTTAGTCTCCTGTTGCTACCGCTCATCAATTCCCTCTTCAAGCCCACGGGGCCCAGCGAGCTGGTAAGGTTCGGCTGGTAAGGATCGAAGAGCATGAGTGAGAATGAGGATACAGTACAGCAGGACCAGCCTATGCCATCTAGGCCCTTTCGTTCCCAAAAGTCACCATTGATACAATCCCAATAGCTGCACTAAGCCGGCCACTAGAAGTTTCTGATGGCTGCATGTCTCGGGATCTCACCTCCGGCTCCACCTGGCTATTCACCCACACACCTCCTCCCAATCCCGTGAGCAGCAGCAGCAGCAGCAGCAGCAACAACAGCAGCGGCGTGCAAAAACAAAATGAGGAGCTGGCGCCTTGTCACGTACACGTGCATCCCACGACGGCTGAGATGCCGCCTATTGTTCTCGGGTCCAGCTGTTTCTGTCCCTGTTGTGTTGTTATGGTTGTTGTTGTTGCTTGTCACGAACTTTGACGTCTCACAGGATCTGCGCCCAATCAGCCACGGCGACAACCCTGCGAACTGAAGACTCGGCCGTGCAGATGCAATCTTTCTTGACCCTGGAAGGTTATCGAAATAGTTGCAGGATCGACATATAGGTCTTTGGCCAGCCCTCGCAGGCTGACGATCTCAGAAGCGCCAGATGGGCCACACAAGGGGCGCCGGCGATCTTGACACCTAAGCAGGACCCCGGGCGGGATGTCTTGGCCAAGCAAGCACTCGCGCTTCTCGTGCGTTCTTCCCGCTGCAAAGCTGAACGGAGTCTGAACACTCTCTGTCCATTGTCATTGCCCGCTCCTCGACGCCGACACCACATCAGCCCGCGATCATGCCCAATGCCACACCCACTGCATGTTTCTTCAGCCTCACGCTGGAGCATTACAGTACAGTAAAAGTGAAGTACTGCAAGTCCCCTACTAAACGCAGCTGGCCGCGGTGTGAGGCTTGAGCCATCGTGCCCACTATTGCCACGCGAGCAGCCATGGGTTTTCCCTGGCCCTCCGCTCAACGGTTTTAGACGAGTTCGTGACTGACCAGGAGCAGGCTGCAAAGGAGCGCTGTCATCTGATTTCGTGCGAGGTATATCGCGGTAGGGCTTCTTCATAGCGCACGATGCCTCACGCCCGCCCTTCTACAGTACATACGCACAGTAATGTACCGGTAAGAACACTAATTATTACGTTGCATGTCATCCTCGCTCTGGAATCTAGCGGCCGTCGTATGGTGATGAATCGGAGCAGGGCGCGACGGGCTCACCACTGTTGAGGGAGGAGAGGTATGCATCGTATCCTTGCCAGCAAGCACACCTTCATTCTGACCAAGTGCAGGCATATCCCATTGCAGGATCGGCCGATGCACATCCTTGACAGATCTTGCCCGAGTCATGGTGGGCTACGTACCACGATTGGGGGTCGAAACAACTGAAAACAGGATGAACCATTGCCGCAACACCTAAAGCAGAGCAATCACCAGCATCAGCAGCATCAGCATGACCTCAGCGTTCCTCAGCTCGCCATCTGTGGGAAACCAACGACCGACCCAGTTTACCAGCCCAGCCTGGCCGAGCTGTTGACACTCGTGGATAAAAGCCCTGAGGCCTCTAGGCTCTAGCACCAATGCCACCACGCGCTATCTCCGCAATCCCAATCGAGGCATCACGGCCGAAATCGAAGTGGCATCGGCGCCTTCGTTTCAAAACGGCGGCCCCAAATCTGGAGTGGCAGTCATTCCCGTTGCTCGGATGGGATCTGCTACGTGATCTTCTCCGTCATACTGTGAGATGGCGAACCACAGATCTTGTTTCGATTGAGTTTCTTCCCTGTCACCCCATCCATATATCAGAAGATGCTATCGCGGCCTTTGCGAGGGACAGAGGGGAAAGCTGGTAACATGACGTGAATGAAAATTACCATCAGGGAAGTCCATGCCATCTGCGAGCGCTACTCATCGTGAAAGCGATGGGTGAGGTTGGCACGCTGAGCACTGTAACTTTGCGTGGCTCACAACGAGTTTTGGGCAACGGCTCGCTTGAAAGTGAATCGTACGATGGCGGCTGCCAAAGCCAATAACGCGTGATCGGTAGTATCGCCCGTGCTATCCGGCACTGGCTCCAGAGTCCAGAGTCCAGAGTCCAGAATCCGGTGGCTCTTCTCCCCAAGGCGCTCTCAGCTCGCTCTGTTATTGTTGCCATTTCTCGCGGCGGCCACGATGATATGCGCCTCGCCTCGCCTCGTGCCCACGTCTGCAGGTTCTCATGGCTTTGGGTCCGACCCGGAGAAAAATCGTATGGACATTGGACAACACCATGGCGCCGTCGAACCCGTGAAGAATGACTCGAGTATGCGAAAGGCATGCAAGTGTCTGGCACTGTACTACCAGAAGCCGTTCAGGATTCCCAACACGGACTCACCCCCCCAGACTCAACTGCCCAATGGTACAGAAGAGGAAGAGCAATCGACCGATCGTATGCATTCTCGCACCCTGATCCCCGTCCTGTCAAAGTCCATCCATGTCTGCAGTCTGCTGCTCCAGCTCTGATGACGATCACTTGCGGCCAATGAGTGCAGGTATGGTGGGTAAGCGGCAGCCGCCATCCTCGGCGTCACAAGATCCTGGGAGAGATTTCCGACCATCGCCGGAACCTCATTGTCGGGACTCTTCACTACTGGTGTCGGAGGGGTGAATCTGTCTTCCGCTTCGGCCCTGCTGCATTTGCATGGCAGATGAACCTGAGCATATCACTTTCAGTCTAAGGCAAGAGGCAAGCACACGAATCAAAGGAGAGCACTCCGCAAATGCGTGTAACACCTCGCCTATCCAGCTTTGCCACGAGAGCTAGCTTTTCTGCTGCCTCCATTCAGAGTTTCTGATAAGTCTTCAGGCTCTTCTAGCTCGGGAAATGGCATGATCATATTGCCGGAATGCGACGCTGCTACCTAGCCGGCTAAACCTCTTCCATTACCTCGCAATGTTTCTTTCCAAGTCACGTCAACTGCCGTCAAAACGACCGGGAAAGTCCTGTGACTGATTATGGTCACAAATGTCACAACGTTAAGGCTGTCGGTGGAGCCACCGTTACCCATCAGTCTCAACGATGCTCTCGAGGCGCGCCCGTGGGCCGTGGGTCAGGTCAACAACCTCCTTTCCTTGCCTTCTTCCGAATCGACTGAGCAGGGTCAATCCTGCGCGCACGGTTATAATCGGGATCAACACCAGGACCGGGTTGGAAGAAGAGCAAAGCGAGATAGATGCTCCGGGATATCGTTGACATAAAATACGATATCAAAGTGTGTTCCATATGCCCGTTGACGATCCGTAACCTGAAAGTAGCAGGCTCTTCTGAAGGTACCCGAGAGCTGACTTCAAGCTGATGGATTCCGGTGGCGACGGGAAGCTCTAGTCCCTCTCGAGCGAAGAAGAAGCAGTAAGAGATCAACGGGCACCGTCGCCAAATTGTGGCTTACGATCAACGTCCAAGCACCAAAAGCGTGCAAATTAACATTTCACTGCTACCAATAATTAATCTCCCTGCCATTAGTCACTTGTCGATCTAAGGAACTTTCCGCATCCTTACAGAGCATGTTACTTTATCTCAACCTTTCGAAGATCAAAATGGTGACTTGGGAAAACCGCAATTAAGATTGCAAGTCTCCTAAGAAAGACTCATCAAGAGAACATCATCATCTCGATTTATCCCAGAGGAGATTATGATCTCGCTCGGTGATAAAATCGCTATTATTCATCGCGCATCGACGATGAGATTTCCCGCTTCAGCAACTAGATCCGGGAAATCAAGCTGTGCCACAGACCACATGATAGCACTGGAAACCGAGGATCAAGACAACTCATGAATAAGTTTGCTACCCTGGGTTTAATTGTCGCAGATTTCACGATGCAAGACTTCTGGAACGGTACTTCACTTCTCGAATCTCCCCAGATTACGCAGAACTTGGGAATTATTGGTCGTGGCATGACAATTTCATGCTGGGCCTTGCCTATATTGCAAACAACTTAATTTTTGACAGCTCGGATCTATCCAGTCCTCCTGTCAAAGCGTGCAGGCTGAGCGTGGTTTTGTTTCGGCTCGGCCCTTGTCATGAAACACATTCGGGATCAAGTCTCTCTACCCAATCTCAAGAGGACTCGCTGTACTCCGTAGAACCGCTTACTGCATGCCGTTTTCTCTCACCGTATCTTCCGTTGCTTCGTCGTCATGAATATCTCGATCTCACGGTGTAGTTTACAGACGATCTCCGATCCCAATATCCCGATATTTCCTTTTGACACAAGGTATTCTTAGTGTCGAGTGACCACCCGGATACTCTCACCTTTGTCTTTTCTTTCCTTTTTCTTCTCCCGGGTAGAACGAATCCCGGTCTTGGCTCCATAATCAAGAGATCGTGGGAGAGGGTGATCGTCAAAGAGGATGTTCATCGATTAATGAAGATACACGTTTCAAGTGAATCGCAGATTTCGAGTTCGGACACAGGCACGGTACGATTATGGCATCATGCCGTAGAAGGGTGAGGCGTGATCCGGGGAAAGTAGCGCATGATCAAGACCACTTCTCAAAATTGCTATCCATTATCATGTCCCACTCACCAGGCGGAGCACTCGTTTCAATATTTTCTTCACATACTACAATGGATGGCATTGGCAAGCGTTTCACATGCTGACCCTCTTTTCCTTTCTCGACCTGGTAGCTCATATCCCCAAGAAAGTTCTGCGGGGGATTTTGAGCTTGAGTTCAAAACGTGCTCGCGGTAATGGAAGGATAGGAACGTGGCCTTCAAGCCCTGGGCAGTGGTTACGAGGCCAAAGTCTATTCAAGCCATGGAAGCAGACAGAGACCGACCAGGACAGGCAGTAACAACAAAGCAGTACTCCTTCACCGGTGGTGTTATTATTAACCAACTACTGCAGTGAGTCAACGACTCCACCAAGAACCTGGGAGACGGGAACGACATTGGGGCCTTCGCTAATCAGAAAGCGGGAGGATTTTCCATCGAGGCAAGTTCATCGGGCTCCGTTGAAGAACTCTATTCCTCTGGTTCCTAAATACCTGCAGGTTAGAAAAGTTTAAAGCTCCTGCTACAGCCGACACGAGTAGCAAAGATGTCGATCGAGTGTGAACCCACTTGGTACGAGCGGCAAAGAGAAGAAATACTGTCCGGCAGTTCCTTGTTGCTCTGAAGTACCGAAAACCCCCTCCATTCCGCGGGAAAGTCAAAAGGAAAACGAGGTGGTATTCGTACCTGTAGCTATCTATTTTCTTGGCGAGGCCCGATTGTTGTTTTCTTTTCTAAGCTGCGGTGGGCATCATTCGGCGGAATATTACTGTGCATCTCTTTCCTTTTCCCCTTGCTTCCTTTTTCTATTCGTAGGCACTAAGTATGTACTCTGCAGCAATATATTCTCCATAACGTATCCACTCCGCGGATAAGAACGGGGCCTCTCTTTTGCGGTACTGTATTCAGGGCTGAGAATGTACGGCAGACGCCAGACAGTCCCTGATGCAATAGAGTTTAAGCTATAAGTACTAGCGGATCTCACTAGAGCAGTCCAGCCCCTTTCTCGATCTACACTACAGTAAAGCCATAGAGATACTTTTGGCATCGTGCAGTAAAGTTTTGATTAACTTCATTTTTCTGATAAGACAGCTGAAGAATGTCCATGGCTCTACCGTATTCGCCCATTTAGGAGGGGGGTTTTTTTTTTTACTCGTGTTCGCATCCAAGCAAGGAGTTTTTCATTTTATCTTATTTCGTACGCGGATGCGACTCTACTTCTCGCATAGGTAAGGTAGCTGAAACATGTTTATTCACGTCTGTAACAGCGTTTACCACTGTTTGTAAAATCCGGGTGAGGTTGGGAAAGCATAGTTGCTACTGCGGTCCTTGCTTTAGCTACCTGCGCAGGTCGGTGTAGCTGATCAGTTAGTTGTAAACACGAATGTCTCAAGTATCATACATTTTCTTCTTCTTTCTTTTCGGGGTTTAGGCGGTTGCTTCCTTGCGTGAGTAGAGCCGTCTCTTGCTTCTTTTTTTTTTTAGTTCTTATTGGCATCGTAAGGTTTTCGGATTACGTGGATCGCTCTTGTAGGTATGTAGCATAGGACTCACTAACGGACCGTACGTAACCTGCTAGTCCGAGTTTTTTTCTCTTGGGCATCGTCAGTATGCATATGTTGGTCGTTTATTCTCTTGGTTGCTGCTAAGTAGCTGGTTTCTGCTCGCCTTGCATCCCAGTATTGAACGATTGCAGAAGTTACCTACTCGCTCGAGCCTTGGGCACTTTGTTATTCAAGAGGCTGCTCCGAAGTAGCAGGCTTGCATGTTTTATCACGAGAAAAAGAAATATGTAGGCGGGTTCTCGAAATACTACTGCAAAGTGAAGGGTTCTTTCTTCTTTTCGGAGATGATTCTTTTGGTATAGAATCTCCACAAGAATTTGTCGATACACCCGGAGTGCGAGTGATCGGGGGTTTATTACCTGGTGCCTCACGTAGAATACCAGTGGGATTCACTGAATGATACGCGTTGGGCTGGTAGGTAATATTCATGTTTTTTATGGAGGAGGATCGTAAGGATCCGTGAGGTTATATACCTAGGTAGGAGTGGTTATTCTCCATTCACCTATATAAGTCACCTGATATTTCAACAGAATGCCTTCGGGCTGTGGATATAATACTGGTTTTTTCCTACTAAAATTTCCTATCGGAGTTTTCCTGGTTCTCATTGTGTTACCACCTTGGAGAATATTTTCGAATTTTCTCTTGGTTCTGAAAATGCCGGATAAATGTTTTGTGGTTCTTCTACAAGATGATCTTACATACAACCTAGTATTACTTTGCCGTCTCTATCCGGAATAACACAACTGATTCCTTTTTCAATCCAAAATACGATATGCAACCAATGTGAATACTGCTATCCTGATCAGAGACGATACATCTCTACATGCTATAGTTGATTGATTGCCATTTCTCCTATTGATGGATTTATCAAGCAAAGTTACTATTGCTTACGGTCACGTCTAACATTTTTAGGGC
Organism: Pseudofabraea citricarpa; assembly: GCA_029641185.1. NCBI lineage: Eukaryota > Fungi > Ascomycota > Leotiomycetes > Helotiales > Dermateaceae > Pseudofabraea > Pseudofabraea citricarpa. The sequence goes on from JAPWGK010000001.1 coordinate 1,471,534, forward strand.
AGCTATGAAAGATAAAGCTCTCATAGACGTAAGATTAAAAGGATAAGTAGTTCTAACAAGAGCATTTATGAAGTAGACACGAGTGGCTATTGAGGATCTCATGCTGACAAGAGCTGAAGGCTGGACTTTCTGTTTGCTCAGCCTTATCGGCAGTTGACGCATTGACAGTAGTGGCTACTTGGCAGATGGGCCGAACCTCTCTAGCAGATTGACCTCAAAACATGGACACCCCAAACTTCACATCTTCCCCCAATGACTTTGAATATCTATGAATCTCTCGGGCGAGGAGGACTTAGGAAGTTCAGCACGATTGACCATGACGATCGCGGCCTCCGGTAATCGTCGTATCGTTCCAATGTCATCATCGTCATCCTCGTCATCATCGTCGGCCAATACTCCACTGGCGCACCGTCCAGTATCGAAAAGTAGATCTGTACTGACGAGGACTGGCAAGCCAAAGACCAGAAATGGCTGCGTGACCTGCAAGTAAGTGTATCACGGAAGAGACGTCATTTCGATCAGTTGCTTATTCTGTTAGATCTCGGCATGTCAAATGTGATGAGGCCAAACCAGCATGCCATCGTTGTCTCAGGCTCAAACTAGATTGTAGTTATCGATCAGGCCGCAAGAAAGAGAAAGTTAGTAAAGCACGAGAGACGCGCTCGCTATTACCCAAGGAGCCTCGCGTGCCTTCTTGGATTTCACGCCTTTCCCAGCCGCCACCAATCGTCCAAATCCGAGCAGGAACTGGATTCAGTGATGAATTAGAGGGCCGGTACTTTCGGAACTATCTTGAGAACAGCGCTTCGCAGATAGGGGGCCCTTTCAAGAGCACTCTGTGGGAGAGATTGATCCCGCAGATTAGTGAGCAGGTTCCCTTTGTTCGGCACGCCATTATTGCCATCGGATCTCTGAGGCAAGTTCAGGCTATGCCACATGACCCAAAGATATCACGGTCCCTGGATCTTCGATATGTGTTCAAGCAGTACGGCGAGGCGCTCCGAGGTATGAGGGAAGCAATAGCGCGTGGCCAACACGACATGCGAAAAGCTCTGATTTCTTGTTTGCTAGTGTATTGTTTTGAGGGGCTACTTGGGAATCAAGCCTCCGCAGCAGTACACGCCTCAAGTGGGTTATCGCTTCTGTACAACCTAGCATTTCACGAGGGCTCCACAACACCTGGCCAAGTCAAGATGATGATGAATAGCCATTTACTAGAGGAGGACATCCTAGAAGCTTTTGTGGCTCTTGATTTGCAGGTTTTGCTTTTTATTGACAAGAGGAAACCAGAGATTCACCAGCAAGTCAAGGAGCTAATCAATAGAAATCTCAGAAACGCATGGCAACCACCAAAGACCTTAGATGATGCCAAGAAGTCATGGTGGAAGATAATGCGGCGCAATTACCATTTCAACAAGTCACTTCGACCAATCGATATTGCATCTACTCATAGTGAAAACTCGAGGAAGGATTGGGAGGGTTCAGCAAGCATGCGTAGTACGGACTTGTTACTAAGTGCTATTGAAGATGATCCAGTATCACTGAAGGAAGAGCAGTCATGTTATCTGAGCGACATCGTTCGTTGGGATGTAATGTCACAACCGCTATTTGAAAGAATCGCTGGTGGGCAGAACGAGAATGACAAACTGGGAGCGGCGATTCTCCAAGTCCAAGCAAATATGAATTATATCATGCTGGCAGCAACCTTTTTCAAGACCGAGACAGCGTACGACGTCTTCCTACCGGAATTCAACAAAATCGTGAAGCTCTCGGAATTCGCACTTCCTAGATTACTGTCCAGTGCACACGAGAGCGTTTCTGCGCTCTTCCATTTTGATCTTGGAGTCGTTGCAGCACTGTTCCTCGTCGGCTCCCGGTGCCGCCTTGACGATCTGAGGCAGAGGGCCATTGCTTTGCTTTTTAGTGCCAACTACAGAGAGGGGATTTGGGATGCACAATCCGTCGCCAATATTTCCAAATGGCTTCGGAGCGTAGAATGTGAAGATATTGAGCCGGGTGGGACGATACCGGAAGAGAAGCGGGCATTCCTGACAGGTATCAGCTGTGATCTGTATCACAAGCGAGCAAGCCTGCAATGCTCTCAAAGGAGCAAAAATGGACTGATTTCAAGAGACACAGTCGTAACGTGGTGATGGCTAGTCAGTCTGCGCCATTGGATGTATCATGTGTCCCAGGCGAGGCGCAATCGCTTACACGCGATGCTTTCTCTGAGGCCGGATTAGTTTGAGCTACACAGCATAATCGATCTATTGGCAATAAGTCACCTCTTTCACATGTCGAAGAAAGTCGAAAACCAATCATTGCTGTGTTTCATCGCATCGCAAAACCTCGGTCTGATGTAAGCTTCAGTCTTGCGATCTGACCCCGCAAGCCACGAATAAGAAGCTGGCTGGCCCGATAGCACAGACCGACCACACCACTGTTTCTATATGAACAAACAGGTAGCCCGAACTTGACCCTCGATCCATAAATACAATGGGAGACTTCGAAAACTCACTTACCCGGCTTCGCATTATCTTCTTGCGACAGATGTACGTTGCGAACCCCCTCCCGTCTCTTTGGGATTAGTAGCTAACCGTATCTGCAGGTTCTTGCCCATCTCCGTCGACGGCCAAGTTCCACTAGTTACATGTAAGAGACGGTATAAAGTCTGTGTACGCCGAACAAAGGACGGGCAGAAACTACTTGCAAGAGAGAGGGTTGTCAAGGTCTGGGCCGCCGACTATTAAAGAAGGAGCTCGTCTCGCCCACGGAACCAAACGACGACGCATCGCTCGAGAAGCGCAATCATGGCGAGCAAGAAAAGTTGGATCTTGGGAGACAAGTTCGAGAAGCGCATGCCGCATCATGAGGGGATCAAGGCGTTATGGGAGACGAAGTGGAAATTTCCTGTATGTGGTTGACGACAAGTTCAATGCATGAGAAGTTTGGCGACGCAGATTTTGATGGCTCGTGTGATCTTAGTGTACCAAGAGTGTGTATCCATTCCATGATGGCCAATTCGAGGATTTCGAGCCCGTCTTTGAGCATCTGATTGCGGTGAGTCCCTCGGTGAAGGAGCTGGTGATGCTTTTCCACGGACCCCTTGCTGATTGGTTACCTCGTGGGAGCAAAAGAACAACATCAATGACGGCTTTGGTGATGCGTATACCGAGGCTTTCTTCCCCATGGCAGAGAAACTCACCAAGCAAGCCGATGACCTGGTAGCAAACAACGACGTCAGCCAATCCTCTGCACTCTACCTGCGAGCCGCATGTCTCTACCGCATCGCTCGCTTCCCCTACATCACCAGCTTCCCGTCGGTAAACTCGCAGAGCAAGTGGAAGGCCTGGGAGGCGCAGAAGGAAGCCTACCTAAAAGCCGGCAGCAGATGGGAGGTGCCCGTGACAGAAGTGCAGATCCCACACACGCATGCTCAAGGAGCCGACCGCGACCAGATCCCCGTCTACGTGCGGGTTCCCGCCGGGGCACTGAAAGAAGGCGGAAGCCAGAAGGTGCCAGCCGTGCTCCTGCTCACGGGTCTCGATGGCTACCGCCCCGACAACACGCAGCGAAGCGACGAGTTCCTCGCTCGCGGATGGGCCTGCGTCATTGCTGAAGTCCCTGGCACGGCCGAGTGCCCTGCTGATCCCTCGGATCCAGCTAGCCCTGATCGCCTCTGGACCAGCGTGCTCGATTGGATGCGTGCCCAGGACGTCTTCGACAGGCGGAAGATCATGGTGTGGGGTCTGAGTACCGGCGGCTACTACGCGGTGCGCATCGCTCACACGCATCGAGAGAGCCTCAGAGGAGTTGTGGCGCAGGGCGCGGGTACGCATTATTTCTTCGATGGCGAATGGATAGAGAGGGCTGATGGCCATGAGTATCCTTTTGCGTGAGTACCATTCCGGTGGAGAGCGTAAACGTGGACTTTTGTCGAGGGTGAACGGCGAAGGGTATGAGAACTGATCTTTTTGATTCTGTCAGATTGGGCCCTCCGATCGCCCAGAAGCATGGATACTCGTCCTTTGAAGAATTCAAGAAGGGTGCCCAAAAGAAGTTCTCCCTACTAGAGACGGGCATCCTGCAGAAAGCCTCAACCAGGTTACTTCTCATAAATGTACGTTTCCCACTCTCCTCCACATCCCTCTTGGGGGAGAAGGATTGCTGATTCAGGATTCATGTATAGGGGATGGATGATGGACTCATGCCGATCGAAGATTCCATGCTGCTCTTCGAGCATGGAACTCCCAAGGAAGCGAGGTACGTTCTTCTTCCTCTCTGCTTCTTTTGAGTTCTGAGCGCCGCCTCTTTTGAGATAGGCGGGAGTGCAGAGTATTGACTTCGTGCAGGTTCTTTGCGGGGGCATTGCACATGGGATATCCGATGGCTAATTCTTCGGTTTATCCCTGGATGGAGAGTGTCATGGCTTGAATGGTTTGCTGGGGAAAATAGGCGATATGAGGAGATATTTAAGCAGGGAAGTCTTGTATGTGTGTGTCTGTAGTTACGAGGATTAATTAAAATGAATGGATTGATTGACTGTCCTGATTTCATTTGAGGGGTGATTTCCACATGACTCAACTTGAGTTGACTTGGTTGGAATACCTAGGTGCATACATGGCCAGACCTACCTCATCTCCTTCATAAAATGAACTCCCATCTGTTATGTCTATAAAAAGGGGAACAAACCTCTTGTTGACCATATCGAAAAACCAAAAACCAAGTATAGAATCCAAGCCTTGGATGCCATCTTTCACGTTACTAGCGTGGCTCAAAAAAGGGCAGGCACCAGTCGTATATTTAAACAGCTTTCTACGAGCACAGAGCTCTTTTCCAATCCACATTTTAACTTTCTACACAACCCACTAACCATAACCTTACAACGTCGGCGAGTAAATCAAAAAGACACAATAGGCTACGAAATAGATTCAGAGCAGTTCTACGTATGTGAATATAAGTATATCGATTTTGTCGTCACAAGGCAAATAGATGCCTCCTTCGTTCATTCATTCACTCATCTCATCTAGCTTTCACATCACCCCAACCCACCCCCCAAGATGCAAGACCGCCTACACAAGACACCCCGCCAAAAATGCAATGCACGATGGACCAATCCCCCCTCTCCCTCCTCTCAACTCAAAAAACAAAAATAAAGAACAAAAAAAACACCACCCTCTCATACAGAGAGCACTCATGCGGATAGAGGTTTCTGGGCGTATACGATATGGCTTGTGTCGAAGTTAGCGGTGCACAAACCAACCAACCCTTCAAGGGCCGAAGGGGTAAAGGGAGTACATACAAGTTGTGCATCGTGTGGATGCTCTTATCCTTCGCGTCGTTCCGGACCTTGGCGTTGAAGATCTTGACTTCGTCTTCCGACCAGCCTAGGATGCCCGTGAACGGGAGGAGCGTGAAGGCATCTACACCCTCGGTATACTGCAGCGTCATGAAAGCACCGATTTCTTTCTGTTTGTGCGTTAGCAAGAAAGTTACTTCATCCTATCCTCTCGTCTCCCCAAGAAGAAAACAACGCACCAACTTTCTCTCCTTGGGCCATAATCCCACGGGGAAAGGAATGATCTTATGAGTGATGTTCTCAAACCCGGCATCCTGAACCCATCCCTTAAGCTTTGGTCCCGGATCCAGCAGTCGTCCGATGGTATCGCAGGCCCCGCGTAGGAGGGACAGCATCTCAGCGACTTTGTAGTCGGGTTTCATGGTCCCGTCTTGAGAGACACATGCCGTGTCATAGTCTTGAAATTCAACCCATCCTCCAGGCTTGACGTTACTGTTCCTTTGTCAGCTGGCGAAGTTGGCAAGAGAAGAAGAAAAAAGGAAAAGGAAAAGGCGTACTCGAAACATTGCTTTACAAGGCGTGGCCAGTCTTTGATAGAGGCTGCCATGTACCGGCAGTGGATGTAATCGTATTGTTGAGTCTCGGCCCAATCGGACTCTACGTCGTCGACGAGGAAGCGGACATTCGGTGGGACCCTTTTCTCAATGTCAGTCTGCAATTCTCTCGGGATATTTAATATTCATCTTCTCATGTATCTTACCATGTTGGCTGGATCGGACTCAGATCATTTCCCGTGATCTTTGCAACCATCAGAAAAGACTTCGGCAAAAGAGAGGATCAAGTTATAAACATACCTGGGCAGATGGGAAAATATCACCTGATTTGGAGATTAGCATTAATTGACTTGGTTCTTGTGAAGAGGTATACGAACCCATTTGAATAGCCCAGATCCCAGTTCCCGTGCCGATGTCAAGAATACGAAGGCCTTCTCCTTGGATGGGAGCCAGATGAAGTTTTCCCTCACATCCTAACAAGACGATGTGATGAAACATATCTAACCGATCTTGTTCTGGATCATCATTTGGGAAGTTGTACGCTAAAGGCATTCATTAGAACTTATACGGAAAGCAGATAAGAAAAACTCCGAGATATAGGGACTCACCTCCCGAATGATAGGCGTGGTATCGACGGCCATTCTCGAACTTGTATGCTTGGACACTACTGGTTATGGATTCCGTATATCTCGAGCTGCGGTTGGAACTTGTGAGACTATTTTCTTAAAGAATTGAAGCGAGGTATGAGGAACAACTGCCACTCACGCTTCATCGGTATCATAAGCTGAGTCAGTGTCAGACTAGAGACATATATTAGCGTTTACAAGACCGCTGCTGCTCTGGATTCTCTCATACCCCATGATCAACGGCGACTATTGGGGCTTCCTCTGTGGTGACCTCTTGAGCGGGAGCAGGTGCCGTAGTGGGCGCCTCGATATTAGTTTCTTGTAATGCTGCAGCAGGTTCTTGGGCGGTAGATGGTCCCGCAGCTGGTACCGGCACGCTGGGTTGTTCGCTTGGTTCGCCCGCCATAATTCTTGTTTTTCTTTTCTTCTTTTTCTGATCTATCAAGTGAGTTGCAGGAAGGTCAATGCCATTACATGAAACTGGAATTGCTTCTTCGAAGCTATCAGAAAATTGGAGCCCGAGGCGGTCACGCGCGGGGTAGAGAGTTCGAAATCAATCAGCTTAACGCGCGAGTCAGAGAACGGGCAAAAAGACACTATGGATATGACGAGGCTGCGATGTTGTCAGACAACCAATTGTGCTCTTCTAATCTCACAAGGAACGTGTCGACTATCCTATTTGGGCGGCGGGTCGATCCGTTTTTGCCATTGCTCCGAGACGCTTATTTGTTTGTCGTCCAGTGATGGTTGAACATCTGCTAGCGAGGTGGGGGCTATGAATCCCTTCAAAGTTCGAACAATCCTCTGGGGTTGCAACGAATGAGCGTAAAAAGAGATCTTCGTTCTTCTAGATAAGAACCAGTGGGGTTTAAGCCAGGTACGCAGGCTTCCGAGTGAAGGCGATATTTAGTCACGTCGGCCAGGTGTAAAGATGACATTACAACCACTTTTCACTGACATTGAGAGAACAAGTTTCTCAGCCCAAACGGTGTCATCTCCGGGTCGAACGCTCTGAAAGGTCTGAAGCAAGCGCACTGTGGTATATGAAGCTTCTGTGAGAGCCAGATTTTGACCAATGCAAGACCGTGGGCCTCCAGAAAATGGGAGATATTCCCAGCTACAACAGCATTAGAATAGTCTATAGAAATAGTAAGATAACTTGCCTCGTTCGCAAGTATTCCCAACGTTCGGGTCGGAACTCATCAGCGTCTGGGCCATAGATGTCTTTCCGTCGATGCATCGAATAGGGAAAGTGAAGAACCCGCGTGCCTTTCTTAACAAAAATTGGTGATTTGCCGTCTATGCCACCACCTAAAGGAAGGGTGGTATCCTTGACTGCAACACGGGAGTTGACTGGTATGACAGGATACATGCGTTGTACTGCAGATTTGTTAATAAAATCCACAAACTGAAAGCTCATGTGAAGTACCGACATTCTCTCATTGTCCAACTCAGATATCTAAGACTCTTTAACTCTTCAAAATTTGGTGGTCGGTCACCCAGCGTATGGAATATCTCGTCACGTAACTTTGAGAAAACATCGGGCCGCCGTGCGAGTGTGAACCAGAGTATTGTCAGCAAACTTGATGTCGAACCGCCACCTGCCACAATAACTGCCATAAGCTCCGCAGCTATCCTCTTCTTTCCATACCCACTCTGGGCAAGATGTGGGAGAAAGACATATCGGTCTTCCTCCTTTTTATCAACCTCGGTCTTGTCTTGGTCCAGATTATCTGATTGATTTCTCAAGTCTAAAGCTCGCGAGACGTAAATATCCACGAATGACTTCATGTCATTAATTCCTCGATGGAAACTGGGATCCGGTATGACAGTGGCAAGCCACCCAATCCCCATTCGTATCGACAGACGCCCAGAGACAAACGTGAATGCTTGCATAAACCGTGTAGCCTTCGGCTTCGGCTGGTCTCCTAGAAGATCTGTGCTTTCTCCGAGCAGCAGCTCAGTTGCCGAGTCCATCGTGAGGTGCAAGAACAACTCCTGCATGTCTACCACTTGACCATCGCATGGTATCTTCCCAATCATTCTATGAACATGGTTCTCGAGGGCTGACATATCTCCAATCTGACTGCGGACAAAGTTTGGTCGTAAAAGTGCCCGTGATGCTTCCCATTGATGCCCATCCACAGTGAATATCCCGGGCCCAAAGATGGCAAGTGCATCTTTTCGAGTTTTGGATTGACCGTAGTCTTGAAAGCTGGTAGCAAAAACAGTTTTCACATTCTCTGGTTCAATTGTATATATGACTCTTGAACCGAGAAACAGGGTGGAGAATGTGAATGTACCCCCTTGAATGCTTTTGAAGTTATCATCGATGTGTGCCATCAATCGACCACGACTCAAAGCCTTTAGTGATAGGAATAATGAATCTAGTCCAAAGATTGGATCAAGATGAGGATATGAAACTGGCAGCTGGCAGCCATTTATTTTTGTGGTTCGGGAGCGAATCAGGGATTGATAACTGAGAACCAGAAAGTAAATAACAGCCAAAACGGCAACCAGGATAGTAACATGAAGCAAGAGACCTCCCTCGAAGACACTAAATCTCGAATCCATTTTTGAAGAAAACCATAATTTTGACCCGACATTAAAAAACTCGAAGGTTTGAGAGGCAGGAAACCTGCTCACCTTATATAGGTCATAGAAAGATGATAGATTGTTCTGGCTAATATAAAGATCCACCCAACACTGATTATTGTCAGCACTAACTTCCAAACAGACACCAACCTGGTGGTTGGTAACCAATGTGTGCACGTAGATCGCTTTAGAGAGCCAATTAGCATGGAGGAAGGCTTAAGAGCACTGCTTTGGGATTAAAGAGAACACCGCAGCGCCGGGAACTCTTTGGCTCGGGTCATAGACACATGTTTACCAACACACGGGATACGGTTTCTGACCTCTGGCTCGTCGCATCTCTGGTGCGACAAAACCATAGGGTAGGTACGCATGCGCCGTGGTAGCCTGCTTCCGATAGCCAAGTATAAGGAGCGGAGAAGATGAGAAACTCGTGAAGGGAATTTGTCTCATTTAAATACCCGCTAGAAAACCGCAGAGTACTTCTTCCACATCGTGGTAGGTTATGTATGTCTTCGAAAACTGATTCATAAATGCCTGGCCGCACCATAGACTCCTACAGTACCGAAGTCTCTCCGTCTACACAGTATGCTTGTGCTTTCAAGATCTCCAAGACTCGTTGGAGAAGGAGAAGCGGTCGATGTGAACAGCTTATTGGCATTAAGCTATTGCATCTTCAATTGTCGGAGAAGTGTTAGGTCAAAGGCACAACTCGACCAGGCTCGCGGCTATTTTACTGTAAATCGCGGTTAAAGAGGAAGCTCTTCCTTGTAATGAAGGAACACACGCGCTCTTTCAAACATAGATGAAATCGAACGTTGGAAAATGTTACAGGTAGAAAGTGCAACCAATTCAATACCGGTATATACCACGATCGCAACATTACCTCTTTAAGGCAACATGGGTCACGTGCGTGTGACGGAGCTCCTGGTGCCGATCCGGATCTCCCTCAACACCATGCACAGTTGTTGAAGCTGATGTCGCGATCTCCGAGCAAGAGGAGCACCGATACAACGAACTGCAGCAGTCTTCTGTTCTTTGGCAGCTCTCACGATTCATCTGCGTCGTTTCGACTTGCCTCCCCACCTTCAGATGGTGGCATCGGCAGCTGGGTCGACATGGATCAGGCATACCGCCAGGGCAAAACTTGAACTAGGTTCGGCATGAGAGTTCTGAAAGAGGAGAAATCAGCATATTCAGGAAGATAAGGCGATGCTCGGCCGAGTGCTTGCATGTGCTTGTACTCATATCTACACTCCAAGGCAAGTGCCATTACCAATCAGACATGCTGGATGGAGACGTTATAGTATTGGAATAATCGAGGGTGAGGTGAAGCCATGTCTCCTTCATATCTTCCGCTGTCAATTGAGCAACGATCTCAGGATAAGCAATAAGTAGCTCGTCTATTAAAGCCTATCGTTTCTTGCAAGTCGTCGATAAACACTTGACCTCGCCACATACGACTCACAGGTACTTTACATCAGTACAACATCTCCCACTTTCCACCCTGAAGAGGCCTTGCTCTCGTTTATATTGCCAGTGGCTTACGATTAGTCTTCGAATCCTTTTCTTGGACTTCCATTATGGCTTTTCTCGACTCAGTAAAGGCACAGTTCCGGCCTCAACGAATCGAGCCGAGCACAGTAGTAGCACTGGTCCCTGAAGCAGAACGATCAGTATCTGGCTCAGGAGCGAGCCACGAAGTCGCCCAGACTGATGAGAAAGACGTTGGGATTGACGTGCAGAATTCTCACGAGAAGATCGATGCCTCGGGTGTAGCCCGCATCGAGGCGGTACAGGCAGTCTGGGGCAAACATGGCAAATATTTCCTCTGGGCTGGCTTGGCCATGATGATGTTGATATTCGAGTTGGACAACACGACCGTTTACAATTACCAGCAATACGCTGCCAGTTCGTTCAACAAGCTGTCTCTGATTGCGACGCTGAGTACGGCGACGACCATCATCAGTGCTGTGATGAAACCCCCCATCGCTAAGATCTCGGATGTCATCGGGAGAGGCGAGACGTATATCTTCACCGTGTCATGTTATTTTGTCTCGTATATCCTCTGTGCCAAGGCCTCCTCTTTCAACATGTATGCAGCTGGTGCCGTCTTTTATGCCATCGGTCAAACCGGAACGCAAATCCTCGACCAAGTAAGACTTGTACCACCATGCATGAACAAAGAGCGATCGCTAATAGCAATAGATTATCATTTCAGATATCTCCAACATGAGATGGCGAGGCTTCGCGTATTCATTCTCATACGCACCGTTCCTGGTCACGCCATGGATTTCAGCCTTCATCGTGCAATCCGTCATTGATGGGATCGGCTGGCGCTGGGGAATCGGAATGTTCGCCATCCTCATGCCCTTCTCTGCAAGCTTCATCATCATCACCTTGCTGTACTTCCAACGGCGAGCCAAGAAACTCGGCTACGTCGTCGTGACCAAGATGACGATCCACCACTTCTGCTCGGTGATCGATCTGGGTGGGTTGATACTGCTCTGTGGTGGGTTCGCCATGCTGCTGCTGCCACTGACACTCGCTGCCACGACACCCAGTCGCTGGCAGACACCGTATATCGATGTCCTGATCGCACTGGGCGGCATGGCCCTGATTGCACTCGTGCCGTATGAGCGATACGTCGCCACGCACCCCATCCTGCCCGTGCGGTACTTCCAGAACATCAGCATCGTGTGTGGGTTTGCGCTGGCCTTCATCGACGCCATCGGCTTCTCGTCGACGCACACGTACATGTACGCGTGGGCGACCATCGCAAAGAACTACAACGCGCGCGACGCGACGTTCCTGGTCTACACGAACGGCGTGATCCAGTGCCTCGCGGGCATCGTGGCGGGCGCCGTCATGTACCGCACGCGGCGCTACAAATGGCTCATGATGTCTGGCATCGCGGTGCGGCTCGTCGGCTACGGCGTCATGATGCGGCTTCGCGGCGCCAGAAACTCGACGGCCGAGCTGTTCACCGTGCAGTGCATCCAGGGCTGGGGGAGCGGCATCGTCTCCACCCTCGTCGTCGTGGCCGCCCAGATCCAGGTCCCGCATACAGAGCTGGCCCAGATGTCGTCGCTCGTCCTGCTGTGCTCTTTCCTCGGCTCTTCTGTCGGCTCGGCCATCGCGGGCGGCATCTATACGGGCACGTTCAAGACGGCTTTGAGGAACCATATGGGCCCGGAAGTGGCGCAGGACGTGATCGATACCGTGTTTAATTCCATCACGGGTGACATCCCGGCTTGGGGGACACCTAATCGCGTTGCTGCTGCTCTGGCTGTATGCATTCTCCCTCTTTTTTGTTCTTCTTCTTCTTTCTTTTTCCTCTTCTTCAACTTCGAAGGCTAATGATACCCCTGTGTCGTTTTCCCTCCCGCAGTACTCAGATGTCATGCGCTACATAACCATCATGGCTCTCGCAACATCGGTCCTCATGATCCCGCTGGGTCTGCTCCTACCCAATCCCCGACTCGGGTATGTCCTCTCCCAAACTAGGAAAAGAAAAAAAAGAAAAAAAAAACCCTCGACTAATCAGCGCGCCCCTTTTTCTTTTGTCCTTTAGCGACAAGCATAACCTCACCCAGACCTAAACGAGAGAAAGCAAACTTCCACCGCCGCCGCCACCCGCCGTCCCTCACCCACCCAACGCGCCTCCTACTACTGTTCAGAAGGCTACCGGTTTCTGAACCAGAACCAGAACCAGCTCTTCGCCTCTTTTCCTTTCTTTTAGGGGGGTTTCTTTTCTTTTTGCAGTCCCCTCACCACATCGTACCGCATAAAACGAATCCCCCTCCCCTCTCTCTTGCTTCATCTCATGCCACCGCCAGCACATTCCACTTCTCCTCTTCCTTTTTTTTGCGCTAGGGAGATGGGTGGATAGATGAATGGTATATATACTACGTCGCCAATCTAGGATCGGTCTGGGTACATGATAGATAGATGGGTTTTTTTTGGGTTTTTTGGGTTTTTTGGGTTTTTCTTTTGAGTAGACGTTTCGCTGTAGTCCTCGGGTAGCAAATTCAGGCAGAGCAAGACAAGGCAAAGTGAAGAAGGACGGAACGGACTTTCAGAAATCAAATAGCAAAGCTTCACCTACCTACCTACCCGGCAGAGAAGGCACCTCAAGCAAGCAAGCAAGTGGCAAGTAGGTTATTTGTCTATGCAGCTACTTAGCCTCTAACCCTTGCCTACCATACCATGCATCTCTCCGGTTTTCTCTTCAACAGCCAGCAGGCTAGACCTTCACTTTCCCCCTCTGCATCTTCGTTTCTCGCCAAGGAATCCCAATTCGTCACGACCCAGCAGCTGATTAAACATGTACAAAAAAAAAGAAGAATCTGGTATCATTTGAAGAAGGGGAAAAGAAAAAGAAAAAAAAGAATGGGACGTCTGTCTCCAAGACCTTCGCGCTCTATACTCGCTGTTTAACGTATAGTGCGCGGCATACCTAGTACATATCCGAGCCAGCCACTTTTACTCTATGTGCTTTTCCCTGTACCAAAACAAAAAATAGAAGAAGAGAGAGAGAGTTCTAATGCAAGTCTTTTCTCTTTCGCTCTCGTGTGCTTTTTTAAATATCTACCGCATGATGCTCTTCTCCTCCTTGACGAAGACGTGGTCTTCCAGCCTCTTCGACATCCTCGCCGCCCAGGCGTCCACGTACGTCGTCCACAGGTGCGCCACGACGTAGACCAGCACAAACCACACGGGGATGGCAAGCACTTTGATAGCCCAGCCCATCATGTGCATCGGCTCCTGCGGGATCAGCTCGCCGGCCTCGTTCTTCTGCTCCACGTAGGGCGGGACGAAGTTGCCGTACAGCATGCGCGCGAGCACCACGCGCAGCATCGTGCCGTGCGTGAGGTAGACGGCGAAGCTGTTCTTTCCGAACCAGAGGAAGAATCGGTTCGAGAGGATCTTGCGCGCGATGGGAGAGAGCTGAAGTCCGAGGGCGATCATGTCCAGTCCGATTCCCGTGTACATCCAGGGGATGCTGGCGTCGCCGAGAGGAAGGTTCTGCGGTAAGATGTACTGTCGGAGGCGGAGGAGGGCGCTCGACCATTCTGTCCAGTGTGCATTCTCAGCAGGGAAGGAGCAGAAGAAAAGGCCCGTGGAGATGAGGAAGATCGGGAGCATGACGGTAGCCACCATGCGGTGCTTAGCGATGAAAGACTGAATCTTGGTGTCCTGCGAAATATCGCAGAGCAGCATGCCGTAGAAGAACTGCATGCTAAAGTTTCCTGCATCCTTGTTAGCTGCTGCAGGTTGGTGCCACCGCACTGGTCGGGGGATTTCTGCTTACCCTCGCCACAACAGTAGAAGTAGACGTATAGAATAGCTGCTGACAACATCCGGTACCTGGTCTCCATAAAAGCCACCCCGCAAAGAACCACATAAACCATCATGGCTCCCTTCACGAGAGGAAACAAGGTCCATTGGTGATCGTCATACTCATTCTTCATAGCAATCCACGTATTGATGATGTTCCAGAAGAGCGAGATGATCCCCTCTCCGAGACTCTTGGGCGGCGGGCTCGTCCACGACAGCCAGACCGAATCGCTGTGCTTTGCAACCTCAAACGCGCCCAGCTGACAGAGGAACCAAGCAATCAGGGTGACGACGGCGGCGGGCAAGAAAAGACGAGGAAATCGGCGGAAGGCACTCTTTGCGACGGCCGACAAGGCACTGTGCGAGTTGCCCTCGCGCATCAACCGGATGGGCTTGAGGGCGCACACATATCCCGTGAGGAAGGAGAAAGTCACCACGCCAATTCTCCCCTGCGGAGCAATTCGCAGGATGGGTTGCTGGAAGAGTCGCACGGCGGCCTCCTCGCTATCTCGGGTCGAGAAGATTGCTGGGTCGAAGGCCCGCGTCAGATGGGTGATGACGACGAAGAAAGAAGCAATGCCTCGCAAACCCTAAAGCGGACGGTCATGTCAGCTAGCAAGTCCGAGGAATAGAAAGAGTAAACAGATGTACGAACATCAATCCATTGAACCTTCTGGGGCCCCTCAAAAGGCGCAGTGCCTCCTCTAGCGCTCTGGGTCATCGTCTCTTCTTCGTCTTTGGGAGATGGCAAACGAATACGAGCAGATGGGCGGTTGTAGAGGCTAGAATATCAACAAGAGGGCGAGGGCGAGAGGAGTTAAATAACAGAGGACATTGAAATTGGAATTGGAAAGAGGATGATAGTACAGCAGAAGGGAAGAGGAAAAGAAAGCTGGAGAGGCTAAAGAGTTAAGGCAAAGGTGCCGTAGAGACAGACTGTGGATGTGAATGGGGGGATTGGGGGGGAGGGGGGAAAGAAAAGATGCGGGAGGTGGATGAAGTGTTACTAAGTGCTAAGTGCTAAGTGTAGTGCTACCGGTACGACCAGGAGCACGACCACAACCCCGACTATGAATGACTACGGTATGAGCATGACCATGACCATGACTTGCTCCCCAGGTCGTTGCGCTGTTGTCCAGGAGCCCCGTCTGGTAGATCCGAAAGGGTGAAGTAAAGGTTTCTGTGGACGGGGGAGGGGGGGGGCAGTTACGGTAGGCTCGCGGGGGCATGTCTGGGGCGCTGAGTGGCTGCATTCACACATTCACACAAGCAGCTGGGCGCCGCTGGGCTGGGCACTTGGCTCTTTTCCCAGATATGCACACAATACTTATCAGAGTCAGGGAGTGCCCATGAGTGCCGCGTCAGGACTCCAGAAGCTGATCCGCTTCTAATGCGATTTGCAGGAGAAGGCCCGGTGATCTCAATCTGCCATCTCCGCCTTCTCACCTTTAAATATAACCCTGACGGACGGACTTGACGTTGACGTTGACGATGACCCTGTTCCTGTCCCTGATACCGGATGGTGGCGGATTGACAGTGACACGCCGATTAACTTTGTTTTTAGGGCCTTTGGGGCCAGCCGCCTACAGACAGCGCCCCAGCAACAGCGTTTATAGCCTGTAATTCGGTTGTTTATAGCCTGTAATTCGGTCGTCTCCGGCCTGTACCTGCCCTGTGTCTCCTGGTGTCCAGCACGTGAGCAGCCACCCGACCCCCCTCCACCTTCTACCGGGAGGAAGCCACGAATGCTTGTTTAGTCGATACTCTGGTGCGATGTGATCCTCTATCTGACAACTTCCTTCCCGTATAATACAGACATAACATATCAAATCCTTTGCGACTGCCCCATTAAAACAATCTACCGGGCCATGTTTGCTAGGCTGTTTGATGTCTGATGTCCGCTGGCTGGTCTGGTGTCTGAAATCCCCAGCTGCCCACGACTGCCCAGTATTATTGGAATTGGACTTTATTTCCAGCCTCCGAGCTGCTTCCATCTTGGTACTTGGCATCCTTGCCGGACTACCGTGAGGCCAATGAGCTCCCAGAGTCGGCTCCAGTACCGTCGCACAACTCGGCAGTCTCATTTCCGTCCTTTTCAGAGAGAAACGAAAGCAAAGAAGAAGAAAAAAAGGAGGCGACGGTCAATCAATCGTCCAGCAAACCTCGCCAACTCGCAAACGACGGGAACCACATCTCGACAGGACGGAAGTTGTGCCACCCATTGATCTACTGATAATCTCCAGGCCCGATGCACCTTTGAAACCAGCACCTGCACACACTCAGCCACGAACGATAACAAGAACAAGAACAAGAACAACAGCGACAACAACAAGATCGGACAACGGCCATCGGTCATTTAACGAATTCATCCGCTGTCCAACATCTAGCCCAAGACCTGCTGTTTTCGGCCTGGCTTCACCAATTCTTCAGAGCCAGGAAACACGGCACGTGGGAGTGGGACTGGTCAAGGCGGAAGGTGGCTGTTGGCTGTTTGTTGGCTGTCGCCGATGACGATGACGATGTGAGGCGCGACGCTCGGATGGGAAATCCTCAGATAACGACATCTTGACCAAGTAAGCGAGCCGTTTCACCTCCTTCCCCAGGCTCGTCTGAAGATCTATTCCTATTTTCGCGGAGACAGAGGGTCATCAGAACACTCAGGAAGTTCAGATGACTTGGACCAAGATTCAATTCTGGTGTTTGGTTCTATGGTCCATGAATGCATCTCTCCAGCAACTCGAAGCCGTGTGGAATACACTTCCTCAACCCATTCCAGACAGCACAGACCCTCGACTGCATCTCCATCGCCTGTAGTCAGAGATAAAGCAGAGCCGACGAGCTGAGCTGAGCTCCTCAAGGATTCAGAGCCTCTTTCCAACTTCCAAGACTGCCAATGCTGCTTCTATCCGGGACCACCTTCAGCCAGCCAGCCTTACCTTGCCGCCTTCTGCCAGAAAGTTGAGGTTGTCGTCTTGGCTACATCAAGCACCCTCTACCCCGTTCCCGCTCACAGCAACGAGAGAGTTTAGGACTCGTTGCGTGAGCCGCTTGCAGAGCCTAAGCATGCAACTATGCCAGAGTGTCACCATGTTGCAGATTCTCAGCTTGGCTTCACAGACACGCCATGAAGGTCGTTGAACGCTAAGACGGTTCTACGGCACGCGTATGCAGAAGCCAGGGAAGAGATGCGAGAAGGAGTGTCTTCAGATCAGGTCAGGTCAGGCCAGGTCAGGTCAGGTCAAGCAAAAGTTACCCTCTTCCGAAAAGAGTAACCTTTTCGTTATCAACCATCGCGGGATTCCTTATACTTTTTTCCTTCGTACTCGCTCCAACGCCGTTGGTTTGAGTTTAGTCTAGAAGGTTCACTCACTTCACCGTGCACGCATCAGATCCCAAAGCAACACCTCGCACTGAAATCGTCAGCCTCGACATCGAACCTCGCAAGGCTGACGGTTACGGGCAAGGTTGATCACTTCGGGGTCGTGACCATCTTCAAAGTTTGCTGCTCCTGCCGATCGCTTTGTTTGGCCGGCGTGCTGTGTATTCGTCTGTGTGCCGTAATCGACACGTAGGATTCCCCGCAACTTTATCCGCACTGTGTGTACTGTGTGTACTGTCAGCCTGCGACAAAAGGCAAAAGCAGTGACGTTCGTGTTCCGTGTGAAGTAGAATGGCTGTCACTCGCTTATATTATTATTCTGCATCGTCGGGCTCGGGTTCGCTGTAGATGTGACAGAAGTAAAATTGATGATGCTCCGATCGGCCGCCTGCTGTCCGACACTCCGATTGTGGGTTCTGCTGTGGGTGTGAATTGGATTCATTAACATGCCATGCCATGCCATGCCGATCTCAATCACTCTCTTTTGTTCTTCGTATAGTGCACGCATCTATCCGAACCACGTCCACCGCACGCGAGATGTCGGTGGACTCGTGAAAGAGTCCGCCGTGGCATTACTTGGATCTGCCGTTCTGAATACACAGAGCAGGGTTGCTTGGAAAGTGGTAGGCTTGCGTATATACACACATGTGTATGAATGTATGTATGTTCTAGAAAGAGGGAGAATGTTTTTCTTTGTTGGGTTAACAAGTATACCTTGTGTGACATTTGGTTCGATGCCAGCTGTCGATAAGTAGTGAAGAGCTCAGCTAATACTTTGGGAATTTATGTTCTTCTACTATAAGGTTGAGGAGATCCCTTGAGGTAGTTGCAGTATAAAGCGGTATCAGAGAGATCGGTGCTACCCAGACGGCTTTAAGAGGCTTTACTTGGAATTAAATCGCATGCGAGATACTCTGTTGTTTACTCGAGTTGTTATCTCTCGCGCTAACCTGAGCTTTATCGCAGACGTTAGTGTACTTCTGTTTTAGGTTTGAGAATTTGATTCTCCTCTTCGAGAGGCCAAGTTGAGATTCACTAAAGCGAAGAAATTCATTTGGGAAGTACTTCTCGTTTTTCTTTTCTTCCTTTTTTCTTTTCTTCCTTTTTATTTTTTATTTTTTACACTGCATTTACCACCTACCCTCTTCATCTCAGATCTCTTGAGATGTTTTCTGCTTTCACACGCCCTCTTTCCTGAAGTGCGATGAATTACGAAAATGACGGGCCTTGAGAGATGCGAGATGATATAGCTTTCTTGGGTCGGTGTGTCAAAGAAGAAAGGGAAACCAGGTCTCGCATTGTATGTGTGTTGGCTCTTCCTTGAATAATCCTTACGCGCATTTCGTCTCTTCCCCTGCAAGATCAGGTAGAGCAGAGCAGGGCAGGGCATAACATAACATATCCCGAGATCAGACAGTCCTAGCTGCATGGACGGCTGGATCTCCTTGTCATACATAGCTACATACATACATAGGTACATACACACATAAGTCACAGACTCGAGAGAGAGAGAGAGAGAGAGAGAGAGAGAGAACACCAGCTTTGTTCGCTACATGGCACGCTTGGTGATATCTATCCATCTATCCATCTATCCATCCATCCTCCTCCTCCTCTCAACCAACGCACCATTCAGAAGCAAGCAGGTCATCTCTCGAGAGATAAACTACAACAAGACACCCTCCGTCCGTCACTTCATCTTGAGTATACAGGGAAGAAGAAGAAGAGGAAGAAGAAGAGGAAGAAGAAGAAGGAGTATCCACTGCGCGCAAGAAGCCGCAGCTCAATCGACACACCCACCCATCCCGAAGCACGGGAGCAGAAACCAATCCCCTAAGATGCATCTCTCACCTCTGAAAGGATCACATCCCACACGCAAACAAGCAAACAAGCAAACAAACCTACCCCGTGCAACACCAACACCAGCCCCGACTCCGGCTCCCACTTCGACTCCGGCTCCCACTCAATAATACCCCCTAGAAAAGCACGAACAAACCCACAGACCGAAGACGAAAACCTGCTGCTGCTGCTGCTGCTGCTGCTGCAGGAATTAACGGGGTTTCCAACGCTATGCCATCGCTGTAGTTACGGGAGAGCATTAAAGGCTGGCAGCGAGGCAGGTAGCCTGAGGTAGGTCGGTCGGTAGGTGTCAGTTATTCCAGCTTCCAACTCGGTTGGTGTCTGTAGGTAGTACAGTAAAGTTGAAGTGTTCTTTCGCTCCTTCCTCTCTATCCTCACCTCTTATCTATGAAATTATGCCCAGGGAGGAAGTACATGCTTGGTGTTGATCAATCAATCAATCAGTCAAGCAATTTATGTGGATTTTCCTTTTGTAGGGGAGAGAGAGGGGGAGAGGGGGAGAGATAAGGGTGTCTGCTCTTTATCGAAATTGATAAAATCCCCCACTCGACTCAACTCGTTCGTCTACACTCTTACTCTTGATCTCGGTCTTCACCACGGCTGAATTGTATACGCGTCTTGAAACCCGAGGGGGGGGGGGGGAAGAAGGCAAAGAAAGAAACACAAAGACGAAGAAGAGAGAGAAGGAAGAGTGAAAGCAAAGTCACAAGCGAGCCAGGCATCTCAAACCCGACCCCGAATCTCGCCTTTGCTAGAGAGAGGAAAACGAAGAAGAACAAGAAGAACAAGAAGAGGGAGAAAAAAAAAGAGGAAAGAAAAAGGGGGAGGAAGGGAGATACCGCCCAGTACACATAATATGCTTTTCATTCACGATCTTCCTACTCTGTCACAAGCGACGTACATATATATACATATATACATACAACCGTGCAAGAACACCACCAACCACCTGGAGACGCTCATCTTTGTACATGTATATGTATACACTAAAGCAGCAGACTCCAAACCAACAACAAAAATGCAGCAACAAAACCGAAGGCCATATAATATCGCCTATGCTTAGGACGACTAACGACTAACTGACTGGATCGAAGCAAGATGAGCCGGGGATTGAATACGAACCGTATGCCGTGTACAAACACACGTTAGACTTGTATATACTTCCAACTGCCACTACCACTGCCACTCCCTCTCCAACTACCGATACCGCTGAAGCTGTCGCTGATAAGATTCTTTCTTTCTTTCCTTCCTGCCGTCCGTCCGTTCGTCTGTCCGTCGCTTACCTCTCACGCCTCGAACGAAGGGCTGCGCTCGCTTAATTTACGGTCCGTCGGGCTCCTTCCTCATCACGAGATCTGCAGACGTCATTCGGTACCCCTATCTCGGAGGCAACACACCTCTCTGCCACTCAACCAGGTCAGATCCACAAAGAACAGAAACCTCAATCATCACATCACCATCACCGCTACGATCACATCCAGCAGAGCATGGTACTTCAAATAATTTTCTCTAATTGATTCACACGAGTCCCTCGTTTATTTCGCGAGGTCGATTTCGATTACCCATCATCGGAGAAAGAGAAGACAAAAGAGAAATACATGGACATATAAAAAAAATAGCTAACACCTCTTCCAAATGCTGAGCACGCGTGAGTGATATCGCCGACCCCCTCCAAAAACAGATGGGCGAGGGCAAAAACAAAGTCAAGTCGCCTGGGTATTTCATCCGCCCACGTCAAAATCTAAAGCAAATTCCCGCGGCTCGATTATTTGTTCCTCGTTATCGTCCTCTCCTCCCCAAAATGTACATGGTCTGCTGGTTCTATTGCTTACAATAGAGCAGCACCCAAGAAGGTGAATCCAATGGTCATGAAGGTGAAGACCATGGCGTGGCTGTTCATGGGAGAAACGAGAGAGTTGGCGGCGCTGGAGCTGTTGGATGATGATCCAGAGCTGGAAGAGCCAGTTGAGCTGCTGGCGGTGCCGGTTGGGGTTCCAGTGGCAGCACCAGATCCAGCAGTGGCAGTTCCAGTGGAGGCATCTCCAGCGTTTTGGGATCCCTTTCCGGTAAGACCTGGTCCGTCTCCGGCACCAGTCTTGCTGTATGCAAGAGCCTTCTCGGGGATAGCTGGGAGAGCGTCGGAGGTGACGTTCCAGGTGCTTGATTGAGGTGGGCACTCGCTGGAGCTGGTGGTGCTAGAGTATCCTCCATCGCCAGTTGGGTTGGCAGTGGCAGCGAAGGCCTTCTTGAGAGCAGCGTAGTCAGAGTTCTCAGTGAGGGTGTTACCGTTGATCTCAACAAGTCCGTAGCCGTTGGCCTCAACGGAGTACTCGTAAGCAAGACCACCGGAGTAGACTGCGGTCATGTCGTCGCTGTAAAGAGCAGTGGTCTCCTCCCAGGTACGGGTGTTGGTGATGCAACCATACTCGGAAAGGAAGATGGGAAGACCGTAGCCGGTGAAGTTCTGGACCTTGACGTTCCAGCCGGAGGTGGTGAAGGAGGATGGTGCGCACCAAGAGTAGTCGTTGAAAGCGAAGAAATCACTGCGCTCATCATCGGTACCGCAGTTCATATAGGCAGCCATCTCCATACGGTTGGAGTCGACATCAGCAGCAGAGTAACCAACTGGGATTTGACGGTAACCACGGTTGCCAATGTACTGTCTCATATCACGAGTGACGGCCTTGACGTATGGAGCACAGTTGGTGGTGGTATCATCATTGATGACCTCGTTACCAGAGAAGAAAGCCAAGGTGTTGGTGTACTCGGCAAACTTGTCGATGGTAGCAAAGATGTTCTGGAGGTATGCGGCGTTGTAGGATGGAGCTGGGGTAGCACGGTTCAAGGAGTACAGAGGGGTGTTGACATCCAAGACCAAGTAGATACCAGCGTCGGCCAATGCTTGCATGCATGCAGAGTGATCGGCAGTGTTATCGACAGTGTAGATACGGACGGTGTTGATTCCGAGGTCCTTGAACTTCACGATATCGCGAGTGCACGTCTCCTCGTCAGCGAGAGGGTCGACCAAGTCGGAAGATCCACCAGGTTGATAGTCAATACCACGCATGTAGAATCTGGTGTCGCCGGCGAAGAAGGCTATGAGGTATTAGTCAATGCAACTGTGTATCTTGCCATGGTAACGCTTACCGTTTCCCTTGACCGTGACGGTAGGGAGAGAAGCACCGCTTGCACGAGCAGCGAGCTGGGGAGTCGTGGGAGTGGCCATAACGGAGGACACTGCAGCCAATGCTGCAACTGCGGTGAAGGACTTCATCTTGAGTTCGTCTAGTAGTCTAAGATATTGTCGTGAGGTGGTGTTGAGGATGGGAGGTTGTTATTCGAGAGCTGTTAAAAAATCAAAGGCGTTGTTGACGGCTCAAAAAGAGTGAGAGACCGGTCGAGAAGGATCAATTAGAAGGGGTATGGTACTAAAATGGCTACAACAAACGAATGATTGTGCCGCAGGTAGAAGAGTTGCTGGGTTGTCGTCGAAAGAAGGACGAACGAAGTTTGGGGAGGAGAAGAGGAGAAGGAGGTGGAGGATGAGCAGCTTTACATCTTTTGATGGCAGCCAGCCAGCCAGCCAGCCAGTTAGCCAGCCCCGTACCGCACACACCACCAGCACCACTACAGTACAGGACCAGCCCAGCCTACCAGGTTCACCAGCCTACCACTAACGGGCTACAGCACCAACAGTACTGTATCTGCCCACTATCCACCACCCACCACCCACCTACAACCCCCCCATCACCCCCCATCACCCTCCACCACCTGCAAGCCATGCCCTGCCATGCCCTGCTATGCCCTGCTATGCCCTGCTACGCCCAGAGCGCGCCAACCCCCTGATGATCACTAAGATTTCGAACGACGACACTTGCAGGGTTCGTCTAAGCTTTAAGCTCTTGGCGCACGGAGTAATGCTCGGGACAGGCTGGGGGAGACCCTGAGATCACTAAGAACACTGGGCCATTCACTGGGTCTTCAGCGCGCACCGTACCTGCGACAGCCTACGACCTGCCACAGAGAGCCCGAGAAGGCCTGGGAAAACTGGAGCGGTCGCCAACACGAGTGCCACCCCCCAATAACAATCCCCAATAACCCAATCTCCAATCTCCAATCTCGCCCCCTTTCTATTCTCGGACTGCCGTCTGAGGTTCCTTGGTTCGTCTGGTCGCTTGAGACTTCTGACTTCTGACTTCTCACTGGCTTGAGTCTCAATGATCAACAACCAGTGCATCGCATCTCATCCTGCCCGCCCGCCTGCCCACAAAACCAAGTCACCAACACAGCCTCCATCGTGTCCATCCCGCCATCGCACCGTTTCAAGAGGCCCATCGAGCATCCCGAATCCCCCCCTCTCAGAGACATCAACAACACATCATCGTCATATCCATTCCAGCTGCAATTCCCGACGACATTTCCTGTTTCCACCGCAATCATAACATGCAACATTAATACGACTCGTCTGGAGACTGGAACTCGCCACAACCGAGATTTGTCTTACATGCTACTGTACTCCGTATGCTGCCAATACTTCCCTCCTCGACTGAGGAAAACTTATGTATGGGGCCACCCCTGCGATATCGATTTATCCCTCTCCTTCTGCTCTTCCTGCCCCGTTTCATGCAGGGCAAGCAAGCAAGCAGCACGAGCATCCTATCCCATCCTATCCCACCCCATCCCATCCCATCCCGGATCCAGTCCGCCCCGGCCGTGAATAGAAACATCGTCATCGTATTATTCACCCGTATCTCTCGAAAGAACGAGCGTGTCAGTGAGTCCTCGAGTCCACGGCCGTGAAGTACTTACTGTACCCTACTGCAAGATGGCATGTCGTTGACTTGATAGAGCTAACACGCTTGTCCGATTTCTTGGTGAGTGCTTGACACCTCTTGTTTTCCCTCGGCCGATGCTGGCCAAGTCCGCCAATTGATGGGGGACTTTCGTGACCCTTTTCTTGGTCGCCTTCGCCAAAATCGCCAAAGATCACTGAAGAGTTGTGGCGTCTCGGCCTCTCGATTAGGAGAGGGAGGCTTGAACCGTAATTGCACCCAAGACTTTCGACAACACACAACCAAGATTAGAACAATGACCCGGCTTGACGACAATACCTACCTACCGTGCCTCAGCCGCTGGTGATTACTGGTTCAGCACGACTGCTTTTGTACCTATCGTATCGTGGACGTGACGGTCATTTGGGTGAAAGAGTAAGATAAGTCTAAATACAGAGAATTTTAACCAGCCCAGCCCCCTGCCGTTGCTTGCTCTTATGCTTGCACACACCAATGCGACGCTCAAATAATCGAGAGACCCCGCCATGCAAAATTCACTCGCTATCCTCCCAAGTTCCTAAGGGACTAAACCGCCTGCACATAATTTGCAGGTACGCTCTTGATGAGGCCTCCTTTCTCGACCTCGGCCCACCCATCACCTGGATCTTCTTTAATCAGAACGAACCGCTCCCCTTCAGCCATACTGTGCTCGGCCTCACTTTGTGCCGTGTATTCATAAAGCGCCTCGACATATTTCAACTTTTTGGCTCCACGTTTGGGCGCTACCGCTGGGCCTTGCTTTTTACCTGCGATACTACCAGCCATCGACGAGCTGGAATTCGAGACAATTGACGATGGCCGGTTCGTCGGTGGTGGCGATGCTATCAAATCTATATAAGCCGTCGGGACAAGTCCCTCCTTGTAGCCGACTTTGATCTTGGTCCAGCCTCCATCTGTTTACTTAGTTAATAATTGCCATGGACAAAAATCGGAATTTGCATACCATCTGGCTCGAGTATCACGACTTCTTTGCCTTCCGCCACTGTCACCTCTTCGTCGCCATTTGCATCATATGCATACAGCATTTTGCCCCTCTGTTCATTTGATGACCCATTGGCACCAACAGAACTTCCAGGTAGCTCGCTGATGTAAGCGGCAGGCGGAGGAGCTACCACGCGGTTCTTTCTCAGTGTTGTTGGTCCACTGATACTGCTGGCTTTGATTGTACTGCTCCTCTCTGGAACACTCTCTTCTGTTGGTGTTCTTGGGGCTCCTGTGATTGACCTTTGCGCACTGGCCGAGTAGCCAGAGCTCAATGAATTCATCGTATTCGTTCTACTAATACCAGGAGCCTCTGCACTGCCATTTCCGGCCACTGAGGCTCGGTTTCCAACTGAGCCCGCGGCCTCTTGTCGTTCTGCTTTGAGTTTCTTCCGTTCGTCCTTGGTTGATTCTCCAGGACATTCTGCTGGCACCTTCATCTCGCACTTACTATGACATGTATATCCACAATCCCTGCAGTCAAATCCTTTTGCAGATAGACCCCAGATCCTCTCCCCACAGAGATCGCAATTGGTCGGGATCTTGAAAGTTTGGGATTTGAAGTTGTGGCTCTTCGCTCCTAGGGTAACGTCTCCAACAGCCTCTGTGATAGTTGAGGTTTCGACTTCCGCGGTCAATCTCTGATGATCCACTTGGTGCAAGCTTTCTTGCAATGAAAATATCGCTTTGACAACCTCCACTTCATCCCTCTTATCTTTTCCTTCTCGTATCTGCTGTTTAACTCGTTTCGCACCTTCTACCTCCCGTCTTTTTGTGTCTACCTGCCGCCTCAATTCGCCCAACTGACTCTTTGATTTACCCAATACGTTGCGCAGGAATACCTTTGCTGTGTCATCGATTATCATAGCGTCGTCGTCGTGCCACAATGGGCTGGGTTCAAAAACTTTGTCGGGTGGTTCGTTCCAGGGTGCTGCATTGTGTCGGACAAACATCATAGAGTCCAGGACAGGTTGATTGCGTGGAATTTCAGTCGCGAGATGATTGACAAAGTCGGTGCTCCGTTTTAACATGCCAACTTCGAGCTCTGCTGCCAGTGACCAAATCGAATTGAGCTTAACCGTACGTGATTCTGATAGGTCCTGGAGGCTGTCGAGAAGATCAGGAGTGTATTCATGATAGTACTTCTCTTTCTGCTTATTAGTGACCCGGATGTTAATGAGGTAGCTGTTTTTGACATTGTGCATTTCGAGGGTTTGCTGCTGGTAGGCATTTTGTGCTTTAGACTTGGAATAATCGAAGGCAGATTCGGCTTTCTTCCGCTTGTTCTCCAACTCCTGACAAGATGCATCATATTTACCCTTCATCTTCCGCAAATCTCCATAGGAGGAGTCTCTCTCTTTCTCCAGCTTGTCCGCATACTCTGCATGTCGCTTCCGGAGTTCTTCATAGCGACCGGCAAGCACTTTTAGGGGGTCTGCGAGCTGAGATATGAGTTCGCCGCCGAATCGGTCGTGTTCTGCGGCTCGGGATTCGAGGGTTGTGAGTTGGGTAGTCCAGATGGTCAGAGAGGCACTGCGCGCGGATATGTCAGCGATTCTCAACCCAACAAGCAGCGAAGCTAGAATACCTTTCGAGTGAGCCCGGGGTCATTGCTGGAGTATCTCCTACACTCAGACTGCTTGACTTCTTCGACTTCCTCTCAAAGTATTTCTTTGCGAGCGCATTGAGCTTTGCGCTGTACTCCTTTTCTATGACACTCCGTTCTCGATAGAATTGCTGGATATCGTCCAGCCATGCGATTCCGTTGCCCACCCATGCGTTGACCGGCTTGAAAGCATCCTTGGAAGGGAAAGATCAGTCTATCTGGCCGAGTCTGTAGGGGCTCGTACTCGTCCTCGCATGTACCAGGCACTTACTTTCAGCTCCAAGCCGAATTGCGGCGTTATATCAACATCTGCCATTTCTTCCGAGGCAAGGCTTTGTGAGGATCAAGTGCAAATCATGGACCACTTCCAGAATCGCGCGACGGCATGGCCAACTCTCTCGGAAGGGCTGGAGAAGGATAGGGTGCGTACGAGGTTGGTGTCTTGTGAAAGTGGTGGGGTTTTGGGGCTCATGGGCTTGGGCTTGGGCTTCGGCTTCCAGAAATCAGCATAAATCGGGTATTGGCTTCGCCGCTTTCACCAAGGCGTGGCCTAGCCTCGCTAGCCCAGCTGAGCCAATGGCGGGCAGGCTAGCGGCATGGCGGGGTAGTCAGGAAATGCGACAAAATTCCAGAGCTCTCTGTTTTGTTCCTGACAAGCTACCTGGGTATCATCTACTGCACCTGTTTACCTACTTACCTGCATCTACAATCTCCCTCTTCCTCTAAGCTACCTCTGTTCTCTCACAATTCACCTCGAGCCCTCTTCAGGTACCAACCCAGTTGCCTGCTTACCTACCTACGACCCTGACCGCAACCACACGTCTCCCGCGTCAACCCCTCCACCTTCCTTCCTCCCCCCAACAACACACTTTTGAAGTTGCGCCAACGAAGCTTTCAACGCAACCACTTCCTTGCGGGCGCCTCTTCTTCAAGTCACTCGCCACTGAACCCATAAACAACACACCACAATGTCTGGCTCTCTAGCTGATCGAATCAGCAAACCTGTGGACGCGGATGCAGCAGCTGCCCCATCTCCTGCAGCTGAAGCCAAGCCCACACCCTCTACATCCTGGGCAGACGAAGTTGCTTCACCTATTGTCGAAGCCAAAGGTGCAGAACCAAGCTTGGATGAGGCACAGGTCGATGGCACCGTTGAGCAACTGGGAGGGTCTGGCCTTCACGATACGCAGTTTGAGGTTGAAGTCAAGCTTAGCGATATCCAAGGAGATGAGTCGAGTCCGCTCTACTCCATTAACAGCTTCGAGCAACTCGGAATGTAAGTCTGACTTCTCTATGAGCTTTCCAACGCATTGTGCATCCCGTGGGCACCTCAAATTCTAACATTATCTGTAGCAACAACCAGATCTTGAAGGGCCTGTATTCTATGAACTTCAAGAAACCTTCCAAGATCCAAGAGAAAGCTCTACCTCTTCTGTTGCGGGAACCAGCAACCAACATGATCGCCCAGTCTCAATCCGGCACAGGAAAGACCGCAGCTTTTGTCATCACCATCCTGTCACGCCTAGACTATAGTAAACCTACTCAGCCACAGGCCCTCTGCCTTGCTCCCAGTCGTGAACTAGCCCGGCAGATCGAGGGCGTTATTCGTAGCATTGGGCAGTTTGTTGATGGTTTGACTATTCAGCCTGCTGTGCCTGGCACCGTAGAGCGCAACGCTAAGGTTCAGGCAATGGTTGTTGTTGGTACGCCTGGGACTGTGATGGATCTCATTAAGCGCAGACAAATCGATGCGTCACAGATGAAAGTCATGTGCTTGGATGAGGCCGACAACATGTTGGATCAACAGGGTCTCGGTGACCAGTGTCTTCGTGTCAAGCAGTTAGTACATCCACCCCGGTATTGATCCACTACTTACATATTTAGGATGTTGCCAAAGAGCATCCAGGTGCTTCTTTTCTCCGCCACGTTTCCTGATACTGTCATGAGATATGCAGAGCAGTTCAGTCCAAACGCAAATCAAATCAAGTTGCGTCAAGATGAGCTTACAGTCTCCGGTATTAAGCAAATGTTCATGGACTGTCCGTCTGATGAGAGCAGAGTCGTGATTCTTAGCCAGCTTTATGGCCTAATGACGATTGGATCTTCTATCATATTTGTCAAGGTGAGATTTCACTTTAGCTTCATGTGCGCTTCATCTCTAATATTTACATCAGAAACGAGAAACTGCTTCGACTATTGCTGCGCGCTTGACAACAGATGGACACAAGGTTGTCGCAATTCACGGTGCATTTGAGGGTGCCGAGAGAGACACAATCCTCGAAGATTTCAGAGCTGGTCGTGCTAAGGTGCTCATCACCACCAACGTCCTAGCTAGAGGTATCGATGTGCAATCAGTCTCGATGGTTATTAATTATGATATTCCGATGAAGGGTAGAAGTGAGTCGGAAGCCGATGCTGAGACATACCTACACAGAATCGGTCGTACTGGAAGATTTGGACGCGTTGGAGTTTCTATCAGTTTCGTTCACGATAGACGCACTTTCAGTGCACTTGCAGAGATCGCCAATCTATACAGTATCGATCTAGTCAAGCTGAATCAAGATGACTGGGACGAGACAGAAGAGGTTGTCAAACGCATCATCAAGTCGAGCAGAGCTGGCACGAATTTCAAGGGCAACAACTGATTAACGATAATTTCCACAAACACATTTTCATTTGGGAGGTTTCTTGAGTAGCAGGGGGGGCGGATTCGCACTGCTATCATATACGGATCTTAGAGACACAAAAGTGCTTGACTTTTGTGCTTGAACGAAGCTACTGCGGGGATATTTGCTTGAGCTTTATGGATGCTAGATGGAATGGAGGAACAAGCTCAGATCAGCTCAGATAGGGAGGCCCAGATAGGAAGTCCAGGCCAATTTGGCAAGATTTGTGAGGCAGAGAGCTATGATGCAGATAGCAAAATACCAATAATGTCAGCCATAACGAGAACTTGATGACTGCAAGTGCTTTATCCGGATCTTCAATTTTAAGCTTCTTAGCCGCAGAAAGACTATAGAAGCGCTGCCTTTCATGCATCTACACTATTTCCACCCATCCGGACCTATTCGAGGGCCTATCCCAGGCTGAGTTCCTGCAAATAATCTGGATGGTCTCGCCGCCTGCACATGGCGAGGTCACGTGGACATGCTCCTGTCGGCGGCTAGAGGGCGCGTACCTGGATAATTGGACGACATGACTCCCAGAAACTACCAAAACAGCAGCCGAGACTGCAGACAGCGCGTAGCCACATGCGACGGCCAGAAATCTATCTCTAAGCCCATGCAACTGGAGACTAATGACGCGATGGCGTTCGTGAGTGCAGTCGGGAGCCATTGGGTGCTCGAAATAGCAACCGCTGGCTATGACTGCGGCGCCTGGCTATGAGGTTCATGTATCATCTTTTTCCCCTTCTCCTGTTGTTTCTGTGTTTCTGTTTCTCATTCATATCCGCAGTAGCATTGTATTATCACGACATCTTGTTTTTCTTTGCATTTTTTCCTTCTCGTGGTCATTGTTATGGGAACCGTTTAAAGGAAGAGAAAAGTTTCTTCGCATTTGTTTTGGCTTGTAATGATGTTGAGACGCTGGCCGCCTCCTCTACCGTAATCTCTGCTTCTTCGAGGTCAGTTTCATTCTTTTGTGTCATGTTGGTCCTTCATTTTACTTGGATGTTTGGCCGTTGTCTGGCCTTTGTTAAGCGTTGGAAGGAGGCATTGCTATTGAGGCATTGCCACATTGCAGAGCGGGAGCTGAAAGATGTTGTCACGGCATGGTCACTGACTTCAAGCATAGCTTTGTCTATAATGGCATCATTCTCAATATGCCTTCTCCTTATCGTCTACACATTTTCGACACCGGCTATGGCGACCATTTCTTTATCATCTGAGTTCTCGAAGTTCCTTCCTGCCTGCGCCGAGACCTGCTTCATATCATTTATAGATGGCAATTTTCCAACAAGTTTATGCTCAACCACACCCACCTTAGACTGTCTTTGCTCTAATAATAGTACATCCGGGTACACGATTGGAGAGGGAGCAGTGCAATGTATACTATCTCAAGATCAACTGGGTTCATGCAAAGGATCCGACGCCGACTGTCAGTTTAGTGTAGCGAGTATATGTACAATGCTAATGGCTTTTCTTAGTAGGTGCTGTTGTGACTGCATTCTCCATGTGCAACGGTCAAGAGAATGCTTTACCAAATACGCATGCAACACTCACTGCAACTGTATTCATACCGACAGCTTCTCCGAGTCTCGTATTGATTTCGCCAGGAAGTTCAACGACTATAAATACATCAAGCAGTTCAAGGGCCGGTAGCACTGCAACTCCAACGCCTACAAACTCAAGTTCTACTACATCATCGACTTCAATATCCTCAACTACTTCCTCTTCTTTATCGTCTTTATCAACTACAAGCCTTTTGACTTCGACAGCTTCCCCTGCTGAAGCCACACAAGTCAATGGCACCTCTCCTACTGTGAATCAAACATCTCCTGTGTTATCAGGGCCAGAGATCGCTGGAATTGCAGTCGGTGCTGCAGGTGGGGCTGCTCTTCTTGCTAGTGGTCTTCTTCTATTACTTTGCGTACGAAGAAGGAGAAGGGCAACACGAGATAGTGATATGCTGCCATTTCAAACAGATCCCGCTAGTAGCTTGAAATATGACCGCGGATTCTTTGGTCCAACCGAAAAGAACAGTGGACCTGGAGCAACTGCCACTGGTGTCGCAGCAAAGGTGGCTCCCCCAGTTCCAGCAAGGATTGATACCGGAAGCCCTAATATGTTCTCACGGAGAAGCTTGAGACCTGACACCATTGGTCTGGCAATATCACCCGAATCTGATACTCAAAAAGTCATGAAGAAGCAACGGCCTTCTTCCAAACTCCTTCCTGAAAAGCCAATTTTGACGCTACAAATGCCTCCACAAAATGCAAAGGCTCGGTATTCTCGACGAAAATCAGTGTTCAATCGAGGCTCGATGACGAGAGAGAGTACAGGAACACAGTTTGAGGAGGATATCGATAGTGCTTTCGAGGTAGACGATGACTATCGCCGCGGCTCAACCGACAAGATCTTGGACAATGCAACTGGTATCTGGAAGCCTCAACAATCGAATTCTAATCCACCAATTCCGGATTTTCCTATGCCAGCCGAAACACGAGCATTTCATGGCCAACCACCAAATACCAAAAGTATCATACCTGACTACTATATCAGGCCGCTAGAGATTGGCCGTGGACGTACCCTCGGCAGCTTCTCGCAGCCAAGGAAACCAGAAAGCAACCCGCAACCGCAATTGCAACTTAAGATCCCTCCGGAAACTGGTCGACCAGTAACGAGTTCTTCGAGCGTTTACTCCATCCCCTCTGTAGCAGCCCCTAGCGACATTGGACGTAGCCTCACTGGTGGACCTCGTCTTCCAAAATCTTATAACCAGGGAGGCCCTTATGACTTTGATGAACCCGAGACACCAACTCCGGCTGAAAGAAAGCCTACAAGAGGAGAATTGTCTCCAGTGGTAGAATCACCAAAGTCACCCAAAACACCGCCTTCAGCCACTGGAAGGTCTCCGGTTAGCTATCCTAGGATTCCGAAGCTGCTCTCTCCAAGCACTATCCGAATGGTACCACCACCAGCGCAACCTGACTTCACGCAAGTCTTCTCATCTGGTACTATTCGACGGGCGCCGTCTAGGCAAGAGTCTGAAAATTGGAAGCCCTGGCGACAAGCCGAGGTAGCAGCTCAACAAGCACGAGCCGCACAACAGGTACAGCAGCAGCAGCAACAACAACAAGAACTAGAACAGCAGCAGCAACTACAGCAACCTCCTCCACAACAGTACAAGTCCTACCGGCCACCTTCCGAGCACATTGTATCACAATACAACCCACCATCCCTACAGCCTAGTGCTCTATCCATGGATTTCCCAAACCGCGGGAGTTCGAGCACAATCTCTACATCCTCCTTACTTGCCAAGCGACGCGGAGAGAAACAGGCTGCTGCATTGGCGCTCAAGAGTGAAGACGAAGTGCGTGCTAAATGGAGAGTATTGAAGGAGAGAGATATCGAAGCTGCGAAGAGTCCTGATTGGAAACCGCAACTCGCTAAATTTGAGAGGACTGAGTTGCCAAATACGCCCGGTTGGGTACCGAGGCTGACACCAACCAGAAGAGGTGATGAGTTGTTTTTGAGTGTGCAGTAATCTGACACCCTTTTGTCTTCGTTTTCCTTTTTCTTCTTTTTGTGTTGCATATTTTTGCTTGGTGTTCGGCAGGGGCATTTTGTTAATTTTTTGGTCTTTTTGCCTTTTCTCTTTTCAGAGCGGGAGTTTGGGATGGCCTCAGAGTTCGTTCTTGAGAGCCTTGGATAAATCTGGAACCTTTTTCTTCTTCTCTTCTTTTTCTGACCAACCAGGTGGGATGGCATGGGATGTATTACATAGAAGATTCATATATACCACTGACTGATAGGACTGCACAGACTGCAAATTTTACTTTCTACATACTTACTGTAATACTATATAGCTTACCTTAGTTTATTATTTTCAGATCGCCAAAAATTTAAACACCGGACATTTTTCGTCTCATTTTACGTTTGCTGGTCTCTTTATATTCAAGGTGATTTGAAATAGCCCTTGAATTTTTGAACGTGCTAGTGATTTTCATCGTATCACTTACTGGGTTTCTTCTTTTGTTGAAGTAACTTGCTGAGACTTTAAATATACGGCAAATATCTGAGATACCACCCCAAACGGGTTGAACTTACTAAAATACGACCTGCAGGGTAACATAAGGGTAGCATAACCCGTAGTATAACACTCAAGCCGTGGTATAGAGTAAATCATCCTCAATCAGGTAGGAGCTTATACAAAAAAAGATACCAATTTCCGGGAGGCCTACTCACACCTGTGTAATCGACGTATTATCCTATAATATTATCTTGAACGGTGTATTGCCTACTTATGTATTTCATAGAAAGTAAAGCTGTTTAGAGGTTTCCTATAATAAATATACTAACACGATCTCGAGGATATAATACCTCTATAACCTATATAGCCTATAGAGGCTACACTAACTTTAGTATTATTCTAGTAAGTAATTATATAAATAGTTGTATAGTTGTTATATAGTTATATAGTTGTTATAGTGGCTATTTGGTTGATCAGATATAAAAACAAGGTACCTGAGTATCTTGGTGTAAGTAGGTTACCGGCCAATTTAAGACAAACGAATGCCTCAATCGGGCATGAGTACGAAAGCTAAGGCTCCCAAAGACTATACCACCCAGATACCACCCTACAGGTAGTACTTCAGATATTTGCCGTTAAATATAAGACAAGTAGGCTTCGGAGACAGCTATAGGGGAAGGGTGAGGTGCTTACATTGACCTCGTTTTATTCAGATGTAGCAAAATGGGAAAGGTGACAGAACCTTCACGAGCTACGCTTGACAGGGCTGTTGATTCTTATTAGCCTGAATATATATGTACGTGATCTGGAATGACGTAACCTGATAAGCATTCGAGTAGAAGTGCCACAATACTCATCGGTCTCTCCTATTGTTATATTTTTGTTTTGATTTTTTTTTCCCACGAGGTATTTGGAATTTAAAGGGTCTCTGAACATATAGGAGAAAGCGGCAAATATGGATGCTGTGATAGCCTGTTTGGGTCTTGGTGGTACATTCGGCGAAACGATACGCGAGGAACATACGCCGCGACAAGATGCAGATGAAAAGACCAAAACGTTTACTGTGCTCGTTACAGGGATGGGTGTAGGGAATACCTTTCCTTTCCCCCCCTCATCCCGTGGAGTTTTTCTTGGCTTTAAGCTTCTAGATTTACTACTGTTGATCTAACCTCTTATCAGGCGTTTCCCAAAAACCCAGGACATGACGAGGATGGCCATTACACTGAAGACGACAACACCTCTCACCTCGTCACTACATTGCTTCCTGCCCATCTAAACCCTTATTCGAAGTACAACCCGACCAAATTAAAAATCCAGATCTTGAACCCGACATCAGCACCGGGTTGTGCAGTGAAGACCGAATATGGATATGCCCGAGCTTACCTCAAAGATCTCTGGCACGAGCATGGGAACTCGGTCGATCTGATTCTGCATCTCGGCATGGCTGACGGCTGGGAATGGTACTCGATCGAGAAGAGCGGCTGGAAAGAAGGGACGGTGAAGCCAGTGGATCAGGGACCGCCCGTCGAGTACTACGCACTTGTTGATGACATCGGGCAGACCGTCAAGGATCTCCCTGGTCCATGTCCCTGGACTGATAGCGTGCCGGAGCAGCTATGGACAGGCCCGGGAATCGATGTCGATGTGCTGGCTGGGAAAGTGAAGCGCGCGTTGAACAAGACTGCTGCGGGAAGGAATCAGCCGGAGATTCAGATCATACCACATCCTGACGCCGGAAATTATCTTTGTGGCTTTGTCACGTACGAGAGTCTGGCCCAGGCGTTCGTTGGTAGGTATCGCGCCAAAGCGCTTTTCTGCCATGTTCCTGGCTGGAGGGACGAGAAGAGGTTGAGGATTGGCAGGGATTTTGTGTGCACTTTGATCGGCCAGGTTGCTGCGGAGCAGAAACCTTACTCTAATTCAGCTTGGTCTTATAATCCTGGATGTAGCTAGATATATTGGCCGGTTTTAAAGCTGTTTTCTTAGAATCTTGAAGTGTTTGTCCTCTAAAAACATTGAACTGTTATTTTGCTACTCGGTTGGGTAGTATTATTTTAGTAGTATATATATATATATATATATAATATTATTAAGAAGAACAAGGGGCTTGAAGAGCCTCTAACTACTGAAAAGCCTTTAGCTACTTAATAGAATATAAGGCGTAGAATATAATAAGTCAAAAGTATACAAGTACTTAAAAGTATACAGTTGCCGAAAAGCGTGCAGATACTAAAAAGCATATGATTAATACAAAATCAAAAGCTACCTAATAGCTTTTAATTTCCCCTCCGTGATCACCTAAGGTATAGAGAATTACTTCTATGCCAAACTGATTTTTATTAGTTCTTAAGAATATGAGTATAGACCTAGCAAAGCTGACTTTGTACAGATCCCTTTCCTTCAAAACATGATGAGTATAAAGGCAAGGAATCCAATTCAGATAGCAGGCTTCAAGCATGTATGCCCTTGTTTTTCGCCAGCCTGGATGTGCAGGATCGTGACTTCCCACATTATGCGAACCGATTTCCAAAGAACTCCATCTGAAAACAAACCACCCTACGATTTCCAGCACATTAACCACTCGATCAGTTATTAACTACCAGAAGTCTAAACTATGGAATCTAACAATCCTCCTTCTCCCAAGGCCACAACTTCCCCCAACCCGGACCAGCCCGACAACTCAGCTACGTCGCCTTTATCTCCCATATTCCCACCTACACCTGACTTTAATCCACCTTACAATGATTCAAATGAGTCATATTCACCTCAAGCTGATAGAGCCGATGACAAATTAGTGAGGGGTCATGGACACGAGAAGCGCAAAAGAAGCGACTCATACTATACACCCTCACTAAAGGAATCTCGCCAACGATCATATACTAGGTCATTGACTCGAGAACATAGTGAACCAGATGAATACAGGCGCGTATCTAAGTCTAGAAGTGTACGTCAATTCCCTGTATCATACACATCATACACTTGGGTTAATACTGTAACAGAGCCATCCTGCCTCCATTGCAAGCTCTAATCGAATGGCACCAATTCAGCACGAAGCCATTGAATTCCAAGGAAACAACAGGACCATAGTCGATCAACTCGCAGATATATGGATTCATCTTCAAGATCTCCCTCTTTCATGGACCCAACTAGAGCCTTTGGGTGATTTGATCAAAGATGCAGCAACCCAGGAACGGAGAGAATTCTTGGCCGAGATCAAAACAGTCGCGGATCAACAAATCGCTCGGAATCATGATACTGGACACTCAGACGCTGGATATGATGATTCCCAACGCGACGTTAGCTTTGTGGGGAGTGGCAATTCTAATCTCGAGGCGGGCGAGAGCAGCAGTTTGTTGGAGGAGAATAGCCAAGATCCATCGATACCTAGCTTGAAACGCGAAGGTAGGAAGTTAGATATTCCCGCTAGTCGTAAAATCGCAGATCAATCGCTTCGTTCTAACCATCCTGTATCTTTAGGCACATCGGAAGAAAGTGTCAACCCTGAAGACCTCACTCCATATAGCAACCGCGATGTTTATTCTCCTCAAGAAATTCCAGACATCAAAATGGGAATTAAAGCAGTAAGTAAATGAGGTATATATCAAGTTGTACTGTGTGATTGCTGAATAATTGCAGAATTCTTGCTAGAGCAATAAAAATCACGAAGGAGTAGACGGCGTGAAGAAAAAGTAGATGAAAGTTGGGTTTCTAGTATGGATTTGGAAACCAAGGGTGCGTGGGGTAGTAAGAAATGCTGGTCTTGGATTCTGGATTAAGTCCAGAAAAATGAATAGGGCAACTCGAAAGACGCAGCGATAATGCTTTGTCAGCTGTATATTTAGATATCAAAATAAACCTTCGTGGTAGCTGCCTTCTATTGAATTCGCAGAAAAGCGAATGATATTTAACTTGAGAGGTTATATGGGCACAGAATGAGAAAGAACCATGATACGTTCATTGACTACAGAGAAGATTGCAAAGTAGAA
Organism: Pseudofabraea citricarpa; assembly: GCA_029641185.1. Taxonomy (NCBI): domain Eukaryota; kingdom Fungi; phylum Ascomycota; class Leotiomycetes; order Helotiales; family Dermateaceae; genus Pseudofabraea; species Pseudofabraea citricarpa. Next base: position 1,509,279 of record JAPWGK010000001.1, read on the forward strand.
AGAAAGAGAAGGGAAAAAGACAAAAGCGAGGGTTCGGGAGGCTCCTTGCCAACCAGCGTTAACTGATTGGACAGTAGTCTCCTTACCCCTCGAGTGGCTTTCGCAAGAGTCGAACTTGCAATCTTCCGATTAGACATCAGACATACTACCGTTGTACTAGAAAGCCTTGGAACTGTGTTTTTCGAAACAATTTCCGTTAGATTACTTTATTAAGTTGAAGTCAGTAAGTTGGAAAAGGGGAAGCGAGGAGGGGCGTGTCACTTTAGCGAGGGTGGTAACCTGGCCTGGACTGTTTAGGAAGGAACGTTCACGATTGTGACGAGAACTACTACCACAAAGCTTGATTCAGATTTCTTTGATCCTTGAAACTCGGCTTAATATATCTTATATGCGGGATTGATTTGGTAAGCCGTCGTTGTGCTTCATGAGTGGAGACGGGGATAAGGCGTGTTTAATTCTCTTCCTGCTGTTACTGACCTAAGAAAAGAAATGGCGATGATCTTGTAAAACAACTTTATGAAAACTTCAAAGTCTATGAAAAATAATGTTGAGAATGGGATTACACGGTAGCTGATTCTTCAAGATTCAAAATCCATAGCTATCTTATCTTAGAGCTATCTTGGTTGGCGAACTATGCCGACCCGAGCTATAATTATGACGCAAAAGGACCGCCGACGAGAGATGACAAGCGACGGCTCCTTTCATGTCCCGGTTTCCAGCAACCAGGAACATTGGATTTCATGAGCATCGATGCGTGGCTTGATCAGAGACAATCCAGATATTGGGAACCGGCGCCAACAGCATATTTCGTACAGTAAGCTGAAAATGTAACAGGGTTGACTGGAAAGAGCTGATGGAAGCGCTGGATATATCGGCCGATAATCCGGATAATCTGCCCCATGCACGTGCTCCTTTTGGCTAGACTCGGTCGATTGTTCTTGCCCTCCGAGCACTTTCTCCTCGCAGCCTCGTACCTCTCGCCAATGGAAAGTCGTCGTGACAACATCCTCAAGACCTCTCATTTCCATTGTATGCAGCTTCCTTCCAGTCTGAACCTATCATCCGTTTGTCTCCCCTTCAGAGCCTCATCTTACCATTCCAAATCACACGCACATCCATACCAAGGCTCATAGCCAGGCTCCCACGGGGCTGTTGCATTGCATATCAGGCCCCGGCATATGATGCAGCAAGTGCTGGATCCATAACGCCCTTTTCAGCCTTACCGCGAGTCAACCGCGCTCCCGAATCCTCGATGGCTGGTTTACGATCCCCCACCATGGCCTCGGTGCCTGATGACTGGATGGGGATTGGCGGTTTCCAGTGAGATCAACCAGAGGGTATGCCATGCCGTCATCCCCACCAAGGCCTCTTACGGCCCCCAATCAGGGACCAGTTTTCATTTATACCTCATATTGGAGTGCTCTTCTTGAATCCTTGGCTATTGGCTTAGGTGCTTCGCCGTCTCCGGCTGCGAGAGATAATTCCTTGTCAAACCTTCTCAATCTTTGTTTCTTGCCCCGAGGTGTTTACAAATCTAGAAGGAGATACCTTCTTGGATCGTGCTGTCCCGAGCCCCGTTACAAGTGGTAATGGCCGGTAATGCTGGTATTATTACTGTAGTGGTTGCAATCTGGAAGTTCAGAGGTAATGCACTACTAACCTGTCAGATGCTCCAGGCCCACTTTTGAAGGAAGGGCTTTCCCAAAAGTCTGAATGCCTGAACCATCAGTACAACGGCCTCTACGAATAGGAGATTGTTGCCAGGGCAGATATGAGGAACAGGCTGGTGTAGCCTACGCATCCCCGGTTCTTTACAAGATGTTTGGGTCTCGCTCATCGCTCACACCGACTCTGCCCACTGCTGAAGCGCCCGTTTCCACATCAATGTCAAGAGCTAGTCATCGAAACACCCAATCACAGTAGTACGTATCATTAGAGTTCTTCTCTCTGGCCTCAGCTGAAAAAAATCCTCCGATCGATGGGCACAAAACCAACTTTTCCTCTCTCGTTACAACATCTCAATGGTTATAAGTGTGGTTGAAGAAACGGCCATCGAGAACTGGGGTCACTAGTATCCATGGTTATCTCCACTACTTTGGTTCAGCCCTGCGAAGTCAAAATTCATGGCTATTATATTCTGTGCATGTGCAGAGCATTAATACACCCTGCCTCGGCATTGTCGGGGGGAAATTTCCAACGATGGGATGAAATTTGGGGGTTACATTGTTACAGAGCCTCAAGGTTGTGAAAGTAAGCAACTTTCCCGCTTATCGTTCCACGTCTTTACAGTTCTGTCCGAGCAATTCTCGGTGGATTGGACGCGTCCAGGATCTTTTCATCGTTGATTCGCTATTTTGGTTTGGACTCCGGTGACTGTTCTATCAAAGCAGAGTTTACGACGTCCTGTAAGATGCAGTGACAATACTATCATGGTCCTGCAGCTTTAGAAGTCATCTGGAGTGTGTGGTAGAGGTTACTGTATATTGGTCAACTCTGAAGTCTCTCAACCATACAAGAAGCTCAGTTTACTGAGCTCCTTGAGTCACAAGCGTGACATTGCCTTGCGAACTGCAATTTCAATTCGTTGTTGTTTGCGGACTAGTATATGCTGCCTAACATTACCCACGCAGTAATAACTCGCCGTCAAAGGAGTGCGCACACCTCCTGTTCCGCGTCGTTCAAACCCATCCAAATATATATTGACTTTCGACTCAAGTTCAGAAATGGCTCCTCGCCAAAGCAACATGATGCGGATAGCAATAGCTGGTTCTGGTGGGCTAGCACAAGTCTTTGCTCACTTTATCAATGAAACTGCAAACCCATTCATCATTTTATCAAGACAAGTGAGTCTCCCTATATTAACCCGCGAAAGAAGATTATTGCAGGCAGCAGAGAAGCTGATATTATTCTAGGAACGACCGCAACTTGAGAATCTTGGATATCAAGTCACAGTTGTAGACTATGATAGTCAGGACGACTTACGCTACCATCTACGAGGTATTGATCTTGTCATATCTACTGTGCAAGGGCATTCCCAGATTAACCTTATCGACGCTGCTGCCCATTCCCGAGTACGTCGTTTCGTGCCAGCTGAGTTTGAGGGCCCTCCAACACGTCGATTAAGTCGAAACAATCCGTTGGATCGTGGCAGAGCGGCATCTCTTGAACGCCTGCGTCACTGGTCTAACTCTCGTGCACACCCTTTGCGCTCCACCATCTTCGTCTGTGGGGTTTTCTATGAGAGGTTTGCTCGCGGAGGTTTAGCATCGCTAGCTATTGGCTCGAGCACCCAGAATAATTATCAAGGGGCTTACTTGATGGATGTTGAATATTCTGCGGCGGAGGTAGTTGAATATCATAGCAATGGTTCACCCATAAACGTCTGTATGACATCAGTAAATGATGTAGCAAGGTTTATGGTTGCTGCTATTGAGCTCGATCTTTCAACTTGGCCGGCCGAGTTCAGGATGCAAGGTGATCGCTTATCTATTCCAACAATACTTCAGAGTGCAGAAGCTGTTAAGGGTATGTTATTATTTGCTCAAGTTGCCCATTTCTTTCTCTACTTGCTAAATCTTCTAGGGGCAATATTCTCTACAAGTCTCATCGAAGCAAAAGATCTTCAAGCTCATTTACAGCATGCAACATACTACGAAGATTACGCAAGAGCAAGCCGGATCAGCGAACTGATTGCCACGGAGCAAAGACACTATGATTACTCGACAGCGAACCTCAATACGTTGGTCGCTGTACAACCTATCTCCTTCTGGGACTGGATCCGGGAGCATTGGGGGAATATGTAAGAAGGCTGGATAGCCATACATGAGGATTTGAGATATTCTTTGATTGTTTTTCTACACAAACGGACCTGGAGGGACGAGATTGGCAATATTTCTTGATTGTTTTATTACACAAAGGAACTGGTTTCTTGATTGTTTTACCAAACTGAGAATGATACTTTGTCTTTTAATATAGCTTGTGTTATCAGAAGAATTATTTCGATAGTTCAAAACACAATATATCCTTAACTCATGGGAGAAGAGATGCCTTCCTTGAAGCCACGGAATTTATACTCTCATTTCAATATAACAGGCCCACTCGCCTTGAGCGACACAACAATGCTCTGATGATGCGGACCCTAGGCAGAAGTGGAGATCTAAGTATGCAAGTCAGCCCTACCTGAAAGCCTCAAGAACGCAATCACTCGATGACCGGTAACATGACTCACTCTTGCATTCAATCACCAATCACAAGCTCCTGCCAATAAAGTCGCCAACTTCTCTAAGCACGCCCTATCGACCTCGTCAAAGCCGTTGATCTCGGTACAATCCACATCAATAATTGCCTTGAGGACTCCCCCCACAACAATGGGCACGACAACCTCACTCCTCGAATCACCATCACAGGCGATATGACCAGGAAACTTCTCCACGTCACCGACCAGCTGCGTCTGTCTCTGACTCGCGGCCGCTCCACAGACTCCTCGCGAGAAGGATATCGTCTGACATGCTACCTTGCCGGCGAACGGCCCCAGGATTAATTGCTTCTCTCTCGAAGGGTCCAGGACGTAGAAACCGGCCCAGTTCACGGCGTTGCTGGGCGCGGGGAGGGAGTGGTAGGCGTGCCAGAGGAGAGAGGCCGTGTTGGCTAGGTTGCTGGCAGATGGGGTGGGATGGTAAGTGAGTGAACGAGTGAATGAGTGGGTGATGGGTTTGGGGTGGCATGTCACGTGTGCGAGTGGCGTGTGGGGGTTTTGCTTACCAGACCTAGAGGGAGAGAAGGAGACGGGTTAGTTGACGAGGAGAGGAAGAGGAGGGAACCTGGACGAACCCAGTTTCGTTGTCCGTCAAACAGGGCGGTGGCTTGCTCGAGGACTTGCTCGTATGCTTGCTCCTTTGTCACCCCGTCGGCAAAATTGGATGCGTCGGCGTGAACCTGCGAGAGTGACTTGTGTGAGATCAACAAAGATCAAGACCATGTGCCTGTGCACCAGTAATCCAATGACTCTTCCGGCATCCCGCAGAGGAGAGAGCGTACCATATTCTCGGCTTGTGTCGGGGGTTTGCTTAATGGCCCGTCTTGAGGACTCGAGGCTTGGAGGAGACTTGAGGCGCCGTTGGTGATGCCGGCGCTTGGGAATTATGATTTTTATGAAAGGCAAGAAGGTTTCCTGGGGAAATAATTTGCTAGTTTGTTGGAGCGCGGAAATAAGATATGGAAAGAAAGAAAAACGAGATAGCCGAACGAATTATTGTGGATAGTTTCCGTTGATGGCGCAATCTTGTTGTTCGTATTCGTATATGGCAAGATGTCTACTTACTTTGTCTTATATGAACCGGGGAAGCTACATGTTCCTACAGGCTACAGTACATGCTGTTAGATTCTTTTCTGCTATTCTATTTAGCGAAAGCCACTCTATCTAAACCTTGCCATTAAACCAAGCCGGTTGTCGCTATTTTATAGCTCTTTTAGTAGGTTTACAGTTGCAAGTACTCGCTTCTTTGTCTTTGAGGAGAGTTTCGTCGCTTCATTCACAAGCTTCTGTTTTGAGATGAGTGCTGAAGCCCGAGCAGGTTCGATGGAGACTAGTACAAAAAAGAGAGCCATAGCTTATGGTTTCACTTAATCATTACCTATATACTTCTACTTCTTACGCTGTATCCGCCATAATCTCTCCTTGGTAGCGACTGATGCTTGAATATATAACTAACTGCTCAACTAGCTCTGAACCAATTATTACAAGAGAGCTGCAGGGCATCGGACGAGGATTTGTGAAAAGACTCCGGATACAAGGCTAACCGCGCCGCGGTGGCGTCTTCGGGCTGGTGCTGGGGTCCGATAAGATCCAGCTCGCATCAAATGCGATACGATAAGAGCTCCTTGAAACCCCTGCGTTAACCCAGCGTTCGTCTTCCATTGCTCCTCTCACCTAGCATCGTGAACTCCAATTCAATACCGCTACACAACACACATCCATCTCATATCAATTGATCTTGCTCCTGCTGTGACAATGGAAGGAGGTCCTTGCAGAGACTGCTTCAGTGGGTTTGTCCACGAGGGAACCCCCCAGGGTGAAGTCTCCAAGATTCATGGCTTGGATGTCTACGTGGCCGAACCCGAGGGAGGTGTGAAGCCCAAGGGACTGATAGTCATAGTCACCGATGCGTTTGGGATGCAGTTCATAAACAACAAGATCCTCGCTGATCGGTATGCGAAGAGGGGTGGTTTCGTAGTCTACGTGCCAGATTTCATGGCTGGTCTGTCCCTCCTTCTTTCGACTGTGTTAACGGCCAATGGATTCGTGCTAACTGCGCATAGGTAATCCACTGTCTTCAAAAGTCTTGACGCTCGGTGAAAAGATCATGGAACCCGCGACTTGGTTCGGCATGCTGTACAAACCTCTCTGGATCCTACAAACCCTCGCCATGGCTCTTCCCTGGCTTTACAAAACCCGCCCTGCAGTGTGTAAACCACGAGTCGTTTCCTTCTTTCAAGCTCTGCGCTCGTCTCCTCCGCCCTTCCCCACAAACGACTTGAAGATCGGCGCGGCGGGGTTCTGTTGGGGAGGCCGATATGCCGTTTATCTAGCACAAGACGCGCCATCAACAAGGGTGCATCGGAACCCTGAGGGCGCGAGTTCGCAAGCACTCCTACCTCTCCTCGATTGCTCCTTTGCGGCGCATCCGTCATTTTTGAGTGTGCCAAAGGATATTGAGGCCGTGGCGCTCCCGCTGAGCATCGCGGTTGGCGACGAGGATATGGTATTGAAGGGCCCGCACGCCCTTCAAGCGAAGGAGATTTTGGAGAAGAAGAAAGCTGGGGATCACGAGGTTGTGATTCTTCCCGGAGCCAAACACGGCTTTGCCATTAGGAATGACCCCAAGGATAAGCACCAGATGGAGTGTGCTGAGCAGGCCGAGTTACAAGCCATTGGGTGGTTTGAAAAGTGGTTCTCTGCTTGACGAAATTATGAGATATCAGACTGGGAATTCAAAATCCCGTCCGAAAGTCAAATCTATATTATGAACTTGTTTTTTGACCCGCAAAACTTTGAATATGGAATCCGAAATCCGCTCATACCGTGCCAAGTGGCTCTCAAGACATTCAACTAGTTTAAGTCAGTAATACAGCATGATTTTAAGTACCATACTCTTTTCGAAGGCCTCTGGTTCTGAAAGGTGATCAACAAAACTGTATTGTAATACAACGGCAAATCAGATTTTATCGGCTACACAGAAAAGGGAAAGCGATAAAACTTTACCTGTTGTTGAATATTTCATGTTGGGTCAAGCAGCAAGAAGTACATCTGACTTATCTGTGTTAATATTGCCTTCCCTGCAACAAATTCCCATCTCTCCATTGAGAAAGAGACGTTAGACCATGCTGAAATATCCCAGTCCAAAAGACCCGAGAGAGCGAAAAGAGAAAGTGGCGCCTCACGAAACAGTATGTGATTTCGTTCCGGAATTGAGAACCCATAAGTTTGAGGTGAAAATAAGGTGCTGCATTTGGGTTAGCAAAGTGAAGAACCCCTTTTCTGAACACGCCAGATGGACGTAATGTTGTCCATAACCCGAAAATTCCTCTGCCTACGACTATAAACTGCCGAATAACGCCTTGAGCGCCCTCAATATTCTGACCAAGTAGAGAGGTCTGATAGAAAGTACAAAAAGCGCGAGCAAAAAAGAGCATGTCTCTTGAGATTTAGGTTTCATAAGCTGGCCCATGGTGCTTATTATACCCATACATGCCAGCCTCCGTCTTATATTTGACCACGATGTTATCTTCCTCGTGATCGTGATAGGTTTCTTTCTGTTGATTTTTGGTTCAAGATTAAGACCAAGCTTATACCGTTTTATGAAGTTTTCGTCCTGCGCTATCGATCCTCAACTTAACATTACCATAATACTCGTAATACTGATCGTCACGGCCCTTGTAATTATTACCCTTATCGCCAGCACCTTCCTGAGTAATGCCACCCAGTTGATCAGAGTTTTCTTTCTTGATTCGGATCTCAGGAGTATGCGTCAGAAGGTCGAAGGATGGACCAGAGGCCAAAAACCAAGGTGAATTGCCTCCTGTACCAGGTGGAGAGAATTCCGGTGGCGTAGCAACGCCATGTACAGTAAAGTTATTCTTCAATGCACCAAATCGATCCAAGGGATCGTAAATTCTCGACGGTGGTGTAACTGAGGGGTCTGGTCTCTTTGGGTCATCCACTGGATGCTCTGCGAGGTAACGTCGAGCTTCTATGATCTCTTTCAACAGTGGCAAAGAAGATGGTCGAACGTACTGATCATGTGCAAGACATCTCAGAAGAAGAGTTCTCAGGCTCCTGCTGTAAGGGTTAGCCATGTCGCCTACGAGTTCCGAACCATATGTCAGGAATGACGAGGGTGTGCAATCTGGATCACGGTATTTTATGCTCTTGGTGTTATCCACGTAGAATTGCGTGACCAAGGGGTAAACAGACATCGCAACAGTAAAGACATTAGAGGGTAAGCCAATTCTCGATTTCTCCGTCCTTTGATACAATGCCTCCTACACCATGTGCTATTAGTTCTGCGAAGCAGGGCCATCCAAGAAGTTCTATGACTTACAGGTGACTCCCATCCACGGGTACGTCTCCAACGCACTTTGCGGATCCACTCACCGGTCTGCCGTTCTGGAACCATCATCGCAAGGCCGAAATCTCCTAGCTATTCAATCCTTGTTTCAATACATAAAGATGCAGGCCAGAGCAAGGCAGCTAGCTACTTACTTTAACGATAGGCAACGCCGTGTGAGCTGCGGGTTGAAAGCTGTCATCGCCGCCGAAAAACACTGGTGATAGTTAGCTCTTGAGTAGACACGTGCCAGCTGCCATAATACTCTGGCAGATCATTGAAACTCACTGTTATGTGGCTTTATATCAAAGTGGGCAATCGGCTGCCAATTCGGGTCAGGGGTTTGAGTATCAGGATCTTCACATCCATACTCTAGTACGACCAAAGCCCTAACCAAACACTCCAATATAGACCATATTTTATATTCGGGACAGATTTCTCCCGTCCCTTCACTAACTCTCCTAAAACGAAAATCTCGTCAGTTTACTGAGAGCAGTAAGGTTTCAATGAAAAGAAAGGAAATGATAAAGAAGTTCCATACGTAATATACTGTTTAACTACTTTGTCGAGGTCGCCACCATCGCAATATTCCATGTACAGTCGCATGATCGGCATGGTTGGGTCCGCAGGATCCACCATGGGATGTGTCCCAGTGCCTCTTGTCTCATGGGCTTCCTTTATCAATTTGACAATATGATCAGTGCCGCCATTTTGCTGGCACGCCTTCATCAACGTAGACTCTCGCCGGATAGAGTGACGGTCGAGAAAGGAGTCGGCCCAGTGATAGCCAATTTGTTTTACCACGATCCTCTTCTCATTACCATCTTGGTCTTGGTATTTCCAGAGTCCACACAATCCATTGCCGCCTATTCCAACTACTTTCTCAGCTTGCCATCCTGGTATTGCGTTGGGCCAGGTAGTCGACCGTTTGAGCCATTCCTGTTGACGCCCTAAATTGAATCCGGGGGCAACCATAATGAGAAGTCTAGACAAGAACGGTGGCTAGTATTCGTCTACACAGCTAGAGAGTAAACATGTGTGTATAATTGTACTCCTGCATTGCCTCGGCGTTATAGTGAAGCAATTCTTTGTCGGGACTTTCCTTCACTTGTAGAATTTGGCACGCTTGGACCGATATTCTCTTTGTTGTTGATAGATCCGGACAGGACGAAAGCAAACACACTATTCATAAAACCCCGAAAAGAAAGCATACCAAGAGATTATTTAGGGGACATCAATCATGTAATGACACCATACCGCAGGAATTAAAGATTAAGTCAATACTAATTGACTCGAAAAGAGGTATCTCAGACTCTGGGCGTACCTGCCTTGCTGCAGCTGCATAGGTAATATTGGCATTGCGGTAATTCTGATTGCTTATAGGTGTTGATGTATGAGATGTAGCCCGAGATAAGATGCATCCTCCCTAATAGAAAGTGTGAAGAAAGATGCAATGCGAGGTAGAAAAGACAAAGAAGATAGAGAGGAGGTTGCATTGGCATTCACGTGATACGGGCTCGATGTTTTTCCGGCCCATACAACTACACTCTCTATGGTCGTCTGTAATCTTCATCTGCTACGGTATTGAGCAATGCCATCTCGGAATTGCTCTTAGCTGCCGTCTCCAATGAGACATGGAACTCCCTGATATATCCGAGGTAGGTCTTGGATCAGTAATCCCACTTCCAACAGATCAGTAATCGCAATGCCGACCGACCACTGGGGCACGCTACCTTTGGCTTATTCCCGTTCATGGCTAGAATCCCTGGATAGGAGGTTGCCAGCTGTATTGCCTAAAGGCGGTCATTTTAGGTGAGATCTTGTTTGACTTCTGCCCTGCAATTACTGGAAATCAATTATCTCCGAGTACCAGGTCCTGACGGCTTGTGGTTGCTTATTTCATGTCACAACAAAAAAGCAAAAAGAACCGAATGAATGAGCTTATGCAAGTCATATAAACTCGTCACACCAAGCATTCCCGGAAGTCTGAGTAATTCCGGATTACAAGATTGTCTTTTCTAGCCTTGGTTACTCTCCCGTACTTGATTACTATCCTCTACTTGCTGGTTATTCCTCTACTTGGACAGTGCTCGACGGCCCTACCCGGCAATTTGTCATGCTATGCTTGGACAGTTGTATGTACGTCCGTAAGCTTGTTTCGAACCGTTACTCAAATACATGAGTTTGCAAGCTGTTACACAATAGATAATCTACCTGGTCACGGCGGAGCATTGAAAGATTCCAGATCTCTCTTCTCAGCATGGCGGCGGCGGTACAACGAAGCGAGTCCTCGGCTTCTACGATTGCTTCACAGAGGCAAGTTGAAGATAGCAATGAGACCATCAATCCTGCAGCCACTGCCGACCCAGAAAAGGGACAGAAAGCGAAAGCAACTCCCCAGGTAATAGATTGGGATGGTTTTAATGACCCAGAAAATCCGTTAAACTGGTCCAAATGGAAACGATATTATCAGATTGTACCAGCAGCACTGGCATCTTTCACTGCGTAAGCATCAAGCTATTCATTGAAATCATTTGGCACTGACTAGCAATAGCTCATTCGGTTCATCCATCTACACGCCCGCTTTCTCAGCCATTATCAAAGATTTCAACGTTGGTCCCACGGTAGCAATACTGCCTCTGTCGCTGTATGTGGTTGCTTTGGGAGCCGGGCCTATTCTTGCCGCACCAGTATCCGAGACCCATGGTAGACATGTTGTCTATATGCTCTCGGCACCACTGGGAGCTCTTTTCACCATGGGTGCTGGCTTTTCACAGAACATCGCCACGCTCTGTATCCTGCGGTTCTTTGCAGGGTTGACATTCTCACCTGCTTTAGCCATCGGCGCTGGAACAATTGCAGATGTCAACAGGCCTGAGCATAGAGCAGCACCATCTTCGTTATATATCTTAATGCCTTTCCTCGGTCCAGCTTTTGGGTATGCTCTTTCTTAAGCCTTTGTTGGAAGAGCCACTGACTTAACATAGACCCGTCATTGGATCTTTCGTTACGGTTCGTAAAGGATGGAGATGGACACAATGGACGCTAATATTCTTTGCCATCTTCACTATGATCACCACCTTTCTCGCGTCAGAAACCCACAAGAAGACCATTCTTCTCCGACGAGCGAAGAGACTGAAGATCCCACCACCTGCATCGCCCTTGCCAAATGGCAAGGCAAAGCTTAAATTTTTTGCGACTGTGACGCTCGTTCGACCCTTACACATGCTGCTGACAGAACCAATTGTGGGGTTTATCTCGCTCTACACGGCATTCAACTTCGCCATTCTCTTCTCCTTCTTCGCCGCTTTCCCGTACGTGTTCCGCACTATCTACGGGTTCTCGACTGAAGAATCGGGGCTGGTATTTCTCTCCATCGGTATCGGCTGCGTGCTGGCAATCCCTACCGTCCTGCTCTGCGATCACTTCCTATACCAGCCTCAATTCCGACTCTCCCACTCGTCAGGACACAGCGGAGTCGTCGCTCCAGAGTATCGCTTATATCCAGCCATGCTAGGATCCATCGGTCTCCCCATCGCGCTCTTCTGGTTCGCGTGGAGCGCACGCTCGTCCATTTCATGGGCGTCTCCCGTCGTAGCCGCTATCCCCTTCGCGTGGGGGAATCTCAGTATCTTCATCGCGTCGGCCATGTACCTTGTTGATACGTATCAAGCTCTCACTGGCGCCTCGGCAATGGCTGCAAATGGACTCTTGAGATACGTCTTCGGGGCCGCGTTTCCGCTCTTCACTCTGCAGATGTATAGAGGTCTTGGTGTGCACTGGGCTACGAGCTTACTCGGGTTCGTCACTATCCTGCTTATGCCTATCCCCTGGGTATTTTTTAAGTATGGGAAGGCAATTCGGGGGCGGAGCCAGTACGAGACGTTGAAAGCTTGACCGAGATTGCATGCCTTGTAAATCGAGGTTCCTGTCAGTCCATCAAGAACCAAACGAGGTACTTCTGTTTTAGTAGCTGACTATACCCAACGATGAATTAATTTTTCAACAGCGCTTAGAAGTAGAATCAAGAAGCATTTAGTAACTATAATCAACTTTCTAACTACCAGACATTGGAGCTAGTGGGGAATTTACGGATCTTTCTAGAAAAGGGAGTTACAAGTATCGCGAGGGCAATATAAATAGGTGTAATGTGATTATGTGCATGTTTGCTACTAGTTGATGTGTATAGCAAATACTAGAATACATTGAGGCACCAGAATACATTGCACTACCAGGAGAGAGGTTATGGAATGTTCTGTAACTCTGCACACTTTTATTTATACAAGACTAGACAAGACAAGATAAGACAAGACAATACAGTATAATGTAAGCAAATGCCAAGATTTTGGTGTGACGTTTGGGATCATAAAATCCCTCAAACTGAATGATGTCGAAAATCCCGCAGCCGTCATACCTCTCTTACTTTATGTCTCTCGCCTGTCGCATTTCGACCTTCACTCCCTCCACACTTCTCACACCCGCTTCTGAAAACCGCACACAACTAACCGGTCGGTCACTTTCACGTTCCAGTAACAGACGAGCTCTTTCTGAATCGTTCATGTCCACTCATTAATACATTAAGATGGGTAAAGTTGAGCTACAGCTACAGCTACAGCTACTATGTCAATCAAACAAGACCTATAAGCAACACACCCAGCAATATCTATCTCTAAATAAAAAGCCTCCCCTCAAAAGAAAAGTCTGCGAAGAAAAAGAAGGATCGCAGTTCTTTTGGCCCCTTTCCCAAAGTGATGAACAAGAATGCTGATATCAAAAGATGAAGAAAAACGAGAAGAGGAAATATGTGTGTTCATTTATACATTATCGTCGCCTCGCCGAACGACCTGTTCGTGCTGCGCTTGCACCATGCCTCTCGTCGTTGGCGCTGCGCCCGCAGCACCCATTCCAGCAATCTTCTCCTTGGCCGAGAAGGTCGAGTCGACGCTCTTGGAGCTGTGGCCCGTTGCGCTCCTCGCAACCTTGCTGATGGAACCCGTTCCGCTTCTCGCCAGGGTAAAGAATCCTTGACGGAGTCCCAACTTGCGTTTCTTCTGCTCTTCCTCGAATCGCTCCTCGGCACTCTTTTCGAAGAGTCCGTAGTGGCGTTTGATACCCTTCCAAGCCTCGATCCCGAGGACAAAGATGAAGACGGATCCGAAGGAGAGGGCCCATTCCCACGTGATGCCTTTGTGCTTGAAAACTTTGGTGTTGAGGCCGGGGATGTAGACGGCGGGGAAGACAGAAAGCGCACCAATTACGACAGCCCAGAAGAGGAATTTGTTCTCGTAGACGTCCTTAAAGACAGGGAACTTGCTCTCGGAATCGGGGTTCAGGCGGAACATGCTGCGGCGGAATGACTTGAATTCCCAGGCAGAGATTAGGATGAGCCAGGTGAGCTCGGCGAAGACGGCAGCACGGCCTCTGAATACAGCATCGCAGGATTCGTGGTAAGCTTTGTTACATTCCTCGCCCAGGTTGCCGCCGTTGACTCCATAGACGACAATGATGAAGGTCATGAGCGTGCAAGTGCCCATCAGGATACCGTAGACGACCATATCAGTCAGGATTTGTGGAGTGAAGACTCCGCGTTTGTTGTCGTGTGGTGGTCGCTTCATGATATCAATAGCAGCCTTCTCTCTTCCGAGTCCGAAGGCAGGGAAGGAAGAAGTAAGCATATTGATCCAGAGGATCTGAAGAGGGCTAAGTGGGAACACGGAGAAGCCAGTCTTATCTTGGAACCCGAGACCGGCGATCAAGAGAATGACTTCACCGACGTTGGATGTGAGAAGATGTAGAATAAATTTCTGGATGTTGTCAAACATGCGGCGACCTTCACGGATTGCTGATACGATACTGTTGAATTTGTCGTCAGTCAATACGATTTTGGCGGCTCCTTTGGCTACATCAGATCCCGCAAGACCCATGGCAATTCCGACATCTGCTGAGCTCAAACTGGGTGCATCATTGACTCCGTCACCAGTCATGGCCATGTAACAGCCACGGCGACGTAAAGCATGGATCATTCGTGTCTTGGTATCTGGAGCACATCGAGCGATGACAAGTGGTAATTCGGGCATAGCATCAATCTCAGCATCGGTCATACCATCAAAGTCGGTAGCTTTCTTCACGACGGAACTTGCCACCTCTTTCGAAAGAATGTCGAGGTTACGAGGAATAATGCCGATTTCTTTAGCAATGGCAGTGGCGGTAGCTGGATGATCTCCCTTTTCTTATGGTCAGTAATCTATTGCAGGTATTCGGGATGGTACAAACTTACTGTGAGCATGTGGACCTTGATACCGGCTTCAGAACACTCTCTAACGGCGTCTTTGGTTTCATCACGTGGAGGATCGTAGATACCAACCAGACCAAGTAGGGTTAGATCTTGCTCGACCTCAGCTCTCAGTTCGTCATCGGAGATACGCTTGTTATCGAGGTCACTCTTCTTGCTTGCGAAGTTGTCATTCCAGGTTCTTGAGGCAATAGCTAGGACACGTTGACCTTGACCAGCAAACTCATCCATTTGATTGATGACATGCTCTTTGACAGCATCAGTCAAAGGTGCATTATTGGGGCCACTTCCAATTGATGAACAGAGATCGAGAACTCGCTCGACAGCACCTTTGGTAAAGATCATGCTACTGCCGTCATTGTTTGGCGTATTGTACACCACTGACATTCTCTTGATACTGCTGTCGAATGGGAATTCGGATATTTGCTTCCAGCCTTTTGCTTCGAGCCCCTTCTTGCCATAATTGAAACGGTGAGCAAAGATTTGCAGAGCAATTTCGGTGGGCTCGCCAGTGGTCTGCCACTTCTTGGCGTCAGACCCTTCTGATCTCTCGTTGACAACTGTAGCCAAATTGCAAAGTGCAGTTGGCTGCAAAAACGCTTCGAGGTCGGTCGTAAGTTCAGCAGCTTCATCTTCTGGGTCTAACTTATTGGTTTTCTCTTGGTCCTTTGCTGCCTTTTCGGCAGGGACATCAAACTTGAGAGCGGCAGCACTGCGTTGATGATCGTAGTCCTGTTTCTCCTCCACCTTCTTCACTGGAAGTACCTCAGGGCCTTTAGTAACATGGCCTTCGGTTGGATTGTTTGGATCCATTGAGTTTTGAACGGTGAAGATTCCAACCTTGGGAAGCCAGACTTTCTTGACAATCATGGCTCCTTGAGTGAGGGTACCAGTCTTGTCAGAGCAAATATTGGTGACACCTCCCAGTGCCTCAAGAGCAGAGAGATCACGGATAACGACATTGGCCTTTCGCATGACAGTCATTCCAACCACCATAGTGATGGTGAGAACAGCAATCAAGGATTCGGGGATGATGGCAATTCCAGTGGAAATAGCGTAGATGGCAACCTCGTCAGTCTACGATTATGGTTAGCTTTGGAAGTGCCAGTTGTATTTGGCATTTACTTACCACCTTGAACTTGTGTACGGCAAAGACAATCATGGCCAAAAAGATAGCACAGCCAAATAACAAATAGGCGAGCTTAGAGAGTTTTCGCTGCAGGGGAGTACCCTCAGTCAAGCCCAAGAACTTGCCGACCACGTCGTAAATTCTAAGAAGCAAGCCTTTTGCTGGCGCGGCTTTACCATATTTCTTTGCATTCATGGATCTTCCAGGCTTTCTTTGTTTCTTATTCGTGGCGGCTGCGATTTTGCCGACTTCGGTTTCCATACCAATGTAGGTCACGATTCCACGACCACGACCCTTGGTAACAGTTGTAGTGGCATAAGACATATTTATGCGATCACCAACACTGACTTGGCCCTCTTCTGTGGCAATCTCATCGTGGCCGGGTATGTGGATGTTGTTCTCGATGGTTTTCTCGACGGGCTCGGCCTCTCCTGTCAATGATTTCTCATCGCAATTGAGGTTCATGACTTCGAACATTCGCAAATCAGCAGGGACTGTGTCACCAGTCTTGAGGATTACAATATCGCCGGGAACAACTTCGGCACTGTTTCTTTGTTAGCCAAGACTTGCGGAGATTGAGTTTGAGCTGTCATACCTTGGAATTACGTCAATACGACCATCGCGAAGAACAGCAGCACTGGGCGACGAAAGTGCGCGGAGGGAATCCATCTTCTTCTCAGCCTTGAATTCTTGGAAGAATCCAATGGCCACATTGAGAACAATGACGGCCACCAGAACTCCTCCTTCGACATAATCGCCGACTCCGAAACTCAGAGCCATGGCAAAAACGAGCACCTACTTCGCTTAGCGAGGGGCTCAATAAACTCTGCTGGGCCAAACTTACCAGAATCATAGCATTGCTAATCTGCTTGGTGAGGATCTTGTACCAGGCGATTCCGCCTCCGCCCTCGAGTTCATTGGGGGGATTATCAGCTTGCAGCTGCTTCACCTTGGCGGCAGTCAAGCCTGTGTCGATATTGGTGCCGAGCTGCTCAGCAACGCCTTCAATGGGAAGAAGAAACGGATGGCGATCCGTCTTGTTTCTTTGCTTGGTACCTTGGGGAGCCATTTCGAAGATGCAATGGCAGTTGAGTATAGTGTGGTTGGTGGTGTAAGAGTAAGTTTCTATTCCTAATCAAGGGAATAGTAGGGAATCTTTTCAGAATATCTCAACCCATTCACTTTGTTTGGAGATTTTTGCAGAGTTCCCAAGAGGTGGGACAAGGCTCATGTATATATAGACGCGGGGACCCAAGCACGATGGCGTGAGTTTGCAGGCAAAGGTCCATGTCGTACGGCCTTATCAACAAAGACTGGCCGCCAAGGTTATAACCCTTGGGACCGACTCCAACAAGTGGAATGGTCGGTCATCGATAAGGGGACGACAAGCCCTTGGGAGGTGGTTAGACTGAAGAATTGGCAGTCTACCCTCTGCTCATGACGTTGCTGCCACAGGATGGGCCGTTTGTGAGCGGGATCCAGCGAGCGGAAATCCTTGGTACTCCGCTTGGCAGTCAGCGGAGGGGTGCTTGGTGGGCAGCGGAGCCGTGTCATTGGCCATGGAAGCCTTCTCGAAGCATGCGCAGGCTGTGGTAGGCACTGAATGCGTCATGTGATTGTCTTAGCCACGAAAACGAACGTCTTGGGGCGAAGCATATTTTGACTCTTGGCCGACTTGGCCCCTTGGCGGAAACCCGCCGCTGCCACTTGCTGCACCCGCTCGGCACATCTTTCCGAGCATTGAGCCAACGTCCAAGTCCGCCCTGGCGCCGTCGATAATAATGTGATATCAACCGGCGCAGCACGCCGACAAGAGCTTGCCTGGCTCTATTGTGTCACGCCATCGCGATGCCAAAGCTTGCACTGAGCAACTTGCCCTTCCAAGAACCACCGGGTATGTGTCCAGAACATTCGACAGACTTCTGCTGAGGCTGATAGGCAGAGATATCGCACAAGGTGGGCATCGTACGCAAGGAAGCCCTCTTCCCCCTTGGCCGCTTGGCCTTGTCTTGTCCGTCTTGTGTTGGGCATTTCTTGCATCGGTGGCTGCAAGCAGACAGACACACGACACCCCTCCTAGGTGGGGGGTGCAATCCGAAGAGAAAAAGTTGGTTGTGGGGTGGTGGTTGTTGTTGTTGTTGTTGTTGTTCGTGAAGGCATCACTGGAGATTCATAAGGAACTTGCTTTCTCTTCTCACTCTGCTCGAGAGACACGACACGGCCCTTGCGGTTGCTTTGTTTTTCCGTCCCCGCGGCTCAATCTGCGGAGACAATTTCTCCGGGTCAGGTAAACATCCCCCGCATTGTGGGGTTTGAGCCAATGAGAGGGCCCAATTCAGTGAAAAAATATAGCATCAATGACGAGGGTTCACTCTCGATATGCTATGGCTGACGATTGACCGCAAAAGAGTATAAGTATCGTGCTGTTTCCTTTTTCATTGCAAGAAGGTCCAGAAATAGAATGTCGCCGCCACCATGAAGCTTACTCTAGGTCTGCTGCTCTTCAGCGCCGGTACGGGATACGGAGCCCCTCAGCGAAACTCCTCCTTTGATTGGGATCGAACGAACTTTCTGTAGGTGCCAACTTCCTATATTTCCTCAGAGGCACATTGCTAATACTACCTACCCAGTCTGGCTTTTGGCGATAGTTACACCTATGTACAAGGACAAGCGGGTCGCCAGAACTATTCCTTTATCGCAGACGAGCTCAACCCTTCCTACACACCTGCTCAACTTCTCAGCAATGAGATTGTTCAGAACCAAGTATGAATTGTGCTTCGACTCGATCCCAAGCGAACTTGGCTGACTGAACAAGATTGGCACATCGGCTGGCGGGCCCAATTGGGTAGAATACTTGACAGGGTGCTTCTCGGGGTTGCCGTCCAAGTGCAAGAAGCAGCTCTGGGATTTTGCCTTCGCGGGATCCGATGTCTCAACCACATAGTGAGTTGATCCAAGTCAGAAAACCTCTCTCTTGCTAATTCTATTATTAGTACCCCTCTCCACCACAACTACACCATCTCGTTCGAAAACCAAATCGCGTACTGGAAGAACTATGCCGAACCGTATATACCCGTCAAACTTTCGCGAGCGCTCGTAGCCGTATGGATTGGAATCAACGATATCAATGATACGGACAAGACGAAATTCCCAGTCTTCAATACGACAGATTTCCCTTCCTTCTACGATAAGATCATCAGTGCTGAGTTTCAAGCGCTACATACAGTTTATGATGCGGGGTATCGAAATTTCCTGTTTATGAATCTACCACCCCTAGAAAGAAGTGTGAGTCGTTTCTAGCTTGTTTATAAATATATGGTACTTGCGGAGAACTAACAAAAGAACAAAAACCAGCCTGCAAATGCCGGATCTACACCCGTTCTCCCAAACAGCACCATGGTACAGAGCTACAACACGCTGATTTCTACGCACGCCGATTCCTTCCAAGCCTCTCATGCGAGCACTTCGGTTTTTGTCTTTGACACATATTCCTTCCTCCTGAGCATTCTCGAGAACCCCGAACCATATGGATTCAAGAACACGACTGGTTATTGCGCGCAGTATAATGCGCCGGATATCGACACAAATTATGCTGCGTATGGATGCTTGCCGATTGAGCAGTACTTTTGGTATAATACGGGGCACATCACTTTCAGGGTGCATGAACTGATTGCGAAAGAGCTGAAGATATTCTTGAGGGGAAAAAGTGGGAGGTAAGTAGAAGGGTAGTTGTTTTGAGACAAAGTTAAAAACATCCTTGGATATTTGGATACGAATTCAAGTACTCCTACTATTCTATGATTGTGTCAAATAACTCTTGTTGGATTTATAGGTAAGTTCTGTATCTTCAGCTAGAATTTCATATGGGCTTGTGATATGGTGGGAAAATACTGCGGCTCGCTTAATTCTTCCACCTAGAGACATTGAACTTTCTTCGCTCGGCTCAAGTCAGTGAAGGGGACACATCTGAGCCCAATCCGGCGTCTGGTAGGCAAGGAGCCAAAGACAAATGCCTGATAGGCATAACAAAGCCTTGGAACAACGAAAGAAAAGCCACAAATGCCAAGAAGCTAGTGACAATGTCAAAGTACCAACGACTCTTGACGTCCGTCCAACTATTCCAGAGCAGCCTCGATTCTGGAGCTGGTTATTTCTTATCTTCAAGAAGTCTTCGTTGGTTGGGTACATGTGGTTGGTTGCTATCTGAGACCATCCCGCGCAGACAGCTGAAACGATCCAATCAACTACCCGGGCTGTCTAACCGCCTCCCTTACCGCCTCCCTCCTGTTGGCAGCTTTCTGTGCCAAGTTTCAATGCCATGAAGGAAATCGGTGATTCTTCCAAGTATCATAGTAAAACACCCTTGGCCATGAAGACGTTCCGAAAGAGAAATGTAGCGGAATCTAGCAGTCGACTGGACAGGCAGGAACAGAGTCCTACGGTAGGTACCAATCTTGATGTATTTCAGCCTTTGTTATAGATAGGTACTCACGTATACAGCTGCGAAAGAACGTAGGGTCGCTGCTGGAATGGGATGAGTTGAGTATGTTCGACCTGAGTTACTGTTGTAATTGTGTATATGCTAATTTATGCAGTGGAATGGCAGAGGTAAGAAATCCTACGTATCCTCTAACCGGTCGAGCTCAGCTGAGAAATATTTGTTCAGAGACAACGAGTACGTGTTGACTGGGTATCGGTAGGTCTCATACCTTTCTGAAGTGTATTTGAATAAGGATTAATAGCCTTCCCAGCCCAGCGTCATATTCTCTCAGCCTCTCAGCTCAGAGTATTCTCCAGCTTCACAATGAAACAAGTTAGTCACCCTAATCCTCTGACCCTCAAAATTAAATCCATGGCGGCTTAATCTAATCACCGCCCTTCTCTAGTCAACATCTGGACCCATCTTTTGGGAGCCTGTCTCTTTTCCCTCTTCCTTCCATTTTCATACTATGTGATTGCACCACGGTATAGCACAGCATCAAATACCGACACTTTAGCTCTGGGGATATTTTTCTCTGGAGTCGCGATATGCTTCATATTATCTACGATGTATGTATCGAACGTCATGCTAGAAGAAGAGAATGTTGCTAATCCTGTCACAACCTTCAAGATTCCACACATTCTCCAACCACAGCAAGGAAGGTCACAGATTGGGGGGCCAACTCGATCACCTCGGTATTGTAATCGTGATCTGGGGCTCGGCCATTCCAACCGATTACTTTGGATTCTACTGCGATCCTAAATTACAGTATCTTTACTGGGCAATGGTACGTACACTGGAGTCTCCCATTGAGAAAACCATCTAAATCTCATATGTAAAGGCGACTGTATCCGCAATCAGCAGCGCTATCTTCACCTTGCGCCCCGTTTTCAGAACCCCTAAATACCGACCTTTTCGATCCATCATGTACGGTATTCTCGGCCTCTCCATCTTCATCCCCGCAGTCCACGGTGTCACGCGCCATGGCTGGACGCTACAGAACCAACGCATGTCCCTGACATACTTCCTCGGCCTGGGTATACTTAATGCTACAGGTACGGTCATCTACACAGCACGGATTCCGGAGAGGTGGTACCCGCGTCATTTTGATATCTATGGATCTAGTCATCAGATCATGCATGTTCTGGTTATTTGTGGTGCGTTCTCGCATACTATGGGCCTTGTGAAGGCTTTTGATTACTGGCAAGCGTTCAAATTGATGGAAGAAGGTGCTTGTGCTAGCACTTGAGGGAGGTAATTGATGGCAATAGAGATTAGGAGAGAAACAGATGAGGCCGGAAATATCATTTATTAAGTATCGTTAATATGGCAATACAATTGAGAATGTTGCAAGAATGAGGTTTAGTACCTACAGCCTCCAGGCGAAAGTATCAGTGATCTTTGCACAGGCGAAGATCATTTATACAGTGGATAGAACCTAATGACTGGTTAAATCTAGGACATTTGCCTATAAAACGACCCACCCAAAGAAAATACAGGACATCTTACACAAACTGGTATTTCTGCGACTTTTGCTAATAGGCTGTAGGTTAAGAGAGACTGATCTTATCAAGGGGATCTCGGTTAATCATCCACGACTCAGCCACACTCGTGCCGCCCGCAGTGAAAGATTGCTCAACACTGCCTCACTTTTGGACAAGGAGTTTTGATGTAAATCAATGAAATAAAAGCCTGGACACCATGCCCACCTCCGTCAAGAGACAGAACCGACTTTGACCTTCCAAATTTTACGACGTCAATTTCGACGATTGGCGAACGGTACCATGGAGAACTGGAATGATGTGTTCCGAAGCGAGACGCGATGGAGCGAACGCCCAGCGCCTTCTTATACAGGAAATGTTCAAAAACGATACAACAGCAATGAATCAGTTCACAAACCTCTAGTACCTGAGCTCGAAGACTTCAGACTCGTTCTCTTGCAACCCTCGCCAGACTATTCCGCGCCGATTGAGTGCAATCTTAAGCACGCAGCATTCACGGATTGCATCCCATACGAAGCGCTTTCGTATGTATGGGGTGATCCATCAAAAACAGTTTCTATAACACTCGATGGGAAGAAGCAAGAGATTACTGTCAACCTCGAAGAAGCTCTGCGCCATATTCGGCAAACTTCTGAGGCCCGCACACTTTGGATAGATGCACTAAGCATCAACCAGAATAATCTTGCGGAACGGAGCCAGCAAGTTGCTCTGATGCAGCAGATCTACAGTTCCTGCACCGCGGATCTGCTCTGGTTGAGTAAGGCCGACGAAGAGCTCGAGCGCGGGTTCCAACTGGCAGCCAATCTCGAGCATGCCGTTCTCTCGGCAACCAGCGAGAATCTCGAAGACGACCAGTTTAATCTTTGGAGCATCAAGCGGCCGGAGTGGCGGTCCCTACAGAAGTTATTTGTCGACCTCGATGTCTGGCATCGCGTGTGGGTCATGCAAGAGATCAGCTGCGCACCACGAGTGATCCTCATGCTGGGCACGAAAACGCTCGACTGGGAGGTTTTCGAGCGCTTTCTGGGTCGAAATCATCGCCCGGATGCTTTCCACTCTCCCTTTTCCCACTCGCAAGCTGCGTATCCCATCTATACAACCTTAACCGGTATCCAGGTTATCGAGCACCAGCGGGATATCGTGCGTGAGATGAAGAACGAGGGCTACAAGTCCCGACTCATCGACGTCCTCTCGAGGTTCCGTTTTACGCAAGCCACGGATCCGCGAGATAAGATCTATGGCCTGCTGGGGCTGGCGTCGGATACGATGGGTGTGCGTGTCGACTATTCGAAATCGGTGCGAGACGTCTACGTCGATATCTTCCGGGCTTATACGGATACCACGCAGAACCTGGATCTCCTCTGTCAGAGCCAGTGGGGGGTCTCAGACGTCTCGATTTCTGGAGAGCGCGTTCCTTCTTGGTGCCCAGATTTCTCGCGCTCGGGAGAGACAGTCCTGTTGTTTGCGCAGCGTTCTATCTTTTGTGCTGGTAGAGAGCAATGCCATGTTCCGTGTGATATCAATGCCAATGGCCAGCTGAAACTCAACGGTATTTCACTTGGTCCGATATCGTCATTTCACGCGCCCATTACCTTATCCATATCAAGTGAAGTCGCAGACTTTGAGACCCTAGTCGACTTTGCATCGAAAGAAGAAAGTGATGAGCTGTCAAGTGTTTACAAACCAACCGGTGAAGATATATTCCAAGCTTACTGGCGAACCATCATCGCAGACTGCAAGATATACCCCACAGAGCGTCTTGGTCCTTCCGATATTGCAGCTATCAGCGATTATAAAGCCGTCTTCGAGGAATGGCACCGAGACCAATCTGGATACGAAATGAAGACATCACCCCCACAAGGCCAGATGATGTGGAAAATGAAGCAAAATTGGAGGTTTGCTTTGAATCAGTATGGGTTCTACTGTATGGTGCCGCATGACTCAGAGGTCGGCGATGAGATTGTCGTACTGCATGGTGGTAAGGTTCCAATGGTGATACGGCCTGTTAGCGGTGGGCTAGAAGACCAGTGCTATAAGGTCGTCGGAACTGCATATGTTCATGGATTTATGGATGGCGAGGCTATGAGCTGGCAGGAAAGCGGAAAGTTAAAAGCTAGAGATGTTATTTTAGTTTGATCTAGATAATTTTAGTGAGTTTCTATCTTGCTAAACTGCTCGGGCCTATTCGAGTAGTGGTGCCTTGTGAAAGCAACTCGGAATACGGCAATGAGAGATTGATAGTGAAGTTTAAGTTGCTCATTTAGTCTTTCCGATCACCGGAGACTTAGTAGACTGTTTGTTAAACTTCTTCTATTAAACGTCTAGGTACTTTAGTATTGTGACTCATCCGAGTTAGTTACCTACCTCAAGTCCATTTCCAGTAGCACGTTGTCCGTTGCAATTTGGTTGGGTGACTTTGTTTTCGATGCCCTTCGATTTTTAGTAATTGATTGCTCTAAGCTGAGGTAAGAGCAGACGACTACGATGCAGGTCGCCAAACTTCTCATGTACCTCTAGTACCTACATAAGAAACATACTGGCTGTATCACCAAATCAGGGTCTTTCCCTCGAGACGAAGACAGTTGTGCTTCTGTTTGGTGTGGAGACATCTGTCACATTCCCTTCACTGCCACACCGATTGCAAGTTTCTGAACATCGACATGCTGCTAGAAGCACGAAATGACAAGCGAGCAAAAAAGTGGCTATGCTTATTTGCATACAGTACACAAGCAAGTCGGCTTCCCCGTCATCGCAAGATATAAAGGCGTCCCAGACTCTGATTGGAAAATCCCATCTCGGATTGCTCAACGAAACCGATCATTAAGAAACAGTCACTTTTCGGCTTTTTTATCCGGAGGGAAAGCGTGCTGTAGGAAACACTCACTGCCACACCAACTACAAAACGGCCTGTCGCGCTTCCGGTCAATATTGATCAGATGAGCTGCGCATCAACAAAACCAATGCGGCCACATCCTTCAATTACCTCCGAGATCATTTCTGTCCTACTTGGTCGTCTCCTATTGAACAAAAATAGAATAATTGTTTGTGTAAGGCAATTCACTATGAGATTGTCAGGGTAAAGCATCTAGAGAGATGCGAACTAAGACATGTATTCACGTGACCATACCGATGTTGTGTTCATTCATTCTCGGTGTTTCATTTTCAAACTCTTCCGCGCAATTACCATGACCATCCAACATTTGGCATCCCATTCAATCCTTCTCAGCATAAGATGGGGATGAGATGAGGGGGTTGAGCGATTCCGGAATATTAGTACGTTGTCTTTGCAGCTCGAGCGCAGCAAAGAAGATTCCGGGACAGGGACGTGGCGAGGCTGCCAAGTTGAACCAGTTCTCAAGATCAACAGATCGACCACTGACAATGGTTCGTACAAGTTTATGCGTTTTGGCACGGCCTCTCTCAAACACTGCTGAAGCTATCCCAGCGTCGATCGACGGCTGTGGAGTTGTCTTGCATGACGCCGAACTCTATTCCGGCTGTTTCAGCCCGTCAGCAGGTCCCTTCTCTGTTTCGAACGCCTTCAATATCTGCCTACCCTTCCATACTTCCTCTCCGTTGCTACATCTTTCTTTCTCACGCGTTTGCTCTTGGGGATTATTGAATTTTTGTAGACCAAAAAATCAACACTATCATTAAATATGTTTTCTACTTCTCTAATTACTGTTTGCCTCGCTGGCGCTGCAACAGCTTTCACGCCCCCAGGCTTCGAGCCAAGTTCGACTCAAGATTTGGCCGTTGGATTTGGTTCTACTGCGGCTATGAATGGCGTTAATCTACAGAAAGCAGGTTCGTTGCGCCGTCGTCAGAAGAGATGGCTTCATGCTCACAATCGATAGCAACTAACGAAGCACCACAACTTGGAACGGCCATGAAGCTGACCGGCACCTATACGCTCATGATGGTCGATGCAGATATTCCTCCCAAGGAAGCTGGTGGTGCAACAAGCGAGCTTCTTCACTGGATGCAGCCTGGACTTGTGTCAGCAGAAGCACAATCCATGGTAGCTGGCATGAAAGTTTTCGCTCTCGAGAACCCAAAGAACGTCTCTGCTTTGGCAACATACTTGCCACCAAACCCACCCAACAAGACGCCAACATCGCACAGATACATCCAGCTACTTCTCAATACCACCGAGCTTGAATCGACAAGCAACCTCACGACACTGATGAAGGAGGCCGCCAGCAGAGGTAACTTTGATGCCGCCGGTGTATTGAAGGCAAATGGATTGACTGTGTTGATGGGCAATTCATTCAACGTTACCAATGCAGATGCTGCTGCTGCTGCCGGTGGAGCCAACAAGGCTTCCAACAGCACTGGGGCTGGCTCAGCTGGCGCCTCGGGTGGAGTTGGTGGAGCTGGAGGAGCAGCTGGCACGGGCGTGAGTGCACGACCAGGAGCCGCAACGCTCACCACGGACGTCCTTCTTAGCACAAGAACCCCTGGTGCCCCGTCCGCCGTCACATCCGCACCCCAATCGGCCGCTCCTCAAGTAACAGCCGCTCCTGCAGCTGCTGGTCCCATCAATTCTGCTACGCTCACATTCGATGCTCTCATCAGCACTGGTGGGGCACAAGCACCCGGCGGTGCAGCACAGGCTACAGGAACCGGGGTAGGAACTGGCGGAACTGGAGCTGCATCCAACGGCACTACTTTCGCAGCCGGAGCCTCTTCTAACGGAGCTGGAGGATCCAGTGTTCTATTGGCTGCATTGGGAGCGGTGGTTGTGGGTGTTGTCCTGTTGTAGTTTGTCAACTGTGTGAATAGCGATGATACATTTGACTTTTGTTTTATATACTTCTTTTTTAACTTCTTCCCCCGACCGCAAATTGATATAGCTTTAGAGCAGGTTACTTTAATTCAACTTCTATTCAAAGTCCTACTCGAATCTATGACCCACTAAGATCTTCGGATCAGACATCATGACGGATTATACAACTTGAGTGAACAAAAAAGCTGTGAAAAGTTATTTTTTCATATTTTATCTTGTGCAATGCGTTTAATTGTGATTTGAATTTCCCTCTCGTGCACTTACAGCATTGTTGTGGCTTGCTCGACGGGTATTCTCGCTTATCGAGACGGAATAAGCTTATTTATAACCGTATCTATAACCTTAAATACAAATCGCTCAACTTCAAAGGAACAACAAACATGCATCTGGGAGAATCAAAACATGACTTACGTTTAGTAGACTTTGATAGCTTCCAAGGCGATAGCCCCAATCACAATAAGCCCTATATACCACAAACAACTGTTCTTAAGAACGCGAACGAGTGCTACAGAAAACAGATCATGTTATTGATTATCCATGAAGACGGAAGAAAAGATTCATATATTCAAATCTACAGATCAGACAAGAGACGGCAGCGAGTCATGTGCCGCGGGAATTCGCGCGGGCTGGAGAGGTGAGGAGATATAGGCTCTTAAGCGATGACGTACACAAGCAAGAGGTTGCTGCGGTGTAGTGGTAACATATAACACTAGCAAAGAGCATTTAAATGCCATCGATCCAACCAGCATGTTGCGACTCTTTGCAGATCCTATCGTGCCGGAGCGGTAGCAAAAAATCAGTTCACCTGGTCTTCAAGTTTTGCCGTTTTTGACATTCAATATTTCTTTTCTACTCGTCTGGGTTATCTATACCGTGTGCGTGTTTTATTTTTATTTTTATACTCGACTAAATTGCGTTATGCGTCACTTTCACTTCAGTTAGTGTTACTCTCGCGAGTTTGCGTGGGAAGGCAAGTAAAACAAATTGGCGGAAAAGTTAAGCGAGGGATGAGGATAGAATAACTTCTGCTCTTTTGCCTTTCACCTACTTTTCCTGCTCTCTTATCATTCTTGTATTCTGTGACCACTGGCAATTATTGACCGTCATCGTCTAACAAAGAATAATCTCTGTTGTATTAATATCACTAAATGTAGACATTGCGGTTTTCTCTTCTTGACCCCTAGAACGTAGACTTCGAGACTGACTTACCATATCTGTGTTATATGAGTTTGATACCGTATATAATGCAAGCATATCATAGAAGGGTTTGATATTGTTTTGGCTTTTCAATGGCCGTGGTCGTTATCTATCATACCTCCAGATGCATTTGTTTGTAGAAAAGAGGGTTGCATACATAAAGGTTCAAGATAATGACATATAGGTAATTTGTTGATAGCACAACCAATACTCATTACGCCAGTTTTGATTCCCGATTTCGAAGTGGGAGTGTGTAAGATACACCAGGCCTCTTTCCTGAATTGAGGAATTCCAGCCACTCAGTAACTGAGTCCAAGACCCGAGCTTCCTCAGCAGAATCCAAGCGAGTATCTTTATCAACCCCGAGGCCACCAGATTCTGTTGGAAGAATTCTTAATGAAAGCACATGGTTCAGAACCTCAGCTTCTTCTTTGTAGCCGAATAGGTTCAGTTGAACGGCTGCAGCCTCTATCTGCTTGATGATCCCTTCTTCGGGTAGATATCTCTCTATGAAGAGATGTATTAGCTTTGCCTTATTAACAAGAGGGGGCTCAATTACCTAAGCTATAGACAAACCCAATATTTCGGATGCTTCTTAATGCCGAGAGAAGCTTGATTGCCGTCGTGGGCGATTCGTCTTGCGGTCGAGCGATGGAATTCGAAGACATCTTTTTCTCGAGCACGTTCGCAGTTCTGGTAATACTGAAACGATATTGCAGTCTGTAAATCTAAGACTTCAGTTCTCTGGAAAAAGACAAAATGCGGGAAAATCCAAAGATGGGTTGATGACGTGCGGGGAGCTTGCCATATTAGGTAATCCGCTCGCAACGTTGCATTCCATCACCGTCGACTTTCTAGCGACGATTTTAATAAAGCGACAAAGAGAGACCCTGAACTAACAGGAAGATAATTCGGTTATGGGTACAACCTTAGAGGATGCCTGTTGTTTGACATGAACATATTACCGGACTGCCTTCTCTTGAGCGTGATCACGTGAACATCGATCAAGAATAAGAAGCACAACCAGAAAAGGTCCATGAATATTTTGGGGTGCGTTGAGAAGATAGGGAAAAGCAAACATGGCTTCTAATGCCACTACTGCAAGCCAGCAGGCTTGGCTTATGGCATATTGTGGATTTCCTACCCGTTTAGGTCCGGCTTTGGCAGCTCGGTTCCGGCTTTGTATATCCGATCCGATCCGATAACCCACCACTAGCGAGCCATCTAGTCGCAGAACCGCACTGCAAACTTCTCCATCAAGACATATTCGAGGGATTAATCCTGATCTTGGCTGTTTACGCTTCGATCTCAAAGCGGGCCGGCCCCTTTTTAAAAGAGGATCTTCATGTACGTCTTCATCCTTGCACTGCCGCCTCGGCTCATCTCTTACAGTCGAGTTTGATATTTCTGTGAATACTTGCAGTATACTTGATCATTCAGTGAGGAATAGTAGTATTCTTACAACATGGAAATAAAAATAGAGAGAGTCTTGCTGTTTATTTCATGGTTTATCGGTCGATTATGAGAAATGCTTTGGGGTATCATGCCTGTTACATTGTGCAAGAGCGCTTGGCAGTGACTCTGCTCCGCAGCACCCACTATTGATGCACTATACAAAGGCCGTTTTGTTAGTACAGTATGAGATAGTCAGATCTACATCCGTGGCCGTTTTAACTTAATCGAGGCTAGAAGGCAAAATATCGGACTCTGGTATTCATAGCATCATGGAAACAAGCCCAGCGGCTTGGTGTGGGTGAAGTATAGGCACGTTGATGTCTCATATTGTGCAGCCAGCTATGTACATCTGTGGAGCATTAGCGGTGGGACTGCGGTACTCGAAACGTATTTTACCGTTATTTTGCAGTATATAAAGCCAGCAACAACCCCATCGAGGACTATATCTCAGACTCATCAAACACTCTTCCTCTCTTCAGCCTCCTATATAAAGTAAAGTACATCATGGCTCCTCCAAATACCAAAGTTGCCTTCGTGACTGGTGTCAATGGTATCACGGGCTTCAACATTGTTGAGCATCTGATCCGTCAACCGAGAGAAGAATGGTATTTGCCAAATCCAGTTCCAAATTGAAGAGAAACTAATAAAAAAAAGGTCTAAGATCATCATCTCATCACGCAGCCCTCTGAAATATTTCTGGGCCGACCCTCGCATCATCTTTGTCGCTCTTGACTTCCTCGAGTCCGTGGAAGAGATCACCAAGAAGCTGCCAGTAGCAGCCAAAGAGATCACGCACGCATATTACTGCTCGTATGTGCACGAGGAAGATTTCAAGAAATTGAAAGACAAGAACGTCCCTCTTTTCCAGAACTTCATCGACACCATCGATTCAGCCTGTCCGGAACTGAAGCGCATCGTGCTGCAAACTGGTGGAAAGGTAAGGACGAGCCCGCGAAAATTGGCTGCATGATGCTGATGTTGGAATGGCAGCATTACGGCGTCCATTTGTTCGCACCTCCCAAAGTCCCCATCACCGAGGAGTTCCCCCGCTACGAGGATGACGGCTACAATTTCTACTACTACGAAGAGGACTACATGTTTAAGCTCCAGAAGAAGCGGAACACTTGGTCATACAACATCATCCGCCCCAAGGCCATCATTGGCTACACTCCAGGTGGTAAGTCTTTAGCCATCAGATTAAAACCAGTGGCCCCAAAATCGTCCAAGTAACTAAGATACTGCACTTAGCAAACGGAATGTCCGAAGCCCTCGCATTCGCAATTTACTTTTTGATCTGCCGAGAACTGAATGAAGCTCCAAAGTTTTCCGGGAACGAGTTTCTCTGGAACGCTCCCGAAGATGTGTCGTGTGCACCGGGAATTGCTGATCTTACCATCTGGGCATCCACGCAAGAGCACACGAAAGATGAAGCATTTAACCACGTGAACGGTGATGTCGTTATCTGGAAACACTTCTACACAGATCTTGCCAAGTACTTCGGAGTCGATGTGAGTGTTCTCCCCCACCATTCAAAGTATATAAAAAAAAGAGAAGACCAAGCACGTACTGACTACCAATTTGTATAGGTGCCCGAGCAGAAATTCGAGATAGCCAAAGGACAGTCAGACAAGCAAAGTAACGAGTACGACATGATTGAATGGGCTAAGGATAAGCGACCCGTTTGGGAAGCAGTCGTCAAGAAGTACGGAGGTAAAGCCGAGGCCTTCGATTGGGTACAGTGGGATTTCATGAACTGGGCTGTGGGTATCTCGTGGCATACGCTCATGTCTATGGACAAGGCTAGGAAATTCGGCTGGACGCGCCATGATGATACGCTTGAGTGTTTCTTGGATACTTTCAGGTCTTTTGAGAATGCTGGCGTGCTTCCAGCTAGTAAGAACTAGAATCGGGATAGACTTGGTGAAGACGGAGGAGGGTTGAAAGGACTTTAGATAAGGTTATATAGATCATGTTTTGCATTCCGTGTAAGGGATGAAATATAATTCCTAGTCGACACCTCGTAACTTTGCCATCTTATTGAAAGTGCTCTAAAAGCGATAGCCAGTCCCACTATTTTTGATCTCACTTCCCAGTTTCCCAGGTTTCAAGCACCGGTCTTTATCGATCTTTTTGATGTTTTAGGTATCTAGGTACTCATCTTCATAATTTCACCCCTGTTCCTCGGGATTAGATTTACAGCTTCTTCTTGATACAACATCACGTACGAAAGCCATTATATGGAGTACGGTTTGAACAGAAAACATGTTTTATTACAACGCTATACATTGCTCATTCGGCTCATATACAGTAAACTGATCAACTCTGAAAGCGTTTCCAGAATTGCCATCCATGGCTCTCACTCTCGCTACGCTCTCTCTTTGTAACTTGATCTCTGCCACGTATCCGCCAGTAGAACAGAGGAACACCTGCTGCCACGAAACCTATGACAATGATTGTCTGCAAAGGCTGGGCGAAGGCGGCTCTGCTGAGCAAGAAGATACTTACACAGCAGAATATAATTGGGGTCGTAATCCACGTCTTGTAAGGACGTTCAAGGTTCGGTTCCCTGACTCGCAGGACAATTAATCCTAGCACTGTAAGGAAATAGAACGAATACCCAGCAACGCCATAGAATGTTAGCAGAGTACCAAACTCGCCAATGATAACATAGAAGGTCGTGAGAAGCGCGTTCAAGACCATGGCGTTGACGGGTGTGAAGAAGAGACCCGTTTCTTCATCTCCAAACATTCGCGCCATTCTTTTTGAGGCCCAATTTCTAGTTCTTAAAGTCGACATAGATGGTTCGTCACCTGAACCAACTCCGATCTTACCGAACATTGCGGGTAGATAGCCCTCCTTACCCGCAACATACACTAGGCGTCCACTGGTAAAAGTGGTAGCGTTGAGTGCACCAAAACAACTCGCACTAACGATTAATGCGAGTAGCAAGGACCCGATCGGCCCAAAGACCTTGTTACCAAATGCCACTGCTACTGTGTTTGACGAGTTGATAACATCGAGCGGAAGGACGAAAAAGTATGCCATGTTAGCCATAATATAGCATAGGATGACAAGGGGCATTGCAGTATGAATGACTCGAGGCAGATCTCTTGTAGGATTTCTAAACTCTCCAACAACGTAGTTGGTCTTGGTAAAATTAGCGAAATCCATCAATTTGAGAACAAGACGACCACTTACATTATCCCATCCATCAAATGCCCAAAGTCCTGCATATAATGCAACAGCCCAAGAAGAAGCACTCTTACTAGTCCCGTCAAACCATCCTGAAGTTTTCCAGTCCTGGTTTGCTTCTCCCGTGGAAGAGAAACCAGTAACAGCTACCACAATACCCGTTACCGTGACTCCAAGCAATGCAATGAATTTCATGAACATGAACATATCTCCCATCCGTGTTCCCAATTTTGTTGATATACAGTTCAGTAAAGTGACGGAGAACAAGCCAACCAGAGCAACACTCTTGTTAATCCAAGCGCTCACATTTTCTGCCTCGGCACCAATTGCAGCTTTGACAAGGTACTCCCCCATAATTATAGATATGATGGCTGTTGAGCCAGGCTTCAAGACCATGACTGCGCTCCACGTGAACAGGAATCCGAATAGCTCTCCAAAGATTTTTGACAGGTAGACCTGGGCGCCTCCATTCAGAGGTATCGCTCCTCCCAGCTCTGCATAACTTGCTGCTCCTGTCCACGCCAGTATTCCAGCAATGGCCCATACTATTAATGATGCACCTGGGGAGCCAGCATTCGCATTGACTTGACTCGGTGACGAAAATATGCCTGACCCTATTATCATACCAACGATCAGAGATAACCCATTCAAGTATGTTAAGGTCTTATGCTTCTCCAGCGACCCTCCGCCCAGTGCCGTCTGGCCATTTGTTGAGGATATCGGAGCTCCAATAGGAGCATAGCCATTACCGGCAGTTGAAGAAAGGGGGAAGAGGTTCGAGGTAAAGTCGAAGGCTGAGTTTATTGAAAAGGAACGCTCGGCGCGTCCTGGTCTACCACCAGCTGCGGGATTTCGGTCATCTAAAGGGTCATCTTGTTCAAGGGATTGCTTCCTTGACGAGGAGATTCCTGATCGAGATGATGAAGAGGATGTTCGCAAGCCGGGGGAGCTAGAAGCAAGGCTGGCTAATTCTAAAGAGTCGCGCGCATGTGGTTGGAGGCTCGTTGAATAGTTGCGCGACATGATAATACGGGGGGGGGGTTCTTATGTATGCGTCGTCCGCATGCTTGGTAGGGCTCGGTCTGGCTTTTTCTTCGAAGATGTTGAGTATTAAATGGTCGTGGGGATCATGTCGCTCGTAAGAAGATTTGCGCAATAGCGAGTCAAGGGAAGTGGACAGAAGCTAATAATAGGTGGGCACAATGGGGATATGGAATGTAGAGAGAGAAAAGGACAAGGTGCTCAGTATGAAATATGAAGTATGTACTTGTCAGTGTCAGTGCCGGCAGTGGTGGTGGAGCGTGTCTGTCCAAGCTCAGTGTTTGCAGACCACGAGCCACGAGTCTTGGGGGGCTTCGCTTTGTGACGAGGCCGCGTCTTGGCGCCTCGTTCCAGGAACGAAGTCGAGTGTCTGTGCGTCAGAAAGCTTCAGCCTTCACTCCCTTCACTCAGCCTTCTGGGCTGGAGCTTGAGCTGTACCGAAATCGTACGAAGTATCTCCAACAACACCACCACCACACCTCACCTCTCAGCTCTGCCATTGCCACCACCTCGCCATGACTACCATGTGCGAGCGCGACTAGGTCCCCCACAGAATGCCCACGTTGCAATATCAACAACATGCTACGAGCAGTTGGCAGACCCCGAGCTTCTGCCGCCGGCTTTCCTCGATGTCAGTTCTCCAGCACCATTACACCTCGACTTGTTGTTGCATCTCTATACACCAATGAGAACGGTAATCACACCCATAGCAATGTTGTTCAACGCTCAAAACACCTCAATGCGCTTGGGGGGAAACATCTTTACTCGACGTCGGCTCTCGATCCTCAGAAGTTAAACAATGAATATGCAAATATTGACGCAGAATGGCGGCAGAAATGGGCCGGCTGGAAGTCGAAGGGCTGGAGTAGAAATCTGAACAAGGACGATGCGAAGTCAAAGTACATTCTGGCAATGTTTCCCTATCCTTCGGGCGACCTGCATCTTGGTCATTTACGAGTTTATACCATCTCTGATGTCCTGGCCCGTTTCTGGTCCATGCAGGGCTATAAAGTCTTGCACCCGATCGGATGGGATGCATTTGGCTTGCCGGCAGAGAACGCAGCAATTGAGCGAGGTATCGATCCGGCAATTTGGACTAAGCAGAACATTGCAAAGATGAAGGACCAACTGCAGGGCATGAACGGCGATTGGGACTGGGACAGGGTTCGTGAAAACCCGATGTTTGATGGGACGCGATTGACAAATATGCTTAGGAATTTGCAACTTGTGACCCAAGCTTCTATAAACACACGCAGCGAATTTTTCTGCTACTTCATGCAAGAGGTCTGGCATATCAAGCAAAATCTTTAGTCAACTATGACCCGATTGATAAGACAGTCTTGGCCAATGAACAGGTTGATGCAAACGGCTGCTCTTGGAGATCTGGGGCAAAGGTAGAGAAAAGAGAATTGAAGCAATGGTTTTTAAAGATCTCTGAATATCGAGACGCCCTGTTGGAAGATTTAGAGCACCTCTCAAAAGATGGGAAATGGCCGGAGCGGGTCTTGACAATGCAGAGAAATTGGCTTGGAAAGTCCTATGGGGCACGTATAAAGTTCCCAATTGATCTTAAAGGCCTGGCAGGGCCTTCCTCCGTTGAAGTTTTCACCACAAGACCGGATACGCTTCCAGGTGTCCAATACATTGCGCTAGCTACGACGCATCCATTGGTTTTAGAAGCTGCGAGGACAGATGAGAAGCTTCGGGATTTCTTAGCTTCTATAAATGACCTCCCACCGGATTCTAAAGATGGCTATCTTCTGAATAACATTCAAGCTTCTAACCCTCTTGCCGAAGACCTGCAGAGTGGCCATGCTGCAAAGACCCCACTTCCAGTATACGTTGCGGCATATGTTTTAGGAGATTATGGCGATGGTGCCGTCATGGGTGTGCCGGGTCACGATGTGCGAGACTATGCATTCTGGAAGCACCACCACGAGAATAAGCCAGTTCGAATGGTTGTCGAACCTTCTAAAGACGCTATTCAACATGAAGAGGCCGGGCCTTTCCTCCATCAAGGTTTCTTGAAGGCCGAGAATGGCCCTTTTTCTGGACAGTCTACATTAGACGCCACCCAAAGTATTCTAAAGAGCCTAGCATCAAAAGATCTCGGGTCTGTATCGGAATCTTGGCGTCTTCGAGATTGGTTGATCAGTCGACAAAGATACTGGGGAACGCCAATTCCTATCATTCACTGCGATACATGTGGTCCTGTCCCCGTTCCTGAAGAAGATCTTCCGGTTGAGTTACCACAAGTTGACCGGCACTGGCAAAAAGGCAAAGCCGGCAATCCTCTTGAAACTGCAGATGACTGGGTGCATACAACTTGTCCAACATGCAAAGGGCCAGCAAAGCGAGATACCGATACTATGGACACCTTTGTCGACTCTAGCTGGTACTACCTGCGATTCCCAGATTCCACTAACGAGCTGCTTCCTTTTGATCCAAAGGCAGCCAATGCTGTGCTGCCCGTTGATTTGTATATAGGAGGTGTTGAGCATGCAATCCTTCATCTTCTCTATGCTCGATTTATATCAAAATTTCTTGCTTCCACGCCTTTATGGCCCGCCGGTTCCAGACCCGAAATACGTGGGGAGCCTTTCAGACAACTTTTGACCCAAGGCATGGTCCATGGGAAAACCTTTTCAGATCCAAAGACCGGGCGATTTCTGAAACCAAATGAGGTGGATTTGAAGAACCCTTTGCAACCAACTATAATAGCAAATGGCGTAAAAGCGAACATAAGCTATGAAAAGATGTCCAAATCAAAATACAACGGCGTCGACCCAACTGCAACCATTGATCGATACGGTGCCGATGTGGTCAGAGTGCACATCCTGTTCCAGGCTCCTGTTACCGAAGTACTCGAATGGGACGACGAACGCATTACTGGTATTTCAAGATGGCACAAGCGGCTCGTAAATTTCATCAATGCGCATGCGGGTGTAGCCCGCCCGGGAAAGGAGACTGTTCTCGGTGTTGATATCCTTGAGTCTGGGAGCAGCGAGACTTTTAATGCCAAGTCGTACTTCATAACACGTGCTGAGGACTTGAAGGAACCAGGAAAAGGCCAAATTCCGGTAACTAAAGATTCCAAAGGTAGCGATTTGACGAAGACTTTATCGGAGAGTTGGGAGAGAGAAAAGACACTGTGGCGTGCAGTACAAAAGACTATTATCTCGGTTACGGAGGCATACAGTAAAACACACTCGTTGAACACTGTCATATCCGATTTGATGAATTTAACGAATATTCTCATTGATGAAGGCTCAGTAGTTCCTGGAAAAATGCCAGTCAATTCTGGAGTCACGAGAATGGCAAGCAAGGCTCTGGTACAAATGATGGCGCCCGTCACACCAGCCCTATCGGAACACCTTTGGAGTATTCTGCATACGAACACAATCAACATAGATCAGCATAATAGAGCAGAAGACTCAATCTTCGCACAGTCGTTTCCAACGCCGGATGGCACACTGGAAATTCTCAAGCCCAGTACACGAACATGCTCGGTGCAAGTGGGAGGCAAGTTCAAGCTTGCGGTGGAAATTCCGCTTCCGCCAGCCGGGCTGATTCAAGAAGAGCTGCAGGATTGGGTCCGGCGCGAGATCCTGCACACAGAAGAAGGACAGAAGAAATTCGTGGGCAAGATGGATATCTCAAAAGCGAAGAGGGTTATCGTTATCCTGAACGGGCAAGAGCAGGGTGTGAAAACGGTGAATTTCATTGTATAATGGATGGAAAATGTATTACTGTAAGATATTCTGACCTGTACTAAAAGTAAAAGTAAAATATGTAGAATATAGTCGCTTCTCTCAGATGTCGGCCAAGAATTTTCATTTCCTTGCTCCTGTACCCCGCTGCATTATTCAACTTGTATGTTTCTATGGTAAATACTAAATTGTACATGTTTTGATTGGCTTTTCTCTTTCTGGTCTTTTACTGTTGCAATATGTGTCACGTGTTGCTGCACGTGGTCCGGACCATAGTTGCTCCGAATGCCGACGACATCTTCGTTGACTCGACCGAATGAGTCAACTCCTCAACTTCACCACTTATACGATTAGTATATTAGTAGCTACCCTTCCGTAGTCCTTCCAATTGAACAACTATCTTACAACCACCATTACGAGCCACTGCAGTGAATAGAACTGTATTGACCATATGGTAACTGAGGATACCGACATTTACCTTGCTGAGACATGCAATGGGATAAATAGCACATAGGGTGTGATAGTTGTATTTTAGATTTGGGTTTGTATAGCCATTCTTCAAGCTACGGAGCTCTCTTCCTGAGCCCCAAATTGACAACGTTTCCACTTCATCAAAATCCACCAGCCATATCCGCTCAGTCAGTTACACTGATGTTGCCGTTGCTCTTCCTTACTTCCCATCCAAAACACCAAGCAGCACACTTCCCACAGCCGTCAGCATGGGTGCATAACCCCAATGATTCCACTCGCCCTTCCCCGCATAATTCTTGCAAACGAAGCCATCCACAAAGGCCACACCACTGCCGGCAATCAAGATCCAACCCAGAGCGCTGCGGGCCCCGGAGTAGGCGGTTGCGTAAATGGCCAGCCCCATGAAGATGTCCCTTGCTCCGTAGACGACCATCAAGCTGTCCACGAGCTTCTGCTCCGTTGCCGAGATAGGCGCTGCGAGCTCAAAGAACTCGAGGGCTTTGCGAGGCCGCAGTATGGCGTTGATTCCAAATCCTACAAATATGGTTCCGAAGATGCTGGCACCGACTAAGAGGCCAGGTGATTGGGAGAGGGTTGAGGTTGCCATGTTGTGTAGTTGTGTTTTTTTTATTTTTTTTAGGTGGGTGGTCCCTTAGGAATACACTTAAAATGGTGGTGAATTGTTTCTTGTATTCTGCTAATCAAAAATTCTGGGGAAAAACCAACCTTCCGATGGTTTTGTCGTGAGGTTGGAATGGCTTGTGTATTTAGAGCTATTTATTTACCTATACTGAATCGGCGTGGTTGCCTGGCTGGCGGATATGGACTATCTATGTTGGGAATGTGGACGGCGGCACAGTGATCTATGAGTCTTGGCACCTTCGAACCTTTCTTTGACTCCAGGCTCGTCTCGAAAAACCAAACCATCGTTCTTTAGGAGAAGGAAAGGAAAACAAGAGAAAGTACGGAGTGGACGATCCAAAAAGCAAAAACAAAAAAACATACAACAGTAGGTATTCGCTGGTGGTCACCCACCCAACTACTAATCTACCGATCTGAGGCTTATGTATGGCAGAGCGGACGGGATGCCCAGTTCTCCTCAGTCTGTGGTCGTATGTATCAGTATTTCTTGAAATTAGTATTATATCCTACGCACAATTTCCGGTGCTCCCTAAGACCACATCGTTCTTTTATAGTATCGTCCTGTAGACTAAAATCATGCAGGTCCCACCCCCGCTACCCACTAAGGATCAACATTTAAAAGTCTCCTTTTACAGAAACCATATTATAATAGTAATAATATTACCGCAAGTGTAAAACCGGCGCTTTTAAGAATGTGTATTTTTTGACACCCAGTCTGGATACATGATATCCCCCACCAAGTTACAATCTTTGAAATCTACCCTCTCAGAATCACAGAGGCCAAATAATCAGTCGTTGAGTGATTCTCTGACAGACTTCCAGATGCTGTAGAATGTACTACTAGGGCTAGAATGATAGCTGTCTTATGAAAGTATAAGACGTGGCTTGCAAGACACCAAATTAGGCGACGTATTCTGGGCCAATTTCTGTTGCTATTACCAACCTTGTTATTATCGTTCTAAGCTTCTGCTTGAGCATTAACAAGCTCTTGATCGCTACAAGAAGAACTTTTCTTTAGCAGTGTTAAGTATCAGGACTTTTTCAAAAATAGCATACATGCAAAAGTTGTGGCGACCAAACCTGGTGGGTGTAATAACAAGGAACGTCGAAGACTTTCGCAAGATTGCCTTATTAGTAGCTAACATGTTCGAAGAAAGGGACTATTTTTGTATCTAACAGATTATATGGTCATACAGGCAAAAAAGGTAGAAAATCGTCTTAATACATCGAAATAACCAGTTTTCAGCTGATAAGGAGAGATATATGAACAAAACTAGCCGAGCTTAGCAGAATTGGAAAACAACCGGTCGCGAAAAAGTAAGCAAAAAATAAATATAAAGAATTAACAAAAGACGAATTTACGGCTGCAATGGCTATAGACAGAGGTTTTCAAATTAACCCTTTTTTATCCGTCTCAATCCAATAATATTCACCAAACACATTTGTGATTTAGAGTTCATATCCAGTAATCAAAATCTTGAACCGTACGGGACAAACGGCTTTCGGGAAACCGAGCACCCGAGTGATAGGGTTCGTGGAACAAGAGTCAAATCACGACAGATTGTGCCAAGATCGTGATAACTGCAAGGTAATTCAGAACAGGAAAGTCCAATGTTCACTAGAAGTAAAAACGGGACTAGGGAGAACCCGCGCAGGATTTTAAGTAACAGACCTTCATTTGCATGTCAGCCCTACCTCCTACATATGACCTGATAATCATCTTTGGAGGAATTTACGATCCTCTATTCCAATGGTTGTTTATATCGTGATACAATTTCACTCGCTTCCAAATGGCTGAGATGAATTTTTCAAACCATATGATGGATCATCGGTGGGCGCGTATAAATGTTACTTTCACATTCCAAGCTCATTATAAACGATATCGCGAATTTAGTGGTCAAAAGAGGGCTGATGATAAGCATCTGCGCCACAATGTCGAAGCATTTACACAGCCAATGATCAATCTTCAATAGCACGATAAGCATTTACCAAGGATAAAATGCGCCATGCTCAAGGGTAGCACGGATGGGGAAGGTGATAGTTAAGGCGGTATCATTCAAAGTCTGACCAATTTGCAGATCACTATTAGGTGGCTTTTTATTCCCCACTTCTTCCCAATACAGACTCCAACAATCAATACCTTCCTTCGCTATGTTCAAACTTATTTGCTCAAATTTGAAGTGGTGTGGCCTCCTGATCAATATTTGCTGTACCGTGCGCATGCTTCGGACTTTCGGGCCAACTATACTGATGGAGTTGATGCAGTATCTGTAGCAACCTGCAAGTGCCACATGAACACCCACTTCAAGAACCAGTCAACGGCTTTACATTGGCAGGATTTGAAGATCGGAAGTTGTGACCCGGTTTTTGCATTGCTCTGTTGTTGAATAAAGTAGTGATTTGAAAAATGCTCGCTTAGTTGTGAAAACGGGAAGCACTGGAGTAATTATGCCCCAGTTCGGCCTAGATTTCGACGAACAAGAAAGAACACACAATCAATTAAATAAGAACTATTTTAGACCTCATATGCATTACTAGGATATCTCAAAACCAAATTACAATATCCTAGTGCACACCAATATGTCTTCCATCGGTCCATCCACAAGAGTTTCTCATTATTCTGATTACAAAGCAATCTTCTTCTCTTCAGAAGCGGCATCAGATCCTGAGGAGCGACCCTTAGCTTCTGGAACTTCTGGGTGAGTAGAAGAATTGTCCTGCATGTACTCGCTCAAAATGTACTCTTCCTTGTCCAAGTCCTTGAAGACGAACCAGAATACAATGGCAAGGACAAACCCGACGATGGTAGGACCACCGAAAGCCCAGACAATATATGGATCTTGAATTACATAAGAAGTTCCAAGACCAATAGCGTAAGAAACCCCAGTAGAGAACAAATTCAAGGCCGATACGAGACCACGCATATTCTTAGGAGCACGAGAATATGCAAGACCGTACGCAGTGACATTAACCAATATTTCACAGAGAGCAGTAAGCATGACAGGAACTGCAGTAACCCAGAGCGAAATGGGAGATACAAGTGAGTTTCCTTCTTCGTCGACGCAGCTGAGACTGCTAGCGTGGTTGCCACATGGGGAGGTCTGGTAAGCATAATAGGTAATGACTGGCCATCCGACCGAGAAGATGGAACACAAGAGTAGACCAGTGAAGATGCGTTTAATCGGGCCGAAGTGGATTTTGCGCCTGCGCAAGAAAGGGTAGAGTCCATAGTTGAAACAGGGTACTGCGAAGATGATGACAAGAGGATTCAGGTTTGTGAGGAGATCGTTGGGAACACCGTTCGTAGTTAACATGACCGAAAGAGCATCGGAAGCAGCTCCAAGACCACCGTCGTTGATTTGAAATATGGGGAAGAAGCAGAAAATACCAGCGGCCTGGAAAGTTCGCTGAACGTCGACAACGAATTGATCATCCCAAATTAGATCAGTTCGGCCGTTGATGCTTGGTTTGGCTCTATCCCAAAATCCAGTACGTCCAATTTTGAAGAATCCACCATTGGCTAAACATATACCGAGGACCTTGAAGACTTTACCTAACTCACTTCCTCCCGGTGGCTTCAAAACTAAGCGGGGGTGCAGATACCAGAGAAGAGGGGGAAGTAACAGATAGATGATAGTGGGCAGCAAGAAAGAGGCCCAGAACCCCACATATTTGGCAAGGTACGACGTAGCAACACCAAAGAAACCTCCGATGTTGATCAGAAGATAAAACCAGAGCATTATTCTCTCCGTGGTGGCCTCGGCATCGATAACAACTCTCTCTCCAGATGCTAGAGTCGAAATGGTCGATTTTGGATACGGATTTTGGTCAAGAAGCATAGGGGATATGTTGGGCTTAAATGCAGCTAGGAAATGATTAGTGAAAACAACAAGAATAGCTTCAGAAATACTCACCACCACCTAGGGCAAGCATGTATACACCGAGAGCAAAGGGTCCAAATGCATTCCCATCTTGAATGACACTTGGAATTGCGGCAAAGATTAGGATTATATGAGCAATACCAAAGATAACAACGCCATAGCAGACCATCTTGAAACGACCGGTCTTGGTATCAGCAAGCCAACCGCCAAGAATTGGCAGCACATAAGCGATCATTTGGTAGGATTGCTTGATAGCGTTAGAAATTGCAGTCCCTTTACCCAGAGCGCCGGCAGTATCCTGGGTTCCTCTTGCTGGAGCTCCAGCACCATTCCCCCCAGCTGGAAGAGGACGATTGACGAAATTACCGAAAACCTGAGTTGCACCATACCACGAGGCACGCTCAGCAAATTCAATTATACAAAGAAGGTAGGCCGTTACTGGCAATTTTCCTGCGACAGCTCGAAGTTCCTTCTTTTCCTCTTGTGTTGGCTCTCCTCCGTCTGGGGTCACAAAATCATGGTTGGATTGCAGGGACTGACGAGGTGCCCCAGTGGTGATTGGGAGGCCCTTTTCAGTCGAGATCATGACAGCATCAGAGGTTCCAAGTGCCTCTTGCACATCGTAGATTACATGGGGTTGGTTGGTACCTGTTGTTCTGTCAACATTTCTATCTTAAAGGGTTCTTACAACAGCAATCTCAACATACCCATGGCGACTTCCAATATTCGCAATTGAGCAGAAATCAAGAAAAGGACTGAAGTTGTTAAGAAGCAGAAAACGGATAGAGGCTTCACATATTATTTGGTTTTCAAGTCTTGATAAGAGTCGACGCAACTTTTCCCAAAGAGGCAGCTCGTATGATCAATCAATATTGGATAGTACAACAGTTCCAGAGTTCTTACGAACTCTGATGTTGCAACAAATAGAATGCGGAGGATAAGCACAGCGCTCTAAATGGAATCTCAAATACGCCCAGAGTGGCTGTATTTAATACAACAACTACGATAACGTGCTACCTTCTAAAATGATAACAGATATTCAGCTTGAGAGTATTATTCTAAAGCAACAGTACTGACCAATAGGATGCTCCGGGTCATCTCTGGCTGATGATTCTACCTACCTAAAGGAGGGTTTCGAAAAGTTTGTGGGTCTGCTGTGTCATTTGCCTGTTGGAGTGGCGTTTTTGTTAGCGATCACCGTACTCCATACAATTTGAGCGCAGGCATGAGCTGGGAACCAGAGTAGCAAGCATGAATGAGCTATTAGATTACCAGAACCAGAATGCAAAAACTCTTAGGACCTTATATTTACTGTAAAATCTGCAAAGCTAGACTTTAGACTTATATTTTGAAGATTTTTAGTCGCTGTTGAATAAATGGCTTTCTGGGTCATTTCAAACCAATTCCCGAACAGACACTTTCTTTCCTAAGATTAAATATCACAAACCCCGCTCACAATTTCTTAGCATTAAATACCCTGTTTACCTAAATTTCAATGGTATTAGATGGTAAATACAGACCGCGTAGTAATTAGAAACTGTAT
Source organism: Pseudofabraea citricarpa (assembly GCA_029641185.1). Lineage (NCBI taxonomy): Eukaryota > Fungi > Ascomycota > Leotiomycetes > Helotiales > Dermateaceae > Pseudofabraea > Pseudofabraea citricarpa. The sequence continues at coordinate 1,553,209 of JAPWGK010000001.1, forward strand.
CTATACCCACCTTGGTATGTTGTGGTGAAGGCATTTGAGTGGGTTCAAAATATTTGTCGCAAATTTCCCGGTTGTAAGACTTGTTTGAGGAGCACCTTGAGAACTGAAATATGATAAAACCTACTATTCCTTCTTTACGAATCTGCTTTATTAAATATCTTTACTTTGAATTCTTCTACGCGGTGGCTTGACTTATTAGGGAATATATAAATATCAGACGTTGAAGCAATCTCTAGATTTCAGTGCTGCTGTTGAAGTCTCTTCTCGTAAGACAACTTTTGCGGGCGTTCTTGCCTACTCATATTCGTATACTTGCTAAAAAGGATTGAGTTAATGGGAAGGAGCAGGAACATAGTTCTCACTCAGATTGTTCCTAGTTCTATATATTATGTCTAAGTGTTGCAATACGTATCACGCGTTGCTGCACGTGGATCGGAGCATAGTTATTCCGATGCCGATGGCTCCTTGGTCGCTCGACCGAATGAATCATTCCTAACAGATGGTATAATCTATCAGCTTTCTCAACCTTTGTCCCTGCTTCCTTTAATTAATTAAAAACTTAGACTTCTTCCAAGTTCGATATTACCTTCCACGTTGCTAACTCAATATACCTACTAGTTTGCTATTGTAATTAATATTTATCTGTAGTAACTGAATTTTATATTAAAACTTATAACTGAGTAACTAATGACTTAAAAGTTATATATAAGATTATAAGTTATACTGTCGGTTGAATGTAATCAACAGGACGATAGGCATCGCGTGTATGAATGCTCGTTTCGAAGTTATTGATTTGTCTAAGGAGGAAAGAGGAACAATAAAATATTTGTATAGGCTTACCACAATTATCAACGGCCAGAAGAGAGCAGCCCCTGGCGAAGGGAAACGTTACTAGAGTATATCCGCCAAACGGTTGAAAACAACAGGAGCCGAAGAAAATTTTCATAAGGACGAGGAGATAATAGAGGAGTTAGTAGAGTAATCCCGGCGGTTTATCGAAAATAGTGGTAGAATGCTAGTAACAAGAGGAAAGACTATGCTAGAAAAGGCTGCTAAGTAGGTTAAATTTTTGGCTACAAGTAACACGCTTACTGGAGCTATAAATTCCTAGGACGAAGAGAAGATTTATACCAGATTTATTTAGTATAGTATTATAATTAAGGAGCAAGTTGAATCTGAGAAAAAACCTCGATTATAGCAGAAGGGAAGTAAGAGAGCAGTGAAGGATAATACTATAGAGGAAGAAGAGGAAGAGGAAGAGGAAGAGGAAGAGAGAGAAGATACTTATTAATATCTTACCTTCTATAAATTTTCCGTCTTGCTAAGCGGGAGGGCCCGCACGGCCGTTTTTCTATTTTGAAAAATTGAAACAGGTCGTCGGTTATAACGCTTTTTTGCAAGTAATAGACACGAGATGCAAAAAGATCAAAAAAGAATAGTTACAATTTATATGACTCATTGAAGAGATGCGTTCGCCGGGAATTGATCCCCGGGGATGCTCCCGAGGGCCGCTCCCGAGCAGATAAGCCGCAGCCGAACTTTATCCTACCAGTTACTTACTTATCTGCACTTAAATTCCTCTTAGTATAAAAAGAGGAGAAGAAAAAGAAAGGGAGGAAGAGAGAGACGATACTTATTGATATCTTACCTTTCCCACAGATATAAATTTTCCGTCTCGCTAGGCGGGAGGCCCCGCACGGCTGTTTTTTTATTTTAAAAATCGACACAGGTCGTCGGTTATACCGCTTTTTTCAAGTAACGAAAGATGCAAAAAGAATTTTCAAAAGAGATACTCATTCTCTGAGTGAATGAATGCGTTCGCCGGGAATCGAACCCGGGGCCCATCGACAACTGGATAACCTGGAAAGGCTACTGGCAACGATGGATTTTACCACTAAACCACAAACGCTGTTTGAAGTTTGATGACAGATTTCTATTATTAATATTTATGAATACTTCATTTTCAGTTATCTTGGTGGACCCGGATTATCCCATAGAGCGGTGCTCGCTACACGTTTTAGTGTGGCCAATCACTTACATCAGAAGCATGCTCTGAAGCAGTGTTATGCCTAATGTTTATGGCACCGACGCTAAAACGTGCAACCACCGCTCAAGGGGATAAACCAAGGTAGGATTCCTCCTCCTCGCTTCTCCCCCCTCCCTCCATATCTCCTAGGCCATCAGATAAGGAACTCCACGTATAGGTCCATCAAGTCCTCGGAAGACACAAAGCACCAGTGTATATCTTCTGATTCGGCGATACGCAAGTTGGGTTAAATAAGATGCCGCAGACGGGGAGCGGCAAGGACCGCAAGGTTAAGAAACATATCCTGCGTAATATTGCTGTGAGGCTTCTTGAAGGGGTATGAGCGCGTATATAAGAGAGTGGTTTTATCCATTATCGTCTTTTGGATTGGGATATAGAAGGAGACGAGGAGGATATCTATTTCTTTCAATGTTTGTGTTTAAGATGAAAGGAAAGAGGGAAGCGGGAAAAGTTTTAGCTGAAGAGTCCTTTTTTGAGATGATTTCTCGATTTTGTTAAGTTTTGATTTTGGAGATAAATGAGGTGGATAGACTTTTGATATTCGTTTAACATACATACAGACATGCCTAGTATACATATTTCTTCAATGCCAAAGGGCTTGACCCAGTTGCAAATGTCTATTCACGCGCCCTCGCTGGCCGACCTCCCAATCCTTCGAGAAGATGTCCGCACCGCCTACCCAGACATTACCGACATCATCGTTGGGCCGTTTGTGATCACTCCTCCGGCTACCACGCGCGACAAAACCACAATTCCCCGAGTGTTGCTCCTTCATCGACCCCTGACGACGCCGCCTGACCAGTATCCCGGAGCTTGGGATTTTCCTGGTGGGCGATTCGAGACGAGCGACGAGATGATGGTGGATGCTATCGTGCGAGAAGTCCTGGAGGAGACCGGCTTGCATGTCAGCAAGATTGCAGCTTTCGTTGAGATCAACTACTGGACTAAGCCGAAGTACCCTGAGAGGAAGTGGGGGTAGTTTTGTTTCGTCGTGGAGGTTGAAGAGCAGGATGGGTTGAGGGAGGAGGAGTTCAAGACGATTTCTATCAAGCTGTCACCGGATGAGCATGATGACTTCTACTGGGCCAAGAAGGAAGAAGTAAAGAATGGCCTGGAAGGTGGCAAGGGCCCGTTCGTGTTCATTGGAAATGATCAAGGAGCGATAGTCTCCGAGTCATTTTCCAAGCTGTGAGATATGCATTCTTGCTCGTCTGGAGTCTGGACGAACTTCCGAAGCTCTATAGAGCGTATCATGCGTGCTCTAAAGAATGCAGAGTCGAAACCAGTCACGGGTCGTGATTTGATCATGATATATGTGATTAGGATCGTTCCGAGATCCTTTGAATCTTTTGCTACCCAGAATGCTCTTAATTAGCCTTCTTTTGCCTTGACCCGTAATTTAACTAGGTACGGTTAAAATGGCAGTAACTTGCATAGCTGCCAGAATTGACTTTGACTCGCAAGTGGAGGAAGAAGTTCGAACAGCAGCCAAACCATCCCTTCTTGGGCCGCATGGCTGCTGATATCTACCACCCTCTAATCCCCGGCCCCTCTCCGACTGGCTTATATCTGAAATCCAGATTCAGCTTACTGATTGACTTCTGCTTTTGCTCTCATGCATAACCGGTGGCTGGCTGCAGAGTCCGCCTCACTCTTCCAAACACTGTATCAACCTGAGGCTCTGCACCAAACAACATGCGGGGCCTATAAAAAACAAGATTTCGACTCCGTGTGGTCTGATAATTATTCCCTTGATAGCTCGGAGGCTATCTTCTACAAACCTAAAGCAATCGAGTGCCTCGAGTGTCCACTACACAATGCAATCCAATGATTCTGAAGCTGTTTCTGACAATTTCGTCTCCTTCTCGGGCTTCAGAGGAACAAGACTTGTGCCGATTCTGTCAGAGCCCCATAAAAAGCCAACTTTCGCATCGAATATAGCGGCAAAGGGTTCAGCTTCTCGTGTGGAATGTCTTTGGGTCTCGAGTTGTCTCCACCTTCCTTAGGACTCTTGCTTCCAGAAGATTTCGCTTTGACTTGTGTGTGTGCGTCGCACTTTATCTTGGCGAGGGGGAGGCTCGTCTGTCGAGATAGTCCGAAGAGGATTGAAGTTTCCTATTGGTGGTATAGCGCTAGCTCTAGCTGATATGCCATACGCGTGACACTTAGAGTGTTATATTGATTTTCAAACCGGCCTCGCTGGCTTCTTTGATCCTTGAAATTTCGGGCACCATTGAAGAAGTAGAGCTGACGGTTGCTGAAAGTCGAAAGATTGCCCCCGATGAGTTTCAGCGTATTCTGGAGTTGACTCACTCCGAGGCTGTTGTGGAGCGTCTTTATCTTTACGAACCAACTTTTTCGAGGCTAGAGAAGTGGGTGGCGACAATGAACTTGGGAGGGATTCGAGTCCAATTGCTCTGATCTTTTCTAATATTTCGTTGGTAGGCCGGTTCAATAAATCAGACGTACGATAGTTTTCCACAGCCAAGAGCAGTAGTGCTCGCAAGGTAAAATTCGCATCATTTCCGCCAATATGACAGCCTTGGACATCAAGCCCGAGCTTTGCCAGAAGTTCTTTCAGGCGGAATGTGGTTACTTTGGGAGCCTTGTCCTGCCCACTTCGTGATCTGAAAATCGATTTTGCTGCGTCTATGGTGTCAATATAGCCCACAATCGAACTGTCAAAATCGAACCCAAGGGATCGTAGTACTAGGCAGTCTCCGTTGAGCGAGTGACCGACCAGCACAATGTTGCGGGATCGATCAAGTAGTTTCTCCATGGAGGTCAAAAGATCAGCAAGCTGGTCAAGCCAGATTGTTTCTCCAAAGAAAAATCTCCGATCAATGCGTCTCCTATAAGACGGACATTCTCCAAAACCGAAATTATATGTCGCTAGCCCTTCTTTTGACGAAGTTGAAAGGAGATTCCTAGGATCAAAGATTGATATTCCGGCCTGGGCATATATGTCTCTGCTGTTGAAGCTGCCTGATGCAGCATGAGACTTAATTTTCTCGCCGTTCTCAAAGTCGAAACAAACAAATAAAGCGTCTGCGTATTTATTATCGCTCGTTGCATTCGAAATATTACCCATGAGCGGGAGGCCCACTATAGAGAAGCGTCAGTATACATGGATAAAAGTAGAATGGTATTGTGTCTTACACGCTACACGGAAAAGGTGCTCAAATTCTGAGCGGGATTTGAGGGTCTTCTTTGGATCCATCATGGCAGATTGACTAGACGAATGGTAGGGTGTGGAGAGAACTGCGTGTTGAAACAGGTACCAAAGATGTTATTTAAGGGTTGTCAGTCGTGTTGGGGATGTGAATCATTTCGCGTGATCCGAGAGTTTTAATAGCGCGCAATAACTAGATTTCAGTTCACTTTACAACAGAGGGCGGTTGGTCACGTGAGATGGTATATGTTATGAGTCACTACTACGAGCTATGCTTTTGAGAGACGGCATTTAGGAAAAATTACCTCGTCCGTCATTTTCAATGCTTTTGAAATGTTATACACACTCAATCACTACGCTCACTTGCTAAACGCACTTTTGGAGTTTCGGGGAAAGAAGCAGAGGAAGCACATGAATTAAGGCTAGTCTCCGGGGACTTTACTAATACCACTCAGCTCGTTTCGTATAGCTAATTAAAAAGAGGTACCTGTGTTTACAGCAAGTTTGTTAGTAAACCGAAGTACCGATTTATACTTGAGTATAAGTAGACTAATATTTTGCTTATCAGAGCGTTATTTAGTATAAACAGGGTCTGCACGGCCTAGTAAATCTCTTGATCGTAAATATCTTATTATATAATGCTTTAGTCCTCGAGGCGCTAAATAACGCACCTGCTGATAGCGAGCAAAGATAGAAAAAGAGATACCTCCCTCCGCTTTTGGCTTGGGTCCACACATACCGTACCTGCCGTACCTGATACTACACCTGACCCAAACAAACTGCTTACATATGAAAATAGTCGACCTTGCTGCCAACAAACAAAGCAAACACTTTCCAGCCGGGGTGGTGTGACTGGTAGCATACCAGAAGTAGTGGTGGCCCTAAGATCCGCTTCTGGAGGAGGGTGGTTCGATTCCCCCCCCTGGCAACCAATTCTTGCTTGCTTATATTTTTTTTCTTCTAAGCTTCCTTAATTATATCATCAGGTTCTTTTTATTTGAGAATAAGTAATTAATGACTGCTAATTATTTGATTCCACTTTTGCCAATCTTCCTTTTTATTCTGCATCCTGTTGGATTCTTTTTAATCTTTTTTGACCCGGTGGTTATTGGAGGCTTGCCGAGCGAGGGCTGTGTTTTGTTAGCAACAGTTTGTTCCAGAAGGAAGTTGGCGGACAGTCTCGTGCCTGCTTCATTCCATTACCGCACCACTTCCCTCCAATTCATGCACCAGGCCCTCAAACCCAATGAGCACAAAACAAATACTCGCAGCATGAGGGCGAACCCACACGGACGGACAAGGTTTGTCTCTGGCTTTACAGAGTTACGAAGTTTGCTAATGAGAGGTTAGATAGCATGTTCCTTTCAATCATCCTGAGAATCAAACTGCCAGGCAAAGCCAGCTCTCCTACGACGAGTAGACCCTCTCTGGCTATTAGATCTATAGTCGCTGAACTCTTCGTTCCTATCTGACTCGACGCTACCTCAGCGCCAGCTCTCCCTCCCAGGACATGGGGGTCCTCTCTGGCTGTTAGAGCCAGAATCTCTGAACTCTTCGTTCCGATCTGACTCGACGCTACCTCCTAGGACAAGGGGATCCGCTCTGGCTATTGGAACCCGAATCGCTGAACTCTTCGTTAGAGATCCTCTCTAGCTATTAGAGCCCGAATCGCTGAAGTCTTTGTTCCGATCTGACTCGACGTATAATATTACCTACAACCATCTCGCTTATACCAGGGCTCTCTATACCACTAGTACGAACTTCAGTCCTCCGGAATATCTCAATATACGAGCCTGATGTTAATACCTGGTTTCCGTGGCGATTTTCTGAATATATGGTATTAGGACTTTACACGGTAATAGGCCTAAAATCAAGAGCTACTTTAGGGATAGTTTAATCACAAGTAATCTCAGATAAATTACTTCTCGCTTATATCTACGATATCAGGCGTACTTCGTTTTACAGGGCTATTTATAAATACTTAATCGGAGAAGGCGTCTATATAACAGTAAACAGAAGTATTCGACGAAGAAGTATTTACGAGAGCCTGGAAGGGGATAAGATCGTAGCAAATATAAACGCAGACTCGAAACTTAGGGAGTTAAGGTAGCTGAATAATAAAATAGCCGTTTAACCTATAGTCGTAATAATAATAGTATAATAGGGAAGGATAGCAAGGGTGGTTACGAAGAGCTCCTGGAGCGTAACCAAATTAGTAAACTCACTTCCTGTGTCAGACGTTAATATCAAATCAAGGCTTGAAACTACAAAGTCAAATTTGGTCGTACCCCCTATCATAGCGTATATGCACCCGGCGAGTATCACAGTCCCATTAATTCGGCGGGTCGATACTACACCTTTTTTGCTATCGATCTCTCTGCAGCTAGCGAAACTGGAATCAATTGCTGAAGCGGGCCGTGATGCAGCGTTACCCTTTGCGCACCCTAGCAAAGTTGCCTACCCCGAAGGTATACAGCAGCATAATGGGGAAGGATGGCAAGGGTGGTTACGAAGAGCTCCTGGAGCGCAACCCACAGTCGCAATAACAGCAGCATAATGGGGAAACTTTAATCCTTTTCGGAACGTCTCGACAGACGAGCCTGATATTGATCCAAGAGCTAGAGCGAATCTGCTCGTCATCAGAGAGCTGACGCTATACCACCAATAGGAATCTTCAGGCCGTTGGTCTTGGAGATGTGGAGGGGGAAGAAGAAGAGGGGAGGGGAACCTTGCAGTGCTTGTCTTGTATTCACAGAAATTTTGAAAATCCTAACAATATATAAAGGCGTTATAATTAATGAAAACTTGGTAGGTTTCTCTGACTACCACACTAATAGCCTCAAAGTCGATTATCTGGCCCGTGATGAGGAGAACCTCGCTGTATTACTTCTTTGCTCTTCGAAAACAACTTCTTGTGGCACTCCTCGTTAGTCAAGATGAGATCCAAATCGGTGTTAGTGATGACAACTTTTGCGACTCTGGGCACTATTAGTGGGCAGCTTCTAATGGAGATACCATACTGGCATAGGGGATCATTGGCAGGTTGTTCGCTACGCTCGATATATATAATTACTAAACTATAATAACAACCACAACCAGTGATAGTATAATAGCACCATAACCGATATTTCTCTTACTCGCGGCTCCTTCAAATTCAGCTGGAGAAGATGGAGCAGCATTTCCAGAACCCTCAGAGATTGTTGTCCTGTTGGAAGGAAGCATGTTGCTCAAAACATTTGGACTTCCTGGTGCATCTTGAGTGAAGCGCGAATTGAAACCAATGACAGCCTTGGCTTTGTTGTAGCTTGCTACATCAAGAGGAAGTGGTGTGCTTGTAACGAAGAAGTTGATACCTTCTTTGCATGGAGGAGTGGTGAGTGAACCTTTAGTGCTCGGTTAACTTATGCACACCAAAACAGGGTAATTGATACTTACCAGTATATGTATGCATCTCTTGTTCACCCAGTGCAGGGACTAGTTGCGAAAATATAAGATCCTCAGTCTCTATGATCTTGCCAGGAACCTTGATATCCTCGGCCTTCTCCATTAGTCCCTTGACTAAATCAACAGTCTCGCCTGTCTCGGACATCTGGAACAAAACTGCAATAACTGCCAGGCTTTTATCTAAGATGATGTCAGCTAGTTTTGGTATAATCCTCTTAGATCTATTACCTTCCGCCTGGTGGACCATGTGCATCTCTAGAGGAAAGTATTCTCCATTAATTGTGTGCTCGCTTGGAGTATGGAAGTGAAATTGAACTAGTTCGTAACTGCAACCCAATGTTAACTTTACACTTTGAAACTCCAGATATATTTCACCACTTACGATTTGCCATTGACTTCCGTGCTTGCCCCTTTACCATCCATGAGAACCTCGATTGTAGAACCCAAATTTTCGTAAAATACTGTCTGCGTGTCTGGAATGGTAATCTGGAGGGATCCTGGAGCAAGGATGGTCGATGTCTCGTTCGTGAGATCTATAGGTGACTGGACAGTTCCTGTGGCGCATAGAGTATTGTTCTCGGACAAAGCTGCCCATTGAGTTCTAGAAATTTTCAGCCTAATTCAATGCACATACTGAAAGCTTTACTTACGGGCCAGCCATAGTAGTACCAATATATCCAAACTCAGATACCTTCACAGTGTCCCCAGAGACGAGCTGTCTCTTATGAAAGCTGGTTCCATGAGCGCAAGATGCACTTGTTTGAGGGACCAGAGTTGAAAGAGAGAGAACAATAGTGTAAAGTGATAGAGAAAACATGATGGACAAGATCAACTTGTTTAGAATATAAGTTGGCGAGAACCTGTTGAAATGTTGATAGATTTTATGAGAGTGAGAGAAGATGCGAGGAACTGGTTTATTCGAAAGAGGTCAAGTTCAGCTACTTATGTCTTTTGATCAGGTAGTTGACCTCGAGTCGAAATCCTAATCTGCGCCAGAAGTAACAATGAAATCGTGGCCAAGAGATTGAGAGAATGGTTGTCTTGCAGCCAAGTAAAATTCAAGATGTAAGATCTTTCAGAGACAATGAAAATGTATTCTGGCTTGGAAGCCAAGTAAAATCCGAGATGCAGAATCTCTGAATGGGGACGAAAGTATATTCTGGCTTTCTTGGAGCCAAGTAAAATCTAAGATACAAGATCTCTGAGGGGGACAGAGAGGAAATCGGGCATCTCAACCAAGGCCTGTGCAGAACCAGGATTGGAGGCCTGCTCAAACCCGAAGAAAGAGAGACACCAATGGAAAGCATTAACGACTCGATCAACTCGATACCCGATGTAAGAATCCACCTCAAGTGCATCTGATCTGTCACCCATCATTTGAGATGCCTGTACTACTGTCTCTCCTTCGGACATGCTACAAGGCGAATCATGCATCTCTTACGAAAATCGGCTGTAATCCGAAAGTATGTACCCACACCATACACAAGCGTTCACCTTGAGATAGAACTTTCGCTGGTGGCATAGGAAAACCTGTGCTATCTGGATACCATAGCTCCAGGAATGCGATGAACTCGCTAGAATAGCTACCCGCAGACTTGGCATTTGAACATACGCAGCCTTGGCTTGTCCCACAGTTCCTTATTTTGTGTTCTCAACCCCACGATTTTACCATCGCCGAGAATTGTCTGTGCTTCTTGGATGTGGGAAAGCTATGAATTAACAAAGTCCTATTATTGTTCCTGCCTTGGCCTTGACGAGTTTCTCTTTTAAGCGAAGCGATCTGGGGGGACCGATTAGGTACCAGTTGACGTTAAGCGAGCACATTTTGGAAACTGAGGCTGATCTTGGCACGCTTTTCCGGGGTGCCAATGAAACGCATTGATCTGAGTATTAAGCTCATGGGTCTCATCGTCCGCCAAAAGCCCTATTTCGGCTGAAGTATCCGTGCTAAGGCCTGTCAATGATAGGACGGCGTGCTTGGCTCTGGAGAAGGTCTGGACCACGATGGCCAGAGTCTGGCTGGGACTACTTGATCTGGCCTCAAGCCACTGTATACATAAATGCTGCACTTAGTTTGAATCGACAAGGCAAGCCTTGAAATGTTCAGACTGGGCTGATCATGGAGCCAGGGCAAAGCAAGGGTTTGTACGGAGTAAATACGGACGGTTGCATCGCCAGATGCTGATATGATGAAGCATCTCCGCAAGACAAGGGTAGGAAGTGACATAATTCATATGATAATCGGCATTCAAAGAAATCTGACGACTTCAGTTATTTCGATAATTAGAATCAAGGTGGCTTAGACTGACAACTGTCCACTAAGCTGATGATAATGTATGTCGATTCCATGATTTTATTAATGGAAACCAATCATGACCAAACCCGATGGTCTTCCACTTCGGTATGAAACATGACGACTTTACCCCGAGCAGGAAACTGGTTTTTGGACCGATGGGTTTACTCCGTTGACAACCATCCCCAGTCTCACTCTAATTCTGGAGTTACGAAAGATTATCTGCTAATTACACATTTTCTGAAGCACAATCGTCGCCCTATACTTTTCGCTTATCATCGCGGGGCAGACTGGCAGGGCAATATTACGGTTGATTATAGAGTTCCAAGTTTCACGGCAATCGGCGGCCTCATGCCAGTTACCCGTCAAATATCGAGGTCAATTATTATTCTATTCTACGAGTAATAGAACTAGATCAGATGGGATGTGTCTCTAGGATATCTCCATAAGTACATACGGTCTGTATTACTCCCACGAAAATATAACAACATATTTCAAGAGTCTCTAAATTTTATAGAGAAAAGAATTCCGATTGTCATCAGTTGGTCTTTGTTCTTTACCCAGACCCACGGGCCAACCCCACGCTCGGGATCGTGGATTTTGCATCCCATGTCTCAGCTTCAGAGTTGACAACTGTCCGTGTAGTTCCTCCCAGTTGACCATACAAAGATGTGAGCTTCAGTAATGATGTTTTCGCCTTATCGTGGTCCTACTTCAGAGCTTGTTTTTCAAGTACAGTCATTGGCAGTTTTACAGTAAGAGGTCTCTGTTGCAGGCGCAAGAATATTATTTGTTCGTTAAATACTCGATTCGTTGCATGACTGCTCATTCCTCCGCCAAGATCTGACTGAGGATTGGTTTTCTGCGCCACGTGAGGTTATAAAGGTTGTTGCACGTCTGCATCGAAAACTCGGTCCGGGGAGATCTGCTCTGCAAGCCGAAAGGAGTTCCGAAGGGATTACCAAGCCGTTTTGACATGCTTCAGCATGATTACGACTTTATAGTTCTACAATGAAGAGGAATCTGATGTCTCGGATCGCTCCCGAGATTCTTTATCGCTGTCTGCGTGTACTTGAACACATATAGTCTTTCTCTCATAAGTCTGGGGGAAAGCTAAAAGTTCACAGCCCACGGGATAAGGCGTCCGCATACTTAATTAGGCTTTTCTTGGTCTCCAGCGATGGACCTTATCAACACAAGGCTATTATTTTTCACGGTTTAAATACCGTCTGGGGCACAAGATATACTTTCTGAATGGTTATAATCCTTGAAGCATTCTGTTGATCTGGCTCTAGGAACCCCAAGACCTAAGGCTGAGACTACACTTGGTAGCAATAGCCAAGGGAACAATTCGGTTTAGCGAGAATAAAAGTATCAAAATGAACAAATGGGCAGACTGATTCATTGAAATGCTTGGTAACTATAAATGTGTCTGGAAATAAGAACACCAAGAGACTTGGATAACTAGCAGATACTAGTTTTGCGCTTCAAGTCTCTCACACAGCAGGAAAGTGTGTGCACAACTGCCCATCATTCAACCTGTACGCTGCTTAAAATTTTGAATTTTAGAATTGTGGCTAGTCTCTCTCTTCTTAAACGCCCAGTCATCCCGTCTGCTTTGACTCAAGGCTCAGTTACGGTGATGCACCCGGCGTCAGTTTTGAGACAGCTTCCAGAGTATCTTAAGCAGCATGAATCTGTTGCAACGTAATACAATTCTTCTTTTCCAATGCCGATACGGCATCCTTGATTTCTCCCAAGCTATTTCAAGTCTTTCGTTTTCCTTCATGGTTTGATTCATTGTCTACCGGAGGTTAGGGCTCCCTAGTTTCGACCTCGCCAGCAGGAATTAATTCTGGAATCTATTAAGAAAGCTGTCACTCTTCACACCAGACTACTATGCTAAGGCATTGATTGGCCTTATGGCTTGGAGTAGGTCCTAATATATCACAACCACACTTAGTCAGACTAGTTCTTGAAATATTGCTTGCACGTTTGATATCATGTCGTAATTTGTTTTGAAGATACGGAGCGAGTTTATGCCGTTTAACATACTGCATTTTAAAACGAACTCATATTATTACAAATTAAAAGTCTGCGACTCTTGAAAGCAAGTGAAAAACGGGTTAGTAACACTTGAAGAAAAAAGATAAAAAGTTAAGCGAGGTGTAAGCAAGTATATTTTACATATATCATACATAAGGACATATACAGCTTATGTTATACTTTATCTACGCAGCTGCCTCTCTTCTATAGCTTTTGTTTCAAACCCCCAGATACTTTTAATGCCGATACACCTCCTGTTCACAGGTGATCGAGGGGGTTCTTGGCTTCTGACTTCACTTATTGATTCAGCATAGGATTATACGAAAGTCAATTGAGGCACCTTCTATTAGGAGGGATTTAATGATTCACTTGTAAACACATGTGCGCTATATATTCCCCGTTGAACTTATACGCTATACAAGGTCATCCATTCTCTTAGATCAGTTACGGTGGATATTATACCGATAGTTAAAAAGACCATCATACCAGAAACACGGTGTACAAACACTTAATCCCTTCCTAGAAAATACAGAAAACCGAGACTTACTACAACGACCCCTCTGTGACGGTAGTCTGTATAAGAAGGCAACTCAAATCCCAAGTCCTCCTCGTCCATATAATACAATCATTCACAGAACGAACCTTTAAAAGTCAAATTGCACTTTTTCGTAAGAGATCTCCATATCCTCGAAATACAGGGACCAGATTTCGAGACAGTCATCTTCAGTCCAGCTAAGGCACGAGATATTTCGATGCGGAAAGGACAAGACATAAACTTGTAGGAGCTGTTTCCGCACCAACTGGCTCCTCCTTAGCCAAGACACAGAGACCCAGCCCGGAGGACAAGTGATCGGAAGGATAATCTAATTATTACCTCTCTATCCTTCCTAAAAGAGATCTCTCGAACCACATCTTAGAACTCTGTTTCCCTACAAAAACAAAGACAAGCGTCAAGAAGTGGGAGATAAGCGAAGGGAATAATCCAAGCAAGCGTACAAGCCAAAGAAACAAATAGAAAAGCCACTCACTCACTCGCTCACCCACCTGAAATCTACTGACACTGAAAGTCAAATGCTCACGTCCCCATCCCCATCCATGTGATGATCAATTTCCCTTCCTTCCTTCCTTTCTGTCAAACAGGTGACCCGACCTGCACGGGTGAAAAGCACCAAGTTACCAACGTGGTACCGCACAGCAGGCACATGATGAGTACATGTCTCAAAGTATCACACATAGACACATACATACATAGGTACATATATCGTGAAGCCGACATGACAAACCCTCCAACATCAACTTCTGCACCAGAGAATCATACCTATATACCTATATAAATACTCGATTATCGCCTTGCTTCGTTCTAGTTGTAGAAGTGCAACAGAAACAAGCCAAGAGGCCCCTAACGCCAACCTAAACCCCACACCACTAGTCCCCGCCAAGCGAGTGACGTCGCAGCTCAACCTCTCCTCGACCTCTTTGTACTGTAGGTGCATAACCGAAGCCCCCAAGAAGAGAGAGGGAGAAGAAAAAGGACCCTGAAATCCTCAATCTCCAATCCTCAATCCCCAATCCTTAATCCCCAATCCTCAATCCGAATCCAAACCAGCTCACTCATGAAAGCACAAGCAGAACAATGACACCCGGTCACCCCATGGCCACCTTGAGCCTGTACCTCTTCACCTTCAACTGCGCCCTCACGCCCGTCAACCAGACCAGCCTCTCACAGCAGCTCTTCTCAGGCCTCGAGCCATCCACCTCGCAGCTCCCCGACATCCTGGTGCTCTCGCTGCAAGAGCTCGCGCCGCTGCCGAAATCACTGATCGGGGGCTCGTTCCTCGTGCCGTACTTTGCGCGCTTCCACGATGCCGTCGAGACTGCGGCGAGGAAGTTCAGCGGGCGTGGAGGGGGAGATGCACATGCAGATGCCGAGGGGGAGGTCTACACGGCCGTCGCAGCACGGAATCTGGGCATGACGGGAATCATGGTCTTCGCGCGCGACGCAGCCGCCATTCGAGATATTGAGACGGGCGGTCAGGGCGTGGGAGTGTGGTCGACGGGGAACAAAGGCGCCGTCGGTGTACGCTTCACATATGAGAACGAGCATGGGTCGACGGGTCTCACGTTCGTGGCGGCGCACCTGGCAGCCATGGAGTGGGAAGTGAAGAGGCGGAACGAGGACTGGAAGAATATCGTGCGTGGCCTGGTCTTCTCGTCCGAGGTGAAGGGGAAAGCGACGTCGCTGTCGGCAGCAGGCACGGAAGAGAGACCGCTGCTGTCCATCTCGGCGCGTGATGCGTCGATATATAAACCGACCTCGCATCTCTTCGTGGCAGGCGATCTGAACTACCGCACGTCAAGCATCAAACCTGGTCCGGCGGATCACAGCGAAACGTTCCCGCAGCCGCAGGACCCAGAGGACCACGCGAATCATTGGACGAACCTCTTCCAGGACGATCAGTTGAACCAGGAACGCGGCGCGGGGAGGACGATGCACGGATTAATCGAGGCGCCCGTGACGTTCCCGCCGACGTACAAGTACTCGTCGAAGAAGCCGTTCATGAAGCCCGACGAGGAGCTATCGAGGTGGCACTGGGCAACGCATCGATGGCCCAGCTGGTGTGATCGTATCCTGTACCTGCCGATTCCCGAATGGGTGGTGAGAGAGCATCCAGAGGCGAGGATAGAGGTGCGGAAGTACTCGGCTCTGCCGTTGATGGATACTTCGGATCATCGAGCCGTGGCTATGGAGGTCACGCTACCTCTGATCCCTATCCCGGCTCCAGATGCAGAAGACGACGAGGAGAGTGCGGACCCTCGGATCAAGCCGCCCTTTGACATCGATCCGGATTGGAAGGCGAAGAGGGAGAAGGCCAGGATGGTCGAGTTACTGCTGGGCTTTACTTTTTACTTCACGACCACTTTGGAAGGCGCTGCGGTTCTTGCTGCGAGTGTGGCCGGCCTCGTGGGAGGCTTCTTCGTACTGAAGGCTATGTTAGATTTTTGATATTTACATGGAATATCTTTAGACGAGTAATGATGCATTTCCCTAGAGCTTATTATTGAGCTCCCGCATACCCCTCACTTGATGAACGCCTATATGCAACGAACAAAAGATAGAAGGCACTCTTGAAACTACTAAAAAAGAAAAAGGTACATGACTAACAAGTACATCGACTTGCGACCAATATAGAAGAATAATCAACGTAGAGATACTTTTAATTCTACCACAACTCCTACCATGGGTTACTAAGCCTAGACACTATCGAATATCGGGTTATCAATCCAACCAATACGTCAGTCAGTCGTTGTCCGACTCTCACATTGTATGTACAGATAAAAACACCGTAGCTACTCCAGATCCAACGCCCAATTATATCAATCAGCCCCCAAAACTCCTTGTGATATATACCCTCCCAAAACTCCGAGGAATGCAGGATCTAAAACCAAGAAAAGTTGTCATATGATACAACCAGCCATTTTCTTTAACCCATCACGCCGGACCAAATATGCAAAGATTACAGGGCTAAGCGCTTAGAAATCGTTAAAGCAGTGGTCGAATTTCTTTTGCATCTCGGGGGTGTATGGTTCGCGGCCTTCTTTTTCGTCCGGGTAGCTATCGAAACAGTTCGTTGGGGGTGGGATGATAGGTCCTCGGTATTTTCGATAGTAGACATCGTCCCAGTTGACGTCTCTGAAGAAGGGATGGTCCTTCACTCTCTGCGCTCCCCCCTTCATATTACCCAGTCGATAGGTTCGGTCCACGGTGCACAATTGAAGGATGATATCCTTCGCTTCGTCAGAGATCTGGGGGTCGGCGGGGAAGTGGACCGGCTTGTTGACGATTCTAGGTGCGCAAGTAAGATACATGCACTACATCCGTTAGAAGAATATTTGCTCACTGCTTGTAAATTTCCATGGGATTCGAGTTCCAGAATGGTGGGTAGCCCGTCAAGAACTCGTAGATCAAGATTCCCAGTGCCCACCAATCGACCGCTGTCGTGTGTCCCTTCGATTGGATTACTTCGGGGGCTAGGTATTCTGGCGTGCCGCACAAGGTATACGTTTCTCCTTGATTTCGGTCAATGCATGTTCCAATCTCCCTCTTTTTCGAAGATGGCTTACGGGTACCAAGTCGCTTGGCAAAGCCGAAATCCACAAGCTTGATATGCCCCTCTGCATCCAAAAGCAGATTTTCAGGCTTTAGATCTCTGTACGCAATGCCTTCTTGCTCGTGCAAAAATGAAAGAATGAGCACGATCTCGGCGGCGTAGAACCGGGCAGTGTTTTCGTCGAATCGCTTCGCCTTTCGCAGGTACGAGAATACTTCGCCGCCAGGGCAGTAATCAAGCTATCTGCGTCTTAGCCGTCTGTCATACTCGAGATCCAACACACTTACCAGCATGTAGAGGGAATCGTGGTCTTTGAAGGAGGTAATTAATGTAGTAATAAAAGGATGTCCGCAGACATCCTGGAGAACAGCACGCTCCGACCTCACATGGTCTACCTGCTTGAGCTTGATGACTACCACGGCATTAGCATCCACGGCCAACCTCGTCTCACTCCCGACTCACCTTCGACCTTCCGCAAGACTTTCAAGGCGAATAGCTTATCGCGATCCTCGGGTGATGGATGAGCCAGTCTCACCAGCCAGACTCTCGCAAAAGTGCCTATTCCCTCAAATCAGTATTTAGGCAAATTGAAAGGGCCCCGGTCGGCGACGTTCTCGATCAGACCATGGGCAAAGGTGTACCAACCCGTTCCAAGAGTCCTGATCAACTCAAAGTCAGAGATGCGCAAGCAATTGGTGACGCAGCCCAATTCCTTGTGCTTGGGGTCGCACTCTTTGACCTCTGCAGCATGGTGATTGAGGTGGGCGATGAGGGTTTTCGCCCGTGCTCGGCGTTCACCGAAAGTCATTGTAACGGGCGAAGTATGTATAGGTGAGAAGAATGGTTACAATGTGCTGGTGGGAGACGACGTCGTGGCATCCGCGAGGACTCGATGGTGGGGCTCCTTGTGCCTGGGAACGACGATCAGGAGCACACACGCATGGCCTGGGAGCAAGACTCGGTGGTGAGGATGTTGTTGTTATGTTGTTGTGGTGCAGCAGCAAAGACAATGATAAAGTCGGTCGGGAGATGGTTCACGGGGTTGGTTGGTAGTGGTAGTGGTGGTGGTGGTGGTGGTGGTGGTGACAAAGTTTGAGATGAGATGGAAGCTTGGAGGGATAAGGCGTCGAGGAGAGGAAGCTTAAAGCATAGTGGGGTGGGAGGGTGGAAGGGTGGAAGTGTGGAAGGGTTGAAGGCGCAATTGGGGGAGAGTCGTCGGTTTAACAGTGGCCGGTGGTGGATGACGTACCGGAGGAGAAGTCAAGAATCGGACAGGCCGTCAGAAGTTAAGAACGTGGGACTGGTCAGTTTAGTTTAGCACAAGCAAGCACATCCCACGGGGCGTGAAGAGACAATTGGGCAGCGTACAGTGAGTGGGCGGAGGTTGGTGGATGGGGATGGGGGGGTTGTGGGTTGTGGTAGTGGTTGTGGTAGTGGTAATGGTGGTGGGCGATGGGCAATGGGGCGTATAGTTGGTGGTTGGTAGTAAGTGGTGGTAGTAAGTGGTGTGTAGTTATAGGCAGTTATAGGTAGTTATAGGCAGTGCTAGGCAGTGCTAGGCAGTGCTAGGCGGGTAGCGATAGCAGTAGTGAGCAAGTACAGCGTAGAGATAAGCAGAAGATACGCTGTAAGTACTGTACAGCAGGCGAGTGGGGAGTGAGTGGGAGTCGCAGTAAGTAACCCAAACTTGCTTTTTTCTTCTTCCCCTCCCTCTCTCCCCCCCTCTCCTCCCTCAAAATGATATCTGATTCTTTGCATCTCAACCCGGGCCCGATGACACTGTATCATGTGTGTCAGCTGTATCAGCGTCCATGCTAAACGTTTAACGTTACCTGACGGAGCACTGACTGACTTCATACACTTTCAGACGAGGGGCTTTTCCTGAACGCTTCACGCTTTACGCTTTCTCGGTCCTCACGCCGCGGCTCCCACGTGAACGGCACAATATCCGCCTGGCGAATCGGCCCTTCAGGTATCATCTAGATCTCATTGGAACGAACTCACACTCTCTCTTTCATTCACTCACTCAGTCACTCACTCACTCAGTCACTCACCCACCCACCGAGCAGGTACCATTTTACTCGAGTGCGAGACACTTGCGCCTGCTGTTCCGCCCCTCGGCACCCAGGGTTCTTATGTTGTTCTTGTTGTCGCCACAGATCGCTTTACGTATTACAAAGTACGCGGTACGCACGACGCTGTACGCAAATCCAATCCCGTTCCTTCGGGATTCCACCGGATGTACGTCAGGCTGATCAATAGATGGATCCTGGATGCATCGATCGAGAAATACGGAGTGCACTTGGGAACTTCCCTTTTCAAGTACCAATTTCCAAGGCTGAGGAATATGGTGACAAGCACTTGGCCCACCAGCACTGCGCTGGGCTGAGAGATTAGCCGGCGGCCGTCGAGGGATTTTGTCTGATTCCTGTCTACTTCACCGATTGGACGGCACCTTACCAGTCTTGGATCTCTCCTACAACCGGCTTTGGTCTCCTGTACCTGTACCATTATGGCAGGTGATGTGATGGTGATGGCGGAGGTGGTGCTGCAGCATCAGAGAACCGCGGCTATTGCGCTCGCTGCAATTCGATATGCGAAGCGCTGCGTCGAGAACAATCAAGTGTTGGGGACCAGAGCTGCCTTCAAAAGGTATTCTCTACTCCGGTGCGGTGGAGAAACTCCATTGCCCCGGAATTGGGCGGAGAAGGATTACACGACAGGCATTTCCCCTCCAGCAACCAAGACTCGAGAACCGCATGGCACGCATCGGCACTTCGTCTTACTGCTCTGGTGTCCACTGCTTTTGATCACCAAGCTCTCGAGTCAGACAAGAGTCCTAGACATGAGGCAATTACAGTACGGCCGTGATGAAGATATGACCGTAAGGCAGCAAGTACCTTTCTATTTATACAAACCACGATCCGACCCTGCCACACACGTTCATCTGACGGTTTCATCCACCGAGGGAAGCGCGGTTTGATTGGCAATGTTGTCGTGGTTCATCAGCGACGGAGGTGCTCCCTCGCAATTACTTCAGCTGATTTCCGACGCAATTCACGAAAGTCCCAACGCAAATTCACAATCGTCGTCGCAAGCACCAGTAGCACCGACCCGCAAAGCCGTTCTTCATTCGCAGGCCTCGCCAGCTAGGTGCAGCCCAAGAAAATTGGCATGCTGGTGCGACAGGGCTAATGCTGTATTATGAAGATCCTGATAACACATCGCAAATCTTCTAGAAGACGCAAAGAACCTTTGCGGTCGCTAGTTGCAGCAGCCCTCTCTAACCTGCATTAGTGTATAGTGGGAGACAGCCGGTCATATCATATCAGACCGCACTGTCATCTAATGCGAGCTTGCCCCGACCTTTCCCGCATTTCATGCATTTTGACTTTGTACCGTTCATCACGAGTATCGAGTACTTGCGGTGTGGACCTTGTTGGTCTCGCGGCGGCGGTCAACATTGAAAGGCCCATTCGCAACTGTCTTTCATAGCCCTATTTCCTTGGGGACTATATTTTAGAAGTGAGAACGGGTTGTGGATTCGTGATCAGAATCAAAATCAGCCAGCTCGTAGTACGCGCACGTGTGAAACAGTTTTCATGTCAGGTCTCACAATCTCACAGTCTCACAGTGCGATGGTCTTAGTGTTGACCAACAACTCTAAGGTTTCTCAATAGCTTGAGGAACTCTTTAGCACTTGACTACTAAAAACTTGTCGCTAAAGAGGATGATTCTTCCATATGGATGTGGTATGTGAACTAGATTGTCACAAGCAACCTGTTGTCACAGCCATAGGTATGTGATTCAAATGGAGATAAATGATTATCGTATATTGCCAACCTGTTTTTTCTTCTTCTTTTTCGCTTTATATAATCTTCAAATAGAGAATGACGAGGTATAGGTATTTTTGTTATCTTTTCCTCGAATTCCAGCATATCATCCTCCAACACACCTCCACAGGGGGCAACTAGCTCCTTATATATACATGTATACAAACAAACAAAAACAAAAGGCAAAAGAAACATCTCATGATATATACGCTTACCTTTCCCTCCCTATCCTCTTAGCCAGTTTCTCCGAGCTCCCACCCTCGACCCTCTTCTTAAACTCATTCCAGCTCTGCTCTCTGCTCCCCCAGTCCCTCATCTGCGCCAGCATCCAACCCCAGCTCTGGTCCTCTCGAACCAGCACCTCGCGCCCCTCTCTCCTCAACCTCGCCTGCCGTGCAGCCTCCTCGCCCACGAGCTCCGGATCCTCCAGCGGCCGCACCCTCTCCCTCCTCCCCTGCGCTGCTGACACGGACATGCCCAACCCGCTTCTGAGAGGCTGCCCTCGCTCTTGCTCTTGCTCTGGGCCCTGCTCCCTCCCTTGCGATTGCGATTGCGATAGCGATAGCCGCCGCGACGCAACTGACTGATACTGCCGCGTCTGCATCGACGTCGTGTCCCGCGGCACACTGCAGTAATCACTCAGCGTGAGTGCCCGTCGTCGTCGTCGCGGCGCCGGCGCCCGCGGTGCTGTCGCATAGTTGGCTGTCGACGGGCTCAGCAGCGGTCCTGCGTTGCCAGACGCTGACGGTACGGCTGAGCGTGAGACTGGCTGGAGCGTCTCGTAGATGGGAAGCTCGGGCGGCGTCACTATCGAGCGGTATGTAGGTGTGTTTCTGTTTGTGCTTGTCTCTGTCTCCGTGTCTATCTCTGTGTCTATCTCTGTCTCTATGCCTGTGTCTGTGTCTGTTATCAAGGCTCGGAAGTTACATGTGCATGTTGGTGTTGGTGTTGGTGTCGGTGTTGGTACGATGAGGGACGTGTAGCTTGGTGCTGCGGACCGGATCGACATGTTGTCGACGTTTCTCGTCCCTGAGCTGGTGCGAGTGGGAGTGGGTGTGGGTGTGGGTGTGGGTGTGTAGGCTGGTGGGGGATCCATCGTACGGTGTTTGGGGGTTGAGGTTGGGGTTGATTGTGAGTTGAGTTAGGAGTGAGTGAGTGGTGGTGGTGAGTGAGGAGTGAGAAATGTCTCGAGGTGTTTTTCTTTCTTTCTTGATCTTTTGCTTTGCTTCTTGTCTCCTCTCGAGGTCGGTTGAATCAGTGAGTGACTGAGTGACTGACTGACTGACTGAAGGAATCAGTAAGTGAATCAGTGAGTGACTGATAAGAGTGCTCCGAGATGTCTGAGTATAATGGGTTTGCAATCGATTTAGGTAAAGGAAGAGAGAGAGAGAAAGGCATCCGATGTTATTGATATCAGCTATTTCTTTCTTTCAGATATTGACTCGACCGAGATCCCCCCTCTCTCTCAATCATATAACGCGAAATGAGACGAGACGGCATGGTATGAGCCATGTGGATCCGTTCTGTAGTTACCCTCTTAGGTATACATGTGATAGACGTAGTGCGGGGATCCGGTGCGAGCAGCCATGCCCAGTGGGTTTTTCTTCGCGCAGAGTTGGAAAACAGCCTAGGTCTTCTTTCTCTTCTCGTTTTGCCTCTTGATGCTGGACGGATGGATGGTCTGGGATGGCTATTGTCTGCGCGAGGGCCTAGATCTTTGGGATTGGATTTGGAAACCAGCAGCTAGTAGGGTGGACGGTTTTCTTTTGGTACTCTGGTGTTGTTGTCTGTGCAAAGTCAGATTCTCCTTCTGGATTCTGGATTCTGGATTACAAGTACAGGTTTTCCTCTTTTGGCCACCTTTTTTTTGGGTCTGGTGGTCTGGTACCCATCACTCTTGTGAATGAGGGAGGCGGATGATAGACTTTGGCGGAGGAGTTCATGGTGCGTATATTAGATTGGAAGCAGATGAGCTAAGCTGGGACAGTAAGGTAGGTATTTACGTGCATAAAATGTAGATGCGTCCAACCATCTCGTCGAGTATAGCACGTATTAGTTTGACTATTTGAGGTAGATAAGTTGCTTGAGGGTTGGGGTATTCAATAGTTGAACTTCTATAATGGTAGTGTTGTTGGCGGCGGAGATATTTTCACGGGTGGCAGAGTTGGTCTTTAGGACCGGGAAGTTATAAGGATCAGAAATGGCCAAACAGTGCGCAACTTAGAAACAGCTGGATGATCAATTCAGAGATTGGAATGATGAGGAATTAGTGGCTTTTTTTTGCTTCGAGGTAGCATTGAAGAGGGATAGCTAAACTTATGGAAATAGCCATAAGACAGGAATAAGAGTTTCGTAGATAGCGTTCTTTCGCAACCCTGAATTCGATCCTTCCACTCTGAAGGCCCTATTTTAACATCATATCGCTACCATGATAGAAATGCCTGTTAGCAATAGTGTTTTGTAGACTATAAGTAAGACTGCCGTTTTAGTACTTGGTTTAGAAGTCAAGGCCCATGAGTATGGATTAAATAGTGGCGAGGTTTTTTTTTGGGAAATGTTCCAGGTTATCGAATTTCAAATTTCAAATCCATTATGATCATTTGTAGGAACTGATGATATCCCTGGAAAGAACAAAGATGCAGTGAAAAAGAAAACTGCGTGAATCTTTCCACATTATCAATTGGAGATAACGAATTTACGTGGTTGCCCTTTCCATCTCATAATATAAGAGGGTGAGTGAGATGATCCAAATACCGTAATACTGTATCAGAACTCGTCATATTCAACAAACACTTGATTGACATCTATTTATTTGCAACACTTGATCTTTTCTCACTCACTACGTACCCTATAACTTGGGTGTTGCATATTAGACCATCCTCAAAATCAAGCATCGTGTAAATCTTCTTTCGGGCATCAGAATTCCTGAGCCATTTCTGAGGCCGCTAATCGCAATCCTGTGGAGCGTGACAGCATCTATAGAAGTACAAGTATCGGATTTTTCGCCGTCTTCTAATCAATGGTCAATCCTGAACTAATTTTTTGGTTGCTTCCTGGAGCAAGTTCATCATAAACCGTATACAAAATACAATCAGTAAAAACCTTCCAGTTGTGATATAATGTTCTTGATCACTACTCTAAGACTGGTTATAATTCTGAGTTGAATGCTTGATTATGCAGTGAAGTGTTCTACTTTGCAAGTATACAGGTTTTGACATGTGTAGATGATTTTCTAGACAGTACGCGTTATTGCCTCACATATTCTACGATGTGCTATGGCCATGGAACTATCACCATTAGTACTTCTGTCGATTAAAGCATTATGTATATGCTACGCTTGAATATTTATGACAGCCCCCGGCTTGCCATCAAACTGCATAAGCTTTGCAAAATCATGCCGAACCGTTCGAGCGATCAGAATTCAGACCATCAAGCTTATTTAAAATGTCGGCTGGGTTCCGGTTCGTCGATCTCTGAATCGCTGCAATGACCTCACTATCATGCTAGCTCGCATCGGGTATCAGAGACACACACCGGATGGTTTTGTTTCAGACCTACCAAAAAGCCCAAAAATGATTGGCTTCCCAACATGAGACGATCAATACCGGTTGCGACACCCTAACCACCCACACAAAAACCCACGCTGTCGCTTGACAGGACGATGCTTATTCGCCGTCGCAACATCTCGACAGGTCAGGATTGAGTTGTGTAATGTAGCAACTGAGACACCGAGATCAGACTGCATAGCAAACGTAGACGGCTCGCAAAATTTGTGAGTCTCCGAACCTGAGAGATCGGAGTATTTGCTGTGGTTGTGATCTGGCGTACCTTGATTCTAGCCAGTAAGATGTTGCCGTCGCAAGAGAAGTTAAGCGATCGCAGTTATGCCACTTGATATGCGTAGCTGATGCGAAAGTCGTCTTATGTTCTGACTGGAGATTCGATAGTTCCATTATATTGCAATGCCTTCAGTGAAACTCCGTGGTTTGCTTCGAAAACTCCTGTCAAAAAGCAGGGCACCTTGTGAAGAAAGGGGGTCGAGGAACGGGGGGATAATTGCGCCGCAAATATAACTCGATTTTGAGTTGGGAATGGCCCTGAGATAAGTAGTCAGAAGCTCGCATATTCTTCCAAGTCTTGCGAGCTTACTCTTCAATTTTTCAATCTGGTCCCGTTCTACACAATAAACTCTCCATTTCCTCGGTACGAGGTAAAATCTCTGGCGATGCGCTACTATTTCATCAGTCTTTTCCCATTCTGTGCTGCTACCATTTCGGAACGTATTCGGATTGATGTTGGTTCAAACGGAGCGCCAGCACTAACATACACCCCCGACACAGTAACAGCAAAAGCCGGAGATGTTATTGACTTCCACTTCATCGATGAAAATGTTGTATCAAGTGTTCTAAAAGGGGTTGTGGACCAACCTTGTATGCCTTCAACCGACGCTGGATTCTTCAATTCGGCACCTATTCTGGGAGATCCAACAGGGGTACGAATCACCTACCTGTATCTCACCGATCTCAACTAAAACTAAAGCAGAGCAATGTCTTTTCCGTCAATGTAACGAGCGACGAACAAATGATTTTATACTGTGGGGTAGCAGCACACTGTAAAGCAGGCATGGTCGCTATCGTCAATCCAGAAAAAAGAACCACGTTGAAGGATTATGCTGAGGCTGCAAAACTCGTCAAGATGTCGGTCGCTCCGCCGACAATGTCTGGAGGAATATTCACACCCGGAATAGCAGGTGGACCTGTTGGTGGCCCGCCGCCAGGTGCAGGTGCTGCACCTCCGATGTCTCCTAGTGCTTCAGTAGCGAGTAAGTTCCTACTTCAAAGCTTTCGATTGTTACTTACACAATCTTACCAGCATTACCCGCTACAACTCTGACCACCGCAATAACCAAGAGAACGAGCTCTTAACGAAATGTTTCTTAATAATCATCCCCCGAAGCAAGTACTTGTCATTTCGTGTATTTTTGCGCAAAGTTTTGGGTTTTAGTGTTGGAATTTGGTGTTGGAGGTTGGTGTTTGCGAGCACAGATGGGTCAGCCCAGGTGACTAAATGTATTAATTTGAGACTGGGTTTTTTACGATTATCTAAATTTATTACCAAGGCAGTTCCATGATCGAATTGCAATGTCTTTCTGCGGTCAATCTGGTGTAACCACAAACAAGCGAGCGATTGGATTGGCTCGCTTAGTAAATAGGGGCATATTCTAAACTCGACCGATTACTTCAAACCCTTTCTACTGTTGAGTGAAGCACCTCAATGAGAGTTGAAACGCAAAAACGTGCTTACTACAAGCTGTGTGATTGGTACAAGTCAATGATGTCATGCTTACTATGATGCGGGGCTCACAGCCTTGCATATTTAGTATTGCATTCTTCCGTCACAATTTTCTCGCCAACACAACTCCTTCCATTCTACACATTCGTTCCTGTCGTCGAAGTAATCTCGTATGATATCCTCTCAGCGCGCATTTTGTTATTGAGAACGCCTGCTAGATGTGTCTTAGTGACTCACCAAGGCGGTTCGCCCAGCTGGTGGACTGAGTTGAGTTAGGCAAAACAAGGCAACAGGCAGCCTCGGTGAGCAAGATCAGCTAGCCGGTCTGCTCTGCACTTTAAATGGTTTCTTTACGGAGTGAGACGGTCCATCTGAAAAAGTCGGTGAAGAAAACTCTGCACTCAGTAGTGTATGATGTTGTTAGTTCAAGAAGGCAGAAAGGCAGTGCTTTGATACCTTTGTGAGCATCAACGTGGTAAAATCGCAGGCGACGTATAGCCAGTGAGGGATTTGAAAAGGAAGACGGAGGTTATCCTGGGGCTGCGGTTTAACCAAGGCGCAGCACGGCAGTCTTGAAGGCGGAATATGTTACGTATATCAGTCCCTGTGAGCTTACACGCTCAAGTGTACCCGACTTGTGCGATATCACCGCGGCTTGTATGTGGCAAATGTTTGAGCTTTCTGATTCTGAAAGTGCCGTGCGAGGGTATTATAATAAGGAGGCTGTGGTGCCTTCCAAGGCAATCACTCTCCCTATTAAAACCAGCCTCTGGCGTCACAGGCTCAATAAGCTTAAAATGATGCTTATCAAACTGTGGTTTGAACTGGTAATCAGGATATTAGTCTTTTTTCTGTCTCTCGGAGCAGATTTCTGCAATATTCTGCCTTGTTACTGTTACGGATTATGGCAGAGTTGTAGCACAGAGTGGTGCTTAGCCCGGCTCGACCTAATATTGTCACTTTAACGAGTTCAGATTTTTGCTAGAAATCTAGCATTCATGCTTGACAGAAGCGTGGATAAAGATAGAGAAAGGATTCAATTTGAACTGCGAGTTTCTCCTGGGTATATAGATGCTGCGCCTTGTCCTTAGACACCGTTACTATCCAATATCCAATAACCGTCCCAAAATCGAAAATATCTCCCAATGACCGGCAAACTAATCAAGTTCAAGTATCAGAATCTCCGAACTGACGGGCGCTCGTTGTATAGATCTGAATTTCGTGATAAGTAAACTACCAAATGCCCATGATAGGTAGTTACTTACCTAGAGGGCAGTTCTTCTCTTGTGTTCTTCCAATGTGCAACCTGAGCAGCGTGTATGGCGACAGCTGAACTCAGTACAATCGAGAGTGTAATCTGTACTGTATGGGCCCTGAAGACAGTGGCAACAGAACCACACCCAGAAGTATTCGAATTTTGGTGTCTCTTTGCTGCTTTTGGAGTGATGGTGGTGGCCGTGTGAGCTTGAGCTCTTGCTGTGATGTCCGTCTTTGCCCATGTTGAGAGAGGTAAGAGGTGAGTCGAGATGAACAAAATTGGAGTTTGCTATGTTGGAGAATTCAATTGCTAATTGAAGAGTGTATTGCAGAGTAGGAAAAGGAGCGGAGGAAGTGGCAATTTATCTACTTCTCTCACGATAGCTTCAGGGCGACGCTTAAAGTATACTCAGCCATCGACTACACTGCCGCCCGGACAGCCCATGTCAGGCGAAAAGAAACTCCCATGAAATAATGCCCTTTTCGTGCCACTACAAAGAAGGGCAAACCACAGATTTCTGATGTCAGAAGCTCCTTATCCAATACAGATAACATTTCTCTCGGCTCGGGTGGCGCAGGTTCAGCTCGGTACACGTTCCGGTGTGTAGTTCAACCATATGATACGCCTGGAAGAAAAGGCAGAATATCTAGGGCTTCGTTGTGTTCGGTGAAAAGATAAATCACTGGACCAGAATTGTTCTTCGTGCCTTCTATGCCTTCCATGTGTGCTTTTCTATATTGCCCAAACAGGGCTTAGACCAGGGGCGACAAGGGCGTTGCAGTGCTACCCTCGAAGCCGTCGCCGTTTGAAGCCACGGCTTATGCAAGACATCGACGGCTCGTGACGATGGGGCGCAGAATAAGTTGAGACGAACTCTGCTGGCACCATTCGAGATTATCATGTTCCTGGAATGATACATGGTCTACGCCCTTCACAATCCACTCGCCGGCACGCATGAACCGGTACTTCAGAATAGCTCTATACCGAGAACGACACGGACAACCCCGAAAATAAAGGTCAAGAATGGCTTCGTGTGGGAGTAAGAAGAGTCATAGCTTAAAAATCAAGATAATGGAACGTCACGAGATATGTTAAATGCAAATGATTGAGGAGGCGTATGCATGGACTTTTGGAGATGAGTGACGAGATTTCACCGCTCAAGTATAGAGAGACGTCAATATCATAGGTTCCAATGTTGAAAAGTACGTAACAAGAAGTCCATATCTCGATAGTACAGTGTTAGATCAAATATTCTGGCGGCTGATGTTTTGCGAAAGTAAAGAAAAGGAGAGATAGCAGATAATTCTAGGTTGATTTGATGATAGAAAAAAATCCAATTCGCCGCGTTGTCCATAATCCTAAAACAAATGCAAGAACAAAACAAAAAATAGAAATGAGTCTAATCTGCAAAGCCGTATCCCAACACCCTCTCGCCAGTAAATTCCAAATTGCGTTAATGTTACAGCTATATAGAAGCGATCCCAACAACACGAACGCCGAAGTCCAATTTCCATCCATCCTTGCACAACATAAAGGACTCAAGAAGGTTTCCGCAAAAGAATGATTCGCAAAGAATATGTTGAAAGCAAAGAAGCTTGCAAGTTTTCAACGCCTGAAAATTATCAGTCACTAAGATACAAGGAATAATAAAGATATAGAATATCACTGACTTGGATCGGTGCGAGCTTTTTGAGCCCTTGGACTTGGAGTCCTTGTGGTCTCTGGTTTCTTTATGCACCACCTGAGGAAAGACCTCCTCTGTTACGCAATACGTACAGCGAGTATGCATACAATTGAAATTGGGACATTGCTCGATTCGCACCGTCATGCCACCCTCGCTGCAGTTATGGCAGTACCATACCCAATTACTCTTATTGACAGGCGACATTATAAAGTACTGGTAGGAGAGGTAGTGGATATATGTTTACCGATTATTTTGGTGAGAACTGTGGAGAATAAGTGAATAAAGGAATCAGGAAAATTGCCTGATCAAACTGATTAAACAAAAATGAGTGCGGCAATCCTCTCACATATAGACCAACGGCATGAAGGGCGAGAGGCCTTCAACAAATGACGAAAAAGACGGAAAATGCCTCAGTAAGAAGCCTTGAGGGCATCGCCACCCACCAAACCAGCTAAGCTGGGAGAGAAGGGTGGATCAGGGCGAGAAGGGCGAACAAGGCAAAGATCTCACACCGGAAGTAGCGTCACGATCCGGAGAACAGAGGCCTCAACTTACACACCACGAAGGGAATTACGAGGCCTCTCATTTAGCTCAAAGCTAATAATTTGGTCGAGTGACTCGGGTAGGCCTCCCAACTGCTCCTCGGTTTTGTGATGATCGATCAGGTAATACATGATAAGCGAGCCGGCCGGGCGATGGGCTCCGGGCTGTGCTCAGAAGTACAGACTCATCCGAACTTGATTAAGAGTAAAGGAAAACCCGAAATGATTCATACTCTAGCATGTAATAGATTAGAATTCGGTGTGGGTAAAAAAATGAGGCGACCCTTGTCTTGGTACCTCTCACCGAAGGACCGCCAATCAAGCGAGGGCAGAAAGCTTGCTCGTAAGGCAGCCACTAGTGTAGGAACCCGCTGCTGATTCGACACCCTCTTCTTTTTTCTGTTGTTTAAACAGCTTGGTCATGAGATCATATCTGTCCCAGCAAAATGCATGGCAGATCATAGTGGTCGTCATGTCCACGTGTGCGAACCTGGGTACTTGGGATTATGCAATGCAACCTACCATCTAGCCTTACGAACCACTCGATCGAGAAACTCAATTCTGAGTAAATTAAAAACACTTGACCTATACTAGACATTATCATGTTATATTGCGATATTTTGAAAACGTTCAATGCAGTATCACATCAATGATTTGCTGCTAGCACCCTCGTCGCTTACGAAAGTACCAAGCAATAATTGGTTGGAGCTAATTGAGGCCTTGAAAAACGTCAAGAGACAAGTCAAATTAGGCGAATGATTATGAATGGTAGGTAATAAGCGCTATAAAACAAGAAGGCTAAAGCAAGAATAAAAGGCGACTTTTGAAAGACCGGAAAATCAAACAAGTCAATATGCCGTACCCCGCGTACCCCGCTTATGATGCACTGCACAAGTATTGAACGTACACCTCGATGCTGACAAAGTATTTAAACGAAAACCCAAATGCATTACCCAAATCATATTGTACAAGTCTGTATATAAAAAAGCTATCGTAGCTCTTTTCATTCTTAATGTGGCCGCTCTAAGTCACCATCAGCGACTATAGCAAGGAAAGTTTCCATACCCAGCTAGACCAGAAAGTTTGAGACAAGGCAACGCGAACATACCTTGAAATACGGTCAACCAGTTATTTCACCTCTTTTGTTGATAACGACTTCTTCGTGATAACAGTTTCCGCAACGTTGGTGATTGCAATGAAAATCTGTACAATGTGTGGTATTGAGACCCATTCCATCTCGACCGCCACACCTGCAGCAATACCAAACAATGTAAACTTGGCTAGACCTGCTTGAAGACTTGGTTGAAGACTTGTGGCCCTTGTCTCGCTTAGAATGGTGTTTGGAACTTGACGAGCTGGACGGCATTATAGATGAATTTTGAATGTAAGCAGATGATATCGAGAGCTTATGTTCTTGCAAGAATTTTGATTGTAGCTTTGCCTATGTAAACCAGGGAAGGACACTTGTGTGATTTTAAAGCAGGTAGAAAGAGCTTCAAATAGAAATGTGGGTTCGGTGTGATTGAACCCGCCGCCCAGCGAACAACTGTATAATTGCTACTGTAGGGCACCACAATATAATCCCCTTAGACAATCCTAACGGTAAATTTTTTTTTGAAACATCTTTACTGGGAAACAAGAGCAACAGTTGACACAGCTTGGTCCCATCGTGCCCTGCATGGAATTTCTGAGGCAGTGCTATTTGTTGGGGTTGAAGGGCGACATAATTTCGGGATTAGGCAGACATTGTATCGCGCCCGATTACCCAAGGATATATGAATTCTGTAACAGAGGGCGCACAATATAGATTACCAAGAGATTCGGCGAGGGCGGGAACTGTAAGCACCGAGTTGGACTAACAGAGATTAGCTCTATAAGTATCTGCTCCCCAAATCTATAAACATAACCAACTTGCCTTTGTTATAGGAATAACTCTGGAATGATAAGAATAGTTGCTAATAGTTTGCACAGACTTTAGAATAGTTTATTTGCAATATTTTATTTGTAAATAATGGCCATTTAGCTTTAGCGGACCAAGTTAGGCGGATCATAAATTCTCTCATTATTAAAGAAACCTGGATATACCTTTAACCTAGCGAGGGGGTTGGTACATGAATAACTCAATAAAGAGCCTATCTTAAACCATAAATATCAATCAAATAAAACCATTCGATTATAAATAGCTCAATTCAAAATTTCAAACTCATTTAATGATTATATAATGATTGACACTTTATAGTTCGGTCTACTAAGGTCAGTACCACTCGTGGCATTGCAACCTAGTTGAGTGGTTGTGTACGGTTTGAATATTACAAACATGGCAATCCCTTTTGGATATGTTATCTTTGAATTCAAGCTAGCGAGGTTGAAAACTTCGAGTAATAATAATAATAAAGCTTCAACAGCACACGCAAACATCCCAAAGAGGCGCCAGAGAAACCAAGCACGTTGACCCACACTTTTGAATGAAATAGTATGAAGGCCGAAGTAAATGTCTAAACCACAGGAAGCAAGTAGAGGATCCTACTCCTAGTCTCTCCCCCCTCCCTCCCTCCCTCAAAAACAATGAAAGAAAGACGCAAATAAACTTCAGAAGTACACTGACAAAATGAACTGAAGATTGGAAAAAGGAACCAGAAGACCTAAACAAAGGAATAAAAAGAGACAAGACAAAAAGCGGCCAAAAAGTCATGATATTGATACAGGGAAAGTAAGAAAGAACATCGGAGGTGGTATTCATAGAAATATTTCTTGTTGATAATGGAATGCGAGGATGATGTTGAGGGTAGTACGACAAGGAAGGGATGAAGCCGAAGGTATGACGAGGTGAGTCTGAGATTTGTGTAGCGGTGATAGTGCAAGTACCGAACTGGTCGGCAATTGCTGAGAGCTGTTAGCTTTGTACATTGATTTCAGTAAAGTCAAATTCACCAAAATTGCGAAGTTTATCGACGAACTGGCGTCTTAACTTCCTCCAATGGACAATATTCACATCTTAAATGAGTACAGCCGGGACAATTCAGAACGATATTTGTCGACATGCCAGCATTCTGCATGCAGTTACAGCAAGTCCACGTCCAGTAATAATTGTACTCTTTCTTCGAGCTGCTACGATCCTTTTCTTTTGAGGAATGATGCTTCGATTTATGGCTCCTGGAATCGCCAGCTTGGAGTGACCGCTTTGGTGTTGATTTGGAGTTCATTGCGACGATTCGGCTTGGCTAAACTTGAGAACAAGTATTGTATGTCCGAGGAGGGTCAAATGCTGACTGATATGTTGGGATATTTGATTGTAAACCTGAGATCTGTGCAAAATAACTTGAATTATATTTGGTGAGAAAGTAAATGAGATTCCAACTCTTTATATTTATATGCTTCATCCCTTGCTCTACTCGATCTGCCCTGTGAATAGTACAGCCCATAGTTTCTATACACATTTGCTGCCTTCGATTGAGCCCGAACTAACGAGAGCCACAAATGATACAGTTTCAGTCCAGTAATGCTTCTTACTGTGTTGATTCGATGTCGACATGCAAGTTCAAAGTGCTTCCTGACCTGTCAAACGCCTGGCCTTAGACTTCCAAGGCGGCGATTAAGTGCCGCTGTGCTTAGATGCTGATGTGACTCGAAAAAGGGCATCGATAATGACGAAAAACCCTCAAGGGCGTGGGGGCTGAGGGACCAAGAAGTCACTTGATGGCAGTTGCGAATTAGCATTCAACTATACTCCCAACGGCAGACCGGGGCCCTCTGATACCAGGCGATTAGCTGGGCACCCAGGCAGATAGCGAATTGGTGTAATTTCAATGTTAGAAATAGTTGATTGGCTTCAGTCGGTGACCGCATCTGGGTAGAGACTTGTTCATTGTCGGGTTCCATCGGTGTATCAAAATGACAGGCTTTGATTCTGATGACTCGGGATAAGCAATGAGTCCCATGCAAAGGTATCTGATCTCTTCAAGGTCCAAGGTCCAAGGTCCAAGGAATGAACGGGAGTTAAGAAATGCTGGCTGTGTGCATGGTAAGGCTGCAGTCATAAGGCGTGCATACTCGGCTCAGCAATTGGCCAAAGGCTAGCTTTTTTGCAGATGAAACTTTCCCAAACTGTGGGTCACTAATAAACCCAAACCATTTGCCCTGATGTAGCCATAAAGAAGAGGTGCTTAAGTTTGTGGCTTGCAGGGGGCGTTGAGGCTCTAAAGCATTGAGTCAGCCCCTTCGGCAGTGTTGCCTAGGAATCATGAGGCTCTGCGCAAGCAGCCGAAGCAACTCCGGGGCAACGATGAGGTGGCTGCGCAATACATCTCGTAAGCGTGGGTTGATACCCTAGTATCACAAGGAAAAACTCGAAATGCCCCCCGCTAGCTAAGGAGGACTGTAATTGAGAGAAAAGGGTACAGTCGGCAGGCAGCAAGAGTGTAATAAGTTAAGCGAATGTGAACTCCTGTTGACTTGGGTGAACAGTGAACACTCAAGGCTATGTCTTGACAGAGCAGCGAAGTCTGCTATATGTCGTATGGAATTGAAATGGGCCGAGAAGTTTTGTCGTGTTCAGAAGTCGATGTGTTTCTGGCAATTTGATCGAACGAAATTTGTCCAATAGAATGGATCTGTTCGTAGCCTTGCCTAGAAGTTCTTGGCAAGCCGAATGCGCCAAGAGTCGAGACAATAATCAGCGTTCTGCAATTCAAAGCACGCTGTTTCGTCGTCAATTTGATGTTGTTTTAAGGTTTCAGACCTTGATAAAAGACCTTGTTGTAAAGAATGATTATCTCAGCCTTGCAATACGAGCGAGCCAGATATGCTGCTTGGAACTGGTTTTTCTCGTCTTGTTGATCTTCAAAGACGATATCATGCGCCAACTTAGGTGTATGAATCGAATGCAATAAGGCCTTGGTCGTTGTTAGTCCCTAGTATCCTCGATGGATGACTACTTGTTCATACGTGTCGACCCCTGGACTCATTTGCTTCTTAGATACAATATCCCGCGATCAATCCAGAGGAATTACAACAGGAGCGAGGTGCCTGAGTGGAATGATAAACAGTCGCATCGATAGAAAGTGTATGGCTGTTGAGAACCCTTAAAGGCATATCTGCTGTTGAGATGTTCGTATTAAGATAGTGTAGATGAGGTACGAGAAGCTACGCTGTTGTTGAATAACTGCAAAATGGTTAACAAGAATTCTTAGTAAAGTAGTCGGGAGCCGACATAGAGAGAGATGCTATGAGCTTACTAGTGTATGCGACTCCGAGAATAAGGGGTGCCGGCTCCTTTTATAAATAACGCCAGCCTTCAAAACTACCTGATGGGAGTAAGGCACAAAGAGCTCAAGCCGCTTTGCAAGTCAGCAGAGCTTAAAATGCAACCATCATTTCTTAAAGCAAGACATATTCTCTAGAGAGCCTCAAAGCCTTGCCTGGTTAAAAGATAATGGTTGCAAGCCTTTCCTTAGCCTCTACATTATGCATGGAATAGTATACCTCATATACAAGGGAACTCCCTGTGCCGTTAATTCTAGAATCTCGGTGGCAATCGAAGTCTTACTTGCTTACCACACTTGGTTTAAACATGAACCTCCTACATCAAACTACTTTTGAAAGGGGAAAGAGTCTAAAATCTTGAAAACGCTCGTTTTCAAGACGCTGTCTCAACTAGACTCGGAAATTCTACGCACTTGGCTTAATGGGAAACCAGCTGCACTCGCAGAGCAAAGCATATCGATACAAGGACTAAGAGGACACGCTGGGCAACTGGGTTGCTTTGTGAAATTTTAGCTCGTGCCACTATCAGCCATCATGACAATGTGGTTCCATAGTCATCTATGATGTCGAGGGTCTGTGGGGGCCCTATTTCTTAATCGAGTCATTTGCAGCTAAGATGGTGTGTAGTTCGCCATCCACTTCCATATCTCTTGGTCAGTTCGAAGGATTCGAGAGCCCGGGGCACTTTAAGGCTCCAGAACTTGTGATGGGTGGTTGACTAGTGTTATCTCAGAATTACCATGGCAATAAAATCTCTTCCAAGAATGGTGGTTTGATGTGGCTCCAAGTGCTCGCAATTGACGAATAGCGTTGTTAGTGTTGATTGTTGGATGATCGGAAACGAGGATGAGGCTGCGAACAATCCACGATGCCAAGAAAACGTATTGGTCACATGATGTACCGCTGTCGCTGCGCATCTCTCACAAGGTAAGAGCGCCTCACCTTTGTGAGCGTTTACATCTGGTACCTCAGCGTTTGGCGTCATGCACTCTTACAGTATGGAGGATCATATTTGTACACATTCTTTGCTGCCATAATATCACTTACCGGCGCGCAACCATGCAGACCAAGGCGGAGAAGAGTAGACTTATTGTCAACATTTGGACTGCGCGCCTCATTCCGTTGGTACTTACAGGAGTTGTTGGGTATGCAACTTATGTGCTGGTAGCTTTGCTTTGCGGTAGGTTCCCTTGGCTACTCTACTATGATGGATTATTGTGCTAATTAGTAAATCTACAGTCAATTACCTCTTGGTCAAACATGACGACAAGCGCGCCGCAATTCCAATCTTAGTTGTATATTTTATACTATTCTTTTTAATGGCTACATCGTTCTTCCGTACACTATACATAACGACATTCGATCCACCATATTTACCCCTTGGCGACGGTGCCCTTGGTCGGAATGAAGAGGCGCAACCAGAAAGAGATGAGGATATCGAGATGCAAGGACACGAATACCGCTCTACAACTCGGGAACTGGGACCGGAACGCGATAACTATATTGCTCCCGGTCTGGAGGAGTTTTACACCAAAGAAGTCTTCCGTATCGAGACCGATGGGAAGCCGAGATGGTGCTCGCAGTGTTGCAATTGGAAGCCGGATCGCACAAGTCACTGCAGTGATGCTGGGCGTTGTATCTACAAAATGGATCATTTCTGTCCTTGGTAAGAGAAGCGAGGCTCTTTTAGTACAGCGTATATGGCTTGAAAATTAAATTGACGTATTTATAGGGTCGGCGGTCCTGTAGGGGAGACAAACTTCAAGTTTTTCTTTCAGTTCACAGCGTATACTGCCCTGTACTGCACACACCTCCTGGTTGTTATGTCATTTTATATGGCACAACAAATCAGGAACGAGGTAAGTAAAGCGAGAAAGACATTTGCTTCCGTGTCTCGGGTGCGATCCTGACGGAATCTTGTGTTAGGATGAGACATATAACAGACACTTTGCTGCTATCATCGGACTGTGAGTGAGCTTATGATGTTATGTCATACCGCATATATACTTACAAACTTTCTACAGTGCTGGATTTTTTGGAATGTTTACTGCTGCTATGACTGGGACCAATATCCCACTCGCCCTCAGAAATGTTACACAAGTCGAAAACCTCAACTCGCGTACGATGATTTATAACCTCGCAGTCCTAGTGCCTCCGAGGGAAGAACTTGCTAGAATAAATCCGGAAGCAGCTTCCCGATATACGTACCCAATAATTACATATCCATTAAGCACGCCGCCTCCTAGCCGAAGCACAAACGTCCCTCCTGGAAACAGTTCCCATGGACATGTCCAACTTTCTCGTCCTATACCTCTAGGTGAACAACACTCTTCGATAGAATCTACATCTTCAAGAGATCTCAAAGCAACTCGGACTTTTGCAATTCTTCAAACGCAAGCAGGAGACAACCCCTGGGATCTGGGATCTGCGTTCTTAAATTGGGAAGCCTTAATGGGCACATCTGTCTTGGACTGGTTTCTACCTATTCGTAGGAGCCCATGTTGTAACCACGAGGATTCAGAAAGTTATTACGCTCTCGGTCCTGCCGTCGATCTTTTGCGCGCCAACATGTCATTTATCCAATCTGACCACATTCGTTTCAAACGACCTCATCCTCGACCAAAATCGCGTGAAAACAGAAATCAGACTAGGCTCTGTCCCAGACCTTCTAATCCTGAAGAACTGAGACAGGTGCTTTAGAAAAGACTGCACATTGCATAGATACATACACTCGATAATGAGCATGGGATTTGGCGTATGAATGGCTGCACTGTTACATTAACTCTTCTTGTTCATTGATCTTGTTATTCGTGTTATTGGAATCACTGGGGTTTTGCATTGGTTCAAAATACATCAACTTGGATTCTGTCGAGTTCTTTGTCGGGCACTCTTTTAATGTCTACTTTATGCATTGTACGGCGTTTGAAGACTTTGGAGAGCAACACAGTGTCCAACAAGTTAATAGTAGCGGTTGATAATACTGAATAGACGTAAGTTTTTATGATTCATGCACATGCCTACATATTGGAACTTGAGCCTGGACTTGTGCGTAACTGAGTACTGCAATTTGCTTCAAAGGTTCAACTTGATAGCATCCATCAAAATATGTTTCAGTGGGTAACACATCGTTTGGGGACTTTATGCACGTGATCACTATTTTTGGAGCCGGTGCCTGCAAGTCACACAAAGCTGTTACAAATGGAAGTCAGCTTCATTCCATCTTCCAACAACAACACAACTCAACCCGGCCTATATGACTGTGACACACTAAACTACACAATATACCTAAAGATTAGGAAACAGGAACGTGCTCAAATGGTGCGCGCCTGGCCCCGGATATCATTGCCTTCGAATTGCCTTCGAATTGCGGGCTTGTCGATACGACTATCTCAAGCGCGACTAGATGATGTTCTGGAAGGGGAGCCATGAACAAGAAAGCCTACCTAGGTAGAGGATGAAACAGGTCTTTGAGCCACTTTGAAGTGCCTTTGAGCTACCACTCGACACATCTACCATCAGCTCAAACACTTCTTTAATTACGCGTCAACAATGGAGCAAGCGGCTTTAAATCCCAACACTCGTTAGGCAAACCTGGCTTCGCATGGTGGACATGCCTTTGGCCATTCGAAAGGGATGAAAATCAATACATAAAAATGAACTTCGAGATTTCTGTTGCCTTTGATACCATAACCAGGCTTGTTGGGGTTCCAAGAAGTAGGACGCTTATGAAGGAAATCAACATTGCTAGGTACTCCCATGTCAACATCATTGGAGATATAAGCCTGGACCTACTACCGGAATTGGAACATTTCGGATTGACGAATGAATAAACGCTTGGGAAACTAGCAGAGATCTCTCGACATCTAATTCATTGCTTTCCTGTGATGCGAGCGAGATCAGGCAGTCCTAGTGTCTAGAAGACGAATGCACCGAAGGAAAACAGTCCGGCGCCAGGAATTATCTTTGTATCAAAGATCGAACAAGCAAGCTTAGACTTCACTATGAGCTTTCACAATCCCTTCATTTCAAAGTTACCGTCAAAAACAAAGTGCCGATACTCAACGAATCTCTTCTAAACCGAAAGTCAAGTAACAAGCATGTTCGCTATATAAGGAAAGGAAGAAAGAAAAAAAGACAAAAAGACAAAACCTTGATGACGAATAAGAAACATCGACATCGAAAGAAACAAGGATTAGACATAAACTTGTGTGCGCGCTTTCCCTTTCTGTCAAGTAGTCCTCTACGTCTGCTCATTTTCAACATTTCCGCTTGACACAGCCTGAAATAGTGTCATGCCATTGACCATCAAGACCTGTGATAGAGATTCTTGCAGTATTGACAATTGGTGTGATTGCAATCTGGGCAATTGTAACCCCAACAACGAGAATTTACTTCCCGGCCGCAACTGCAACACATCCACCAGCCGACCATGGACGGCCGACGTGGTAGCGAAATGAAGGAAGGGTCATATAGTATCGAAAATCGTGTGCGAGAATTGGGGAACGGTGAAGGTAGTACGCCGCGAGTCGTCTCAAAATATGTTACGAGTGATCCATGGTCATTGCATTTCGAGCATCTGCAGGGCTTACTCGTTGGCGGCCTGCTACATGCTTCAACTACATGCTCGTGGAGCCCATGATGAGTAGAAGCATGAGATGGTTCTCTTGGACCGGGGCCGGTTTTGTTTGACCTATAAGTCCATAAGCTAAGTCGACTCGAAGAGAACTTGCGGTGCTTACATATCGCAGTTCTTTCCTGCTACAAAAGAGTTGATGAATCGAGAGTGTTCTCAGGCGTGTACGGCAGCAACTGAAGAGCAAAATGAGTTGGATGAGATTGGAGAGCGGCTCTAGAATACTTTGCTGAAACTTGGGCAAGAAACTTCTTAACAGTTAAGTTGTTATCGGTGTGCTATCAGCCCCGTTGCGGAGGGTATTCTCGCCCTAAATATACGAGATGGCCCTACATCAAGAGGATCAAAGTGACCAGGTCTCCAAGATCATCTTCAAAGACAGCCTCAACCATTGTTGCGGCCTTCCGTTTAGGCCTTAGTTGATGGATTCTAGCTGAACCCAGTGATTGCCATTGAATTGTCGATCCCTTGCACTGAAGTAAGTAGTGTCAAAGTAGGGTGAGGCTCTTCGATCACGCCGAAGGATTCAACACGCCGACAGTAATGTCAAAAGGTCATACAGTCAGTAACACAACGGCCCGGCAGCAGGAGACCTAGAGGCTAGATCAAGCGATACTTCAAGCCAATTGAGGGAGGGGTTATGTGCTTTGGAGGCCGAGTTCAAAGTAGCATCCTCCTCAATCCCTTGTATTCTGGCGGCTGCTGACTGATAACTATCCGCACTGTCACTGAGACAGGAAGGTAGTACGTTAAGTCTAGCATGAGAAGCTGAAATCTTCTTGTGGGCTAGGAGGCGTAAGCATGTCGACAACTGCACTTCCAAGATCCATCTCCTGAGCACATGCCTACCCAAGGCGATGCAGTGCACGATTGGCCTTGCTACCTATGCCCAAACCCGAGGATTCGGCCATGCCTATCTCGCAGAATGGATCAATTCCACGCAAAGCTTCAATGGCTAGCTTTGTCAGATACAGGTAAGGCAACTGAAGCAGTAAGATGTGACGCTGGAAGCTCGTTGCCTCGCCTAAAGGCTTCTGCTTCACTTGCATAGGGCTGGTGCTAATTGCAAACCGCTTTCCGCGCGGGGGGCCATGGTCTGTGGGCATAAGGTATGCCTCTCTGCGAATGGGTCATCTGCTAAGTTACCCATGTTCGATTACAAAGTTCAACGGTGTCTCCGAAGACAGTAGAACGAGAATGTTATCTCTTTTTTCTTCTGAGCTTCCACCTCTCTTGCAGATATTCCTTCCTGGCCTGAGCCGACAGGTAAAGTACTCAGCACTTGTAGATGCTCTCTAATTTGGCCTAGGAACTCGGTATAACAAATTGTGGAAGCCGATGAAGCGGGGAGTCGATTCAATGTTTATTCCAGAGCACGAATGCGTACGCCGCAGCAGTGCGTTCCTTAGTCCTGGCTAGCAACCATTACTCTCCGGCTGCCAGTCTTGTCAGCAGAGAAATATAAGGGGTAGGGATTTTACAAAAGGTGGGACTTGTCGAAATAGCATATGCGGCCGCGGCCTCGTTTTTCTCACGTCATTCCTCAATCTCCCAAACTACTCTCGGTGGTATTACTTGCAATTTTAGTACCTCGAGACTATCTTGCAGTTTCTCAGTTTGTGTTGGTGTCGAATGTCAACGCGTCGTCAAAGAACTGCCAGCCTTGCTTACTTCATGAGAAATGCTATACAAGTGCCAAGCTTGACCCCAAAATAGGGCCAGATGAGCGGTGTACAGTGAGAGCGGCTCTCAAATTAGCGACAAAGGTATAGAAGGATCAGGGACCGAGTGGTGTGAAATGTGTTCATCTCAAGTCGTCATAAAGGGGATTTGAAGATATGTAGGCACTGCGCCTAGATACCGAATGCACTTCACGATCCTGCCTATGCAGGGGAAACCTGTTCCTATATGGCAGACATCCATTGAGATCGTTCCCGGTGCTCATGTCATATCTCTTCCCGTCAGAGCCTCAAATGCGGAGTCAATGGCTTTGTGTGATTAGTAGTACGCACAAAATAAAAGCCACACTTTCGACCAGAACGGTCGGCTTGCATACGCAGCTATCATGTTCTGAGCCAAAAAACCCAACATCCACCAAGACGGGCCCAATATGATGAAATTAATATCAAGCAGTGTGCTTATTAGCTGGAATAAAGGGGTCTAACTACTTCTTGGATTCCTCATCTCGGGCTCTTTTCCCGTAATATTCATCCCTACAAGTGTTAGGTCTGCTTCAGCACCTCTCGCCGGTATCTACCATTTCACTCTTACATTTTCTTTCCGCGGTCAGCCTCCGTTGCTCTACCCTCCAGTCTATCCAAAGCTTCTTCGATTATGCCAATATGGCCACGGAGAGTACCTTCCAACTCATCCTATTTTTGCCATCAGCTTCGCGATCAAGAGTGACAGATCGGGCTGGATTCTCGTTTCCAGTAAAGCCACCAACCAGTTGACCTCGCAAGCGCTGGGATAGATATACGGATAGAGCAGCTTGCATGGGATAAACGGCGGGGGGTTACCACATGACGCACTGTGAACTGAAATTTTCACAGTGGTTCTGCAGAAGGAAACGCAATACATGACTCGCAAAGGGTTCTGGTGATGTCCTTGCTTACCATTCTTGCTTCATGGTCTTCAGAGAGTTCCACCATATGAGCGCGTAGAAGATATGTGCTACCCGCCAATCCAAGGAGCGTGGTCAAATTTAGACTTAGTAGGCCGGCTGCGTTCCGTGGAAAAGACATAATTGATTGATGACGATAATAATACAATCGGTTTCAAAGTATTTGAAACACAAGAAGCTGATATAATACTGCAAGTAAGGAGCTTACTTACCTACAGTGCGTGCACTATTTTTATACTTTGGAGGTCCTTCAGCCTCGTGCACTGGTCCAGGTCATGACATCAATCATTGGAAATAGCCGAATCCTCACGTCCCGACCACGAAACGCGTCACACCAGCTTCGAGTCCCCCACGACCGCGTTCTGCGTCCCGTCCACGGAGAGAGGTCACAAATTTTTGCAACGACAGACAGACGTAGGTGCAGTATGCCAGCAGAAAATCTGGCGTAGGACATACGACGATTTGCGCTACTTGCAAGAAGAGCAAAATGTCGTCTTCGCAGCCCTTCATACCCTCTTCGCCCATGTCGGCCACCCGGCGCAAGAAGTCGAGGTTCACCTACAAGCAGCTGGCACAGCTGGCTCTGTCTTCGACTTCGACTCCGCTGCGAGTGATCGCGCACGTTGATCTCGATGCTTTCTATGCCCAGTGTGAATCTGTGCGCCTTGGTCTGCCGGAGGATCAGCCATTGGCGGTGCAGCAATGGTATGGCCGAAGTCCACAAAATAGTGCCTTTACTCACTACAACTATGTGTCAGGCAGGGTCTCATAGCGATTAACTACCCTTCGAGGAAATTCGGGCTGACCCGGCATATCAATATCGCTGAAGCAAAGAAGCTCTGCCCAGAGCTTGTCATGCAACATGTCGCGACGTGGAGAGAGGGGGACGAGAAATGGGCATATCGGGAGGATGCATTCAAGAACATTGCTATCGACAAGGTCTCCCTCGATCCGTATCGTCTTGAGTCTCGCAAGATTTTTGCCTGCATCAAAGAAACCCTGCCAGCGAACCTGCAGAAGATTGAGAAAGCAGGCGTTGACGAAGTTTTTCTCGACCTTTCCGCCCATGTTCATTCAATCTTGCTCGAAAGATATCCTGAGCTTGCTTTGCCTGCGCCATATGACGACCCTACTGAGAACCTGCCATTGCCTCCCACGACTGTGCTCGACTGGCAAGCTGATGCCTTAATTGATTTAGATACAGACGAGACGGAAGATGATGATCCGGATTGGGACGATATAGCGATTCTTATAGGCTCTGAAATCGTACGAGATGTACGTGCCGCAGTCTACTCGAAGCTTAAATACACTTGTTCGGGGGGTGTTGCACAGAACAAGATGCTTTCAAAGTTAGGCTCAGCACACAAGAAGCCAAACCAGCAGACAGTGGTCAGAAACCGAGCTATTCAGCAGTTCCTATCGGAATTCAAGTACACTAAGATCCGTGGGCTAGGAGGCAAACTAGGAGAGCAGGTTAAGGCCGCTTTTGACACGGATACAGTCAAGGATTTGCTCCCAATTTCAATTGAGCAACTCAAGCAGAAACTTAGCGACGAGTCGGGCACCTGGGTGCATCAGGTGATTCGAGGTACAGACTCCAGCGAGGTCAATCCCAGAACCCAGTTAAAATCTATGCTCTCTGCAAAATCCTTCCGCCCAACGATTAGCACACCAGAGCAAGCGAACAAGTGGCTCCGCATCTTCGTCGCCGATATTTTCTCTAGGCTGGTGGAGGAAGGGGTACTAGAGAACAAGAGAAGACCTAAAACAATGAACCTACACCATCGGCATGGAGGACAAACCAAAACAAGGCAGATACCTATCCCGCAAGGAAAGAAAATCAACGAGGCCATGCTACTTGACCTCGCCAAGAATCTTTTAGGTCAAATAATCTTGGAGGGACGAGTTTGGCCTTGTGCAAACCTCAGCCTTAGTGTTGGCGGCTTCGAGGACGGTATCGTTGGCAATAGGGGTATTGGATCGTTTCTTGTCAAAGGAGAGGAAGCTAAGGCTCTC
Organism: Pseudofabraea citricarpa; assembly: GCA_029641185.1. Classification (NCBI taxonomy): domain Eukaryota; kingdom Fungi; phylum Ascomycota; class Leotiomycetes; order Helotiales; family Dermateaceae; genus Pseudofabraea; species Pseudofabraea citricarpa. The sequence goes on from JAPWGK010000001.1 coordinate 1,597,463, forward strand.
CATATGTCTCTACGAGATTCGAGTCCTCTTCCTGAAAGAGCAGAGAAGCGTCGTCGACTTGACGATGTGAGCATCCAACGGTTTTTCGTCAAAACCGAGAGCACAGATGATCACGATGATGAGTTTGGTGCACAAGGTCTCGATATGGAAACCGAGTCAGCTGCAGACACAGGCTTGGGCTCAACGGCGGATGACAAGGCAGCAATGTCAAATTTGCCTAACAAGAACGAGGCAAACATGTATCAGAGAATAGGTGTCAGCTCATCCGGAACGGCGGCCCTCCATCAACAGAACCTCGCAGACTACATGTGCAAGCGCTGCAGCTTAGTCTTAGAGTCTGCGGACGCGGTTCAGAGCCACCAAGACTGGCACTTTGCCAAAGACTTGCAAGATGAGGATGACCGTCGACCTGCTCCTCGGCCACCCAATGCGGCTAGCAATAAGAAGTTATTGCCAACTACAGGCAAAAAGAAAACTGGCAGCCGCAGCAAGCCTGAGAAGGGTCAAAGTAAGCTGGCGTTTGGATGATATCAACTAGTCACTACAGCAGAACGGCAGATGGAGACTACCGCATTACGACATGGTTCTCCTATTATTACCAGCATTCTGGTTGCCGGTCACGGAATTCTAGACCAAACTCTTCGGAGTTTCTGGTCCTGGTGGTTGATTCCCGGGCCGTACCTTGGATCTACAAGCTACAGCCCTGTAGTGAACGGAATTCTCTTCGGGGGCCAGAAGGTAAATATATCATAGCGACTCGATGTCAGCTGGACCCGGCAAGAAGTACGAGCCTGATCAACGAGAACGCGCTCATTATCACTCGACGAGCCGACACGGCCAGCGGTCCAATACAGTTGATAGTTGTTGGCTTGCAGCTGCATCGTGCTGGATGAGGCCAAGAGCATGGACAGCATCGCAGTTGTTCAACACCACTAAGTGTATCGGTTGCTTTTTGGCTCGCCCTCATGAACTGACACAGCGGCGTCTGACACGGCTGGTATGAGGGTATCGTTGGTCAGCCTTGCGAGTTCAACAAGCAATTGGATGTGTTTATCCAGAGAAGTTTATACCGTCTGATGTGTGAAAGGATTCCTAATTGCCGTGACGAATGAGAGGGTGCTGCCCTGAGACCATTTTTTGCAAAGGACCGAGGTGTCTCCTCGTCCCATCGGTTGGCACTAGAGTATGGAGACGAGGCCGGGGAAGTAAGGTTCGCGTACCCAGACGTATGTGTTGCAGCCGCATGGCGACGGTGGGATTTGTATGGCTTCCTCACTCGCAGCGTTATGGGTTGGAGGTCGAATGATGTCAGTTGAGTGGTTGCGGGCTGTCAGGGAAGGGTTAGGCATCATTGGGCTGGACGCATGGGTACCCAACCGAAGCGCAACCCAAAGACCACCACCAGCCAGCCAGCCACGGGGGGGCTCGATGGCTCCATGCGATGGGTGATGAGTGATGGGTGATGGGTGATGCGAGTTGCTGGCAGGGCAGGGTGGGTTTGTGCAGTTTATTTTGTGCGAGGGTTTTGTGTATGGTTGTGCAGGTGTAGGAGGTGGGAGGTGGGTATTGGATATAGGATATTGGATAATGAGAGTGGAAGTGAAAGTGAAAGTGAGATGTGGTGATTATCTGTCCGATGGCAGGGCTGAGGGTGTGCAGAGTGCAGAGTGCAGAGTGCAGAGTGCAGAGTACAGAGTGCAGTGCAGTGCAGTGCAGTTGGTGTGTCTAGTGAGTCCAGCGCTGTACAGGAGGTGCGTTGGCGGTATCCGGTAGGGTGTCGTGTTGTGTCGTGTTGTGTCGTGTCGGTGACGGGTTCAGACTCCAGAAGGCTGCAGAGGGGTTCGTTCATACTTCATAGGCTCAAAAAGCAATCAAACTGACCCACCAATGTTACCAGTATGACCGCTGGTCGTTGGGACTTCCTTCAGATGGACGAATCTAGCTTTTCCAGCCTCTGGGCTTTGGGCAGCAGCCTTCACAGCCTGATTTCGGGCATAAGTAATGGCGTGTCGCCTTGGACCACGACGGTTGTAATGAAAGAAAGGTTCTGATCTCTCTCTTCGCAACTGAGCCTCTGTCTCGTCTCCTCTTGCTCTTGCTCTTGCTCTTCCTCTTCCTCTTCCTCTTCAACCACCTCTCACAGTCGCCGTTACTGTCAATCTCACCCTCCCCTTCCAATCCTAACCCATCTATCTACTCATCTATCCCATTCCCACGGACTGGACAGAGATCTTGAAGTAATTGGTCCTGTATCCTGCCTGTCTCCTGCAAACCTGCAAGCAAGCTGCCTACCTGCCCTGCCCTGCCCTGCACAACACTACTGCGTGACTGCAAGAGCGGCCAGCAGAATTCCAGAATCCAGAATCCAGACTGCACAGGAGCCAGACCACGCCCGAACAGGACTGAGCGACAGGGTGTTAGCGAGTTGCCTCCTTTGCGTCTCTTGAGTCTTTGTGGCTTCGTCTGCACTTCTAGTCTGACGCTCGCTCTGACAGGCTCAACAGGCTCACAAGCTCACAGCCTCTTACACACCCACCACCATCACCACCACCCGGATCACCACAGCGCGCCAGCTGTCACTTTCTGCTACTCAATCCCGTTTGGACTCACCGTTGCCCGGATAATTGGATAGGATAGGATAGGATAGGACCCAGTCCCAACCACTGGACTCACCCACAGGAGACCACCGCTACCACTCAAGCCCCCCTTCTTCTTCCCCCCCCCCCACCACCAGGACTATTTCTTCTCGTGGCTCCCCGCCCGCGCGAAGTTGACCTTTTTGGATCCTTACCCTTTTTTTGCAGGCCCTTTCTTGTCCACCCCTCTCCAAAGTGTTTGCCACATACGATTGTGTGACCCTCTTTAATCAAAAAGGGCTGCCCGTTGTGTGCGTGACTTGCATCTTTCCATCTTCCCAGGCCTGCTTCTTTTCTTCTCCCCCTTCACCACCTCACCCGGCTTCTCATCATGGCTCAGAGATCTTCTCGTGCACAGCAGTCTGCTTCGGCCCGTACGAACGAGTACTTCGTACCGAAAGATGGTATCGACAGAGAGGTCATCACGGCTGACATCTGTCGATATCTCGGCAACGATGCTCTCGTACGGCCAGGTAATTATGAGGTATGTGATCCTGAACGAGCGAACGAACTCGAGTTCGTGCGAGCAGTCGCTGACCCCTCGCCCACAGAACCCGACGACGCGACAGGTCCAACAAGGTTACTTCATCACTGCATACCGAAACCTGACAACGGTAATGAGCCGTTCTCACCGTGTACAAGGGATTGTTGGCTGATGATGTGTGCGACAGGCTATGATTGCGGATCTCAAAGCAGATTCCGAGCGATGGGACAATGAGAGACGTCAACAACAGAATGCATCCAGAGGCGCCTCTGTAAATGGTATCTCAGTGCGAGATTCGGACGGAATTGTTCGGAAATCTAACACACCTATAGTGGAGTATCGTGCTTCCACGACTCATCAGTCGCGTCAATACTATGGACCCACGGAAACCGCCCCAGGAGGAGCAGGAGGCTATACCCAGCCCTCCGCATCACAGGTATATGATAATGGACCACAGTACCAAGGGCAGAGTTATGGCCAGCCAGCCGCTGCCTACACTACTCCTACCTCAGGATACTCCCAAGCCGGGGTCTACAGTGCCGCAGGATATGCCCAACCCGCAGGATATGTTCCCCAAGTCCAGCCGGACAGCAACTACTACGTAGCAGGAGCCTCCATGGAAGTTGACCGTGACAGACGCAGTGGCCCAACGCCATCGGGAACCGCTCAGCCCAGGACTGTGCAACAATATCCTGCATCGACCCCCTCCTACCAAGGACAGGGTGATGCTCGTGCCGCTTACTATGCCCAGCCGGGACCCGTCGCCTCAGCGCAATATGCTGCGCAGCAACCTTCAGATCCGTTCTACGGCCGTGGTGCGTACCTTTACCATTATTCCTTTACTATTCTTCATTCATATTAATTGGTGATAAGTCCCTAACCGTTCAGCTCCCCCTGCAGGTCACTCGTACGACTCACCGGATCCTTATGACCAAGGAGGATATATCCAGACTACTCAAGGTCCCATTTCTTCAAGTTCTACTGCCACTTCAGGGTCGTCCAGGCGTGAGCGTGAAAGTGACAGAGATCGTGACTCAGGCCGCCACCATGGCAGAGAACGCAGGCGTTAAGGATTTCCCACATGGACTCGGCGCCCCTTTCAATTTTCGATTTAATCTGTCTTGCATACCTGTCCCGGCGTTTTTTTCCTATGTTTTTATCGGCCATGGATTACTTTTACCCAGGAGCCGAGGCCCTCTCGGAACCCAAAATCATCTTGAGTTTTAGACTCATGGATATTGATGAATTGTCAAAAAAGACGATTCGAGATTTCCACAGTCTCTTTCCATGGATATGGCCCTATTTTCCTCCCGGATGGATGGACATGCGAAACAGATTTTTCATGCAGAGATGAATTGGCCTTTGCGTGTGCAATGTGCTTTCTTTATGCCGTAATGACCGGATCATTGGAGAGGAGAGATTGTTTTCTACGGTTTCTACTGTCAATTGCATTAGTCATTGCATAGCACAGGCCGTACGGGGCGCATAATGATTGTGTTTTCTTTTTCTTCTGGATTTTCTGGATACCCTCAGTCGTGCTGTCTGGTCCCTGCCATCGGGGTTCTGGCGCCTGTTTGTTCTTGGTTTCTTTTTGGGTGGGTATCTGGAAATCAAATAGATTAAGCGTGTGGTTATACCATGCAGCACGACGAGGTCTTGTATATATACCACAAAGCCTCTCCCAACCACTCAAAAAAGGAAACGTTTCAACATGCACAATGTCCAAGGGACTTTCTAATCAGAGAATTTATTCTTGCTGACATTTGGATATTACCATGGATCGATAGGTCAACCACACCAGAATTGGATTCCAAGGACATCTGGATCATCACAAGACCATGGAGATCGATCAATTCTGCGTACTTGCTTATTTGGATGTTATTCACCTTGAGTTGATAGGTAGCCGTTCACGTTACATCGTCACTGGATGCCATCCACATTTCATCGCCGATCAAGATTCATCAATGACCAAGGTGGTTACCCAGACAGGTTACGATATTCAGCATTCCAGTTCATTCCTAAACGCCCTGGACTAAAACGACGTGGATTTGTTGCTCATCCAGGAATCCTGTTCTTATACCTACCAATTTGCTCTCACACCCATCTACTTGTGGGCTCACTGGATGTGCCAGCGCTTGAGAACAACTGTGGATTGACATATTCGTTTCAAAATAGACTCCGGCATCTCCTTGGTTTCGTGACGGCAAGCCACACTTATATATACAGACTTTACTATTCTCCGTGACGAGATGGCCAAAAAGAGGACTTTGAATCTGTACTCACGGATGCTAGGGAGCTGACTGAGGTTAACAGACCAGATCGTTTCCAGCCGGGTCGGGTTGAGTGAGCAATTTTCAGCAGTGGAGTGAGCTGGCCTGGTGCATGATGTACTGTGCTGCGATGGATTGGCGGTATACTTTTTGGTGCGTGGGAGATGGTGTGATGTGGTACAGGGTGGAGTGATGCGAGTTCCTGTTCCCTTATTCTCCCGTCAGGTGTCACGCGCGAATCGGGTCTTTTTGTCTTTGTCTTCTTCGTTCTTCAGGGTGTCGGTGCCTGGATGGGATTCGGGTTTTGGTTTTGGAAAGAGGAGAGGTCTTTTGTTTTGTTTTTTGCTCGCCTTGCCTGCGTGTGTTCGCGTTTATCATGTTGAGCCGAGTCTTTCTGGTTTTTGTTTTTGTTTTTTTTGTTTTTTTCGTCTTCCTTTTTTCCCCCTTTCAAAGAAAGCAAAGATGAGACAGACGAGAGAGAAGAGTATATGAAATGAACTGAACTGAGATGTCAAACCTGGTTTTCTTAATATGTGATGGGACTCGGTGATTGATGAGTGATGGAGAGAGAGTTAGATGGAGAGTTAAGAGAGAGAGGGAGAAGAAGAGAAAAGGAGAATGAAATAAATTGAAGTGGAATCAATCTCTTTCTTTTTTTCCCACGCATCCTTCTACCGCACCGTATCGTATCTCATCTCATCTTATGATCTTGTGATCTTGGTGATCTCACCTCGTATCTCTCGGGTCGTGTTTCACATCCGTCGTCTGTCGTCTCTGCGTCTCCATCTTCTCGTGCTCTCGTGCGTCTATGGTATGATGAGCAGCCGATCTCCATCTCCTTTTTTTTTCTCTTTTTTCTTTTTCTTCCATCCGATGATCCCGATCGTCACGGGTGACGGGGTATTCTTCTTTCTCCCTGGGCCGTACAGTAATAAGTCACAACTGAGACTGGTGGTGATCTTCCATCTTCGTCCCATCTTGTCTTTTTCTCTTGTCCTCATCTCTTTCTTTTTTTCTTTTCGTGTCTTGGGGATTTGGGGATTTGGATTGGGAGAGGGGGTGTTTGATCTGCATACGTACTGTACGTGAGGTACGTGAGGTGAGGTACGAGAGAGTGGAAGAAGAGGTATATGAGGATCGTCGGGATTTATATGTCGTAGCCTCCTCGTAGGTGGGTTGTTGCGCTTGTGCTGGAATAGATACAGATCCTCCGTAGATGGATACGGCTGTGGTCTGAGTTGTGCTTTTGCTGTCATGCTTACGGTATGGTGTTGAGTGTTTTGCTGTGCTGTGCTATGCTATGCTGTGCTATGCTATGTTGTGTATAGTGTATACTGTATAGTGTCGTGTGTTGTATGTTGTATATTATAGGTATGCTGCGATGTGATGTAGTGTGGTGGGGTGGGGTGAGGTGGGGTACGTACCGGTAGGGGGCTTTAGAATTTGGAGTTTGGAGGATAGAGGGGAAGAGGAGAGGAGAGGAGAGGAGAGATATCAGAGCTTGATTGGTATCTTTCCTCGTCGAGAGAGAGAGAGAGAAAGGTCAGAGGGTCGGTCAATCGAGTAGACTTTGTTAGTTGGTTGGTTTGGTAGTTTGTTAGTTCACTTGTGAAATGGGTTTATCTACCTTAGCTAGGTCGAACGAGAGGACAATTCCAATCCCAATTCCAGTTCTATCCGGCAGCGATTCCAATCCAGTCACGTCACAAGGAGGGACACAGAAAGAGAGAAGAAGAAGAAGAAGAAGAAGAAGAAAAAGACATGTCCCAACTAATCGCCCTCCTGGCATCTATATCCACGCACGGCGCAGCGCTCGAATCCAAACTCTCGCCGCTCCCTCCGCCATTGCGATTCTTCTCCCCCTCTTCCTCCTCTCGTCCCCTCATCCACCTCGTCGAGGCGACCTACCTCGTCGGCGCCCTCTCGGTCATCGTGCTGCTCTTGACCTTCGTCGTCGCGTTTCCTTCGCGGCGCGAGAGGGAGGAGAGGAGGAGGGCTGGCGTTGAAGTGACGTGGGTCGGGGTCGTGCTGAGGGTTGGGAGCATTTTGGGCGTGGCATGGGGGTGGAGTGCTTGGGTAAGTATTTTTATTTTATTTCTTTTTCTTTTTTCTGTCTGGTTTGCTTTGGTCATAATCTTGCTAATCTTAGTGCGTGGCAGAGTCGCTGGATGGGCGTGTCGAGCATGATGCAGGTCATAGAGGACGATGGGGTTTTGGAGAGGTTGGGATGGGAGGGGTGGTGAGGATACGAGAGTCGCAGATAGAGATGGGTACAGGCAATGCTATATCTGTTATACGATGGATATCCTCTATGATGTAGTTCGTACTTCGTAATGCATGTGTCGAGGTACAGTACCTTATCTGAGTTCTCGGTATAGTTCAAGTCAAGAAGAACCTACTCTCTCTTAAACGCACACTTCTCCCGACATCTTGGAGACTTTTATTTTTATATCGAGCTTGCAAGAGCGAGGTGGTCGGGAATCTAATATCTGCGTGGCTAAGTTCTTGGTTCTCTGGCACTGAAGACAGAAATAAGCGATCTGGCACGGGTACCTTACAGAAGCTGGACAGGGAACCGCCGTGCGAGCAGCTTCCGAGGTGAGATGTGTTGTGAGCTTCGAAAATCCGTGACCGGACCTTGCGACGATTTCTTAGGTCGTCTTGGGGTTGGGACTTGGTACGTCTTAAGTGCTGTGCTGTGCTTGCGGTACGGTGCGATGCTGTCGTGTGGGGACGTCACGTCGCTTGGGTGCCGCTGCCATGGAATCACGAAATCTTGGAAGTTGGAACAGCAGCGGGTGTGGTACGTGAGCCTGTCTTGTATCGTGTGCGGTGGTGTGGTCTGTTGTTTGAACCGGATGACAGTCACGGTCACGGTCACAGTCTGCAGAGTGTGGGGGTTGTGCGTGTTTGAGCATCTGAGGGTTCGGTCTATATTTAATCTATGAGATACGTGAGCGGTACGGTACCGAACGGTAGTTTCAGAGAAGAGATGCGGAGGATGGGAATGGGATGCCGTTTGTCTGGTCGGCCTTTCGGAGTCCCTGGGTCCTCGGTCTGCTTTCTCTCTCTCTCTGTTCGAGATTGATCAGACCGGCTTGCTGACAAGAGGTGACGCGGCTTCTTTCCTGTCTTGGATCTTGGAGGGTATATCGAACTCTCTGGCAGGTTAGTTATTATTGTAGAGTATTGAACTCTCCATCTTTACCGACGTGGCTGGTAGCGAGCGAGTGATGTTCATGGATCCGAGGAACGTGGCCTTTGACGAAGATGCACGCACGTACCGTACCGTACATCGTGATGTTAAATCTCAGCTCGGCACTTGGCCTTTTAAAGAAGAACAAGAACAAAACAAAAACAAAGGGAAAACAGAAAGGCATTGATGATGGGGCCTCGAATGACGTGAGCAAAACATCTGTCCTCAGTGCCTCACAGAGAAGCTTCAGCCAAGAGATGGAGTCCCGTGTCTTCTTGCTGTCTTTCTGGCGTGGGAAGTGTAGGAAGTGTAGGAAGTGTAGGAAGTGTGGAAAGTGAAGTGTATGAGGAAGGCCGTGATTGATGTCTGCATGTTGCATGGTCATCTTCCTACAACCTACTTCCTACTTCCTACAGGCGAAGGAAGCCCCCCGAAGCCCCCAATTGCAGATCCCAGGAGCACAGCCCCCCCCAAGATTTAGGGAGGGATGACGCTGGACAGGCAGGTGTTCGCCCTATTATTCGGCCGTCTTTAGTGGTCTTGTAGCGTACACTCGCTGCCAGTTTCAGCACTGTTCGGATCTTTACTTGGCCGTTGAGTTTAGCATTGAGCATTGAGCGAGCATTGAGGAATAATGAGCAATGAGCATACTTAGCTTCGTACTTACACGCTTATCGCCGCCGCCGCCGTCGACGACCACGACCACGACGCAAGGAGGACGCACTATCGCGATATCTATTTTTTTCTTCCTTCCCCAGCACATTTCTTGAAAGACCCCTCCCAAAACTCATATCACCCTCCTCGTTCTTCTTCTTCTTCTCCTCCCCCTTCTCCTCCTCCTTCTCCTCCTCCAGCTTTCGGTATTTCACTGCACACCGCCGACGCACTCACCCGGAGTCCCCTTATTATTTCATCGTCATCCTCCGCTGGCTCCATCGCCCCGTTTAGGTTCAGTGATCGACCTCGTGAAACAAACGGCAACCGCATCAGCCTTCTCTTGGCAGCCCATCATAGAGCCACCGACCTCTAAACCAAACCAGAGCTCTCGATAAAACATCTTTTTTTTTTAATCCGCCAGCGACGACGACGACGACGACGACGACGACATACCTGTGGCCTCCTCCCCAGCTCTCCTCCATCCTCCCTCCTTCCCTCCCTTCGAACTCTCATCGGCCACCGAATTTCTTTCCTTCTCTTCGTCTTCAATTGGCTTTCTGACGCAACACGAACGCCAGGTATCCTTCCGTGCTCCGCTAGCTGCCACTTTGGGGGAGTGAAGAACCACACGACAAACTTCAATTGTAGCCAAGATGCTCACATTTAGGAGGGCTCTCATCGCTGCGGCTTTCTTCCTGACCATGCTTTTTCTCATCACACGAACACACGCACCAGTACCGGCCGAATCAATATCCAAGAAGGCTGACGAGCTGCGGAAAGAGAGGGAGAGCAAGGCAGCAGACGGCCCAGTCATACCCGTAACGACGTCGAGCTCGGAGAAGATGCCACCCATCAAGAGTCCCAAGAGACCCGAATCTGGCCAGCAGTTGCTGCAGGACATGTCCAAGGCTCCATTGAAGGACAAGCTGGCGTACCAGTTCCCGTATGACGTCGAGACCAAGTTCCCAGCCTACATCTGGCAGACGTGGAAGTACACACCGGCGTCGGGAGAGTTTGGAGAGAAGTTCAGACCGGCTGAGGCAAGCTGGTCCGAGAAACATCCCGGCTTCGTTCACGAGGTCATCACGGATCAGGTCGCTATCCATCTCCTGCGGCACCTGTATGCTTCGGTGCCAGAGGTCCTCGAGGCGTACGCGGCATTGCCGGTACCGGTTCTCAAAGCTGATTTCTTCCGCTACCTGATCCTGCTGGCCAGAGGGGGCATCTATTCCGACATTGACACTCATGCCTTGAAATCCGCTGCCGAATGGATCCCAGATAAGGTGCCCAGGGAATCAATTGGTCTCGTAGTTGGCATTGAGGCAGATCCCGATCGTCCAGATTGGGCAGAGTGGTACTCGCGCCGAATCCAATTCTGCCAGTGGACTATCCAGGCTAAACCAGGACATCCGATCCTCCGCGACATCGTGGCGCGTATCACAGATGAGACGTTGAGCCGGAAGAAGAACGGGACCCTGAAAGCTAAGGATAAGAGTGTGGTGGAGTTTACTGGCCCAGCCGTCTGGACCGATTCCATCTTTGGATTCTTCAACGATGAGAAGTTCTTTGATATGAGCACTGGCAAGGGCAATATCACATGGAGGGATTTCACGGGCATCACTACGCCCAAGAAGGTTGGTGACGTGGTTGTTTTACCCATTACCAGTTTCTCGCCGGGCGTGCAACAGATGGGTGCTGGGGATTATGATGATCCCATGGCTTTCGTCAAGCACGAATTTGAGGGTATGTTCCTGTTCTTCTCTACTTACGAGGCGAAGCTAATTATCATTAGGTACATGGAAGCCTGAGAACGAGCGTCACGTTGGAATCATTGTCGGCTCGTAACATGACGAATCGTTCTAATAAAAAAGAAACCTCCAAAAGGCAAACCAACCCAACCCAGCCTATATCGGGTCTCGTGTACAAAAGTTCCTCCACACACGGAAACCCAGTCCTACAAACACCACTTCTCGCACATATCTTCTTCCCTTGATCTGTCTATCTCGCATTTACATAGCGTGTCTTTTCTTTCTTTTCTTCTTGGGATATGCTATACACAGCGGACTTGTTCGGTTTTATCTTTTTTCCTTCTGGGAGGGGTTTAAAGATGGTTGCATATTATCCTTTCCGTTGTCCTTGAGAACGGAAACAACAGGGTGCGGGGGTGTTACTATGTTCTTCTTTCTGTTTTGTCTCTCATACCCGACCCTCCTTTTCCCCTTGCTCAACTCTGCTTCTGGGCGAGGGATTTCCTTTTCCTTCTCTTTTCCTTCCTCATTCTCCTTCCCCGCTGGGGGGTTCCCGCTGGGTTTCAAATGGAAACAAGATACACGTTTTCTTCCTTTGGATGGAACAGGGAACATAAATGGGAGAGATCAAAATATACACAAACGCAGCAACAAGGATGACACACAGTACACGGAGAAGAAAAGCGATTCTGCGAGGGCTACGAGGAGAAACGGAAGCAGGCGAAAAGAAGCGAAACGAGAGGAGGAAAGTGGAGAAAATATTTCAAGAGCTGAAGTTTTTTCTATTGTCATCTTTCTTTTTCTTTCTCTTTTTGGTGGTGGAAGGGTGGGTGCGCGCACGCACGAAAAAGGAGCGAGTGTAAGAGAAAAGAAATTTGTATATTGGGCCGGGGTTTGGTTGTTTAGATAGGATTACAGATGTGGAGGGCAGAGAAATGAAGAGAATTTCAAGATTTCGTGTCGGAAATGTGACGTTCGTGATTGAATGGGAGGTATGTGAGACTGTGAGTGGCTTCATGACCCTTCCCCCTTCCTCTGTTTTTCTCCTCTCTAGGATAACTCTGGCTATCAAAAGCGATGGCCGCATCATCTATCGCCTACCACAGTGATTACCATGGTCTTCATTTTGTAGTGTAAATTGCAGGATATGCAAAACACAGCAAGCGGAAGCGAAGTTGATTGCGATAAATTGAACGACGCAAAGCACTTAGGTAACTAAAGTACATACATACATAATAGGTAGGTAGTGTACGTATATGTATATAAAAAACCAAAGGTATCCGAGAACGCAGCATTTTTGTGGTTATCAATATCAATACCAGCCAACTAAATACCCAACCCACCCAGCTCAGCCACCCACCCAGACAGACAAGACAGACAGACAGACAGACATCCTCTCTCGACAAGTACCAAAGAAAAGAAAGAAAGAAAAGAAAGAGAAAAAAAAGGATAGCAATACCCGCCTATGCCGCCCCTCAACGCCCTCAACCCTCTCACCCTCCTTCCCCCAGCGCGCCAGAAAGGCAAAGAATAAGAGAGGCAGAGAGCTTAGGGAATGCTGTCCCGGATCGGTTTGTAGCGTAACAGCGACAGCGACAGCAACGGCAACAGCAACAGCAACAGCAATAGATAGGTATAGGTAAATAATTAAACGAAAGCTCGCTAAGCAAGGCCAGGCAAGAGCAAGATGGAGAGAAAGTAGAGTAGTAAGTAAGTACATCAGCTACGTAGGGATATAGAACAGAGATAAAAACAGAAACAAAAATCAAAAGCAGAAAATAAAGGAGGGTAGATATAGTACATACACATACATACAACTCCGTGATACACCTACATAAGCAAGCCAGCCAGCCAGCCAGCCAGGTCCGGCCAATCCCACAATTCTCCAATCCTCACAATTCCTCACTCCGTCTTACTCCTCCCTCCCATACTCGCGCTCGCTTCCTGCTTCCTACCTCGCTCGCTTCGCTCATCTCTCATAACTCACTCCACTCCACTCCACTTCACTTCACTTCTTAAACCCAGCAATGTGCCACGCCATGACCTTCTTAAAGATCTGCTCGCCCTCGCCCTGGATCACGTCGCCGTGGCACGGCACGAGATCCCTAAAGCCCCACTTGGCGATGCGCTGCATGGAGTGGTTGAAGCCGACGCGGTCCCTGGCGCTGAAGACGTACCAGAGCATCCTCTTCTGCCAGACGGCGTCGCCCCTGGTGTTCTGCAGGGCGCAGAAGAGCTTGTTGACCCAGCCGGCGGCGGCGTCGTCGCCCGTGCGCGAGTACTGCTCCGTGGCCGGCAGGTTGAAGAGCAGGTCGGCCTCGATGAGCGTCGCGTCGGGCTTGTAGAAGAAGACGATCTCCTTGTTCGGGTGCGCGTCGACGTACTCGTACTCGAAGTCCCGGTCGAACTCGTCGCTGATCGTCTGCTTGCCCTTGCTCGCCTTCGTGAAGATCGTCTTGAAGTCCAGCACGCTGACCTTCGCGTTCTTCCCTACCTGCCCGGCTCGCTTCTCTGCTAGGCCCTCGGGCGCGATCAGGTGCGCCTCTGGATATGCCTGCGCCCACTCCGACAGGAAGATGTGGTGCTCCAGGTCCGGCGCTGCGATGTATGCTACCTTGCCTCCGAGCGATTGCAGCTTTGTCGTGACGCTCGGGGTGAGGGCGACGGGTGAGAAGACGGCGAGGGATCCTGACGTAAGGCGGACTGTGTTTGTGGATGACATATTAGCATTCTTCCTTTCTTTCTGCTTCCGTTTCCTGCCCCGACTTCGACTTTGACTTCTGTCTCCTGTCTCCTGGCCGCACAGCGACGGAGTGTGGCTACGTACCAATTGTTGCTCGTCCGCCGAACTTGATTTTGCCAAAGCGCAGAAACGGCACCGAGAGCGTCGTCACGTTGGGGCTGATGTCGCGGATCACCATGACCTCCTCTGGATTCTTGGGTATGAGCTTATCCGACATATCTGGTTCGGGTGTTACGTTGTGGTTTTCGGTGGGGGGAGGGGATCGTTGTCGTCGTACAGAGACTAGAGAAGAGAAGAGAAGAGTCGGGTATAAGATGCGAGGTGCAAAACAGTGCAGAGTGTAACTTTGTAGCACGCGGGCAGCTGGGGTTTTTCTTATGAGGTATGAGCTCTGCAGCAGGAGGAGCTCCGCGATATTTAAAGTTGACGATGATGTCGTTCTTCAAGGTGGGGCTGCCAAAACGTGCTTCCCGTGCTTCCGTGCTTTTTTGATTCCTTCAAGGGTCCAGATCCAGGTCGTCTTGGCGGCTTGGTGATGTGAAAATGTGAGATGTGAAATCGCTGCGACGGCTTCTAGATCCTCTGCGAATCAATGCCGTGGGTGGTAAGGATGAATTCCAAAAACACACGCCTCTCACGTTCTCTCACCTATTTCTCCTTTCTGCTAGTCCCTTTCTAATGATTCTCTCAATATATATACCCTCGCAAAGTCCAGAGGACAATGAAATGCAAATCACAAGCCGAGATACAGCCATACAAAAAGCCAAAAAAGCCAAAAAGCCATTCCAGGCCCCCAAACTGCCGACACACCGTTGATGATTCAGCCACTCGCCCTGGCCCAAGCCCCAAGCCAAAGAGATTACGAAAGCTGCTGTAGCTAGAGCGGGCGGACTTCCAATAACCCAACCTACAGGATCGCAGCCATTGATTTGAGATTCTCCTAGCCTCGCCTCTCGCCTCTCGCCCATCGCCCATCGCCCGTTGACCAAGCATGGATAAAGGGAGGGAGATATTGACGAGTAAGCAAGCCAGTTCTAGCCTTCAAGTGAGGGGGGGGCTGAGGGAGGGTGAGGGAGGATGGTGATTTGTTTGTCTCGTGGCCTCTCTCGTGCCTTTTCTTTGCCATCTCCTCCAGACTCGCTCGTGGCATGATTCCTCGTGCCGTTTTTCTTGTTCTTTCGTCATGCCACGCACGGCCGAGCTGGTCTTGTTCCCCAAGTCGCCAGTTCGTTCTGCTGCTTTGTCGTCGTCGCTGACGTGGTTCGTGCTTTGTGGTTCGTGCCCAAAGTACGGTGCTTACCTTCTTACTTTGCCGCGCGAACATCTCCATCATAGCTACCGTAGTACAGTAGTGCTTGGAGAGAGATGGGATGGGAGATGGCAGATGGGAGATGGGAGACGAAGAGTCTAATCTGCTGCGCCTTGCATCTCATTCGTCATTGTCTTCTCTGCGAGTCTGCGCACATGATCTGATTTGGAATATCTGTCACGAAGCAGGCGCGCGGCGAGTATGGGAAATTTTCTTATTTGATTGCCCGCGGTACTATAGGCTATCTATCTATCGATGGCAGAGTTGGATGTGGAAACGACAAGACTAGATCTCGGGCATGTGAAAATGAGAAGCCTCGTATCGCCTCGTCCAAGTTGCCAAGTAGGCTGTGCAGAAGAAGACAAAGGCGCTGCAGGAATCAAGTGATCACCGTCTCTGCCAGAGAGGACGTGGATACATCTGCTCTGCTGCTCCGCCGTACGAAACCAGAACCCGCCAAACGAAACGAACAAAACGAACAAAAATTAGGAAATTTTCTAGCGTGGGGAAACAAATGAGAAGCCTCGGGTTCCCTCCTCTGTCATCAAGTGATGGCCTCCCGTGGCTAAAACAAAAACAAACTCGGAGATGGTTCAGCGAGTACATAAAAAGAGAAGCATTGAAGCATGCTGAGTAGAGTAGAGTGTATGAAAAGGAAAAATGAGCTGCGAGTCAACTGAAAAACGCTGCTCCAAGCTTGTCAAAAAGACTTCTTCGGAGCTGAAGTGGCCAGCAAAGATGTCTATCCAGCAACCCTACGACTGACGTCTCCATAGATATAATTCTCGAACAAAATTCCCGGGTGATTAGAATATCCGAGATACTTGAGGAGCCCTGGTACAGCGCCATCCGGTCCAAATAGAGCATTCGCTGAAATTGATGCAATGGGAATGTTCTGGATGGGACTGTAATAGTTTGCGAAGTGGGTTCGAGTGACTCCGTTTGCAGCGAACCAGATGTTGCGTTCTTGCCAGGCCGAGATTCCTGTCATAATAGCCAGGTAAAATACGATGTGTGGACAGAATGCCAAGAAGATGTCCCTGCGTGATGGCAGGGGTATTCGGCACTGGACAGCTGCTTGGTTGTCAGGCTCGGACGTTGCTGGTGATGGTGGAGCTACTTGACCTTCGCCGATGGATGCTGAAGGACTAGAAGTGTCTATGTTCCCACCAGCGGTAGCATCGTGGCTAGATCCAGCTAGTACTGGCAGTGCTTGATCCTCACTATCGAGAGCTGGAGGATTGGGGACGTCTGCATTTTTTGCGGGCGTATAAACTCTGGTAGTAGCTGACAGAGCTGTTCGGTACCTGACTGAAGCTACCTCTTCGGTAAATCCTAGAGCTTCCCAGAAGAAGCTCAGGAGGAGTAGACCAAACAACTTATAAACCAAGGCCCATGCTTTGATAGGGTTGTAGATACTCGTTTCTAAAAGTATGACAAGAGGTTTTTCTGGTGCATGGCCATTTGGAGGGTTTCCGCCATCGCCACCACGTAGTTCGCCGTCTCCAGATGTGTTGTCTCCAAGGGGTGCGGTTGCGGATGTAGGTTCAAGTTGATGTCCTTCAGGGGTTGTCGGTGTAGATTCGGGTTGACGTCTTTCAGAAGCATTGCTAATTTCAAGCTGAGGAAGGTTGCCAGCCGATGTGCTGGTCTCAGGAGATGCCAGTATAGGTTCATAGTGATATCCTTCAGGAGCATTGCTACCTTTGGGTTGAGGAGAATTGCCAGCTGATGTGCCACTTACAGGAGTTGCCGGCGTAGGTTCAGATCGAGATGTTTCAGAATCATTACTACCTTTGCGCTGGGGGCTGCCCGCTGATGTGCCAGTTTCAGGAGACAATGGTGTAGGTTCAGGTTGAAGTCTTTCAGAAGCATTGCTAACTTCAAGCTCAGGAAGGTTGCCATTTGATGTACCAGTTTCAGGAGTTGCCGGTGCAGGTTCAGGTTGATGTCTTTCAGAAGCGTTGCTAATTTCAAGCTCGGGAAGATTGCCGGTTGATGTACCAGTTTGAGCAGCTGTCGGTACAGGTTGACGTCTTTCAGAAGCATTGCTAATTTCAAGCTCCGGAAGATTACCAGTTGATGTACCAGTTTGAGGAGATGCCAGTGTAGGTTTAGATTGACGTCCTTCAGAAGCATTGCTACTTTCGAGCCGAGGGGGATTGCCAGCTGGTGTGCTATCTCCTGGAGTTGCGGGTCTAGGATTAGGTTGACGTCCGTCAAATGAACTGCTGCCTGCATCTTGAGAGAGGTCGTCTGAAGAACCAGTGCTAGTGTTACCAAGGTTTTCTCTGGTGATCTGGTTGGGTGGTGTAAATGGAGTGTTTGGCTGAGTTGTGACGGGAGAACCTGGTGGTGGTTGAACTAGTGCGGGTGTGGGTTCAGCTTGATGTCCTTCAGATGGACTATCATCTGCACCTTGAGAGGGACCACTTGGAGATGGCTCAGTACTAGTAATACCAAGGGTGTTCTTTCTGGGTGATTGGTGGTTGGGTGGTGTTGCTAAACGATCTGCCTGATTCGCAATGGGAGAGAGCAGTGGTGCTTGAACAGGTGTGCTACGCTGAGCTTCTGGGGTGTTTGGAGACGGCTTCTTCTGAGGGCTCTTTGGGGAGTTGACTAGTGATCGAACGTGTGTTTTCTCAGAGCGTGGAGACTTCTTAGGCGTCTTTGGAGGCTCTGCTGGCGATTGCTGAGATGGAGAGCCGCTGCTTTTTCCTTGACCGGCCTCGTCGTCGTCTTGGGTATGCTCTTCTTCCTCACTAGCTGCTGTGCCGAAGATGTCTGTCATGCGCTGTCTATTCTTTCCCGTCTTATTCTTGTTTCTGCGCAACAGGCTGGGATCAACTGGGTACTTAACGTCATCATCTGCACGTTGTTCGTGGTCCATTCGGAAGTCAGCCAGCTCCTGTCGTGTCTGTGTCAAGAGAATATCCAGCTCTTCTTTCTCCTCTTCGGTTGAGGAGAGTCGTTCCTTCAGCTCATCTCTCTCCTTCTCTGCTTCCTTTCTCAGAAGGATGCCCTCTTTGAGACTTTTGTAAGCCTCATCGTACTTGACCTCAAAGTTGTCGCGCTCAGTCATGATTTTTGAGACGCGTTTATGGGCATTGTCACCGCCATTGCCTTTCTTCTCCAACTGTTCCTTGAGTTCGGCGATGGTGTCCTCTTGCTCCTTGATAAGTTTGTCGCGCCCCTTGACCTCGGCCTCGAGACCCTTGATTATCTCCCGAGTCTTGCGATGTGCCTTCCTCTCTGACTGAAGCTGGTCCTGGAGTGTGTTTACCGATCCCCTAAGTTCATCGGCATCTCGAGAAACTGCCTCGACCGTCTGGTTGGCACTTTCGTAGAGGGATACCTGTGTTGCACACTTTGTCTCGAGAGCGACCAGCTTCTGCTCCCTGTCGGCGAGCTTCTGCATCAAGTCGACGATTTTCTCTGACGGCCTGTCGTCCATGTTGCCTGTGGTGCTGGTTGTGCCGAACGACGGCTGCGAGGCGGAGGAGGCGGAGGCTTTTGAGGCCTTGCTTCGAGGCATGGCAATCTTCCTGGGCTGTGGTGCTGCTGGCGCTGCAACCACCGGGGGCGGCGCTGGGAATGTAAACGGGCGGGCATTCTCAGTCTCCTCATACTCCCTCCTATTCTCGTCCTCTACGGCTTGGCACATGGCCGTCTGCCAGCGGGGCCCCGAAGGGACGCTGAAATCGAAGGGCGTTGATGGCGGCGTCATGGTTCCTTCGAATGTCGTGTTTTTGGAGAAGAGAAGAAAGAAAATCAAATTCACGGATGCCTAATGGGACTTTTGTATGCATCTTGGATTGGTACTTTTTCTTCTATTGATCTGCTCTATTCTATTGTGCTCTATTGTTGGTATTGTATGTGCTCGCGTAAGGTTTTGTAAAGGTGTGGACAATAGGAAGTTAAGGTAGTTGCTAGAGAGGCTAGCGCACCCCCAACAATACCATGTTTACCCGTTATTCTTGAGGCCCCGGAAAGCACATGACCACTATAGTTTGAAGTATGGCCCGAAGGCTCAGGGGAATTAGAAAGCTCTCGAATAGCCAAAAACCATTAGGTGACTAGGAAGAATACGGTCACTATGACGCACAGAATATCCGAATGTTATTGAGTGATTGAGAAGCATTAAGTGATCAAGAAGTTTAGAGTGATTGAAAAGTATAACAACTGAGTTGGATTCAGTGACCGGAAAGTAAAGGAAACAGACGAGAAAGGAAAGGCGGTCGGTAGTGAGAAGATATGGAAGAGTCCAGGTGCATCTAGCGTTCACAGAGAAGCGAAGGCTTTTATTTAGAAGGGTTATAAATTGTGTGAGTTGGAGAATGAGGTAGATCTTCATAGATGAATATGACCAGGTGCGGAATCTGCTTCCATTTCTTCCGTTTCCAAGCAAAATAGCAAGCGGAATGTGAGACAATCAGCCCGTTCATGTAAATATTGATATGCCAAAACAGAAATTTGCTCGCTTGCATAGGCGAGGAGTGTGAGGTGTTTCAGGGGGACAAACATGCAATAAGCTACATTTCTGAGTGGAAAATCAATGTTCCCCAGATCAGCAACGACACCTCTGGTTTAAGCTCTTTAAACACCTCTTGTAATACAATAAATGTTATTTTGACCAAACCTCTTCGGTACCACCCTTCAAGTATGAAGGTAACTCAATAGAAAGTGTCGAAGTATAATCCCAAGCTCTAGGACTCTTAAATATTCCTTGAAAGTCCAGTTACAAGCTTTTGAACCCACAGTTTCTGAGCCGGTAAAAGAGGAGAGTAATTTCGCAGAAGGTGTTTCGAAGGAACTATATTGAGTATCGGTACTACTTAATCCCGGGCCTCCCTCTTTACTTGATACCTGTGACTCAACCCTCCGCCCTCCTTCCTTCCCTCAATAGAACAGCCAAGGTCATTGGCAACAGAGGTTCATTTGGCAACAGCACTTAGTGAATGTGCATCACCATGGTTCTCCTTTCTCACACAACCTTGAAACAACTCTTCTCTAAAACTATAGTTCCGACTTAGAGAGATGCACTCAGACGAGAGATCTCTGCCTGACAGTCACCCTCACTTTGCTTCAATCGAGCAACCTCTCCTTGGCAATCATCGCCACTTTGCTTCAATCGATTCATCTCTGCCAGGTATTCATCTCCGCTTTGCTTCAACCGATTAATCTCTGCCTGACAGTCAACCTCGTCCTCGTTTGGATCACCAGTGAAAGGACCATAAGGTTGGGCGACATAAATCCTCGGGTCTCATGGCATTGCCAAGGTCTAATGTATAAACCCCTCCTCTCTCCCCCGGCGGGCTGGAGGAGCTTTCCAACCATCCAAGGGTAAGTAGTTAAGGAAGATAGAATTCTTGAAAAGTGTTCATGATTACCTAGGTTATAGTCAGTGTAGTTTGATATTGAATCCAGAACGCATTCTCAGACTCTTCTTATTCTCCTTTTATTCCCTAACACACAAATCATGAAGTTGTGGAGCCCCTGTTATAGTATGAGTAGAATTGTTAAAATCTCGATATTGTATAGCTATGGATTCAAACTCATTCAATTACTCATTACGTTAATCCATGCAAAGGCTCTGCCTACAGTAGCTCTAGTGTAGCAAAATACAAGGAATTATCTGTACAGAAGAAAAGAAAGAGCTAACAAGTACCAAAATTTCGAATCCGTGAAGATATCTTTGCCAACCAATACTCCAAACACCATTGGGGAATACCAAAATTAATTATACCATCCTCTTGCGCCTATCGTAGTCTGCACCACCTCTTCTCTATGTGGTATCATGGACTCTTTAATATCAAAGATCTCGATCAACGTTTCCCATGATTCCATGTCAATTGCTAAAATCGCTTGATGTTTTTGAGCTCCGTTGTCTGAACGTTCATTCTTGTCTCCCGAATCAATGATTCCTGAAATATGTTAGGTACACTCATCAATGGCTAAAAGTGTTCACATACCCAAAAACGGAAGGCCTCGTTCATCTATCTTTATTCCAACCTTCCCATCTCGAATGAGGAAGCTAACATAGAACATGTTCTCGACAGTCTGCCCAAACGATCGTGGATTGATGACGAATTTGAAGAATGATACCTCTTCATCTCGAGAGATTCCATGGCGATCTAATAATGCATCTTGATCTTCATTTGTCATCTCATCTGAAGCCTCTTCCTGTGCAGCCTTCATAGCCCTTTGTAGGGTCTTTTTAAGACTACCTAGAATTCTCTGGCAGAGCAAAGTCAGGTTGGTGTCATGAGACTGGACAATATCAGCAGCCTCAAGAACCTCAGGACGCGTTTCCTGAGACTTGTCCGGCCGAAACGCAGCCTTCCGCGCTGCAACCTTCCGCGCTCTCTTTTCTTGTGAGAGTGGCCCGAGAAGAAATCCAGGCACAGAGGGTCGAGAATTGTTGGGCAAACAAGCAAACCGGCCCAGATGCTCCCAATTCAGCATATCACCCTCATCCCCTTCTCCATCAGATCCATCATCGACATTGGCTCGTCTTCTTCTTTGTGTACTGCTTTGCGTCTGTGTCTGTGTCTGTGTCTGTTGAATTCGCTCAGACCCACGCGCCCGCTTCATGAATGTGATGCACTTGGATACAAACTCGTCCACATCTACTCCCTGAGAGATATCGCCAGTTGTAAGTGCCAGGGTTTTCCGATAAGAAAGGTCTGCAGCATTTACTAAGAGGCGCGAATCGATAGTGGCGTCCGCAGTCTGCTTGACAGATGCTGAAAGGTCGTTGGCTTTCTGTAAAGTCTCGAGCAAGCCTTTGGAAGTTGGCTTTAGGTATTCCGAGCGGTTATCCATAAGCTCTTTTGACAAGAACCGCAGTTCTTTTCGCAAAACCCTGCGTTCCTCAATATCCTGATCTGGGTCGTAGTTATCCTCGCCATCATTATCATCCGGCTCTTCAGTTTCTATTATTCGACGTCTTTGGCTTGTCGCTCTGGATGTCTCATCCTGTCCGCGCTTTCTTTTCGTACCAGGCGATGGTCGTCTTGGAGGTGCCATAGGAGCTCGCCTCCGGTCCTTTTCCCCATTCACTGTCCGTGCAGACCGATTTTCTTTATCCGATGACGCTGAAGCTGACGCTCCCGGTGATGGTGACAGTGACGATATGTTTGGGCGTGTTTGCCTGCGCAACCCGCTAGGTGCTGGTGAGGCATCGTAGATGTCTTGAAAAGCAGCTGGTGCCGGCGATTCCGACATCTTCGTAGGTCTGGGCATGGTGAGAAGGATGAGTCAAAGTTTATTGCCGTGACAAACGCGTCGAAATGATATGAATCCCGTCGGGACGCGGCGCAAACCAGTTGTTGTTCGCAAAACTAGATCTGGCGGGGTTTGAGGATGGGTGTGACGCGAATTCCGGACATGCATAGGAAGCTTGCAGATTTCGAAAGTGGGTTGTGGAGGCTGTTATACATGCGACGTGTCTCTTGAGGACGGCGTTGGTTATGAGTGAAGGTTGACGGGAGAAGCTGGAAGTTAAAGTTGGCATTGGTTGTTGGGTGCAGAGTCGCGAGGCTCGCACATCATCATTTTGAATTTCAGGGCGGTACGTGGGACGCGACCCGCGACCGTGTCATCCAACGCACGTGCCAGCCAACTTATATTGATAGATAGCCTTAGCTCACTGACCGGCTCAGCCTTCAACCACCTGCACAACCCACCCCAGATCTACCTTCCTCTTCACTCACTTACCCCAGCACAGTAATAGCTGCAGAAAATGGGACATGGAACCCTTTTCCTTTGCGAGCTCAGAAGCTGTGGAATTCTCCGTCAACATCAGAATGTCAGTCACTTAAATCATCCGCATGGGTCTTGATTCCGTGGAGCTGATGAGCTTGCAGTGTTAGCCTTGACGGTGAACAATCGCCCATACCTTTCTCTACCCTCATAAAACGCCCCGACCTTCGACATATTGGCTCAAATCAGAGGTGAGTCTGCACATGAAGTCTGCAGCAAAATAAATCGGATTTCTGACTTCATATCATAGTACCCACTCGGACCTATACGTCACTGTGCAATTATGGGCGGATTCAAAACCCTTGACAGTACCTGTTCAGACAGCATACAAAGCCTTCAAGAATGAGCGAAAGTGAGCAAAATAAAGCCTTTCCTCTAGTTGTATTTCTGTTTGAACTATACTGACATCTGCCAGATGGAACGAATGGCTTACGCTACCAATTCAATATTCAACATTACCATTAAGCTCACAATTAGCCATCACGGTCTGGGATTTGTCACCAACTGGCGGCGAAGAGGCCCATGGCCATGCGATTCCATTTGGGGGTACAACACTTCCCTTGTTTGACAAAGAGAACCAGTTGCAGAAGGGCCGCCAAAAATGCTTTCTTCATCGTCGCAAAGTCGCAGATGGCTTGGACTCCTCCTCTACTCCCTCTGTTCTGCCAGTTCATCGTCGAAATATTGGCAAAGAGAAGGTAGAACTTCATGGGATTGACAAAGAAACGGAAGAAATGAATAGGATGGAAAAATTGCTCAAGAAACATGAGATGGGAGAAATTCCTCGTATTGAGTGGTTGGACCAGCTGGTATTTCGAGGCGCGGAAAAGCGTGGGATTCAAGCTTCTAGCACATCCTTAAAGACTCTCCAACGCAGAAAGACCCGACCTGCAAGCACTGTCACGATACTCGATGGCACAGAGGATAGTGCTGTGAGTGATGAAGACAACGACGCAGTTGAGGATGAAAGATTCACTCTCATTGTTGAGCTCCCTCGATTTGACTTTCCGGTGGTTTTCGCAGATCATGAATATCCCCCACCACCCATTTCATCCTTACAACAACTCTCTACGTCCCAATCAAATATTATCCTGAAACCGCCACCAGCAGTTCAGTTTGGGCCTGGAATCAATGGACTCGGGGACACTGATAACAATGGCTTTGGAGGACGTCTTGCTAGAGTATACGATCCGGAAGTTGGAGCTAGAGACAACCCTGCGGAAAGCAAACATCGCCGCCTGGTGAGAAGTCATCGGACAGGAGTTCTTGACCGAGATCTTAAGCCAAACGCCAAAGTTAGAGACGAGCTTAATGGCATCATGGCATATTCGCCAACGCATGTTCTTTCTCCCGAAGAGAAAGATCTTGTATGGAAATTCCGCCATCATCTTACTCGTGATAAGCGAGCTTTGACTAAGTTTATCAAATCTGTAAACTGGCATGACCAAAGTGAATCACGCCAAGCAGTACAGATACTTACGAAGTGGACTGAGATAGATGTTGACGATGCGCTGGAATTGTTGGGTCCTACCTTCGATAATCCAGCTGTCAGAGCGTATGCCGTGGATCGTCTACGGAAGTCGGATGACGATGAGCTTTTGCTCTACCTCCTACAACTGGTACAAGCGCTCAAATTTGAGCATATCTCACCCGATTTATCAGATGAAGCTGCGCATGACTCTTCTCTTGCCACTTTCCTCATATCACGAGCAACGCACAACTTCATGCTTGGGAATTACCTCCATTGGTATCTCATGGTCGAATGCGATGATAAAAGTGATGACCAGAGCCCTGAGTATCGAAGGCTTTTTGCAAAAGTCGAGTATGATTTCATGAGACAACTAGTAAAGCAACCAGATGGTATGAAAACTCGAAAGATATTGTTACAGCAAGCCGAACTTATTGCGGTTCTCTCAAAGCTATCGAGCGACATAAAGACATCAAAGGACTATATGCCTAAGAGGTTAGATCACTTGAAGCAATTTCTTGCTGATCCAAAGAACGAGATCATCACAATTGACCCGCCACTTCCGCTGCCTTTGGACCCATCTATCATGGTTGTAGGCGTTGACCCTGCTGAGACGATGGTCTTTAGGTCATCACTTTTTCCAATCATGTTGACGTTCAAGACGACCAGCGGGAAGAAGTATCAGATTCTGTTCAAAAGTGGTGATGATCTACGACAGGATCAATTAGTAATACAGACTATCACCTTGATGGATCAGTTACTCCAGAAAGAAAATCTGGATCTCAAACTCTCGCCCTATAAAATCCTCGCCACTGGAGCAACTGCCGGAGCTGTCCAGTTCGTTCCGTCAATGACTTTGCAAAACATTGTCAACAAATACAAGGGAAACTCTGTTTTAGGATATCTCAAGTATAATAATCCTGACGACAAAGCTCCGCTTGGCGTTCGAAAAGAGGCAATGGATACTTATATCAAG
Source organism: Pseudofabraea citricarpa (assembly GCA_029641185.1). Lineage (NCBI taxonomy): Eukaryota > Fungi > Ascomycota > Leotiomycetes > Helotiales > Dermateaceae > Pseudofabraea > Pseudofabraea citricarpa. Next base: position 1,622,714 of record JAPWGK010000001.1, read on the forward strand.
TCTTGCGCAGGCTATTGCGTCATCACCTATCTCATCGGCGTTGGAGATCGACATCTTGACAATTTGCTCTTGGCTCCAGATGGGCATTTCTTCCATGCAGACTTCGGCTTTATACTCGGAAGAGACCCAAAACCCTTTGCGCCAGCGATGAAGCTCTCCAAAGAAATGGTAGATGGAATGGGTGGGCCATCTTCCGGCCAATTCAAGGAATTTAGGCAGTACTGCTTCACAGCGTATACGGCTCTTCGCAAATCGTCAAATCTGATCCTGAACTTGTTCAGTCTCATGGTGGATGCCAATATTCAAGATATCAAGCTGGAGCCTGACAAGGTTGTCCTGAAAGTGAAAGAGCGTTTCCACTTGGAAATGAGCGAAGAGGACGCCATCAGGCATTTCGAGAGATTGATCGAGGATAGCCCGAATGCGTTCTTCCCCGTAGTCATCGATCGCATACACGGCATTGTGCAGAACTGGAACCTGTAATCCATCAATGAAGCATGATTTCACATGGCGTCTTTGGGAATGGGAAACAGGAAAGGAAAGGCGTTGATGGGGAGGGATCTTCTAGGCATACATGAACCTGTTCAATCATACTTTGATACGAGAATATTATAACCTTCCACTAGAAAGGCTAGTCAATGCACCGTGGGGGGCATTGGAGTAAATCATCAGCTTTAGTCATTCCTACATTTCTACTTCTGATCCCCTTGCCTTTGTATGTGTTCCATACCCAAGTACTTTTTCTTCTTCTTTGTGTTCCATACCTGAGAAACGACTAATACCAGTTCAAAGTAAAGACAGTCAAATTATATGGTAAGGACCTTCATATCTATATATCATTAAGAAATATTTTTAGACTCATCATCTATCATCTACTTTATCCAATTATTATTTATATTAGTATAATTATATAGTATATCAGATAATTGGACTAAGTGAATAACCACTCTTATATAAACTTGCGGATCCTTATAATCCTCTGTAGAAATATTAATACTACTTATTAGCTTAATGATTAATTATATAAGTGAAACTTAAAGTTATATTAAGTTATACGATTTTATATAGCTATAAAGGATTCGAGAGCTTATATAGCTTGAGGAACTATTAAATAAGATAAAACTAGTTATATAACTTCTAAGTTGTCGGAATCTTATTTAATAATACGCTTCAAAGAAGGTACATAACTATATTAGCAGGATTATACTAGAACCTATTATACCGTCCGCCCTGGAGGCCGTATAATATACTCCCTAATCCTTGCATGATCCGTCACTAATGATATAAACTCGAACCCTCGACTCGAAAGATACTACGCAATTATATTAGCAGGAGCGTAGTAGACTCTACCACCAACTGCAAGGTAGGAAGTGACTCTCTCTCTCTCCCCTCCTCCTTTCGCGCTAATCGCCCTCATACGAACCGAAGCCTTGATTTCTTAATTGAGCCAGTCAAGGAACCAACCTCTTTAGGAACCTCCCTTTAGGAGTTCTACGAATACCCATACCATGGCAGGAAGAACAGAAGCAAAGGAACGGAAAGCAGATAAGTAATTTGGTATGGATCTATAGTTCTCCTTTGATAAAGAGTTCTGCGAATAAGATCGGGAAACGTTTTATAGAGCAGGAACAGAGAGCCTCTGTATATGACGTGATACCGTCCTCTCATTTAGAACCTGGATCAGGAAAGATAGGGAACTAATTACGGATCACCTGGTAGAGCTGCTAAAACAAGAGGAACACGAAGAATAGCCAATTCTAGTACCAGGAACCATAATTAGATACGTACAGCTACAGTGGCTGGAGGATAAGGAACAGGAAGAATAATAGGAACAATTAGAGGAACATTTGAGGCTATTCAGATCCTCCTTAAAGCAACTATAGAAGGAATCAGAGCCCAAGGAATCAGAACCTCTTTCAGAGCTTCTTAATCAAGAACAGCCTCCCAATTCAGAGCAACCTCCCTCTCCTACTACAGGAAACCAGAGTACGAATCAAGAACAACCTCTTACTCAAGAGCTGCAAGAGGGATATAAGGAACAGGAACAGGAATAAGTAGAGAAACAGGAATCAAAGCACGGGATTAGTTGAAATAGAGGAATAACTGGTTGGAGAAAGTTGGAGGAACACCAACACAAGAGTGATTCAATTGATTAACTAAATGATTAACCAATTGATCAATCGATGAGTTAAGGAATACAGGAATACAGGAAGGATTGGATCGGTGGGTTTGTATAGTGGTTCTTCACCTCCTAGCTTAAGAGTCACTAGTGTTGGTATAATCATTTGATTTATTAGGTGACTGGACTAAGTGAATAACCACTCCCATATAACGTCACAGATCCTTACGATCCTCCTCCATAGAAACATCGATATTAATTACCAGCTCAACGCGTATCATTCGGTGTATCCCACCGATATTCTACGTAAGGCTACAGGTCATCACCCCTCGATCGCTCTCCAAAATATCTGCCTCTAGAATCGAACCCCCCAAAATTAAACCAGGCCAAGTTTTATTTATGCGATGGTAGCAAATCCGAATCGGGGACCGGCAGTGTCGAAAACACCGTAGTAAGCGTTGAAGAAGACATCACCGTAGATGTTCTGCGAGCCACCACCAACGGATTGCAAGCTACCGAAGCAAGTGCTTCCACTGGTAGTACCAAAGTTCAGCAGCGAGGCTGGGATAGTGGCATAGTTGGTTGGGCCGATCTTGAAGGAGAGAGTGGGCAGCTTGGCGGAGCAAGGGAAGACGTATCCACCCTCTGAGCTGGAGTACTTTGCTCCAGAAACCTGGGCATAGTAGGCATCAACAGTGGCATCGGCAGTAAGGATCAAAGTGGTTCCAGTGTCAGCAATACCGGTTTGGCCACTGATGGTGTGGACGGTGCTTCCGATCTTGTAAGCGGCCGAAGGAAATTCCCAGAAACCACCAGAGCTGTCGACGGAGGCATATTGGATGGATCCAGTGTATCTGGAGGAGTCCGTGTAACCAAAGTCATAAGCTCCGTTGGCGTTGAATGGGAGGTAGGCGGCGAACAATGGCGAGTTCAAGCTGGCCTTGGCGTTGGTGAAGAAGGTCTTCTGCTGGACTGGGGAGACCGTGTTGATGTTGTCAAATGCAAGACCAACAAGCCCATCTGAGGTGTCACTGACGAAGGCAGACGAAACCTTGTTAGCGAGCTCGACGGCTTGCTTGGTGACGGTGGTGCCACCAATCTTCACGGTGTCGGTGCCGACGACACCACTCGCTCCGGATCCATCAGCATACGAGATATCCCAGGTGTAGCCTGAGAGGGCCTTGTATGTGGTGCTCTTGGCAGAGGAATAGATAGAGTGACCGGTCTTGCTAGCAGTTGCAAGTAGGGAAGAGAAAACCCATCTGGAAAATCGGTAAGTATATTGACAACAACCACTGGAGTGACAACAACCACTGGAGTGACAACAACCACTGGAGTGACAACAACCACTGGAGTGACAACAACCACTGGAGTGACAACAACCATTGGAGTGACAAAAAGCACATAGAAACTTACAAGTCTGAGCTGCCAGTGTCAAAGTCTAAGTCCAAGGTTTGTCCACCAATTGTGACGGGAACTAGGTACTCAACACCCTCGGAAGGGCTGGCAGGTGCTGATCCGTCCTGTCGCTTTCTGAGTTGGTAAAACTCCGAAGGCATCTCTTTCGTCGGGGTCAAGCCATGCTTTCCATAGGCCTTCAGCATAGCGGCAGTTCCGTTGCGAACAAAGTTCTCATTGTGAACAGCGGTTACGGTGAAAGTCGAATCACCGGCTGCTTGAGCTGCTGGTGCTGGTGCGGCTTGGACCGCAACGGCCAAGGCCAAGACAGAAGTGAGAGTGGAAAGCATTTTGCAGGACCGAGTTGGCGATAGTTGACAACGAGAGGCAGGTTGACAACGGGAGAGAGGTTGACAACGAGAAGAGTGAAGAGAAGAGTGAGCGTGAGGTGAAGAACGAATGAAGGGAAGAACTTGGTCCATTATATACACTCTGGCAGGCAGGCGTCTTAGTATTGTAAATGCCGCCATGAGCAGTAGCACATAGTTCCCCGTGCTCACTTCCGATCCATTTCTAATGCTAGCAAGCCAAAGCATCAGTCGCCTCGAAATCAAATTAACAATGCTCAGCCTCGAACCCCATGGCCAAGAGATTTAGCTCCGGTACAGTTCGTCGGTGACTACAGGAAGTCGGCACAGGAGCTGCAATTTGATTGTTGTGTCATGGTATCATTGGTATGATGGCACCAAGTGGCTCACAAGACAGGATTCGATGCAGATCCGTTGACATATGCTTGGCATGCATATCGACCACCATTCTCCCGGACTCGAAGTCTTCTGGAAAGGAAGGTTGCCAACGGTACTGGTTAACCTCCTTCTTTTACAGTCCTTGGCATCCGAAAGCTTGTTGTAGCTTGTTGCTTTAATCCCAGATATTCACCTATAGGATCTCATTGCCAGTGATCTGACCCATGGGTTGTTGATCCTTGACCAGAATTAGGGGTTCTATTCTCATTGTGGTAGGTCCTTGCCAGTCGATGCCTGATGAACTCATTCAAAAGTACAGTAAGGAGCCATAAACACTGCGGACAGCAATCGAACAGCAAGCGGTGATTCGCTGTCAGGAAACCCACGACGCATGGATCCCGTAGCAGACCTCCTGCACTGGCTGGTGGGGTAAAATTGCTTGTTCCTAGGTTGCCAAATCAGAATGCCGAGCTTCCTGTAGGTTGATATACCCCATATCGGTACCTACATATGGCCAATTTACGCTCCAAGATGCATATCGAAGCTTGTCGGGTTCGGCAGGAACGATCGAAGTCGAGAGCAATAAGCTTCTTTATGTGCTGCAGGCACGGGGAGCAGGCTGTGTTAGGAAGGTGTGGAAATCAGGGCTGCTGAAGTGCCGTTCCAAGATGGAGGCCCATACTTTTAGTATGAGGAGGCCCGGAGATGTCTTTGCGTGTGCCAATCAGCTCTCAGAGTCTCAGAAGAACCGGAGGCGTCTTTGTGCGGACCAGGAAGTGTTGGCCAAGCTAGCCAGGCTAGTCAGACATCAGATTAAGCATCTGACAGCTTTCTTGGAGTGCTTGGTTCAATCAAGCTTCGAGTTGGGTTGCGTTGCAGGCGCCCGTGAACATGCAGATACGGTGCCGAGTCGATTGAGGTTGGGTAGAGTGGTGGAGCGGAGGGTTGCAACAGTTGCAACAGGAGGCAAAGAGGATTCAAGTCATTTGATTACTTCGCTAAGAGTAGAAGGTGAAGACGGATCGGCGAATTAAGCGGCAATGCTAGCGGAGGAGTGAACGGTCACCGCCGAAGCGCTTCTTCTCCTGGGCTCACTGGGCCGTTTGTGCTCAGTGCTCACTGCTCTGTGCTCTCTGCTCAGCTCCATCTCGTGTTGAAGATGAAGACTTCCCCATCTTCGTCCAATCGCTCAGCGTATAAGCCGGGCTGACCATGCGGTGCACCAAGCTGTTATCTATCTAGTGTAACCGACGTGTCCCCATAGTACAAGCAGTTGGCTAGCAAACAAAAGCTCCGGCCTTGATAGGGGATTATTGATAACTTGAAGAGGCAAAAAAAAAAAAAAAAAGGCAAATAGAGGCATACTTTCTTGGAAATTCTACCACTTCACTTGGGCAGTGCCAATCGATTTCAGCTCCCAAAGTTGCCCTCTATCTCAAAGAGGCTAACACTTAAACGAGGAAACCCACGAGAAGGCATCACAGCAGCCCGGATTTTACAAGAAGATAATTTCTGAAGCCGCAATAACTTCCAGTGAGAGAAACTCAATCCCCATGGGGCAGGCGATGGAATTCACAACAGCAATCAGTGCTGTCTCGCAGCGGTGTAAAGTTTCCACTTGGGAGCGAGGATCCTCGTACTCAGTGGCGCCGGCATGAGTTGTACTAATGGACCGCAGTCAGTTTTCTATCGGGAAGGAGATAGATGGTGGATAGAGCCTCGGGATTGCTTCAAGGGCCAGTATGGAACCTAAAATGTGACGCCATGACAAGCCCCGTATCACGCATTATTCATAGTATCATCATAAGAATACGTGATTGATACCCGGCGATAGGCGTTGTGGATCTTCTAGTTCGAAGGTAGTCTGATGCAGCAAGTTTCCTATCACCTAGAAGACATGATTCTTCTTTCTTCTTTCTATAAAGCAGATATGAGCACTCGTAGTCTGCTGGCGTTTGGCCCGACCAAAACGATGACACAGCGCAGTTTAACGTACTAGTATGTGCACAATGAAGACCGAGTTAAAGTTTCCGAAGGCGGACTACTCTCGTGCGTTGCGAAGGGAATGTAAAATATCAAATCAACAAACAAACCAAGTCAATGAGACGCTGCACTCTTGAGCCGTTGATTTATCCTACAGCATGTATACAACAGTGCCTCATCTGCATGGTCAACCAATATTGGAAGCTTCAACAAGCGATCATTAGAACCCAGGAGCAGGAGCTAAGATGAGCATATGCGTCTCTGGATAAATGTACATGATATTGGCATTTGTCAGATGTGCAATAGCTTTCTCCTTGCCTTTATACAGCACCAAAACTCCAAGCAATGCGCCCTTCATCTCTACTTAATCAAACAGTGTTTTGTCTCTGGTTCCTCTCGAGTTCATCAACCTTGAATAATCAAAGTGATTCCAGCTCGTCATAATATGTGTGAATGGATATGTCACTTAAGCTCTGCTCTTGGTGTTGAGAATTAGGGCAACAATCAAACTGTAATAGTCAGTAAATCCCATTTCGCAGAGACGCAATTCAACTGACCCGTAGAGACCCAAGACTTCTCCGAAAATAAGAATCAGAACCATGCCAACGAAGATCCGTGACTGCAGCATATATGATCGTACACCCATATCTCCAACAATCCCAATCGCATATCCTGCTGCCAGACCAGTTAATCCCACCGAAAGACCGCAGGCGAGATGCATGGCGCCACTAAATCATGTATTAGCCAGGTGAGTAGAGTCTCCGTGGGCTGGGGTATCTATACTTGAATAAACTGTAACTTTGATCTGGTGGTGGTCCCATATCTCCAGCTATCAAAACAGCAATGACAAGGGAATAGACCGCAATGATACCAGACATGACCACGGGAATCAGAGACTATTGAAGCAAAAACGTTAGTAACTTGGATAAAGATAAGATGAGCTTTGGGCTGCATACTTTCATGATCAAGTCAGGTCGGAATGTACCAACACCAGAAATACCAATTCCTGATTTTGCAGTGCCGTATGCTGCGCCGAGACCTATGTAGCCCAATCAGCCCTATCCAAATCTCTGAATCTGAAAACCCATACATCCGAATATCATGGCGGAACCAATACCAGCCTGTTGGAGCTATCAGTATGATGGACACATCGTAGGGCCTGCTATGGCAGACTTACCATTCCGAAGAACGGCGCGAACTTGGGGGCCAACTCTGATTGTGCCATGGTGATTTCAGCCCGATGTGACGCGCGAGCTGGTTGTATGTGGGTGGCAGGATGCGGGATGCGTGAAGTGACGTTGTAGAGAGGTTGTCCCTAGCAAGAGCTCGACCTCGACTCCTCCAGATACCAAGCTAAGATTTGACGCTAATAGGACGGTCACATGATGGTCTCATGCTTGGCCGTGTTTTAAGACTGCGACGGTCGAAGACAAGCTGAGATAGGTACTTTTCAACTAGCGTCCTCGCATCTGATATCCCTTTGCTCATCAACTTGACGCGAAATAGTATCTCATTCACTGTTCTGGACGGGTGAATATTCGTTTAGACGACGCGGTTACGAGAATCCTATGCCTATGCCGACCGACGCTAGTGAGTGTGAGTGGGAATGATCTGAAGATCGCAGAATCCATATTCATAACCGCAACCTCTCCACCCCGAGCATCTTACCTTGGGCTCATACCACTTCGACAGCTCAATGCGCCTCGCCGTCCAAGAAACGAACGCCTGCGATTTGTGACAAGATACACTGGCCTCGCCCATCTCCTTTGAATCCAGACAACACCGCTCTCAAAAGCCCGGTGTACGAGCCCCTGCAGCAACTCCTTAGGCATCGATAACATATTGGTCGACCTATGACGGTATTCCGTCTGTGTCGACGAGTACGGTAAAAAGGCTGTTCTGACCTTGGGATCTGAAGCCGGGGTTGTCCTCGGCTTCGAACTGTGGTGTCTCCCAACAACAGAGGAGAACCATATTGAGCGGCAGCTGAGGATTTGGTAGTACGCACAAGCGATAGTATGGCAGACTATCAGGGAGGACGAGGGAACCCTCCTCGAAACGATTATGGGGGGGCATCCTCGAACTACCAGCGAGAGGCAGCATTTTCAGATATCTTCGGCGCAGCCCCTCCGCCAGGAAGATCGCAGACCATGACTTCATCTGTGGCACCTCCTTCGCCCATGATTCAAGGTCGAACGCAGACGATGGGTTCTGGAATCATGCATAATGGCATGCAGCAACGACAACCTCCTCAACGACCGCCGCAACAAGGATACATATCACCTACCGGAAATATGGCCAACGGTGGAGGGATGGGAAATGGATATCAACATGGGCAGAGACAGCAACCACCAGGTCAGGTTTCCTCTCAGCCTCAACCTCAATATCTCCCACAGCAGGTCCGTCCAGATCGTAGGCCATACCCCTCACCACAACGTATCGATCCTCGTGGCCCTCCCCAACAATACCCCGCAAGGCAACCTCCACAGCAACAGAGATATTACCAAGGAAACGGCCCTGCCTTAAACTCTGACCCATATCGCTCGCAGTCGATGGCAAGCATACAAAGGCCCCAGATGTACCAACCACCTCCCAACTCCTTTGCGCCCCAAGCACCAGCGAATGCGTTCAGGCAAGGCCCTGGTCCCAACGCCTATCAACATTCTTCTCGAACGACTGCACAAGGTCGAGTCGTACCCGAAAGGCATGACGACCGAGCTATGTCTATGACTAGCTATCCCCAAGATAGGGACCAACATCAAACCATGAGTGGGAGAGTTATTCCGAATAGAAGGTTATCTTCCGGCCCACAAGAATTACCAGCGAATGGATATGCTATCCCTGGTCCTCGAAGCCCTGCCACCCAAACCCGCACTTCCAGTATGGCCACCACTGCTGCTGGTGATATGAGCCGAACAATGTCTATGGCATCTACAATCGCACCTACAATTACGCCTTCAGATCAAACAGATTCTCTTGGCCATCGCACATCTCTTGCTAAATCTGTTAGCAGCACTGGGCCGCGGCAAAAGTCTCCTCTTGTATATCCTGCGTTGCTCTCCCGCGTCGGCGAGTGCTTCCGAGACAAGATAGTTGTGGGAGATAGGACCAAGAACGATTTGACTTATAAAAATGCATTTAGTGGATCAGAGGCTGTTGATATTATTTCTTATATCATCAAAACGACAGACAGAAACCTGGCTTTGCTACTGGGGCGTGCACTAGATGCGCAGAAGTTCTTCCACGATGTTACTTACGACCATAGGCTACGTGATTCAGCTGCAGAGATGTATCAATTTCGCGAAACCATGATGGATGAACCTCAAGAGGGTCCAGAAGTAAATGGGGTCTTCGTCCTGTTGACTGAATGTTACTCCCCAACTTGTACACGAGATCAGCTTTGCTACTCAATAGCCTGTCCACGAAGACTCGAGCAGCAATCCCGATTGAACCTTAAACCCCAACCTGGTCTCCGACGCGAGAAATCTCAGTCTAGTTTGCACGATAACGATGAGCCAGATGAGCAGAAGCTCTGGATCAATACAGTCTCTCAAGAAATTGCAGACAGCGTGGGCGAACGCGAGAAGAAACGTCAAGAGGTCATTTCGGAGATTATGTACACCGAGCGAGACTTTGTAAAGGATCTTGAATATTTACGAGACTTTTGGATCATCCCTCTGCGATCTGCAAATCCTGCGGCGATGTCACCAATTCCTGACTCACGAAAAGAAAGGATTGTCAAAACAATTTTCACGAACATCGTGGATCAACCAAGTATTCATGCAGTTAGTTCAAAATTTGCAGATGCGCTTACTGAACGACAAAGGAAACATCCAGTTGTTCAATGTGTTGGAGATATTTTCCTTCAATTTGTTCCACAATTTGAGCCATTTATCATCTATGGTTCAAATCAATTAGCTGCAAAATTCGAATTTGAGAATGAACGCTCTTTAAATCCTTTCTTCTCGAAATTTGTAGACGAAACAGAACGAAGGAAAGAGTCAAGAAAACTCGAATTGAATGGATATTTGACGAAACCTACGACGAGATTAGCAAGGTATCCGTTGTTGCTCGACAATGTGCTCAAATACACAGATCCAGATAGTCAAGATAAGGTTGACATTCCAAAAGCGATGAAGATGATTCGTGATCTTCTCACCAGAGTCAATGCAGAATCAGGGAAAGCAGAGAACAGATTCAATCTCAGAAGGCTGCACGAGCAGTTGCGATTCCGCCCCAATGAACGGGTCGACTTGAAGCTTACGGATGAGGGACGAGAGCTGATTTACAAAGGAACTTTGAAAAAGAATCCAACCGATCCTGCCGACATTCAAGCATATCTTTTTGATCATGCCATGCTGTTGGTCCGAGTCAAAATGGTTGGAAAGAAGGAGGAAGTCAAAGTGTATCGCAGACCGATCCCCCTTGAACTGCTCGCGATCCGTGAGATGGAAGAAGTCATGCCTAAGTTCGGTGTTGTGAAACGGCCCTCGTCGAGCTTAATTCCCGGAGCTAAATCTGCGGCAAACGATAATAGCAAGAAAGAGGGATGGCCGATTACATTTAAACATCTTGGGAAAGGGGGCTATGAACAGACTTTGTACGCCAATACACAAGGAGCACGAAAGAAATGGATGGAGTACATTGGAGAGCAGCAGGCACTTCTTCGTAAACGAGGCGACTTCTTTAACAAGTCGGTTCTCTCCAGTAGCTTCTTTTCAGCAACGAACAGAGTCAATTGTGTTGCGCCTTTCGATGGTGGGCGGAAGCTCATTTATGGTACCGACTCTGGAATTTATGTTTCGGACCGAAAAGCGAAAGATGCATCCGCCAAGCCTATACGTGTTTTGGAAGCGACAAGTGTTACTCAAATCGATGTCCTCGAAGAATACAATCTTCTTCTTGTTCTATCTGCGAAGTCTCTACTGTCCTACAACATATCAGCTCTGGGTCCTTCCGAACCTGCACTTTCGAAACGGCCCAAGAAGATTCAAAGTCATTGTAACTTCTTCCGAACTGGTATCTGTCTGGGACGACATCTTGTTTGCTGTGTCAAATCTTCGGCATTGTCAACTACCATCAAGGTATTCGAGCCAAATGATGCCATGTCCAAAGGCAAGAAGCAGAAAGGCTTCAAAATGTTCAACAGTGGCCAGGACGAGCTCAAGGCATTCAAGGAGTTTTATATCCCTACAGAATCATCGTCGATACATTTTCTCAAGTCGAAGTTGTGTGTCGCTTGCGCACGCGGATTTGAAGTGGTTTCCTTGGAGACTCTGGAAACCCAATCACTTCTCGATCAAGCTGATACTTCTTTGGACTTTGTGGCACGCAAAGAGAATGTTAGACCGATTCATATTGAGCGTCTCAATGGCGAATTTCTGCTCAATTATTCTGATTTCTCTTTCTTCGTCAATCGTAATGGTTGGCGCGCTAGGCCTGATTGGAGAATTGATTGGGAGGGTCAGCCACAGAGCTTTGCGCTTTCTTATCCTTGGATACTCGCATTTGAGACCAACTTCATCGAAATCAGAAACATCGACACAAATGCCGTACATATCTTGCCGCACCGAAATATCCGTATGCTTCACACCAGCACTCGTGAGGTAAGTTTCCACAGCTACATCTATCCTTCTATTGCCACTAATACATGCCAGATAATTTATGCCTTTGAAGACGAGCGTGGCGAAGACGTCGTGGCAGCTATAGATTTCTGGCCTGCTGGACGGAAACCTGAAGCCCAGCAGGCCCTTCCCTCAAGTCAGCCTCATACCGCAACACACTCACGTTAGTTTATGGTTTGCAATACCTATGATACCTTGTTCGAAAGATGGAGCCATTTTCATGCTTTTAGTTCACCTGTCTTTCAATGTAATCGAGATGTTCTGATGGTTGAGTTTTCCCCGGGTGTGCTGGCCACAGCTACACGCATTTGCGGCTGCTCTGGCTGCATAAGGGTATTCCCAACGATCAATGCGATGTGGTGGGGTGGAATGCTTGTCTTTATTGTGACAACTCAGCGAATGGAGTACAAGGGATTCTGGGTTTCGGCACATTTTATGTATATTGGCCTGTAGTCATACGAATAGATCGTGCACCACTGTGAAGTCTATCGTGTCGAGCTGTCAACCATGTTTCTCTGGTCTTGAATGATCAGCAATAGATGCCCTGTATGGCTCTACTGACCATCAGACAACCACCGAGTCACAGATACGTGATACGTGATACACACGATTCTTCAGAATTATCTGCTCATGTAGCCCGTCGATCTAGTAAAGTATATGCGCTTGCCGACGAGTGAATGGAGAACGGGGACCCCTTCGTTTCGCCAGTCGGTAGCTTGGATCCCAAAATAGTTGGGAATCAGACAGGACAAACCGTTGATAGTAGCGTGATAACGGCCGGTGATTTCCATATGTGCAGATGACGATCCAACGTATCGGTCTCGGGCAACAAATGATTCAGCTGGGCAGGTACCGTATAGTACCGCACACTACCACACACTACCACCAACTACCACCATACCCAAGTTCCTAACAAACACAGAAACAGGGCGAGAGTCCAGACTCCAGACACGAGCGACAGAAATCAGACCGAAACACGACTCAAGCGAGTTTCAGCCTTGTGACAGCCTCGCCCAACGCACGATGATCCGGCTGCAAAACAGCAAAACCAACGCAAACGGGCCTTTATGCACGAGAAAGAGTGGCTACAGTGCTTGCTTCAACCACTCGTGCTGTACACGGGTTCCCAGCCGACGGAGACACACAGCGACGACGGAAGTGTATATTTAGCACGAGCCGGATGATGATGATGATGATGAGCTTGAGCTTGAGCTTGCGGGAAGGCAGATCTGGCGGCGCACGTTGTTGCAGGTGCATCGTGCATCCATCGTGCATCGTGTGGGTTGCCCAGTTTGCGGCGGCGTCGTGGGCGTGCGCTGGGCCAAGTTGGACTTCCGGTACCGTACGGTACTTGTGATACAAGTTTGGCCTTTTCCTGCTTGCTCTCTTCCCTCATGGAGCTGCCAGTTACGCTTTCCAGGTCTCAATATCAAGCGAGTGTATTGTTTGGCGCTCGGCCGGGAAGGCAAACAGCCAAGTTGGCAAGCAGGCAACTGAGGCGACGGCGGACTCGCAGCGCCAGCCCTTTTGACTTTCTTTTTTGCTTTTCCGTCGTCCACCGTGTCGGGGAGTTAGGGATTGTGATTTGCTAACCGGTGCCCCAAATCCGCTCGACGCATTGATGGATGTAGGCGTGTGCTTGAATCTCGACATTCATCGTGAAGCTTTCTCGTCGAACCATACAGTGTGGACACAGTACCTGCATGGTTGACATTGCTGGAGACGGGCGAATCGAATGGGTCCAATTCGTCAAAGTTTCCCCTTGCCATCCACTCCTCTTTTTTCTCTCCGGTCGGATGTGCATTGTAGCAGGCCAGCATGGAGTCAAGGTCAGGGAAAGCGGAGCCCCTACGGAGAAGCTGGTGTGGGTGTGAGTGTGGACGTGGGCGTGAGTAGCGCTGCGGTACAGGACGGAGATGCATTGATGGTCTCGACTCTGAATCTCTGTTGGAGGCCGTTCTGATGCTCGTACAGACATGTGTCTCTGCTGGCCCAGGCCCTGCCCCCCACATCTCCTCTTCTTATTTGTCCTGCCATGCGGTGCGAGCTGTGGTGATATGATGTGTTGGCATGGTGGCATGGCATGGCATGACATATTATTGCCTCGCCGGTCGGTAGTCTAGTGTAACGGACGATACTGTAACGGTAGAGACTTGGGATTATGGTTTGGGGGCTGAGTTTTGATGGTTTGTTCGGGTGGGTGGGATACACAAGACTGTACAAATACTCTTTTGAGCTTCTGGCTTGGACAATTTCTTTTCCTTCTTTCTTGTCTCTAGCTACAACATCCCACCACCTTTCATCGAATCTTGAACGCATAACATATTTCTATCTTCTCTTTGCATAATCTGTCACTTCGATCATCTCTTTTTTGCTCTTCTACTCTAAGACAATATGGCTTGCTACTGTGCGAACTACTATGTATGTTATTACCCATCACTTCTTCACATATACCCCCCGACCAAGCCCAAGCCCAAGCTCAAGCTGAAGCTCTCTCACCCTTCACTCCTCGTCAGCCAAGACAATCAAAGAAAAGAAACAGATCCAAAGTCCTGAATTGAAAGTTCAAAGAGAAAAGAAAACTAACATCATCCCTCCAGGGCTCCATCAACTGCCACAACGCCGTCTCCAAATTCGGCGATAGATGTGCACTCTGCATGGTAAGTCATGGCTCTTGTCTCTCTCCATATCTTGAAAGACTTATATTAATTACCACAGTCCACATATTCGCAATCCTCGTCCTACTCGTCCGCAATGCAAAACGGCGTCCCGCAAGCAAACGAGCACTGGGTTGAGAACAGCAAGCGAGAGCAGCTGCGCCGCGAAGAGGAGAAGAACCGCAGACAGAGAATCAACCGAACTGCGAGCTCGTAGAATGCTGCCTGCCTCGTTCCGAGAAGCCACCTCTCTCTGTCGATTGAATTGTACTTGAGCGAGTGTCTGTCCGTGTATAGATTTTTGTTTCCCCTTTTTTTGGCAGGGGAATTTGTTGGAGTTTTTTTTTTTTTAATCTTTCTTTATTTCTCTTTCTCCCTCTCTCTCTCTCTTCCTTTTGGGTTTGGGTTTGGGTTTGTTTGTGGATGTTAAGAGAGGCTATGGCTGGATCATGCGTGTGGGATTCCACAAAAGAATCGAGAATGAGGGAATGAGATAACACGATGCATATGCAACAATTAAGGGGGGGAGTTTTTAGATTGGATTGGATTGGAAAATGGTGGGATGGATGGATGGAATGGATAGAGATGAGATGTCTCTCTCTCGTGGCTGGGCCATACTTAAACTTATACTTACACTTACACTTACACACTATACCATAGTACTTGTTTTCCCTGGAGGGGTTTTTTGAGTAGAGGAATCGCAAAAGGAGAAAAGCAAGATAGATGAGAAATCTCGATACTTAATTTTACAGAACCAGTTCCTTTCATTCGTACATGTTCATAACCCAAACTGCCTCTACTCTACATACCCGAGTTCCTCCTTGACCTTTCGTTAAAATGTCATATCCTAATGCTCCCATAATTTCCCAAGCACAAGTAAAACAAAACGCCATTCCATATCATAACCCGAGCGTACCATGTCCAATATTCATTCACCTGATTGCAACAGGTACTTAGGTAGGTATTTACCTACCATTGACGCGGTCGATACCCACCCAGAGTACCTTCCTCAGACCCCTTCATAATCTCCTCCTTGATCCTCCTCCTCCTCTCCGCAGCACTCTCCGGCTTCACCTCTTTCGCGTCCTGCGTCTTCACTTGCTCATGCAAAGAAGCCTTGACCTCGACGTCCAAGACCTGCTGCTGCTCCTTGCTCTTCCTCCTCGCCTCTCCCTCCGTCTGATGCACCTCTATGATCTGGGCGTTGTTCTCCGTCTGCGTCTTCTTGTTCTCATCGCGAAATTGTTCCGGGAGGTAGAGAAGTGCTTCGTGGGCCGGTCGCGGCTTCGGCTTTATCGCGATGCGCAGATCGCGTACGGTTTTCTGCTGCAGCACGTAGCCGCTCAGGAAGAGGGCCGTTGTGAAGAGGAAGACTTGTGCGGGTTAGACTGGGGCCTTGTGGAATGTGGGAGCGGATACGTAGACGTACTGACGGTCGAGGAGATGGCTACGGAGACTTGACTTGATGTGAGGAGCATGATGACTGGCTAGTTAACTCGCATATATTTTGTATGGTTTTTGTAGGAATCTGGAGAGGATGTGCGTGTATTTATTTTGGGGTCTGGAACGTATAGGTACGGTTTATCTGCTGTCTTTCGTTGTCACATCATGGTTCCTTGGAACTGCCACGCGCCCGATGGGGAAATTCCTGTCAATACGACTGACCCGGCAACAATCGCGATAAGGAAATTCTCCGAGCCGAGAGCTCAGATCCAAAATTCAAGATGGAGGAGATGGGTTTGCGCCATCTCAACCTGCAACTAACAAGATTCAACGAGCGACGAGTCAACAACAGGGCAGTGTCTAAAACCGCATACGGGTCCTCAATCACGAAGGCACATCTCCAGCAAGCATGGCGAACCATCGCGCAGATGAGAAGCGGTTCCTGGACGAGCGAGGCTCGTCGGGCCCCCTCGCACCCAACGGCCTCAACCCCGCGACGATAATGGAGAAGCCCGTACGAGAGCGGATCATCGACTGCTACTTCTGGAAAGACCAATGCTTCGGGGTGAATGAAGCAGACATCATCGACCGGGTCGTTACCCACGTGCACTTCATCGGCGGCACGTACGGGGATGCGCAGCGGCCGTCGCCATTCCTCTGCCTCGCCTTCAAGCTGCTGCAGCTCGGCCCCGGCGATGATATCCTGCGCGAGTACCTCGAGTACGGCGGCGAGAAGTTCAAGTACCTCCGCGCCCTGGCGTGCTTCTATATCCGCATGACGCGCCAGGCGAAGGATGTCTTCTTGCTGCTCGAACCGTACCTCAATGATTTCAGGAAGCTGAAGAGCAAGAAGCGCGATGGGACGCTGTTGACGTACATGGATCAGTGGGTCGATGATCTCTTGACCAAGGATAGGGTGTGTGCTACGACGCTATATAAGATGCCCAAGAGAGAGATCCTCGAGGATCTCGAGGTCCTTGATCCGAGGGTTAGTGCGTTGGGTGATATTGAAGATTTGTTAGATGAGGACGATGTCCCACAGGATCCTGAGGTTGATGGCAGTGATGATGGCCCCGACCGGGTCCGCAGTCCTGGGGAGGAGTTTGGAAATGATGATATGGATATCGATACTGTAGATGTGGATGCTGACGCAAGGGAAAAGTCACCAGGGAACGATAGAGCAGAATCGTGATTGCGAATACGAAATTTGAGAGTTCGGAGTTTGGAGTCAGTGCAATGTGGGGGAAAGGAGTATCAAAAACAATACCCAGGGTCTACAGTAAAGTCAATTCTGACAGAGTCGTGTGGTGCATGAATCTGGTAGTGAAAAAAAGTTTATCTTCACCCTTTAGTAAGTTTTGTTTCTTCAAAAGTGTCTTCTAGATGCTTTGCGTCTTTTGAAACAGACCTTCTAAAGCATGCACGAAAAATTGGTCTAGTATACATTCTAGAAGGCTACTAAGAGCCAAGTACGCAACGGCTCCAAACCATAATATATATTCCCACTAGTAGAAATGACTCGCAAAAGTGAACGCCAAACATGAATCAGTTAACGATATCAGCAGTCCTGGCCCCAATTATGTTTAATCCACTGAGCCAAGAGATCCGTGAAAGGCTCATCCAGGTACGGCTGGACATCATCACTGCTGTATTTCTCGCCAGTAAAGGTCAACGCCATCAGTACCCAGGGTCGGATGAAGTCGATAAAAACTAAATCCACCGACTTCGGGGTATCTTTGTCTGGGAATGAAATTCTCGACTCAATACAGTTAGGCACTCTGTAGAAGGTGATAGGTGAGTGGACAGTATCATCACCGTCGTCACCAGCTTCGTCATGTGTTGTGTAGCCAGGTACCAGATCTGGTTTCGATGTACTACCAAGAGGAATTTGAGAACCAGTGACTTCCTCTAGTTCCGCGGGTACAATATCTTGTTGAATTGAAATATGTTCGGGCGAGGTTAGCTGGGCCATATTTAACCCAGATGACTCAAAGACTGGGCCTCCGTTGTTGATCAGTCGCAGGATTTGAGACGCGGATTCATAAGGTACATTCTTGATATGAACAAATTTGCTTATGAATGGCGAGACAATATAAGTTGTGTCGCGAGTGAAGGACCCTTGGAAGATATCAAAGCGCATGGCGCCTGTGTTTGTTAAAGCTATGGTTGGAACATCCTTTCGATCAGGATGATTGACAACCTGGGGTAGAACCTCATCGCCAAGCCAGCTGAAAAGACTATCATTGCTGGGAAACGGTGCTCTATTAAGCCATAGGTCTTTTGGTGCGCATCCGAAGCTATGATCAAGTTCTAGAGACTTCCGTGCCTCCCGAATAGATGCTGATACATTCTTGCCGTGTTCTGTGGAAAAGGTGGACTCGTTAAGCGCAGTATGATGATAGTAACCAAAAAGGTTGTTGTCAATATATCTCCTGCTGAAAGAAATGCTAGAGCTCAGTGGTTGGTTTTCGTTGTCTTTTCCTTTGCCTTTAATGCCTTTGATAGACGCCCAGCCAATAGTTTCCATATATCTTCCACTCTGCAGCCCATATGCTTTCGAGTCATACTTTGCAAAGTCTCGAATATGGCTATGACCGCCAAAGAACTGGATTGGAGTATCCCATTTTTGTCCTCTGATAGCTGTGTAAAGTGCTTTGTATTCAGGGCCGTGGAGTGTGACATGGCCTATAATGACGAACAAATCCACATCTTCTCGTATCGCATCCTGAAACCACTTCTCCTTGATTGTCTCGCCAACAGGCTGAACGATTGTATTGTTTGCATTTCCTGTGAAATCGAATAGGAACCCCATAGCTAAGACCCGAATGCCTTGGTTCTTGGTAGTAAACTTGCGATATCTTTGAGCCATCGGTATGCGATCGCCTGTCTTGGGATCAATATAATCAAGATTGGAAGCAAGATATTTTCCTTTGAAGTTCGGCACGGTCTGGGAGTATTCTCGAGCTGCGGCATCTTCTTGGTATAGTTCATGATTTCCCGTGCAAATTATGTCGATGTCTTGTTCTCGAAAAATGTCATAAGTATATTGTCCTTTGGGTTCTGAAGCGTCATACAACCCATTTCCTTCTATCCGATCCCCAGTGTCTACGAGTAGAAGGTCGACCCCATCTCTGTCCGCTTTTTCTCTCAGTCGTTCTGCGAAGGAGATGTAGTCGCCCCAGTCAGCCGAATACTGTGCTCTAAACCAGGTCAGTCTCTGCTGCAAGATGGAAAGTGTGGTGAAAATACTCTTGAAGATGGCCAGCATGCCATCCATGAGTATCAGTGGTTTGTAAGAAATTAATCTCTCCCCAAGCCAACGGTCTCATAGGCGCAGCCACTGGCGCAGGAGCAGAAGGCTGAGCAGCGGCGACGAGTGATGAGAAGAGATGGAGGCTGGGCCATATCGAGTGCTTGACCATTTTGAGTCTGACTGAAGATTTATTTGCTTTTGGTATAGTCAAGCGCTCGTAGAGTGTAGTGTAGTGAGCGGTGCTATACTGTTTTGTTGATGCTGCCTCGGTCGCGGTGTGTCATGCGCCTCCGGTCGTCATGTACCTGGATGGATCACCAGCCCGATAAGATAAGAAGATTAGAACTAGCGCAAGCTACGAAGCTCCTACAGAGACCAACTCGTGCCAGCCAGGCAGTTATTTATTTCTCTGTTGAATCGCGAGCTACAGACAATCGCAAACGCCAGACTCAGGGGTACCAGCATCAGGGTCAAGATGATAGTACCTCGTAATCTTCCAAATCCACCATAGAGTTCCGTTCAACTCCTTTAAACACACAACAAATGGGCGCCAGAGCACTCAGGCGCCTGCGGACGGGGCGCAAAGCCCAGAGGAAACATGCAGCACTGAACGCTTTCATTTCTTTAATCGAGTCCAATCCGCGGCGCTCAACTAGAAAATTAGAAGGTGAGGAACAATCCAAAATCCTTTACGCTCCAGAACTAGCTTATGACTTACTTTTCCATCGAAGGTGACTGGAACCATGGCACACCCTGTGACCTCAAAGCTCCTTCAGAACCTCCAGAGCACGCACCACTCCTAGCAGTAAAGGACAATATAACCACGAGAAACTTCCCCACGACTTGTGCCTCGGGCATGCTGCGGAACCACCGAAGCCCATACGATGCATCTGTCATACGACAGATGTCCGCGGAATACTCTGTGAACGGAAAAACTAACATGGATGAGTTTGGAATGGGTTCCCACTCTATAAACTCTTTCTTTGGGCCTGTTAAAATCCCCAGAAACTCAGTAAAAAATGATGGGTTGGAATCCGAGGTGGCTATTGACGAATACTCGGCTGGAGGCAGCTCTGGTGGTAGTGCTGTAGCTGTCCGAACAAACCAAACCCCCGTTGCACTTGGTACGGATACAGGTGGCTCTGTCAGGCTTCCAGCGGCGTACGTAGGAGTGGTAGGCTTCAAGCCTTCCTATGGCCTGATATCCAGGTTTGGAGTGGTTCCATATGCCAATTCCCTTGACACTGTTGGCATATTAGGGCGCACCGTTAGAGAAGTCAGGAATACCTTTCGAGCAGCAACGAATCACGACCCTCAAGACCCAACTTCTCTCCCACGGCGTTTGAATAATAGAGGTATTGATACCCAGGAATCTTTAGCTAAAGATCGAGTTACATATTTGAAAGGCCTTACGATTGGAGTGCCCCTCGAGTATAACATCAAAGAGCTTCACCCTACAGTCCATGCGGCTTGGAATACCGTTATTCAACTTCTCCAAGAGAAGGGTTGTACCGTTGTTCCAATATCACTACCCACGACAAAGCATGCTCTCTCGGCGTACTATGTGATCGCTGCAGCAGAAGCAATGTCTAACCTTGCTAAGTACGACGGTGTACGTTATGGCCATCGTGGTGACACCAGTGATGGTGCTGGAGATGTCCTCTATTCGAATACAAGGGGCCAGGGTTTTGGTGATGAGGTTAAGCGCCGGATCCTTCTGGGTTCTTACACCCTCAGTTCAGAAGCCATTGACAATTATTTCTTGAAAGCCCAAAAAGTCCGGCGTCTAGTGCAGCGGGATTTTGATCGGGTTTTTACCTTCCCAAACCCCCTTCGTTCACCAGAACAGTTTGATCTTAGTGAGATGGAGGATTCCATCACACTTAAAAATAAACTTGGTCCAGCTCAAGTTGATTTCATCATTTCTCCAACTGCTCCAACACCACCGCCAACTATCAAGGATCTTGAGAATCAATCACCAGTTGATGCATATATGAATGACGTATTTACAGTTCCTGCTAGTTTGGCAGGTATTCCAGCCATCAGCATTCCCGTTGATATATCCAAGGAATATCAACAGCTGAGTCTGGGAAAGAGACTTATGACTCTGACCCAGGGGTTTTCAGACAATAGCAGTGTCGCAGGCATACAGATTATTGGCCAATGTCTTGACGATGCGCGGCTGCTAACATTTGCTCGCGCTTTGGAGAAGCTTCTGCTCTTAGATCGATCATCACTACACCAAACAGAATCTCATGGTTCGGCATCAGAATATGCCATTGAAAACTATAAGAGAATACGATCAGAGGTGCGAGTTATGCGTACTCATATGGATCCTACTCGGCGTCTTGCTACGGAAGTTCCCCTCCCTAGGTATTGCCCAACAGACGCAAAGGAAAGGGTAGAAAAGGCAAAAGAGACACGGCACCCACGAAAAGAGACGCCCCTTGTGAGATACCATCACTTCGAACGTCGAGATCCAGACAATAAAGATACCGAGAACGATGACCCTTCCCCATTCCGATCTTCCTAGGCAGTAGCATCACGCAAGCAGTCTTTCCTACGGCTATATAGAGACCAAGACCTTACCAGATAGGACACCTTATCATGTCCTTTGCTTGTACGTGCTGGTTATACGCAAGAGGCTTTTGAATTGTTTCTGATGGATGCCATCGGATTAAATCCTCTACTTTTCAAAGTATGGATAATGATGAGGGGTCGATTATATCATAATATGTTCGATGATAGGCATAACTGATTTTGAAATATATGGGGGATTGGTTTTATTGCTAATTGCTTCGGGCAGTTGGCTAGCCTATCCAAGCTTGTCGAATTTCAGAAAGCCACGCAGTGCTCATAGTTGTTACTATGTCTGATTTCTGGGGCTCTCGTCAGCAGTTTAGCCAACAAGAAACCCCGGTCTAAACGTGGAGCTTGTAGCAGAGCATGTATTTGTCTGCTATAGAAGTGGATATGAGAATAAAATATGTTAGACTCTGCGTAAAATCAATTCTATCTGAGCATATAGACAATAAATACCACAAGACCTATTGGCTTGATGTATGATACAACATCCGCTATTTGCAATAGTACCTAGGTAGGTAATCTAAAAATGATGGCTCATAATGTTCGGTTAAGCGAGCAAGTAAGTGTATGAGAGTATCTATATTTCTCATACTCCCCTTAACTTCAGAATACAACCAAACCATACATTAACACCTATCCACTTCTTCCCTCGCTCCCCAACAAGACCATTCGCAATATCTTCCTCCCGAATCATCCTCTCCTGCATATCTCCCACCATCTCAAAGTCCCATTTCCTCGCTTCCTCTAGCACCTCATCAATCTCATACACATAACTCGTACCTCGAATCTTCTCGCCCGTCTCAGTATCTACAAACCCTGCTTGGCTCTGGCGACCCATATCAGCATGCATATTCGTGAGCACGACAACACCCCCGTCCTTCACACCCAAGAAAGACTTGACGGTCTTGAAAAAGACCGAGAGCGGGAGATGTTCGAGGACAAGTGTGCTCAGTACCATATCTGCGCTTTCCGGCCGGAATAAAGGGGCCAGCGCATCGTACTGGTGGAATTCCACGCGCGTCCCGGTGCTGGCATTGCTGCGTGAGACGTTGGACGAGGCTACGGCTAGCATCGAGGCGCTTAGATCCAAGGCTGTGATGGACCTGAGCCGGGACGTGTAGGGCTCGTGCAAGAGTTTGCTCGTATTTCGACCGGTGCCACAGCCTAGTTCTGTAAGGGTTATCTGCTTGCTGGTGGGGAAGAGCGAGAAGGCGTGCGTGAGCAGAGAGGGGAGCACATGATCGTCAATCGACTGAAGGATATTGCCGTCTGTGTCGTAGACCTGTGGGGGCTGGTGTTAGTGACGAGAGGTTCGATCGGAGCATAGACAAATTAGAGACCATTAGAAGAATCAAGTCGCTGGAGCCAAGTACTGAAAAAGGTGCTTGGTGGTACGGGAGTGGAGAGTAGCTTGAAACTTCAGGAAATATAGATATATTTGCTTTTCATGTCTCACGGCTAGAAAACAGATCCATCCGATCCAAGTATAACCATCTCCGTGCGAAAGCAGACCCAGTTCTACATCGACTTCTTCCAAACAGTGCTTAAAATCATTCTGCTCGCCTACTTGGGAAATGGGGAAATGCAGACTTACCTTGGCCCAGCGGTCATAAAGCTCCGCGTTGGAAACGGACTGAACCGGACGAGAAGAGGCCATTGTAAAGGGGTGAGAGATGTAAAGTGTAATGCTTTCGAATCTGAGACTTGAGACGTCGATGTAATGCAAACCCTCGAGAGAAATCTCTTATATCAGAAGTCTTGGTGATAGTCTGAGTCACTCGGTGGAGATGGCTTGCCAGTACCACGTACGCAGCGGGCTAACCGTTCCCTCTAAGCTACCCACCCAGACACCACTTGTGCTTAAGATGTCAGATGGCGAAATAGTCCCTCCAAAGCAATGTAAGGAACATACCCAACACTTGTCCGACCAAAGTATATTTTTACCCCTTATCACGTGTCACGGCAGCTCGATCTCTGGATCTCTGCAGAAGTACACGGCGTGAGCGACTTCAAGCTGCACTCAGCCGAACGCAGGGTGACATAATTATGCTTGGGGGCTTGAAACCGAGCGACGTGTGATCTGGGGCTTGGTATCTGTTTGTCACTCATTGAAAACCAAAAATGGCGGGGACCCGACGTCTTGTGAATCCTGCTTTATGGGGGATCAACTGAGCTGCGGACGAGGCGAGCGTGATTGGCTCATGGTTTGCGTGGGCATGAGAGATGATGGGAAGGGACGAGACAAACAAAACAGGAGACGGAGACGGAGACGACGAGGACGACGACGACGACGACGACGGATGGCCGTTTGCTTGTATCCTCTTCTACCACTACCACTACCACTACCACATACCACATACACAATACACATCACACACCCGTTGATTGATTGAGTGATTTCCCCTGGTCCTGCTGGCAGCATACAGAAGAAGAGAGTTTCCCATGGCCCTTCTCTGGCACGTATCCACCAGCTGAACCAACTCCTGCTCTTACTACCACCACCTACTACTGTACTGTGCCTATACCGCCTTACAGCACTCACTGAGTTGAGGACCTACGCACCGAATACGTACGTACTGTACTCCACCTGCAACCTCCAACCTCCAACCTCCAACCTGCAAACCAATCCTGCACCCACGGCCTTTCCCGCTCAGCTTCCAAGCAGATCGCTCAAATTATCCATCATCCCGTACCCTCCTGGACAAACAAGAACGAAGCACCAAGCACCAAGCACCAAGCACCAAGCACCAAGCTCCAAGCTCCAAGCGACCGGAGAGACACCATTTCATAACTCTACTCGTCCTGCACTGCAATTACGGTTGCCACTTTCCCACCCTCGAGACTCCCCAAAGAGGCCGAGCACGAGCCAAGCTGACCCCAGGACGAGGAACATTATTTCGAAGCACTTAATATTTACTTTCTCCTCCTTCGACACAATCCCCTTGGAGAGTTTGTCTGATTCCCCTCTCGCCCTCTCCCTTCGTCCCCCGGCCTCAGATACTTCCCAATGCCGGTCAACGGTAAGCCCAATGGGCGATTCGAGCTCCCTGCTCTCACGCCCATATCCTACTCCCTCACGGACGGCACCGATATTCCTCCACCTCCAGAATCACCCGTGGAGCAGAAATCCCTCTCTTTCGCCCCAACAAAATCAGAATCAGGCACCACCTCGTCGGACAATACAGCCGTGGGAAGCAATGGGTCTGCGACTTCTGCCAATGGCGCATACGAGGGTCGCGGTCGAACGAGCGCGACAGACGTCCCTCCCCTGAGCCCTGCCTCATCAACCCAGAGACCAAGCAGTATCCGGCGCTTCCTCTCGCGGAAGTCGCTCAACCAGAATTACACGAATGGCACGAATCACAACGGATCGGATGAGAACGTGGACCCGGCCGCCATTGTGAGACCTGAGAGCTCGATGAGCTTCCTAGAGAGACCTGGGCTGATCAAGAAGAAGAGCGGAAGCTGGTTTAGGAGATTAGGCGGAGGCAACAGTAACACCAACAGCAACGAGACCGAGAATAGGAGGTCCAGCGTCATCTACGAGAAGACCCCCGAACCGCAGCCCGCAGTCAAAAAAGGACCACCACCACCGAAATTGCCGGAGTTGAACCAGTTCAAATCGAAAGTACAGAGCGACGAGGGCAGCCTGGGCGGTGGAGATATGTTCAAGAACATAAAGTAGGATGATATGATGTGTACTATGGGAACCATGGAACTATTGACTGGCAAACGTTCGGAAAGCGGGGAGGAAAGGAAGGGATAGGGGCGAAATTCTCCAAATTCGAACGAGCCACACAACACTCACGAACGAAGGCCTACATAATACTTTTTTTTAACCGATTTTTTTTTTGATTTTTTTGATTGAAACGATGGGAGGGAAGGGATGAAGATGGAAGATGCTTTTTTGTCACTTTTTTTCGAGTGCTGTGCGGAAGGAAAGAGACGGTGGAGAAATATCGAGATACCCTGCTCGGAGAACATGAGCACTGCCGCTCCCTTTTTTTGTTAACCTGTGTTTTCTTCTTCTCTTCTTCTCAGCTTCTTTTTATTTTATTGTTTTCTATGTCCTTTTCTTGGTTTGTATAGGAGATCTTTACCCTTCTCATTTGGGCCGTGTCTAGCGCGGGTATCTCACAAAGCTAGAGGATGAGGGTGGCGATGGCGGCTGTCTACCTGTCTATATTCAAAGCTGTACCTACCTGCACATTTCTTGACACAGGAAAGATGGCATATCCTGTATTTCGGTAATGCCCTTCTTCTCCAAGCTGGCAGCATTTGTAATTCTTTTTATCTTCTCGACAGCTAGCTTAGCTACGGAGAAGCATATTCATTCTCTCTTTTTTATATCATAGGACACAGACAGAGATGAGCGGAGGCCAAGGAATTCTATTTTCTCTTTTTGAACGATTGGCTTTTTGGGGACTGGTGCTATGATTACTTGGGTACGTTCCCAAGGTGATCCTAGGTAAGGATAGAGGTAACGGGATGGTCCACTACTGTACACACTAATTGCTACGTGATAAGAGTTCACTAATATAACCTACGCACGGAAGTAGGAGAAGCTTCGCCCTCGCTCGGGCTGTTCCTTTGATAGCTATAGCTAGCTATAGGTACAGTACTATGAGGCTCGAGCGAGAGCTGTCAAACTCAGAGCTAGCTAGGGACCTTGCTAACTTGACAAGTGCGCCATGCAGGAAGAAGGCACACACATATGCAATGCGGGCGAGGAGCAACAGCAGCAACAACATTATCGTGGACCCCTAAAACCAGAGATAAAAGATTATCTTATCAGTCCGGATTTGTTTCGTTTCGTTTCGAAACAACACAACCCCATGCCCGCATACCCGTACAGTAGATAGATAATCTTATCAATGTTCCTTCATTCGTTCTAGAAAGAGAGAACCCACCAACCCCCCTCCCCCCATAATTTGTTTCCCCTGAAGAAAGCAGAACCAAAAAAAAAAAAAAAATCGAGCGCCACTTGTCAAGCCACTGCCACACTTCTTTTCTCAGCCATCCCACTAGAATCACTCGAATCAAGCCAGCCTCGGTAGAAGGGGCCGCCATACACACATACTACAATACCCCTGAGCTTAGGCTCCTTTTCTCCGCTATCGCGCTAGAATCAATTAATTGCTGGGGACGTCATTCGTCTAAAGGACTTGAAGCTTTCAAGCTACCCGACCCGACACCGACCTTATCTCAGCACGCTATCCTCTCGAGACGCCATTTCAATTCCAATCACCTTCACCATGTCAGTCGCAAGAGGTCTTCTCCCTCGCGCCGTCAGAAGGACCACTCCCGCAGGACTGCCATTGACTGCACGGCGGTTCAAGTCAGGTCCGTACGGGTACACGCAAGCTAAAGCGCTGGTCTACTCGAAATATGGCGAGCCTTCGGATGTGTTATCGTACGTGGGAACGGCTGCTTTGCACCAAAAGAAGAGAGAATAGCGGAAGAGAAGAGAATACAGCTAATTCATGAATCAATTGAAAACAGGTTGCACACTCACTCCATCTCGCCCTCCCTCCCGTCCAACAACCTCCTCCTCCGCACCCTCGCAACCCCCATCAACCCCGCCGACATCAACCAGATCCAGGGCGTGTACCCGTCGCGGCCAGCCTTCACGTCGCTGCTAGGAACCAGCTCGCCGAGCGCCGTGGGCGGGAACGAGGGATGTTTCGAGGTGTCGTCGACGGGGTCGGGCGTGAAGGGCGTGCAGAAAGGCGACTGGGTCATTATGAAGAGCACGGGATTCGGGACGTGGCGGACGCACACGCTGGCCGAGGAGAAGGACGTCCTGAAGATCGAGAGCAAGGACGGCCTCACGCCCATCCAGGTCGGCACCGTGTCGGTCAACCCGTGCACGGCGTACCGCATGCTGCGCGACTTCGAGCACCTGCGCGACGGCGACTGGTTCATCCAGAACGGCGCGAATAGTGGCGTCGGCCGCGCCGCCATACAGCTGGGCCGCCTCTGGGGCCTGAAGAGCATCAACGTGATCCGCGACCGGCCAGACGCCGCCGCCACGGACGAGATGAAGAAGGAGCTGCTCGCGCTGGGAGCGACGCACGTCGTGACCGAGTCCGAGTTGATGGACCGCTCGTTCGGCGAGCAGGTCAAATCCTGGATCTCCTCGTCCAAGCTCAGACTCGGCCTGAACTGCGTGGGAGGCAAGCCTACGTCGGCCCTCATCAAGCAGCTCTCGCCCTCGGGCCACCTCGTCACCTACGGAGGCATGTCCAAGCAGCCTGTCAATTTGTCCACGGGGCTCCTCATCTTCAAGGATCTGAAGTTCAGCGGCTTCTGGGTCAGTCGGTGGAGCGATGCCAACCCGGACGAGAAGAAGAGATGCGTCGAGGAGATCCTGGACTGGACGCGCAAGGGCGAGTTTAAGGATGTGCCTGTCGAGACGGTACAGTGGGACTGGCCGACCGAGGAGAAGACGTTGAAGGATGCTGTGCAGGGTACCTTGGGCGGATTCAGAGCTGGGAAGGGCGTCTTGGTGTACGGCGATACGTGAGTATGATGCTAGGTGGTGTAAAAATAAATGATAAGTTATGATGTGATGGGTGACAGTAGTAGCATTCTTAAGGTACAGAAGTACACATGTACACATAGGTAACCATACCAAGTTTGATATCACAGCAAAGCCAAACCTCAAAACTGGGTAATCTCTCGCATTTTAATAAGAGTCCTTGCAAATCAAGGCCGAGGCCGAAGCCAGATAGTCGAATTCTTGCAAGAGATGACAATTGAGGAATCCCAATCCTGTCTGTCATCATTCAGCTAGTCAGGCAATCAACGCACACCCCAAAACGCCCACGCCCACCATGCCCACAAATTCAACACCTGTTTCCATTGCAATCCCATGTTGTTGTTCATCCCTAGCTATGCAACCCGACGACGACACACAATAAGAAGAAAAAAAGGCTAGGGTCAAAGGACCATGCAGAGCTAAAAGAAGAAGCAGAAGACAAGAATATTCAATCGTTATCCATGGCGCTGAGCTGCGTCTCGGAAAGCTTCTTCTTGCATGGCAAGAAGCTGTTCGGTTGAGAGACCACTCTGCTCGAGCTTGTTTGCTTTCTTTTCACGGCCCTAAAACATGGTGTTAGAATTTTGACGTGAGTATTAGAGAGTGGTCTGAGGCTTACTTTCAACTGTTCCTTGTGCTCGTTGGCTACCTCATTGATGTACTGTACGTACTCGCCAAAATCCAGTTGTTCCAGTGCCTTGGTGATGTGCTCACATGCGATCGTCTTCTTGCTCTCCTTCTCTGAGATCTCGTTTGCTTCCGATGAGATAAGCGTGATGAATTCCACGCAGCACTCAATCAGAAGGTCGCGAGCATCTTTTCCAAATGCCAAACCAGAAGACCCAGGCAGGATCTCCGTTACTATCTTTTGCACGGTTGCTAGAAAAAAATATATATGTCAGTCTCTCATCATCCTCGCGTTGCTAAAATTTGACAAGCGAAATAAACCATGTCAATTGACTTGATTTGAAGGTTTCGACGGCAACTCCTGGCGATAGTCCTGTGGACGAGTTTCAATCCGTACGTTGCCCGCATATAGCTTGAATATTGGTGGCTCTAGGTTTCTCGGGGAATCATCGTCACATGAATTTGGGGACGGTGGTCCAATGAGGTTTGTTGGAAGTGAAGCAGATGCCCTCCGTGGAGATCCTAGTGAGGAGATGCGTATTGGTTTATTATACCGGCCATAAGGAGGGCCAGACGAAGTGTGCTGCCTTGGGAGCGTTGGGGTTCTCCCTCTCTGTCGCAGCCAGTCAGTGTTGCGACATATTCTACATCGATCAGAACTTACGGGTCTCATAAAACGACTGGTACTCCATATACCCCGGTGAAAACCTGGACCTGCACCACGATTTGCCTGGAGTAGAAATTATTAATACGCTATCTGTGATTGAAAGAGAATAGAATAGAATAGGCTTACATTTCTGATCATAAATTTTTCGTTACCTCCATAAGAGATATTCCGGGAAGACCAAAATTGCTGGGTATAAGAATCATTCCGATGTTGAACTGGCTGAAAAGCAGGAACCTCTGGACAAAGCGATGAAGTAGATGAATGTCCTTGTTTCTGCTGCTGCTGTCGGTGCGCTTGCATGGTAGCACAATCACATCCAGTAGGGCCGGGACCATGGGGTTCAGGCGTGCAACCCTCACACTCAGCGAAGGGCGGTCGATCGTCGCAGTTGTCCTTATAGTCCTTCAAACGAAAGGTGTGGTAGTACCAGGAATCCTTGTTGCTGAGTCCGGCATCCATGGAGGGTAACGATGATGTGTATGAGGATGTTGGAGACTTGAAGACAGCAAAAGAAAATGACACATACCTTTGGGAAGAGATAAATCGTCATTGCCTAGAGGGAAAGAGCATCAGCATTGCCTTGGTATAAGTTAACAAGGAAGGAAGGAAGAGCTTCCACAGCGAGGCTGCACGTGTTGCTTCTTGCCAGAATCCGAAGCAAGCCAGTGAATAAGTCGTACACCAACATCTATCCAAGATGGGTGTTTTGAAGTGAATAAAAACATCATCATCAATACTCACTGCCAAATTCCTTGTCCGACATCTCGACAGTCCGGTGGTTAAAATGCTGTTATGCCGTCGTTCAAGATTTTTTAGTTTTTTTTTAGTCGGAAGCTTTCGTCGACGAGTTCCGAGGACAAGTGGTCGGTTTGGACACTGGAAAGGGTAGTTGAGGTGGTTAGGTAGATAGGTAGGTAGGTAGTTCAGGATGGAGTTGGTGGTGGTTTGGGGGTACGCGACTGGTTTGTACTTTTTCGACGAGGCCTGGCGCGACCTGCCTGTATTTATGATTTTATGCGAGGCTGACCGCCGCTAAATCCGCTTAGCGTGGAATTGAAAATCCTCCGTGCTACACCTTTAATTCGCTGGCGGTCATAGGTATCACTGAAGAGTCAAGACAGGTGGTATGAATGGCATCGCTGAACTTGAATGAATGGTGCATTCTATCAAAAATGCTCTGTATGGCATCTCAAGCAGTCTTTTATTGTACAAATGTTAAAACGCTCATGTACATACAATATGATACACGGCATGGCGCCTGTTAGCTTGGGACCATATCCCCCCCAACTCCAATAATGCTAATATACAACATTCATACACTCATCACTCGACTCTGGTTGGAATCTTAACCTGCCCCTTGCTTCTATCCATGTGCGGCTTGCCGTAGCGCCATCCAACACCCTCGGATCCTCGTCCGTCGGCCCCAATATGTTCTACGTTGGCCTCTCGGAACCTGAACTCCCATCTACCAGTATCGACCCTTTTCACCTCAGCTTCTTTCTTCGCTCGATAATCTAGGACCTTCTGCCGCTTCTCAAGTTCTATATCCTCACGTTCCTGGTTTCGTTCAATGATCTCTTTGTCGCTGAGTCCAGCTAGAATATCTCGTTGCTTCTCAACCAACTGAGGATGCGGTATCCGCAAATCTGGTGGGAGTAGCTTCTCATCGAACACTTTGGCAGCATCTACACGGGTGAAAACCCGCGACTCGGAGGTAGGTTCAAAGATTTGCACCGTAGTAGCTTCATGTACTGGAAGATTGTTAATCTCCTCATGCCACGAGCGATTTCCTTTCCAAAAAGTTTGTGGAAGCATCCCCATAACGGCCTTTGCGTACGGTTGGGCGGTTGCCTTGCCCTGTCAAGATTGTAAGCATGAATCCAATACTCAAACTGTGTAAATGAATAAATCTTGGGGTGGGACTTTCAGAGAGGCTCGCATGCGTAAATTGTGTAACCATGTAGTTGTCTTAAAGACTAATCGATTTTTTGACAATCATCATAAAGTGGGAAGGACTTGACAGTTGTAAAGTGTACTCACAGTTCGCTTCCATTCCTTCTCAATCTCCTTCAGTCGCACGACAGCGCCCACACGGCTCATCTCTACGTTGGTCCGGGCACTGACTTCTCTTACAGATAAGCCTTCCTTCATGATCTTCGTCCATATCACCTCGCGAAAGTCATCGCTGAGGACTTTCGTACTGTAGTAATTTGGATTGGATGGAAAGGGCATGAGATCGTTTCTTCTCTCTGGGGGTAATTGCAACTCCGTTGCTTCCTTTGTGGATTCGCCCTCTTCTGATTCTCCTTGGGCGCTATCAGCGTCGAGCCCATCTGATAGCGAGTCCTTATCTGCTTTGTCTGCCTCTTCGGCGGCAAATGATTTTCTCTTCAACTGTCCCGTCAATTTATCATAAGCACCAAGATAGTTGGTTGAGCCCGGCAGAGGTTCCCGCAGAGCAGCTCCTCGACTCTCAAGCCATGCATACATGTGTCGACGTTGTTTCGTTACATTGTGTCGTGGTGTTGATGAGAAAGCCCTCGAGGAGGCAGGTCTAGGGCAGAGATTTTTCGCACAGACTTGTGGAAGGGTATTGACAGATGACCATCGCATCGAAGGAGGCATTGTCAATCACCTCAATTGCACGCAGGAGAAAAGATACATCCGGAAGTTGCGGATGGTTTGATTAGCAAAGAGTGATTGAATGATGTGTTTGGATGAATCCCTCTGCAAAAAGTTCACAGACAGCTCCTTAGCGGCAATGGTTAGCGAGCCAATCACGTGATACATGATGCTGAGATGGTAGCTACCGCACCCCAGTAGGTGTTTCACTTTTCTTCTTCTTTCCAGGTTCTGTCTGTGGTTTGAGTCTCTGGTCATAAGGAGAAGTTGGCTTAATTCCTTCTATATCTATATCTCTATCTCTGTTGAGAGTACAGTATGCCAACCTAAATATCATCTTTGCCCTCTTCATTCAACAATCAAATTTGACCTGATCCTTTCGACCTCCTCCTGCGTGAGTCCGCATTTGTCAATTGCATAGGACTCTGCCCCTCCAAACTTATCTTTAATCATACCCAAAGTAGCCAACATGTTTTCATTCCTGATCGCCATGTTAGTATATCCTTGAGATAGGATCGAAGGAGTTTACCTTGCGCTGATCATGTTCAGAGCTCCTCTCATGTTATCCTTAAGTGCATGATTGTGCATCAGATGAGTGATAACTTCGTCCTTCCAAGCATCAGGGAGCCCCAGTTCAGTGAGAGCATACTCTTCGGCAATGATCTTGTCCTCAACACCGCACAGCGATAAAACCAATGCACAAATAACACCAGTCCTATCTTTCCCAGCAGTACAATGCACGATGAGTGGCTTAGTAGGCTCATTTGCCAGGTGTAATAGAATTGTCCTGTACGAATGGGAAGCAGCAGCATTCAATATATCCGTGTATGCTCTAGTAAAACCCTTTCAAAAATAAGTCATGTTTTCTCTGCTTGATGGTGTAATAAGAACATACTTCGGTACCATCAGTTGCATAATCTTGATATCGTATGGCTAGACTTTCTGGACTGTAATCCCTCTTAGTGAAGACGGGTACAAACACACGCTCGCAGCCTTCCCATTCAACAACCCCTCCTCTTCCAGCTGCTGCATTACGCTCAATTTCATTCTCGGAGCGGAGATCGTAGATGTGGGTGATACCCAAAGAATTCATCGTTGCTATCCCATCCTTGGTAACTTTCTGTGGTTCCGCTGCCCGGTAGACAATGCGACTTTTGACTACTTTGCCTGGTGAAGAGGCGATAGGATAACCTCCGAGGTCTCTAAAATTATGAATCCCAGATACTTCAACGAATGGAGGCGAAGGAGGTTGCGCCTCGGAAACAGAGTTTGCGGTCATTTTGGAAGAGTTGAAGAATTATGTTGGGAGGAGTGACAACTTACAAGATGACCTGGGAGCCGAGGTCGTGCTCCGCCGGGATGTGAATCTCAACTCTTCCGCTCCACTGACAACAAGCTACGGAGTACATCAACTTGGATCAGCATACCCCTGTCCCACAAGACCGAATACTCCGTTGGGATTTTAGAGAGATACTACTGAGTACAACTATCAAACTCGATTTGGAAGAATTCAATCAAGATTTTCACCTGGCTTTTAGATGCCAGCATCATCACGGGATATTACCGTATACCAAGATACCATGCCTCACATCGTCGAGCTACAGACAGATATGCAAGAAGAGCCTTCTAAAGTATCCGAACGTACAGAGAGGCTTAGAGTCAAGAACCGCAGGAAACTATATCTTGATAGCCATCCAGAGTATTTTACCAATGCAGATCTTGAACTCCAAGGTATGTCAGCATTCGCCACGGCAGAATATATACTGATAAGAAACCCAGATCCTTTATTATATGATCGCTGTGTAAGGCGCTTTCAGTCTGCAGCAGAGAGAGAAGCAGATGGGCGTTCAAAAGGCTATTCCGGTGTCTTGGAAGCAGATCTCATGCGCTCCGAGGCCAAGATTGCTGCACTAGCAGGCAATCAAGATGCAAGAAGAGGAGAAGCAGAGCCATTTCAAGAAGCAGTGCCATTTGTAAGTTATAATCGTGGTGAGAACGGAGAGGTTCTACCGGAAGAAGAGGACGAGGTGCCTAAGAGTAAAGAGGAGGGATTCGACAGGTGGAAATTCGAGATGACGCTGAGATTTCTCAGAGGTGAAGACAAAGATATTGACTACAAGCCAATCGATGAGAATGAAGATTTCGATGCTATCGAACATCGAGAGGAAGAAGAGAGATGGTTTGAGGACGAGGAGCCTGAGTGGGTGGGTGATGACGAGGAAGGAAAGGAGACCATTGGTGGAGAGACCGGCATCCAGGACTTTTGAGATCACGACATTCGATCATTCTGGCAACATCGTAGAGACTGGCTAAGTCTGAAAACATAAGTTGGTAACGGTGAACGGCTCTTGAACTATCAGAGTTCGAATGCTCCAAAATTACCCATCTTTCGAGTCACACCCACAACCTCCCAGGCTTATACGCCGACAAACAAACCGACGTCATATTTATCACAACTGGAACTCAACATACAGTTACCTATCATAAAAAATCGAAACCTAAGTCTCGACTGCCACTTGAAATAGATAGCTCTTGACAGAAGGGTTTCATAGTAGTATGTCTTGCTGACGCCGGCATTCCTGTTGTGTATCACATCGTCATGTTCAAACGAAAGCAAGGATGGTCAAGGCGTAGCTTTGATCGACATAGCATGGTCGAGTAAAGAAGCAAGGTTGAAATCAACATTATCGAAGTTCTCCAGCACTTTTTGGTCCTCAAAGTCTCCGTAATCAAGACATATTTTGCTCTTGAATATGCGGTTCTTGCATACAGCTTTTCACCGGATGTGGATTTTCTTTGAGATGTTTGTGCATTTTAAAGTTATTGAATTGAGACGACTTGGAACTGCATCAATCTTTATGGAAGATGTAGGCTTAAAGTCTGCTGATTGTTTTATTATCCTGAGTGCTCTTAGCCTTTCGAATACCGTTGCTAGTGTTAGCCTGATGAGCAATTTAGTCCACTGAGCCCTGAAAGTCATGATGGGCACCAAATTTTGGAGCGGCATGGAACAGGTTTGGGCATTATCCCACTGTTATTTTTCACCTCGTGGCCAATCACTGGTAAAACTGTGATGAAGGCCCAGAAGAAAATGAAGAATAAATATAACGAGAAGCATCCGAAAAAGAACAGCATTCAGTACTCAGCATAAAGATGATAATATATTAATCTTCGTACTCAAGGCAAGAGTATGGTCATTACACTCTCCAGCAAGGGAACCAAATTTGTAAATAACATAAACCAATTGAACTTTCGTAGTGATAGTCTTATGGCGGTACTCGTTCATCGACTTTTTGCTTCCTTTTGTAGGCAGTTGTTTTCTTACTGACATGTTTTGTTCCTGTCGACCAAGTGATTAACATTTGGTCGCTAAGTAAAGGAATCGACTCGAAACTCGCTATTCACCAGATTCAGCATCCCATGCTGATTCAGGCACATATTTTTCTCTGCAAAATCTCAGTGTCGAATTGGAGCCCATGGTGGTAGAAATTGAATTTACATAGTACTATATAATTTCATTGTGTTGCTCAGCTCCCCTCAGAACTACTTTGAATAGCAATTCTGTCAGGATTTGTCACTACATATGAACATATGATACAGGATTTCTATCTGTGAATCAGACCATCTCCATGACTTAGACTTGTGATGATTTTTTTTTAGAAACTCACCATGGGTTTGTAAGTCACGAGTTCGCCATGATAATCACATGCTCAAGAACCTCAGCCTCGTACCCCTCCCCTGCAGCCTCGCCTTAGGGCAAATCATGTCGTCTTTCCAGGCCCAGGCACCAGCATCATCGGTTCTTTATCCAACCTAACCTAAGACATACCCAAGTGCGTCACATCTTCTCCTCTGGTCCTCGATCTGAATATCATTATTTCAAGCTCGAGGAAGCGACAAACAACACGCAGATTTGATAAGCGTTTCACGATGAACTTCATACACAGCACGCTGGACAGAGTCCGCGAGTGGGCACCTGTCTCCCATACCTCGACCTTCAGAGCTAACGGTCAGATCACACCTGAAGAGTTCGTCGCAGCTGGAGACTATCTTGTCTACAAGTTCCCCACCTGGTCTTGGGCCGATGCAGAACCCATCAGCAAACGCGCGACTTATCTCCCCGCAGGCAAACAGTTTCTCGTCACACGCGGGGTTCCGTGCCATCGACGACTTGACGACAACTTCGCAGGCGATGCTGGACAAGATGAGACAATGGTGGGAGACGGCGAGGATTTCCGCAGCGCAGGTGGACACTCACCCGGAGATGACGAAGATGGATGGTTGAGAACTGGTGGTCTGGCTGCGAGTCAGCTCGCTCGGGCTGGAGATGTAAGAACTGTAGATGAGAGTGGCAACATGGGCGAGAGAGAAGACGACGAGGATGATATTCCAGATATGGAGGACGAGGAAGACGATGAAGAAGCCATTATCCGCGACCACAGAGACGAGGGTGCCACAACGTAAGTATGCCCGATTTCGTGAGAATAGACAAACACTGACTTAGATGTTTAGGACTCACCGAACATACACCTTGTACATCACCTATACGCCCTATTATCGAACTCCTAGGCTCTATCTTTCTGGCTACCTCTCGGGATCTCAACCTCTTCCTCCACATCTCATGATGGAAGATATTGTTGGTGATTACAAAGATAAGACTGTTACACTGGAAGACTTCCCATACTTCAGCAACAATATCAAGATGGCTTCAGTCCACCCTTGCAAACACGCCAGCGTCATGAAGACCCTTTTGGATCGTGCAGATGCAGCCCTTAAGATCCGAAGAGAAAAGCTTAAGCAGGGAAAGGCTGCGCCAGGCGCAAAGGACGTTGGCATGGAAGGCTTAGTCGACGACTTTGGCAAGACAAGTATTAGTGACAAGAAAGCCATCCTCGAGGGTGCAAAGGCTGGCGGAAATGGTAACGATGAATGGGAAGTGTTACAGCATGACATGGAGGCTACTGAAGACGAGGAAGTTGCTATCAGAGTAGATCAATATCTGGTAGTCTTCTTAAAGGTATAGACTTCCCTGCAATCTGCTCAAACCCACGGCTAACAAATTTCAGTTCATGGCAAGTGTCACCCCAGGCATCGAGCACGACTTTACAATGGGTGTATAATTACATGGGGAGACTGAGCCTTTTGGTAGGGATTTCAATGAAATGGGTTTGTAAAGTCTGGATGACTGGAGTTTCGGGGAAAGGGGGAAGGGGAAAGGGATACTTGTCATAGAGATTGCAAATTCAGTACAGTTCTATATTTGTGACCTAGACTTGCGTGCTATCCTCTTGTGAATGTTCAGAGCTTTAATAAGATAGAGACCTAGGCAGATACTAGTCTCACACCCAGAGCCTGGTGTGCTTGTGGGAGAGGAAGGAACGCCAAGCAAGATGGGTTGTAGATTTCGAATGTGAATATTACATTGAGATAGATTTGATAAAACAGCTGCCTCTGGAGTTTGGACTGTCCATGCTTGTTGTGGTTTGAATTAGTTGGAGGTTCACTTTTGTGCCAAAGAACAATGGAGCTCAGACATGTCTGTCGGCGGAAATCGGACGGCGACGCTAGTGGCTAGCGCAAAGTCCAACGGAACGGAATTTTGAGGCGCTTGATTTGAAGCTCCCAACGTTGAGCTCGCGAAGAAAGATTTCTTGACCACTTGTTAATCAACCCTCACACCCCAATTCCTCCTCGTGTCCTCTTTTTTGCTGCGCTCAAGTAGCAAGATGTCACGCCTCTTCCGTCCAGCTTCTCGATTGGTCTCATCCTCCGCAGCCCGACCTGTTGCCGCTCGATCTACCTTCCAATCTACCAGTCTCCCACGAGTAGCAGCTTTCGCGCAAAGCAGAGGATATGCAAAGGAGAGTGGAGTCAAAGATTACACAGTCAGAGAAGCGCTGAATGAGGCTCTCGCAGAGGAATTGGAGCTGAACCCTAAGGTCTTCGTCTTGGGTGAGGAAGTTGCTCAGTACAATGGCGCATACAAGGTCACCAAGGGATTACTGGATAGATTCGGAGATCAGAGAGTCATTGACAGTCCTATCACTGAATCTGGCTTCTGTGGTTTGACTGTTGGTGCTGCATTGTCTGGTTTACACCCTGTGGTAAGGAGACAATTCTTCCTGCGACAATTTTGAGATAAGGGCAAGCTGATTAGGATAATTTCTAGTGCGAGTTCATGACCTTCAACTTCGCCATGCAAGCAATCGATCAAATCGTCAACTCTGCCGCAAAGACTCATTACATGTCTGGAGGTATCCAACCCTGCAACATCACCTTCCGCGGACCCAATGGATTCGCCTCCGGTGTCGCAGCACAACATTCGCAAGATTACTCTGCTTGGTACGGAAGCATTCCAGGTCTCAAGGTTGTCACTCCATGGTCTGCAGAAGATGCCAAGGGACTTCTAAAGGCTGCTATCAGAGACCCCAACCCAGTCTGTGTTCTCGAGAACGAACTTCTTTACGGTCAAAGTTTCCCCATGAGCGAGGCTGCACAGAAGGATGACTTCGTTATTCCATTCGGCAAGGCCAAGATTGAGCGCGCAGGAACAGATCTCACAATTGTTACTCTTTCCCGATGTGTCGGCCAATCCCTCGTCGCCGCTGAGAACCTGAAGAAGAAGTACGGTGTCGAAATTGAGGTTATCAACCTTCGTTCCATCAAGCCTCTCGATGTTGAGTCAATCGTCAAATCAGTAAAGAAGACCCACAGATTATTAGCGGTCGAGTCCGGATTCCCTGCTTTCGGAGTTGGATCCGAGATCCTTGCTCTGGGTATGGAGTACGCCTTCGATTACCTAGATGCCCCAGCCCAGAGAATCACCGGTGCTGAGGTACCAACCCCATATGCGCAGAAGTTGGAGGATATGGCATTCCCCAACGAAGCTTTGATCGAGAACTACATTGTGAAGATGTTGAAACTATAGAGGGTTCGTGGGTTGAAGGATCAAGAGGATTCTGACGTGTATTTCTACAAGGGCTGCATGTGATATAATCATTTCCATACCCCTTCTGTCCAATCTGCTGGCTCTCTATATGAATGATGTTTGTGTATTGGTCATGTAGCACAGTAATGCTATGAGGGGAGGTAGGTGTATATATGTCAACATTTTCAATCCCAACCAGTGGCTGCTCGTTCTTAAAGTGGGTTAGCGATGCTGCATCTTCATGCAAAGACGCCAAGTGGGAATTCTCATTGCTAGATACACAGCTATCAACGGCTATCAGCGGACAACATAACATCTATCCACGGTGATCCGCCCCGTGCCTAAACTTCATACAAAATCCCATCCTAGCCCCATTTAGGAATTTCCCTATCACCCCCCGGATCTTGAACTCCGACCCACCCTGTAAAATATCAATCCTTATCTACGTATCTGGGTTTGAATTTCCTTTGCCGTACCGTAGTGGAAGAATGCTTGCTTACCTTCGAAGTTGATGGTGGTGAACTGATATGAGAGCGCTAACTTCCGATTGGCTCGCTATCTCCTTCCTCCCTCCTTCGGGATTTTTTATCGAGCTGCTTTTGGATTTTGGATCTTGCTTCTTGATTTAGGTATTGGGATTTTTATTTTCATTTTACTATATTATGCCTAGGATTGAAGCTGCATACGTTTGTCGAGATGACACGGTGATGTTTCTTGTCGAGATAAGTAGTCCGGAAATAATATCTATTTTTCCTGCGTGGTTAGCTTTGAGGGAAGAGGAATAATATTTGATTTGTCCTGGAGAACTGTTAAAGTAGGCATATCAAAGATGGAAGAGTTATAGAAGATGGACATTGATGGCGATTTCAAGAGTCTTCTCGGCGTGCTTGTCTGCTTAAGAGCTTGTGCCTATGGCAATTTTCAGTGTTGATCGCATACAGCACACAGCACACAGCACACAGCGTAACAGATAAAATATTTCAAATCTATATATTTTTCATTTACAGAATTCTCTTTGGAGGAACAGATAGTAACCCTCTGGCCTCTTTCGTCCTCCACTGCATTGCCTTACACAATTCATAGATGACCTTGAGGATTGGCGTCTTAACACCAATTGCCTCTGCATCTCGAAGCGGCTCACCCACCAGATTTTCAAACTCGATGTAGTTTCCCTATATCAAAGTTAGTATTAAAGTAACCAGAATCTCATTGGGTGTTAGGGGAGGTAAATAAAACACACCTTCTCGGCATCACATTGCATGCTGGGTTTCAAGTACAGATCCATCGGATCAAGATTGATCATCTTGTCTGCAATTCCTTCAGGAAGCGTAATGCCCTTTGCCTTAGCCACCTCGATAATCTCATTCATTGCTGGGAGAACAAGCCCCTCAATGGCACCAGCGAGACGGATCCTCGCATCATCCAGACCGGTAATAGCGCAGATTGGATTCAGGCAAGAGTTAAAAACAAGTTTCCGCCATCGAGCAAATGGTACATCGTCGTTATAGATGCACTGCGTCTTGCCGGCCTTGGCATACATATCGATGAACTTCTCTGCGGCAACTTTTTCGTCTGCCGGAGTGAGGTTGGGATTGGTGAAGGCTCCAAGATAGAGGACATCTGCTTCCTCGTGGAGAATATGGCCAGGCTCTTCTTCGTGCGAGTCAATCATAGAGACGCCAGAAAGAACGATATTTTTAGGGAAAGCCTCGAAGACTGGTCGTTCAATATTCAGCCCGTTCTGGATCAGAGCTATGATGGTATGACCCGGGGTGACGGCGGGAGTGATGAGATCTATGAGCGTCGGCTTGATGTCTGGACAATTCTTCGTCACACAGACAATATAATCGAACGGCGTCTCTTTTGAAGCTTCAGGAATGGCATTCACAACTTTCGTTGGTCTCCAGGACGGGAGTTTTCCGTGATCCACTGATTCGATGTTATATCCTTTTTGAGAGACAGCTTGGAAATTGGAACGCAGGACTGCAGTCACGGCTCCAAGACCACCCGCCTCGATATTCAATGCTGCGATGGCTCCAACTGCTCCTCCCCCAACCAGGAGCACATTTGCTTTTGCTACTACGCTTGCCATATTTTCTTTCTTTTCAAATAGATTCTCGTGATCCGTATCTTGCGAAAAATTTGTTGTTCTTGCCTTGTAGTTCGGCGTCCCAAGGATATGCTGTTCTTATATAAATCTGGCGAAGAGTTAATCGACGAAGGTTTGTCCAATCATGTATTTGGTGCGCAGGCTGTTGCTGGTGAAGATGGGGATAAGCCGGTGCAAGAATGGGATGAAGGTTTTCGCTTATCGCTGTTGCCTTCCCCTTTGCACGATGAGCAGAGCCGACTTCGGGCTAGTCCACCCAATATCTCTAATTGTGATCCTGAATGAATTGTGATGTCTTTTTCATTCTTGTAGCCCTTATTTTCTGTTGACGGCTTGTTTTGATATATTTCTGCTCGAGAATTGCCAAGTGTTGTGGTATTTGCTGAACGTTGTTTTTGAAAGTGACATATGCTGACTGAGGGTTAGCTTCGAACATTTCGTTTATATTAAAACCTCAATATGCCTTCTCTACAAGATGAAAGCCCGAAGCAGATGATCTCGGTGGGAGAGAAGTTGCCATATATCCCAAAATTCAAAAATATTGAGGAGCATCGACAATGGATAAAGGAGCACATGGCTGCTGCTTTCAGGACCATGGCTCGACAGGGCTTCGTTGAAGGAATTGCCGGTCATATCTCTGTTCGAGATCCAGAGGAATCCCATTGCTTTTGGATGAATCCGTGAGCAGCCCATATTGATGTAGATTTTGTTTGTAAGATACTGATAAGTGTAGCTTGGGAAAGCATTTTGCTTTAATCACCGCAAGCGACATGGTCATGTGTGATTATGATGGCAATATTGTCCAAGGCAAATCGGTAAGTGATGATGGAAAGAAATCAAAAACCATGCTCGAGCATTCTTCTAAATCACGTTAGAAAACTGTCAATGGTGCCGGACTTCAGATCCACTCTGCCATTCACAAAGCTCACCCAAATATCCACGCTGCAGTTCACGCCCACGGTGTCAACGGCCGTGCATGGTCTGCATTCGGACGTCCTCTAGATATCTTGAGCCAAGACCATTGCGTCTTCTACAAGGCCCATACTGTGTACACCAACTTCGGAGGCGTGGTTTTTGATAAGGAAGAGGCTGGGCGGCTCACAGCTGCTTTAGGCCCCGAGGGCAAGGGATTGATTTTGCAAAACCATGGGCTCTTGACAGTGGGTCAAACAGCTGACGAGGCCGTGTACTTGTTCTGTCTGATGGAAAGATTGTGTGATATACAATTGAAAGTCGAGGCTGTGCATGGATTAGAGAGAATTTTAGTTTCAGACGAAGCAGCAGAATTCACAAAACGTACTGCAGGAGATCCGGTAAGTGCTTTCACTATATGGCCATTTGAGACTGACTGCTGAACTGTCTTAGGAATCCCTATTTCTCGAGTTCCAACCCGAATTTGAGTACGAAATGAAGATGAGCAAAGGGGAGATCTCGGAATAACTTGTAGTTATGAAAGCGGATACTGCAACCGTCAATATCGGTCCCTGTTATGTAGTGCAAGAGAACCTCGATATTTCACAAGAATGCTTTTTATTCCATGTAATTGTGAAGTGTTTGCTATTTCAGCTATCAAATAGCCTTGAAACATTTGTGCTCTCAAAATACTAGATACTTTCCAGTCATTAGATTAAGTTGAGCTGCCATGTTGAGTGACACCACCCAAAAGCATTGCGTCATTGTCCAATCTTGCTGGCTAATAACTTTTCCTTCCAGCGTACGGCTATTACGTGAAGTGTATATGCCTGCGATAAGAAAACGCTTTGGCCATGATCACTTCCCTCGAAAACGGCCATGACCAAAAGCAGCTATCAAGCTGTTCATAATTTAAAGGCTCCAATTATCAGTAAAGCGATCTGACATTATTTGCTGAAGAAGTTGACGTCGTTTCTCATAAATGACCATCTTATGCACGTAAGTGTTCCTGGAAAACGTGCAGTGCAGCTGGCTGTTATCGAGATGGCAGCTGAGGAAATCTGCACCACTCTTGTTCTGGTCAAGGGCATTCAAATAGACGTATGATGTATCATTGTATTGGCAAGCCAACTAGATAGGTTACCAGGGTTCCTGCCTCTGAAGATCGGGGTTTGTTGGTTTTTGAAGGAGAGACTGGGATACCCTAGAAGTTGAACTCGATTTGGGTCGTCATCACGTGCTGCAACCGTTGACCTTGTCTCGACCTCAAACCGTCAAACCTACCATATTACTCCATCGATCAGATTGAGACATTTCGGCAATACTACTGTGTCAGATTGTAGAGAAACGAATACCTATGTCATTAGAATTTACTCTCTTGTGAGGCTCGTTGCACTGAAGTTCTTCCTTCTTATCTGGCGGATCGTCTGATTCAAACTTCCCCTGTGATACCCAGACTTCCTGTATGCAAGCAACGTATGCGGGAAGCCAGGGGCCATCCCCACCTCTTGATAAGGACCAGGCTTCTTTGTGGTAGTTCCCGGCGTCTCTTTCCTTCGATCTTGCCTTATCAGAGTTCTGGGGGTACTGCATCATGATTTGTTCAACCTCCTATCTGGTGTATCGGGTCTGGAATCTGCAGTAACAAGCCGGGGAGCTGTGCAGCCAATTTATGCCACGGGAGTTCAATCTGGTAAGATGTGCATACAAGTTGCACAGAGACACAACCAACCATGATTTCCTACTTAACAAGCGGCAATGCCGTCATGTTGTACCAAAACCCTAGAATTCGAATCAGTCATTCTATCCATTCTAGTTAAAATCTTATCATCAAGTTACTTGTCGTTTACTTCTTTGTGTGTCCTTGAGATAGACAGACATTGGGCCGATTCCATTTAAATATGGCTCTCAATGAGAAGAAGGCTGAGCAAACCTCGATCCACAGCAAAATCGACCATGGCGAAGGTCAAGTGTACAGCATTCCAGGCGAACCTACAGATGTACAAGTTCATGGTCTTCATCGCAACTTCAAAGCTAGACATATTCAGATGATTTGTTTAGGCAAGTGTTTTAATATTTGACATGTTGCTCGCTAGTCTAACATAACTTTAGGTGGCTGTATCGGCAGTGGTTTATTTATCGCTACTGGAAAGGCAAGCTTCTTCCACTCTATAACGATGCAAATATACTTATTGATGCAAGTCTTTGAGATATGG
The DNA here is from genome assembly GCA_029641185.1 of Pseudofabraea citricarpa. Lineage (NCBI taxonomy): Eukaryota > Fungi > Ascomycota > Leotiomycetes > Helotiales > Dermateaceae > Pseudofabraea > Pseudofabraea citricarpa. The sequence goes on from JAPWGK010000001.1 coordinate 1,667,146, forward strand.
AGGGGCACCGGGAATGTTGATCGGCTATACGTTGATCTGTACGATGGTCGGTAGAATTCTTGCTACTTGATGGTTCAGTTAGCTGATGTAATATGCAGGCCCTCGCTGTCATGTCGACAATGTCTGAAGCCACAGTCCTCTGGCCAACTACCGGCAGCTTTATCGATCATGCGGCACGATTTGTAGACCCAGCTGTTGGCTTTGCTATTGGACTGTGTGAATATATCGCATGGATGACTGTAAGATTGCAGGATCCTTCGTGAGGACATGACCTCTAACTTTGCTAGATTGTTGCAGCCGAGGGTGCTATATTCAATATAGTCATTAGCTATTGGACAGACAAGATCCCCACAGCAGCTGCGATGACAATCTACCTATTTATTGTCTTTAGCATTCATATATTGCCAAATACTTGGTTTGCGGAATTCGAATTCGGCACAGCTGCTCTCAAGATCATCACTGTAGTGATTCTTATCCTCGTCTCTATTGCTATGGTAGCTGGTGCCGGCCCAACTGGCAGCACCGATCACGCTCACAACTACAAGAGCTTACCGCCATTTCCTCACGGATTTAAGGTAAGTCGGAAGTTTTATCACCGTTTCAAACATTCTTACTACATATACACATAACTAATAACATTTAAGGGGGTATGTGCAGTTCTGCCATTAGCCGCGTGGGCTACTGGAGGCCAGGAGATTATGGGTATAACAGCAGGCGAAGCGAAAATGCCACGCTGGGATATGCCACGGGCTTTCAATTCCTTGTTTGCACGAATATTGGTCATCTATCTCTCCTCGGTAGTCTTTATCACTATCCTCGTCGATTATACAGACCCACTGCTGCTAGGGAGTTCGACTGTAGCCGCCAGTCCTTTTGTCATTGCTATGAAACACGCTGGAATTCAAGTCTTACCAGATCTCTTGAATGTCATTATCATTCTCGGCCTCTGTGCCATCGGTGCGGAATCATTATATATCTCATCAAGAGTACAACTTGCTATGGCAGGTATGGGCATGATGCCCAAAATATTCGGTCGGATAGATAAAAAAGGGAGACCAGTCTGGTCGCTTCTTTGCACAATGGTACTAAGCGCCATGATGACTTACATCAACTGCAGCAGCACCGGTGGCGTTGTCTTTGGCTGGTTCAGTTCCATTGCATCCACTGTATACTTCATGGCATGGATAGTTATTGCGGTAACTAACTGGGCAATGCATCGAGCCATCAAGGCTCAGAACGATCCAGCCTTTGAGTTGAAGTACGCAGTAAAGTCGCCGTTTTACCCATTTGCTTCGGTCTACCTCTTTGTTACCTCGACGGTCGTTCTAGCGTTGACTGGATACTCATCCATCTCGCCGGTGGGTAGTAACATCTCGGTAGAGAATTTTTTCGAGACGTTCCTAGGTGTTCCAATCTTTATTGTCGCATACTTGGGCTACAAGATCTGGTTCAAGACCAAGCTTGTTGGTCCTAGAGCGGCAGATCTACATACTGGAAGAAGACCGTTATCAGAGGCCGATATCGAAATGCTTGATAAATATTACTCTCAGTCTTTCGGAAAACGAGCTTTGTCATATATCAGATTCTAGATTCCAAGTTAGCTATTCTGCATGCCGCAGATGTATGAAGGCCATCCTGGAAAGGCTTGTTAGGTCTCCATTGAGAATATTTGAATTTTAAGTCAACGAATGTCAAGCTTTATAGATCTTAGTCCTCTAGAATTCGCATTTCTTATTACGGTCTTGGATAGGTACTCGGTTTTCCATGGCTGGGTGAGACTGCATGTGGAAATAGCGCCGTTGACGCCCCTTTTTAAGCGAGTACGGCCAACAGCCTGAAGCGAAAAGTGTTAAGAGAAAGTCAAACTTCAAAAGCTCCATATTCTATTTATCACTATATTCACTTTTATCCCCGATTGCAAAGGTAATGATTTGATAAATACCGCTATCCGAAAAAGTAACCCAGACAGCACGCTATAGACGATAAGTGTTCGAGGTTTCTCAACATTAATCCACCCCACTCTTGAAGCCGGCCCCGATTTGGTATCTCTCCTCAGCCATTGGCCACGGGACTTGGAAAACCAATTGTCTGGCTGGGCCCAGTCCTGCAAGCTGCAGATAAGGTCCCCATCCGAGTCTGAAGTAACGCAAAACCTTAAAAGTCCCTGGATCAATGGACCAACTCCCGATAAGGATTGGGTTGAGAATTGAGCTACTGTACTGTTGTACCGCCTCTGCTTATTGCTCATTACATCACAGCACATAAGAACACAACTCGGATCGCCATCACCTTCCTCCTCTACACAAAGAAAGAAAGAGAGAGAGAGAGCAACCGCAGTGAGAGCAGAAGGGATCTTTTCTTGTGAAGGAAGGGTTACATCATCATGCCTAAGGCGAAGACCAGCACGGCTCCGCTGCCGAAGAAGCGAGAACGCAAGAAGACCTTTACCGGTTGCTGGACCTGTCGCAGCCGCAAACTGAAGTGTGACGAAGCTCGCCCGGCCTGTCGACAGTGCGAGTCGAAGAGTTTGGAATGCGGTGGCTACGGCGCTCGCTTGCATTGGCTGCCTTGCAGTACGAGTCTCACGAGGGGCGAGAGCTTGGAAAGTAGTAGTTTGTGCGCGAAGCCCAAGTTGAGGATGGAGGCTGGGCAGAGAAGGATGATATTAAGAGGTATTGCCTCCTAGCTTGATGTTCCTCTTCTTATTATCTCCCTTTTCTTTCCCCCCTCATTTACCTTCTCTGGTTCGTTTGATTTAGTATAATTGATGCGTCTAGAATCAGTTGTTAAATTTGAATTGGTGATATAGGAAATTTGGATACACCTTTTACCGAGGAGGAAATTGATAGAGCGCTTGTGGAAATCGACGCCAGTCCTTGGTCGGATCCCGTTGCTAAAGGACCTTTTCATGTATTCCATTCAAGCATTCCAGAAGAACCAGAGATTCAGGAAGAAAAAGATATTCCATCTCAAGATGAGTGGACTCCCCCTTCGGCTGATCTCGACATATTGGATACTTTTGACTGGTCTAAAGAAGACCCGGTCAACAATCTAGACGACCCATTCTTGGCACGTTTAGAAAGCGCACAGTATACGCAAGATATATCAGCGACAAATAGGAATTCATATGACTCTCTGTCTGATATATTTCAGCCAGGATTTGTGACGAATCTTCAGCTAAATGACGTGGCTTGTGAGGATAATCGACAAGCAGAATTTGAAGATTATACTTTAACGGTTAGCTCGCCATATCGTGGTCTAGATGACTATCCACTGGAGCCAAGATTCATGACGTCGCAGAACCGGCTGTTGATTTATCACTATGTGCAAAATGTGGTAGATCTTATGGCGACAATCAGTGGTGCCAACAGGTAATTATGTTGTTTCTCTTGTTGCTACTACCAAAATACTAACACGCTCTCCATTAGTCCCTGGAAATCCGTGCATCTCCCAAGGGCACTCCTCGGCAGTGGGGAATTAGAAGCTACTGGCCGCACATCAAATAGTCGCAATGCACTCCTTCACGCTATCCTAGCATGTAGTGCCTACAATCTCGCTAGTCAGTTCCTGCATACGAAGCAAGATGATCTTGCACGGCAGTATCGTATGCTTGGACAAGATCTCTTCTGTAAGAGTGTACTATCGATCGGGAATTGTATGCAAGAAGAAATGGACGGCGAGAGACCGAAGTACAAAGAGCTTTTGGCGGCTATGCTGAGTATGATTTCTATTGGTGTAAGTACATTACAGGTTTATGTGTCGCGTATAAGGGGACTGACAAATTCCTTGTGCATATAGGTCATGTCAGGAAGTACAAGATCTACACGCTTACATCTCGAAGGCTGTGAGGGTCTTATCCGAGCTACCAAGGAGAGGAAGAGTAAAAATGAATCATCGAAAACCAGAGTCCTACACCGAGTGTACTATTACCTACGAGTAATGCATGCAAGCACCATGTCGACACATGATTTGATCTCCAAGAATTCTCAACCAAGCACGCCGTATGTGGAATATCCTTCTGAGAGGGAATCAAGCAATATGTCACTCGACGAAGTAGCAGATTGGCTAGGGATTCAGAAAAGCGATGAGAGTGATATTGACTCCTTTCGATGCGAATTTGTCTACGGTGTTCCCCAAGATCTATTCATTCTTCTGGGAAGAAGTGTAGATCTCGTGCAAGAGATCAATTTATTCTGGGCCTCGAATCCGGATTCCTTGTTGCCGGGTCATCTGGTAGCACGCTGTGATATTGTCGAGGCTGATATCTTGGATTACCCCCTCGAGACCGCATTGGCGAGTGACTATGTGCAGCATGCCACTGCAGAAGCACAGAAGATTATTTATCATCAGACTCATGCTTTTCATCAAGCGACGATCATCTTCTTCTCGCAGCATGTTCGGCCCATTCATCGCTATCATCTGCAACCTTACGTGCTTACTGTCTTGGAACACATCTGGGCTATCGAGCTGGTCAAAACATCCTCGTCCATTTTTGGAGGTGCGTTGCTGTGGCCTGGATTTATTGCTGCTTCGGAAGCGGTCGATGTACTTGTTCAGCAGAGATTTGTGGATTGGTTTGATGCTGTGGGAAGCAAGGGGATCGGATCAAGTCGATCGGCGACGAAAGTTCTGCTGGAGCTGTGGGAGAAGAGGAGGAATGTACAGGAGGAGAAAGCTGGAAGGATGGTAAAGACAGGCTGGAGGACTGTCACGGAAGGTAGGGATATAAGTCTTATGCTGACGTGACATGAATATATTGTGTGATCTTGAGACTGCAATGCGTCTCAACGTCTCTTACTTCCGCCACAAGCTTGTTGCCGTAAGACTCAATGATGGTTCATGAGCTTACCTCAATATGAGACAAACTTAACATCTTTCCAGCCCTGCCACTAAGTCGCTCTCTCCTAACCAGCTAAATGGTCTAGCTGAACTTGAGCCTCAAGCCTTATTGAGATCATTTGGTACTTTCGAGGCAGGGGCGTAGCGGGGCTCTGTGAGTAGAGCACATATCATGTAGAGATTAATGTGCAAGGACTCCATCCAGCTCCTCAATCCGTAGGGTGCCTAGGATCATACATCTCATAGCCCTCGTCTTCGGTGTCGCTCTCAGCCATCTGATCCTTCACGACCTTATTCACCACATCGCTCTTCAATACATCAGGACTATCGTCCTCCTTTTCTTTGTCTGCCTCTGACTCGACCGGCGCAAAAGCGCTCTTAAACCCCGCCTTCTTGAATCCGCCCTTCTTGAAACCCCCAGTTCCACCACCTCCGGTCGAAACTGGGCCCGTAGATTCACCACCGAGCTTGATAGAGATAAGACCCGATTGGGAGTTCGCTTTCGCCTCAGCTTTGCGCGCTTTCGAAGACGCCATGGGATCGCGGGTTAGTTGGCGCATGTCCTTGAGTCGTTGCTTGTGCGAGTGATCGTATGAGGAGAGGTGAGCTTCATATTCGTTCATGCGCGCGTAGCCTTTACTACATAGTTCACCTTTCCAGAGAATCACTCGTTAGCTATGTGCAAAATTCGTAGTAGATTGCGGAGGGCTATGGGGGAGCGTACAGTAGAAAGACTTGACTGCTTCGCGCGCCGATTCGGTTTTCGGGGCAGGATTGGTGAAGCCACGCTGTTGCTTGTTAGTCTATATATCCTGTCTCTTGTCTCTCTAAATAAGGGTACTTTAATAACTTACAGGAGGCATAATTGCAACGGTCAGTTTGTAGTTATAATGGGCGTAGCTTGAAGCTCGGAGCTCGAAGACAGTTGAGAGAAAGAAATAAGGTGTGGTCCGAGCCCGCGTCGAGATCTCCATCGATGAGGTCGTGGTCCCACATAAAAAAACAAGCTTTATGTACTTCACCATGTCTTGCCAATCACCTCGATCCTGTTGTCATTCACAATTCGCAAAACAAATAAAATGGAAGGTCGCAATCCACGCGCCACGGCGTCGCAGGAGACGTTGGCATCGATATATTCGCTGCAGCAATTAGACCCCTCACCTATAGATTCGCCCGACGCTGAAGAGGTCGATAAGCAACTTGCTGATGATGTGCCGGCTCCACCACATCGGACTGGTACTTTGGGATTGAGTGGAGGAGGTTATGGCACTGTTTATTATTGTATATGACTTCTCAATCCCCATTCATGTATGTGTGTAGCTAATACATTGCGACTAGTAACAAGACTGCAACGCTACTCCTCCTATGTCTTCGCCCTGTACACGACCGCACACATCACAAATACTTCCCTCCTACCACTCTTGACACGCTCTGTTCCTGCTTCAGAAACATACCTCCTCCTCACAAGACCGTACTACCAATCTTTCCCTTTCGAACATCTCCTCATCACATTACCACTCGCAACCCATATCCTCTCGGGCGTTGCATTACGTGTCCACCGACGAAATCAGAACCTCATCCGCTATGGAGCGGCACACCTCCCTATCACAACACGGCTGCAGCGCCGGCTGAGTGTCTGGCCCGCGGTCTCTTGGACCAGTGCGTCGGGGTATATGCTAGCACCGCTTGTGGCAGGGCATGTATTTGTCAATAGGGTGATACCATGGTGGTACGAGGGCGGGAGTTCTTCTGTAGGATTAGGCTTTGTCAGTCATGGATTTGCAAAACATCCTTTTATTGCCTGGACGGGATATCTCGGATTGGTAGGCGTGGGAGTTGGACACTTCGTGTGGGGAGCTGCCAAATGGATGCGCTGGGTGCCTGTTGGCAAGGATAAGAAAGCCAAGCGGAGGTGGTGGACTATCAATGGTGTCTGGCTAGTGGGAGCGGCCATTTGGATGGCGGGCGGCCTGGGAATTGTCGGTCGGGATGGAAGGTCTGACGGTTGGGTTGGGAAGGGATACGATGAGTTATATGCGAAGATACCATTTGTCAAATTATAATCAGGAAACGGAATAGAGCACGGATTGCTGGTACATATTGTAAGAAAAGAAAAGACTTAAATAATAAGACATGTTAGAACCCGGATTGACTAATATCGAAGCAGAATGAAAGAAAATCAAGTACCGAGGGAGAAGACTGTGCCAAAAGTGACATCGCCTATCGCCTGACTCTTTCTGCGGAGACCTCTCTGGCTCGTCAAGCTTTCTCTTTGTCCACCCTTCAGTGGAGATAGAACTGGTTTTGCCTCTTGCTCTTCTGATGACGAGTCTATCTCTGACGACCCTTCTTCATCCGACGACTCTGGATCCTGTCCGCTGGATCTGGCATCGTCATGTCTTGAACTGCCCAGAGGCTCATGGCAAAAGCAGTACAGGCACCAAGTCTACTGTAGCATGGTGGTGTTATTTGTGGTCTAAATCCCAGAGCCAGATAGGGAAGCAGCGAGTTCTCTGATCTATCGGCTGTCTGCTCCCAGCCTGTAGGTTCCCAAGCCTCGATGTCTTTTTGGTATGCGGCTGCTGCCATTGTAGAAGAATTCCAAGTGATATCGAAGTACACAGGATACGAAGTGTCAAGACTAGACCGAAATGTGCCACAAAAGGAGCCTTCCACTAGAGTTATACAAATTTATATACCCCAGTCTTCTGTCGCTGTAATTTTATCATAGAGATGAATATTAAAACAATTTAATGGTGTCTAACTCTCCCGATAGATGAACTATTTCCGTTTGCGCGGTTTTCGATAGCTGTGCTAAGGCGATTCCATTGCTAGAAATTCATCTTCGAGGACAACAGAGAATACAATACCGTTGGAATTCGATAGTCGGAAGCGTCCGTAGAGTTGAGACAAAACATGGCATAAAAATGCAAGCGACATAGGTTTAAGGCTGCAGATTCTGCGTGGGAATGTTGAATGTGAGACTGTAAATATCTTTGGACTGTGAGACATTCCCAGGACACCTTTGGCCACCAAAACAAAACCAAAACCCAATCAAGATAATGATGAATGATTGAATAATGCGAGGCTTGCCTTGATTCTCGTGCTATGATAATGGTCAGAGATTTGAACCACCATTTGTCGGCTCTGACACCAAATACCTAATCTTTAGTGAATACCATAATTGATGGTATGAGTAAGAGTGAACTAACGATTTGTCAACCCTAGTGAGAATTTCTTTCCTCTTCTTTGAGTAAGTCTCGCAGTGAGTGGGTACGATACATTAGCAAAGGATGGGATAATAGCCGATCGCTTAACTAGCTACCCCTGAGCATCATTGAAGATAATTCACTTATTCAATAGCATGACAAATCTAACGAGGTTAGAAGCCATATGAGCAGAGAGTATTGGAAATTCTATTACAACCTTGTTCCCAAGCATCTACAATACAGCGCTTGATGACTATACTCCGAATAAAACCCTCTATGAAGATTACATATACCATCCAAATATATACCCTATTTTATTATACATAGCTTGAAATGACCTCTTTCAAGCAACTTTTACATGGTAGCCAAATTATCCCTCCATAATCCCAGATCCACGCTATGAGAGAACTGAAGAAGCATGAGTAGACGCATCCGAATCCCACGATCCCTGGCTTGGAGATTGCTCCTTTTCAGCGCTGTCTGTCATATCCTCCGACTTATCTTCCTCGCACTTGGTCTTGTTGTTCTTCCAGCCGAACAAATTGGGGAAAAAATCCCGGGGGTCGGTAGTGCATCCGTCCAAAGGCAAGGTCGAATGAAAGAGCGAGTCGTTGCTCGACGGGGCAAATTCTTCTTCGGGACTGTCGAGAACTTGAGCGACTCCCTTGTCATATTTATCAAACAGCTGTCTTCGCGTTGCATCATCTTCTGGTAGTATTTCACTGAGAGCCGCATTTAGTATTTCTGGGCTTTCATGTGCCGTTACATGAGCAATAGTATCGAAAAGCCACTCCTGATCATTTGCATCATCTGGGAGCGCATTCTCATTACTGAAGTCATTTATAATCTGCTCCCTGCGTTTCATCTCTCGAAGCTCCGTGGCGTCGAGATTGTTGGATAGCCAATTCTGGTCATCTTTCTGGTACGGGAGAGTACGATGCGACTTCCACTCGCTCAAAATCCTTGACCTGCGAACCTGCAGATCAGGATTGTCAGAAGGAGAAATGTAACCTGTCTCAGAACTGAATCCTGTGTCCGTATTCAAGGTGAATAAATCCTCATTGGAGGTCGTTGGGCTATTGTTTATTTTCTTATTTTTCTTTTGGGTGGGCGGTGGCGTGATGTATGCCTCCTCAGCCTCTTTACGCTTTTTTGACTTTTCTGTTGCTTCAATGTCTTTTTGGCCTTCTTCTCTCCTTCTCTTTTTTCGGGCCTTGCCAGATGAAGTTGTCAGATTTGGTGGACTATGAGTAGCTGGTGGAGTTTGAGTAGCCGTTGAACGTTTACCACGTGAAATTCTAGCACTTGGTGGAGTTCTAGGAGCAGGTGAAGGTTTACCAAGTGAAGTTTTAGCAGCTAGTTTAGGTTTTGCAGCTGGTAGAGTTTTAGTAACTAGTAAAGGTTTACCACGTAGAGTTTTAGCAGCTGGTTTAGATTTAGCAGTTGGTGGAGTTTTGGTAACTTGTAAATGTTTACTACGTAGAGTTTTAGCAGCTGGTTTAGGTTTAGCAGTTGGTAGAGTTTTGGTAGCTGGTGAAAGTTTACTACGTAAAGATCTAACAGCTGGTGGAGGTTTACCACGTGGGGTTTTAGTAGCTGGTAGAGATCTACTACGTAAAGATCTAGCAGCTGTTAGAGGTCTAGCAGCTGTTGGTGCGGGAGGTAAATCAATCGAAGGAATTAGTTGCAAGGCTATTTCGTCTATGTCATCGTTTTCGTCGGGTATAGGTTTCGTAGCATTGCGGGGTCGATTCAGAGCACGCATATCTCGAAGCTTGACGTCGAACTTATCAGCATTAATTTCTATACCCCACGGAGCAGGGATAGCTATCAGCTCTTCAAAGGCCACCCGGCCAAAGTTACCCTCGAAATCACGGACGATAACCATGCCATCACGGTGCTCGCTAACAAGAAGCAGCACCTCGTGCGTATGGAACTGGGTCTCGCCACCACTTTCCCCTCGTGTATAGTCTCTCTGAAGGACGTACATTGGGAGGTAGCCCTGCCTAAAATTATATGGTCTTGACCTGGTTCCTCTCGGCGGATTCGCCCTCCTGTTGGCTGTGAGAAGGGCCATTATTTCAGCTCTCTCCCTTCTCGATTTTTTCTCTAGACTTCGTTCGTAATTTGTAAGTGCCACTTGGTAATCTTGCAGCAACGGAGCGTCACTGCCATGTTTCGAGGCGGGGGAGCTTCGTGTAACTTCTACGCCTAATCTAAAGCACTCTGCAATGGCTTCTTTTCTGTTCATAATTAGGTGATGTAGCCGTATACAAGGTACTCCCTTAGGATTGTTAGGGTCTGACGACGTTCTATCTTCACTTTGACTAGCATCATAATCGTCAGGCTTGTAGAGTGGTTCATTGACAGCTAGAGGTACTGTATTGATTCCCCATGGTGGGAAGTATAGCTTCTGAACAAGGCGAGGGTGTATAAATCCAGTTATGCCTGAGATATCGCGTGCCCAACAGGAATGATCAGCCCTGTTGTAATGGAGATTCTGAAGAAAACTAACAACCCGACGAGATTCCTCGGGGATTTGATCATCGACGATAGGAATCCTATCATCATTTGGCCCTATGGGTGCACACACTTTGGTATTTCCCTGGAGCACACGGAACATGGCAAACTCGGATTCGCGGACTTCAGGGCCAATCTCGAAGGGGTCAACAAACTCGTCGTCATCTTCCTCATGGTTCCTATAAGGGGATGTTGCGTTATTCACCAGGTCTATATCTTCGATAATAGTATCTGGAATATAGCCTGCAGATGTGTTATCTGCAAGCCGTGCCCAGGTAAAACCTTTTCGAAGGGGTATATTGAAAGGTCGATCATCTCTATGGACAAAATGGCCTCGGAAGACGGCTAATTCATTCGTCCCATCACCAGGAAAGTCCTCCGTGATTCGTGCATTATTACCGTTTTCAACATAATCAATTGCACGATCTTCTTGGTTGAGATTATTCATGAGTCGACGATGACTTTCTTCTACTGGCTGAGGACTGAAACCGGACCACTGCAAGAAAGACAATTAGTGGAATTCTATCATGATATGGGACTGTATTTCATGTTGAGGGCAATAGCTTGCCTTGGTACTCAACGAAATAGTCCGGGCAAACTTTTGTCTTACTCACATGAGAAATTACCACTCCTCCACTCCTTGCCTCCCTGTTGTCATTATGGATCCATACGACCGGATTCCTGTTCCCATTGTCTAGCATCACAGTTGTACTATTCACGATGGCACCGCTGCCTTGCGCATAGCCATGCATAATCTGTCCTAGAACATAGTTTGTGCCCAAGTCCTCGTTGATAAGTTGCAAGAACCAGTTCAGTTGGTCACCAGTAAAATGGCTAGCGTTTCTAAGAGCGTCCACTTCACGGTCTATGAGGTTCGCCTGAGCCTGAACTTGATTAGAACTGCCCACTACTTTTAATCTTAGTCTATGGCGAAGAGAATCTAGGCGTGCGATGTATCGTGGGTCATTAACCAGGTTGCTAATCCTCTGTGTGGACCAGCGCTGCGCTTCTGGGATATTCCCATCGGGCTGGTTCAGATCTTGAACCGCTCGGAGACTTATTGCGAGCGCGTGAGCTCCGCATTGTAAGCCTCGGCCAAGTGTTGGTTGTGTTACAAATCCCAAGGCGATGTATGGAAGTAAAGAATGATCTCGGTCGCTTACATCCCATCCAACATTGCTATCTAGAACAAGGCTAGTTCCTTTTGGAGGAGCTCTTTTTCTTCCGATCCTGATCATGGCAGCGTGAGGCAATGCTAGCTGATGCTAGCTTCGAGCTTATCCTCTTGCTGAAAATGTGAAATTAAAGATATAGATTTTGCTCCTTGAGGCGAACCAAGAAAATATAGCTGGATGTGAGACGCCTACTCTTCCCAAATGAGGAAGATATCAAATGAATCCGAACAAAGAAGAACCCTTTCTCTCACCTGCGGGTAGATGTCTTTAACTCCCATGCTGCATCGGGCCACTTCTCATTGTGCTTTGCTTTGTCTTTCCCAAAGACCGGAACGGGACGACCTCAATAAACATACCAGTTCACTGTGTATTATATTCAAAAGCATTAGTTGAACTTGAAGTAGTCGAGTTTTTGATGACAGATTATGGGGGATCAAACTGGCATCATTCTTCGCGTATGAATACCACTGAGACACCAGTGAACAGTGGAATGAGGTTAAATTTAGCTACTTTTCTTTTCTTGCCCTGGCAGCTATCAGCTCACTCAGTTCGTCCAATAACTCGACCGTCTCCGCCGGACTAGCAATCCAAGCTGTTGTCCCCACGACCCGAGCCTTAAAATCGTTTGACCCTGCACTCAAGAATTGGTCTCCGACGTGCAGAGTTCTATCCCCACGAATTGTTCCACCCTCATCAGGAGAAGAAGAACCAAAGTATTTCTGGCAGACCAAGACTCCCCAACTCTTATCTCCAATGTCCACAAACACATCATTTCCACCGTTAAATGCACAGAATGGTAAGGCCTGACCGATTTCACTCATTTCTAACTTTTTCTGAACAACCAAGACCGTCTCTTCCAGCGACTCTCTTGCAAATCGGTATCCTGGAACTGTGGGAATAATGCCGACAGCACGCTCCTTCCTTAAAATTGTTGCTGGAAGGGCAAGATTGACAACACATTCTTGCAAAGACGATTCCGCAAGATCAAGGAGTGCTGAGATGGTAGGCTGGGTCCAGGTCGACATGGAAGGAAGAATCCATGATCTTCGAGATAAATGCTGTAGGAGGTAAGGTTCGGAAGGATCAAACACAAAAAGAAAATTTGACTCGCCACCTGTTCAAGTCAGTCAGAAACAATGGAGATAAAAATTTGAGAAGCTGCATCAGGCAATCCTACCCATAATCATCAAATTCTTCTTTTGAGTAGCGGTTAGTTCGGTGGAATCTTTTACGGCTTCAAGAAGCCCATGTAGACGTTGATAGTATCTCTCGGCCTCCGTATATCCCGCCGCTGTCACAATCCCGATCTTTGTGTTATGCCTCATAAGGTCTACACACAGAAAGATCAGCGATCATGCCAATTATAAACACGTGATGCAATCATGTGATGTGTACTTACAGATGATCCTTTCGATGACTGGATTGGTTGTTTCTAGACTCATGCCATCGTCGTATCTATCAAAATGTGAGATATCTCCTAATAACACGTAGATTGACTAGAACATACAAGGTAACATCACCATCAAAGGTCGCAAGATCGATCGGTCCGGCAGATGTGGCACCCATAAGCTGAGCCGTGTTCAATATGAGGCGAATATCATTGAAGGACGGTGGTACAAAGCGCCGAGAGGAAATAAACCTCTTTTTGTCCTGGTATCTAAAAGCATCGGCCAAGGGAAGTCGAGTGAAGAATGTCCCAATGCTGGGAACAAGGAGCTTCAGCTTAGATTGGCCCTGCAGCCCGACTTTCTGATGTGCAACTACCGTGGAACTTAGCACGAGCTGTGGCCTGTCAATAGCTTGTGCTACATGGCCGACTCACTGTGATCATCAATCATGTCTTCAACGTCTTGCATGATTTCAGCATATCTTCGATGAGCTTCCTCGGCCATCTGGCGAACAGTACCACTCCTAGACTCGAAGACACCAGTCGGCTGCGAATTGAGAACAAAAGGCACAGCTAGTAGTCCCTTGATCCATTCTGAAGAAACATCAACATTTGGACGAGAGAACATGAAACTCTGGCGGTGAGGCTTGTCTGCAATCCTTACCTATAAACTGATCTCGGCGATGAGTCTTCAGCGCATACTCAACTCGGTATCTGGTCGTCATTGTGATTCAATGTGACCTTTAAATCGAGCTGTTGTGTGGAGATGACCAGTAGAAGCCGTGGTTTGCCAGCAGCTACCATAGGTGGATGGGTAGGTAGGGATGTATGCTGAGGGCGCGGGGTGAGCTTGTTGAGTTTCGGCAGGAGCTCAAACAGAGTTCACAGAAATCTCAAAACTTGGAGGATGTCAAGTGACCACCAATTCTGGATATCAAAAGAAACAGAAGCTCGAGAATGCAGGAGGTGTTGTTTGTATTGTGTCCAAGAGAGGGATAGGAGGTTAAAGGGGAGGAGCAGCAGTCGGTTCTCGCCTATGGGGAAGTGCCCCGTGTGATTCGCCGATCTGCGCTGCACAAGGATCAGATATGTCACCACGTGACTAAAACAAACATCCCCAATTTATTTGTTTCACGAGATATAGAGCAGTAATCTATATCTTCTCTTAACCTTAGATTTCACTTTGCATCTAGTTCAATCGTCACAAAAGTAGGATCACGACACGCGCCTATGGATTTGAAAGGAGTAAATAGCTACCGCCGTGGAAAACATTTTGTTATAGTTTCTCCATTGAAGAAGCTAGTTACTATGGTAGTTTTCTTTTCATATTTATTATCTACCTGGGCAACTCCTATAGCTATCAGAATTCACAACTTTCAAGAGTATTCCTTTTTTACTAGCTTCAGTTCTATGGCAAGGCCACAAGCCATTGAAGCCTCGAACCGTTTAAAGCACTTGCCGATCCTTTTTGTTCCTCTTTCAACATGGTTACAAATTCTCTCAAGGCCATTTCTGAACCCTGCCATTTGATCTTCAATAACGTTAATAGGACTTTTCGTCTGACGTTCTTCTCGTCGGCACATCCCCAGCTCCTAAAAGGGAGGACGGTAAGACGTAGCTGTTAAAGAGTTGAGCTACCATGATATCTGACAATACTCTGCGGTGTGGATTGGTTGCCGATTTGACCTGTACAGCTGAGTTGACATGGGGAAGAAATGCGATAAGTTTTTCTGTTCTATTATATCTCCTTGGCCCCAAGAAAGTGAAGAATGCCGATCGTGCTTTGAACATGTGAATTTGTTGAGACCTGAGCCTAATTCAACAAAGCAGTAGCTATCAACAAGAGACTTTCTTGAGGCCCAAATACCATCGGGTCAGAATTATGAGATTAAGGAATACCATAACCTCGAGCCCGTGATCACATTTTGGAGCCTTCAGAATAACAGGGCTGGTTAGCTAAGGATTCTTTATTTTCCTTTCATTCGGCCACAGGATGTTTATTTTCTCCACTTCCCAGCCTCTTCAACCACATCCTCCAGGTTTCGAATCAATTCATCGATACCCTCACCAAGAAACATACCTCCAATTCGCTTTCCCTTCCATTCATAAATACCTTCACCCTTGTCCAATTTCTTTCTCGATTTGCCCTCCTCTGTTCCACTAAGCCATTCCCATCGCACCTCCAAGTTATCGTCTTTAACTTCAAAGCATAGCTGCTTACTCCGCCCTTGTCCCGCAAAACTCTTGCGTAGGATATTCATCTGACTAGTTGGATACCACCCTTCCTTTCCACTTGAGCTGGTTGGTGTCTCATCATCTCCCTCGCCAACAAATACAGTCGCCAAGCCACAGCTAACAAACCAGTAAACAAGATCTTTCAATTCGCCAAAGCTAGAGAGAGTATTAGGTGGCCTGAATGTATCAGGAAGCGGGGAAGGCTGAGATATAGATATAAGATGGATAGTGCCTGCGATGCCACCGACTATCGGATTTCCATACAGATACTGCGCTGTGCGAGATTTAATAATCATAGACAACGAAGGTGTCATTGTTAGAGTAGTAGTCACTTCAAAGCGATCAAATAGAGTCGAAATGACACTCTCCGCGGCTGTTAAGTCGGCAGAGGGATTTCCCGTTGTTGTATTAATGGTATAACTAGGCGAGGGCTTGAGTCCAGTCGAAGTAAGAGTGCTGCAAAGCGGCGTAAGAAGAGAGTGCAATGCAATAAGAGTATTTTGATGGCATAAGCGGGTAACTATTGGACGCAAGAGATCATACGTAAGAGTCGGACGCTTGGATGCTGAGATTGGTGGTTGTGGTTTGACACGACGCCGGTGATTTTTGCGATGAGTGTAACTGAGTAGAATCTGCAAGGCAAGAGAAAACCCTTCGGCTAAAGTATTATCTCCAACAGCAGGAGGGTTAACTGCGATATCAATTGGGACAAGATCCAAAACCATTGTCTTGGTCGGTGTTATTGGGCAAGTTATTGTAGTTTCTTGAGCTCGTATGCCATAGGATGCAAGAGTACGTGACTCTCTATTTAATTCCTGCCACAACTCCTCGGCAAATATTGAGTTTCGTGCTTGGAGAATAAGATGTTCGATTGGGGCATCTTCTGGCACAGCTGTGGATAAGGAAGACTCCCCCGTCTCAATGCCATTGGTACGGATACGGACGCGTAGCTGCTTGGGAGGGGATCCAAAGATTCCTTGGTCAAGATACACTGAGCCATCGGGATTACGTCGCATAGCTGCAAGACTACGATTTTTGAAGGTCGGTGCAGCTGCTGAAGATTAGGAAACGAAGCTTTCAAAAGGATAGGCATGCTTACATTCTGAGAATCCAAACCTGACGCCAAGAGTATGCCTTTCTTGGGGCAATTTACAGATAGACCAGCCTTTTTCACTAACCGCCAATACTTGCTCCCAGTACCTTGTCTCCGATTCGATCTCCTTTTCAAGTCTCGTAGCTGATGCAAGTATAAAATCAACCGATTTGTTGATAGTCTGAACTTTCCAGCCCTTAGCGACGCGCTTATCTTCTTCTTTTTGAACTGGTGTAATTCGAGGTGTTTGAAGCCTATCCGCGCCCAAAGTCCCCATTCCAACCGAGTCTCGAAGGTAGGCTGAGATGGACAGACTTGCTTGTACCGGGGTATCTTTCGACAACAAGAGGGAAATAAAATCTAGTGCACATATTGACGAAAAATGAGCTTGCCTGATATTTTGTTAGTATGTATGCACCGGCAAACATCCTTCAGTGGCCTACTCAATCTGCATCAGCATCTCTTCTCGTGCTGCCATGATGATTTTGAGCCGATCCGGCTGCTCCTCCTCTTCGTCCTCACTCGAGTCATTTTCTCCTGTGTCCCCGCCAGCTTCGAGCTGACGGATCTCTTCTCGCAGACTGTCTTCACTGACATTGCGAAAGTCCCCGCGTTCGAAATTGATGCGGGAGATCAAAGACGGCAGCGCGTTGACATTGTTGTCCTTCGAGGGCCACGCGCGCAACGAGATGGGAAACTGGTCGGGAATGGAGCCCATAGCTGCGAGATGCTATGATTGTCGAGATGGCGGTGAGCTCGACGCAGGAATGGCGCTTGAGGAGTTTCTGCCAGTGGCTCCTGATGATAGTCTTGTCGCTTCAGATGCGCGCACCCTGGAGGGTTTTCAATAATAGTCTGCGTGGATCTTCTGCAGCCTCGCGATGGCCGCCACAGTTCTACAGCCACAGCCACAGCAACTGCCCACAGCCTTCTCCTCTTCCTCGTCCTCTTCCTCCTCGCTCGCTCTCACACGTAATCCGGATCCCTCAACGCTTGCTACGTGATCTTCACGTACCGATGCCGTAGTCCTCATCCACCTCAGAAGCTGGAAGGATGCAGCGGGAGCACTGGGGACGTGGATTTCCAACGTCATTCAAGTGGTTCGGTGTGCAATAGCGTCCGAGATGCGACCGACTTTGCTGCTCAGTGTGTTCGGTGTTCAGGAACCGGGGGGCATGTATTGCACACGGTGGGCCAATGATGAAAGCAACAACGAGGTGTGCAGCCCCCAGTTGCGGTAAGCAACAGCTTATCGCCAGGGTGAAGGTACTGTGAGGAGCAGAGGAGCGTGTGAGATAAGGCTGGGCGATAAAGCTTTGACAGTGACGATCCACTCACCTCCCACCTCGTTTCTTTCTTTTTTCGATGTCATAGGGCAACGAAACACAACCTGAAAAAAGCCTCCCTCCCGAACAATTGAAGTACCCCGCCTTGTTCTGCTTTTCCTCCTACTCATCTTCTCTCTTGACCTCTTGCCCTTATCCTTACTTTTTTTCTCTTTCCTTCACCACCTCACCTTTTTACACAACTCAACAAAATGGCACCCCACCAACCCCCGCCAGCCCTGGCCGGCAAGAAACGCCGTATCGCAATGATGACCAGCGGGGGGGATTCCCCGGGTATGAACGGTGCAATCCGGGCCGTTGTACGCATGGCACTTGAAAAGGACTGCGAAGCCTACTGTGTCTACGAAGGATATGAGGGTCTTGTCCAGGGAGGAGACCTCATACGGAAGATGGGATGGTCGGACGTACGCGGGTGGCTTTCAGAAGGAGGGACACTTATTGGCACTGCAAGATGCATGGCTTTCTATGAACGGCCTGGCAGACTGCAAGCTGCGAAGAACATGGTACTCAATGGCATCGATGCTTTGATTATCTGTGGTGGAGATGGTTCCCTTACGGGAGCTGACAAGTTCCGGTCGGAATGGCCAAGTTTGATCGAGGAGTTGGTTCAGAAAAAGGAACTGACTGCAGAACAAGTTGCTCCATTCAAACATCTCAACATTGTTGGACTTGTTGGCTCAATCGACAACGACATGTCTGGGACCGATGCTACAATTGGCTGCTTTTCTGCTCTAGCTAGAATTTGCGAGATGGTTGATTACATTGAGGCCACTGCTTCATCGCATTCCCGAGCCTTCGTTATCGAGGTCATGGGTAGACATTGTGGGTGGTTAGCTCTTATGGCCGGTGTAGCTACTGGAGCAGATTTCGTTTTCATTCCAGAGAAGCCTCGTGCCGATGACTGGCGGAAGGAGATGTGTGCTATTATTGCTGATGTAAATTCCCCCTTCTCCCTTTACTCTATTATATATCTAAAAATGTCAACTAACTATTTGAAAAGCACAGAAAAATCGGGAAGAGAAAGACGATTGTCCTCGTCGCCGAAGGAGCCCACGACCGACAAGGTAATAAGATCAGTGCTGAAGAGATCAAGAATCTTCTGTCAGACAAAAGCGAAGGTGGTCTCGCTTTAGATACCCGAATTACAACTCTTGGACACGTTCAACGCGGTGGATCAGCTTGTGCTTATGATCGATATCTGTCAACCTTACAAGGTGTAGAGGCAGTAAATGCAGTTCTTGATGCGACACCAGAAACGCCAACACCTTTTATTGCAATCAACGAGAACAAGATCACGAGAAAACCTCTCGTTCAAGCTGTCATTGATACAAAGGAGGTTGCACATGCTATTGATTCGCAAGACTATGAGAAGGCTATGCAACTCCGCGACACGGAATTTTCGGATTTCTATAACTCATATATGACTACGACAGCGACGAGTTTAAACAAAGAAATGGCTCTTCCAAAAAAGAAGGTAAGCGATTCGCAAGAGTTACATGAAGTTCAATTTGGCTTATAATTTATAGCACATGCGAATTGCCATCATTCATGTTGGAGCTCCTGCTGGCGGAGTAAACGCTGCCACTCGTGCCGCCGTTGCCTACTGCCTTACCCGTGGACACACTCCTATTGCGATTCACAACGGATTTGCTGGATTGGCCAGACATCACGGCGATAAACCTCTGGGAGCTGTGCGTGAATTCGACTGGCTAGATGTTGATGGTTGGGCAAGCAAAGGTGGATCAGAGATCGGCATGAACCGTGAATTGCCTTCAGAATCGGGTATGGCACACATTGCTGGTCTCTTTGGGGAATACAAACTTGATGGTCTATTCATCATTGGTGGATTCGAAGCTTTCCACGCCTTGTCAGAATTACGACAAGCTCGAACCCAATACTCATCCTTGTGTATTCCCATGACACTTCTTCCAGCAACCATCTCCAACAACGTTCCAGGCACTGAATATTCGCTTGGCTCAGATACTTGTTTAAACGAGCTTGTTGCATACTGCGACAAAATCAAACAATCTGCTTCCGCTTCTCGTCGCCGAGTTTTCGTAATTGAAACTCAAGGTGGACGTTCTGGCTATATTGCAACGCTCGCCGGTCTCTCTGTCGGTGCAGTAGCCGTCTACACCCCAGAAGAAGGAATTCACATCAATATGCTGGCAGCAGATATCAACCACTTGAAAGATGTATTCGCCAGGGATTCAGGGCAGTCCAGAGCTGGTCGTCTGATCCTCATCAACGAGAAGGCTTCCAAGGTCTACAATGGCAAGCTAATCGCAGATATGATTCGAGAAGAAGCTGAGAATAGATTCGAAGCCCGTGACTCAGTCCCAGGTCATGTTCAACAAGGAGGTGTTCCCTCGCCAATGGACCGCACACGAGCCGTTCGTCTAGCAATCAAGTGTATTGAAAAACTCGAGGAATTTGAAGACCGATCCGATTCAGCGCTCATTGATTCCCCTCAATCATGCTCAGTCATCGGTATCAAGGGAGCCAGTGTCGTCTTCAGCCCGATGAAGGAAGTTGAGGAGAACGAAACCGACTGGAAGAACCGCCGGCCCAAGGATGAGTTCTGGATGGTTCTCAAGAGTGTCGTAGATGTGCTCAGTGGTAGACCCGAAGTCCCTCCACCTCACAGTCCTCTGGTTGGACTCAAGGCTAAGGATGCTAAGAGAGGACTCTATGCTTAGACTTTCAATTGTCTCGTAGTCAAATGCCTTCAATTCAACCATGATTAAAGTTGGTTCTATCTATAACCTGTCAAATTTGGTTTCACTGTCTTAATATACGCTTAATGATTGCGCGCTTCGGCTGGGGTTTGAGCTGCATCTATGCTCCATTGTTCACTGTGTAAACTATACCACGTTGAATTCAATCACAGCACCATAAATTCATAAGGAAAAATAATTTGCATTAGCTTAATTCTTTGATACTTCCACACATAAGATTTGGTGTGCCATGCTTAGTGCAGGTACACAAAAGTGGCAATCTCAAGTTCGCTACTCAATTCGCCAACCTTGGTTTCTTTTCCCATGGAAACAGTTTACCACACCAAGCAGAAAGCAAAATACAGATAAAGAAAATCAGACAACGAAAGTAAACGAGGTGCCGATCTTGCATTTAGGAATTTCGGTATCTTTAACCTCGTGGTTTACAGTGGTATTGCAGGGAAAGAAAGAAAGAAAGAGCAAAAAGTACGAGCAAGAATCGCCATGATAGAAGATAGGCGCCAAACTCCTGCGCTCTGAATAGTACCTAGGAGAGGCACGGTTAATTTTGTTGATACAAATCCTCTGGGAAAGAGGGCTTTATTGCGAGTATTGTAGGTTATAATAAATCTTTCCCCGAGAGATAGAGATTAATTTCCGGCAGCGTTACGCTTTCGTTGAGCTTTCGGACGGCCCGCGGTCTTAGACGTAGCTTTTCTATGATGAGATCAGTATATACTCGATTTGCTTTGCTGTGGACTGTTTAATCATACCTGCCCTTGAGTTTAGGGAGTGATGCTTCGCTGTCCGGTTCGGAAGTGGAGGATGGAGTCTCAGCCACATTCACATCATCAGAAGGCTCGTTTTTAACATTGCGTCGAATAGGAGGCGAAGATGCTGACAGAAAGTAAGTGATTTGTTCAGACATCAGAAGTATTTTTACTTACGGATTGGATCTGTCTTGGGCTCAACGGATAATTCATCAATGCCATTTGCTCCCTCAAGTCGCGAGATCAAATCTGCCTTCTTTCCAGTCTTGGATAGACCACGAATCTCGAGCTCCTGCTTCAGTTTTGGGACACTGAACACAGACCAGTCTTCTGTGCCATCCTCTGCGTCTGGAGAACTCACGGATTCTTCCTCCTTGGATTTCTTAGCTCGGGGCTTCTTGGCAGGTTTGATGTCTTCTGTTTCCTCTTCTTTGACTGCCTTCTTGCCTTTGGCCTTCTTTGCTGGCTTAACCTCTTCGGCTTCCTCCTCATCTTTCACAGCCTTCTTTCCACGTTGCTTTTTTACGACAGGCTTATCCTCATCCTCGTCTTCATCTTCAGACAATTCTGCCTTGCCCCGTTTCTTTGATGAAGCCTTCTTCTTTGAGGAGGCGGATTTAGCCTTGACGGTAGCAACCTCAGCATTGGCAGATTCTGCTTCTGCCTGGTTCTCTAACTCTTTGAGCTCTTGCTCTCGGTTGATCTTATCAATACGCATCTTCTTCTTCGATGCGGCTGTCCGAGTTCCAGTGAGACCGAGCTGGTTCATCTCCGGGTCCTGGTAAATTTGTCAGTCAGAAGCCAGTATAGATTCGGTAAAGATGGTCTTACTCCATTCCAATCCTCTGGATCAATAAAACCTTGGGTTACGACTCGCTTGACCTTCTCTTGGAGATCTGGGTGGTGATCCAAACTATTCTTTTCATCGCCTTCAAAGCCATCCAGGAAGTCCCAACGATACTCCCCTGAGCCGTGATTGCCCTCGCCCTCAAGAAACTTCCTCAAATTTTCAATCATCTTGCCACTAATACAACCCCTAAGAACTTTCATCAGCATAGCTCAGAGCCGAGTAAAGCTCAAGTTCATGTTAAGCTGCTCGAACTCACCAATGCCGCCATGCCCAAGAACCTCGATCCTCATAGGGAACCCATGTGCCCAGACGAAGCTCGTCCTTGGCGATCTTGATGCCTGCATTTTTGCATTCGGTATTCTTGCATACGGCTCGACCGCTTGATGCGGTTTCTATATGACATAGTCAGTACATCCATTTGAGTATGGCTCATCATCGCGTCGAGTGCAGAAGATACATGTCACGTGTAGCGACCAATGTGTTTGATTTAACAAAAAAGGAAAACTTGTGCAGAAAAATGACAACTTACCGACGCGGTACGACATCCTGGTAAAAGAGAGTGGTTTTGTTGCAGTGGAAGTAATGGAGTTGAAGTTCCAGTAGGTTGTGAGGTTCCGAGACGGGAGGTGGTTCCTTGCGTGAACCGAATCCTGCTCCCGGAGTTTGTTGAGTGCGTTATATCTCAGGAGGGCTTCTGCACAGTGCACTCCCAGGGCACCCAACACGAGAATTGTCTGGATGACACGGTGTTGAATGGGTGAAGTATTTTGATGAAGGTACCTAGGAAGGAGAAGCTTCAAAGTCGCGCAAACTTCAGCCTTGCGAGAGAAGGCGCTAACGTCCAAGGCTCGGGTGGCTCTCGCTAAGCGAGAGTTGTATTAAAACCACACTGACGATTGATGAGAATGCCCCTACCAGTAAATAGATCACTTAGGTACGAATCCACCATTCATTCCTTAGCTTCAAAATTGCTAAGATGCCTCTTGATAAAGCTTAAAGGTTATGGGTAAGACTCATCCATTTAGACTATTAGATACAAAGATAAAATCAATATTAGGAAAGAGCCAATTCTCGAAATGTCAAAGAAAAACAAGCTATCAGAATGCAGCGGAAGTATGTTCAGAACATATCAAGATTATTTGAAAGACAATGACTATAAACACAACAATACTACCGCAGGGTCTCTTATGATTAATTTCTTCCCTTGAAACCCTTCGTTTGCACTCCGCCTTCATGTTAGTTGCATTGATGCCGAATTCAAAGGTCTCGCGAGTTTCGAAGATTCCAATGTAGCAGAGGTAAAGGAAGTATGCCTGTACGTCTGCTGGCCATTCTCACTTCGGTACGGGGCTAAATCTGGCTTAGGGGACGCTGTTTTGGTTGCAACTTGAGGTGCTTCTGTCTTGGGGGAGTTGCCCTGCTTATAGAATGGCTCCGGATCATTTGCCTTATCGTGGTGTTGAACGTGTTGAGGACGATAATTTTGACAGAACTGTCCTTGCTTCCAGTTGGGATTCAAAAGACATCCGTAAGTTCGTTTTACATGACAATTTTTTTTTTGCGCCGTCTAAGAGCCTACAGTCCTCCAACTCATGCTCTACCTCTTGACTAGCTGGCAGTTTCGCCCAAATCAGGTCGCTCAGCTCCGCCTCAGGCTGCAGATGGGACACTGCTCCAACCAGAGGATTCAAGACGAGATAGAGAATGGAAATAATTTGGAGTGACTTCGAAAGTTTCATTTTATTATGATGAATTTGGTACTGTTTAGTAGTCGTGATGGAAAGTGAGAAGTGAAGCTGAGGATCGAAGCGAGTAAAAGTTGATGATCTGGGCAAATGGGGACTTTGGTTGAAGATATTCGAAGGATTCAGCAAGCACTGAATCAGGATTTTCATCCAAGCTACTCATACAAAAATTAAGTGCATCTGTCTCTAGACCCAATTTGCAACTGGACATATTTTTTTTTCGTTTCGCTAATTCCCTTGCAAAGCGCCCAGAATTTTTAGCACTACCTATACACGGAACAAGATGCAAAATAATGTCTAGACTACAAAAGTCAAATCCATGAAGACGAGATAGGTGGTAGTCTCCCGAGATCAGATAGATAGCGCTACTACAGAAGTTTATAGATCCTGTTTACGCTATTCTCAAAGGATGGTTCTTACATTTCTTTCTAATCACTTTGCATTTTGAGGTAAGCATATAAATGTGAACATCCACTCATGTCTGTGATCTTCGCAGGTTTTAATATGACTAGGTATAAAGACTCCCCCAGCAGAAGATTTCGGAAGTGGAGACCAAATCTTAATCATCAAAGAATGGCACCGAATGTACTAAAGTAGCTCGCGCGCACCAAGCTTGGCCACACTATAGTCACCTAGCATATAGCACTACAAATATTTTCAGAGTTAAACCTTGTCGCTACTGGACCTCTACCAGAAGAATCTCAGCATAACAAGCAAATTACTACACGGCCGGCGGAGAAACGCTCAGACAGCAACAAAACAAACTCAAACAATCGAAGCACAAAGCCTCGTTAGCAGCTCCAGGTTTCCTACAAAGACGTGATATCAGAGTAGCTTACACCTGCCCAGCAGAGATTTATAACACTGTCACCATGGAAAGAAGAGAATTTCAATGCCAGAAATGCCAAGCCAGCGACAATATCCCAGCTGCCTTGGAAGGGAAACGAAAGGAGAGATTCGGAGATGATTTGGATGAAGTCAATAGAAGTCTAAAGGAGTCATTGAATTTATGCATACTGGACATGCAAGAGTTGATAGTTGCTGCTGAGCGCTTGAATATCTACTCGGTCACACACACAAGGGATGAATTTGATCGCGCAAGATTTCCCCTTGGCAAAACAAGAAAAGCACGCAGGGACATGATAGGCAATTCTGGTCTCAGAAGACGCTCTAGCCCGCAACCGGGGACGGGGAATAACGTGTCGAAAGAAGAGGAAGTCGAAGTCAACCTTAAAGGTCGGATCGAGGAGTCCGGAGATGAAATTGGGATGCAATCACAGATGAAAGTAATGTTGCAGAGGTATTTCCAAATGTTGAAGCAATATGGTACTTCATTCAAAATTTGGAATAACAAGGCGCGCTACAAAATCAAGACAGAATAGACAAGTAATCTTGTTATGATGGTTAGGCTTCGGATTTTCTTGCGCTATAACAGCAAGCTTTTCATAATTGTATATCTAGTTGATATCAGTATCTCTAAAAGACCTCTGTATCTTAATAAGTTGGTGTTACTGGGTTGCATGTGTGCTTTTTGGTGTCTAGATTCCACCATACATTTGGCTGTATTTCATCATATGGCCATAGAATGATCGAATTAGTTACTTACATATATAGTATGATAAAATTTCAATTTCATAATCCAGTCTTCACTTTGTGGTTCTATTTCCCAAGAAATATTCATAAATATCTTCAGTCTTAACTAATAAGCGAGCCATCCATAACCAGCTCGACTTATACCTGCGATCAAATACAAATACCCAACAAATTTGAACATTAAGATCGATTTATATTTATAACCACAATTGATCTTCGTTGGGCTTGCTTGGAATGCTATCTGTTATTATACAAACACAAAACAACAGTTAATGCATCACTATACAACAACATCTTCATAAACCACAAATATAGGGTATTCATTTCCGCGAATCCGGTTGCTGTATCGACAGTTTCAAACCAGAGAAACCCACAACTGCATCGCGCTTATCGCATGAAAAGAAGTCCAAGAACACTGTTCTACTTGAAGCTTCGTAACACGAATCACGTGTATATCATCACTTCCCACGGAGCATCTCAAAAGGGGAAGCCGAATGACATTAGCCGAGATGCGGGGTCTCTTCGACAAGCAGGAACGGGACCTCGAGACGAGAGCTCCTACTCGCGGGGGTGTTATTTTTGGTGGGAGAGGTTAAATTTCTGTCCTCTTCATCTTTTTGAGAAAGCTCCTGGATCCCATCTCTTCGACTCTCCAATCAATTCTTCTCTGGCGGAGGTTCGAAGAAAGACAAGCGATCAGTTACAGTTTAACTACTGCACTTAGTAGCTTTCCAGCTTCACACGTCATACCTACCCCACGCAAAAGAAAGAGAGAAAAATGTCGACGAAACATTATTTCCCCGAAACAGCTGTCAACACCCTGGTGCCTCTCTTTCTCAAGTCTCTTGTGACAGCGAATCCTTCTCTTACTCTAATCGAAGACCAGAGAGTCGTATTAAGCAGCACTCACAACCGTTCGGGAGTGAGTTTGATATCCGGCGGCGGATCCGGTCATGAGCCAGGTTTGTAACACCAACTTCCCCGATTACCTCGCGATTGTGCTAAAGAGAGGGAAAACAGCATGGTCTGGATTTGTAGGCGATGGACTTCTCTCGGCAGTTGCCTGTGGTGATATTTTTGCCAGTCCAAGTATGAAACAAGTCCTGGCTGCAATTGCATCAGTGCCCTCAGACAAGGGAGCGATTTTGCTCATTACCAATTATACGGGCGATCGATTACATTTTGGGCTTGCAGCCGAACGAGCACTAGCTGGAGGATTTGCGAAGAAATGTGTCGTTCTTCCCGCTACGGATGATGTGAGTATTGGACGCAGTAAATCCGAGAAAGTTGGGAGAAGAGGAATGCCTGGGAATGTGATCAGTAAATCTTATCCTTGATTTGTAGCTCCCGAAGATCAAGTGGCTGACAAGATGGATTTAGCGATGAAAATCTTGGGTGCAGCAGCAGCAAAGGATTATTCGTTCGAGCAGTGTGTCGAGATTGGCAAGGCGGTCAATTCCCAGCTGGCTTCTATCGGATCTGCCCTCGATCACTGTCATGTACCTGGTAGACAGAACCATGATACAATTGGTGATGATGTGTGTGTAGTCGGAGCTGGAATTCATAACGAGCCTGTAAGCTATATCCAGCCACCATTAAAGCACATCTCTAATCCAATGGACAAAAGGGCGCACAAAAGGTCTCACCATTCCCCTCTGTTGAAGATCTAATTTCACAATTACTAAAACTCGTTTGTGACCCCAATGATCCTGAACGGGCATTCGTAAAATTCAATAAAGGCGATGATGTTGTGCTTCTCATAAACAACTATGGAGGGCTATCGAATCTAGAACTTGGGGCACTCACTCAAGAGACTCTCAATCAACTAGGTATTTAATTTCTTTTCATACCAGAATTATATTTGCTAACCATAATACCCAAGAAAAAATATGGAATATTTCACCAGCAAAAATATATAGTGGCTCTTTCGAGACTTCCCTCAATGGCCCAGGCTTCTCCATAACACTATTCAATGCTAGTATCGCAGGATCTATCTCAGATACGAGCGCGGAGGAACTACTCTCTTTATTGAGCTTTGAGACCAGTGCTCCATCCTGGCCAAATGTGCTATCCAACAGCAGTACGAAAGTCGATAGAAAGCCAGCACCAGAATTTGATATTGAGCAACAGAGTGACGTCTCGGCCGAGCAAGATATAAAAGCGGATCCAGTACTGCTTGAGAAAGCGATACGACTGGCATGTGAGAGAGCTATCGCCGCCGAGCCCGATTTGACGAAGTGGGATATGGTTATGGGAGATGGGGATTGCGGAGAAGCAGTTAAAGGGCTTTGTGAATGTAAGCTGATTTTGTTCGCCTCTCTTATACCACCTCGCTTCTGTGGATCGAGCGTTCCCAGAAAATTGACAAAAGTACAAAACTGACATCAACAAGCAATCCTGAAACTCCTCGATGTGGAAAAAATTGCCGAATCAGGATCCATTCTGAAACTTCTCCAGCACATAATTAATGCTGTAGACGACATGGGTGGAACTTTAGGAGCTATCTTTGGTATCCTTCTCGCAGCCTTCCTTTCTTCGCTCTCATCTCGACCCCAAACAAGCCAACCTCAACCGCTAATCCAAATCCTCGCATCAAACCTCCATCATGCACTCGCCTCTCTCCAGAACTATACTGGCGCACGTGTAGGCGACCGTACTGTGATGGATGTCCTGATCCCCTTCACCGAGACGCTCAACGAAAGCAAAGATTTTGCAAAGGCAGTCGAGATCGCCGAGGACGCAGCACAGAAGACGAAAGAGCTGAAACCGGCCTTTGGGAGAGCGAGCTACGTTGGAGGTAGTGCAGAGGACCAGAAATTACCCGATCCTGGTGCTTGGGCTCTGGCGGTCATTGTTCGGGGGTTATTGGATGGCTTGCGTTGACGGAACGATAAAAATTGAGCCGGTCGATCGCGCCATATGTGGACGAGCACTTGAAAAAGGCGGTAGTGGACTCGTTGGAATAGGCAGTAGCATATAGAGGCAGATAATAAGTGGAAATCTAACCGGCTCCAGATACATGGTGGCGTAAAGTTTAGCGACGAGATAGGGTCCCAGTGCCGCCAGCCAGACCAAGGACCCACGCGCATATCCTTACTCTTCTTGATCATCGAATGATTATACCTCTCATCATCGTAGTCTGTCATTGAGTTCCTTTGGTCTTTCGTTGCATGTCGGTCTCGTATGCAGGTAACGTTACGGCTGTGATGATTGGTGGTAGAGGCAGAGCAGAAGTGGGTTCCGCTCTCTCAGCCACGTTGCCTTCCTTGCCTTGCCTTACGTTTTTGTTTGCGTTTCTCATCCTAGATCATTCTCTCATTGCTGTGCTCTCTCTTCGTTGCATGTCGCGCTCGTATGCAGGTAACGTTATGACCGAGATGATTGATTTGTAGCGGTAGAGTTTTCTAGGTAGGTAATGCGTTTCGCTTCCTCAGCTACGTTGCGTTTGTTTGCCTTCTCAAGTCAGGGTCAGCATAGAATTTCTTCGGGTTTTCGATTAATTGCACGATTTGGAGATTTGTCACCCCGATCTGGTTTTGCTAAGAATAATTCATTACATCTATCCAAGATTATGATATATGACGCGTGCGCCTACCTATCTAAACGGACCGTGCACCTCCATCACCAGCACCAGCACTTCTCACATGCTCGAGCTCCTCGTCCTTGTCATCTCGTCCCTCTCCTATAAAGTCTCCAAAATCCTCACCTCCGCGAGGCCTCTGCCTCCCAAACTCGCGAACCCCCACGCCCTTGACGAACAAGTCATCGATCTGCTCCAGAGATTTGCCCATGCACTCCGGGACGCAGAACCACGTGAAGGCCATGGCGAGCACGGCGAGGGCGCCGAAGATGAAGCCGACCTTGGAGTCGAGACCGGCGTATGCAGGGTAGATAAGGTACGGGATTGAGAAGTTGACTGCGAAACTACGCTCGTGGTGGTTGGACGTTAGTATCTGAAGAAGAGGAGACGAGAAGAGACGAAAAGAGGGAATGGGGGTTGAGGCACGCACTTGATAATGACGTTCGTGACGAACCCTACTCGCAATGTATGGTCTCTGAGCCTCAAAGCGGGCAGTTCTGTAGAGACGACATAGGTCAGTGGTGCCCAGCCTACCGAGAAGCCTGTAGCCATGACGGCGAGCATCGATACGATTCCAATCTTCATCTCCCTGGTGACGGGATTGGCCGTTCCTAAACCGCCCATGGCCATGAGAGCTGCTGCTTGGATGGTAGCACCGGCGAGCAGCAGTGGCCTTGTGGTTACTTGATTAGATGACGGCAAAACTTCAACATCGTGAAGCGAGACTTACCTTCTTCCAATCCTGTCAGTAACCAAGAGAGAGGCACTGATCACGATGAAATTAATGCACGCTAGAATGACCGTCATAGTAAACGGATTGACCGTCTTCAGCGATCGAATATAGATAGCGCCGTACTGGGACGCGAACGCCTGGCCCGTAGCTTGCTGGAAGAAATTCATCAGGACCACGAGAATCGTCCTCTTCCTATTAGTGCCCTGAAAGATCTCTTTGAATCTGCCTTTCTCCTGTTCATGCTCTAGAGCGTACTGGAGCTGCTTAAACTGCTCGTCGATCTCCTCGTCGGTAAAGGCTCCAGCACGGAGGAGCCGCAGATTGACCCTCGCTTCTTCAACTCGCTTCTTGGTTAACAGCCAACGAGGCGATTCAGGTACGAACCAAATCAGGCTAGCGATGATGGCTGGGATTATGTAGAATAGTCCGAGGGGGGTTCGCCATGCTCGGTTATCTTGGATCCCGCTTGTGCCTCTGCAAACTGAATTGATGATCAAGCCGCCAAGGATGAGACTTAGTTGATATGTTCCAACGATGAATCCACGTACAGGCGCAGGCACGATTTCGGATTGGAATACGGGAACCACAGAAAGTTCCATTCCGACGTAGAGGTAATTGAGGATTCGGGCGGCCATTATCTGCTCATTGCTGTTGGATGTCACGGCAATGGTAGCCGTGACGAGAGCATAACAGCTCATAGAAAACATGCACCACCGACGACCGAATCGGGAACTGATAAAGCTACCAATTATAACTCCTGTTTAAATATTAGTTGTTTTGTTACGATTACTTTACGTTATTACTAACCTGCACCAAATCCAATGTAATTCAAGCTGTTGAATAGTGAAAGCCAAGAGGGCTCAAGGGCATAAGTTCTGGTCTTTTGGTTATAGACACCGAACTTTCTCGTGAAAGAATCCATAGCTTGAGTGGTAGCGAATGCTTGATTGTCGAAGCCATAATTAAACGAAGACAAGGCAATCAAAGAGCAGGCTAGACCAAGCCTGGTGTTGAAGTATTTGCTTTGCGGAAACAAACCCATGATGATTGAGAACCCCTTCGGAAAGCAAAAGGCAAAAAGCAAACTGAAGAACCAAGACCACAACAGCCTTCAAAGTACTTATTGTACTCTAAGCCCTGTAAATGCTACCCCACAATATGCTCTCCGAAGCCTCCAAATTTCTGGATGGCTAAGAGTGGAGCTGGTCTGTCACGCAATCAGCCCGAGCCGTGAGTTACGGTTCTCGGTGCCGCACCGACAACCGCGACAGCATTTCAATAAAGCAACGACAGATAAAGTAGGTCTTTGAGGATGAGTGCGTATTCGGTTCTAGAGAAGTTCGAGATATCCCGAGGCAAGCTGGCCGTAATTTTCAAAGCGCAACCAAATGTCGTATTCCAAACCAGCACTCCCACTGCCTCTGAAAATCGAGGGTGGAAATGGCCAAACGAAGCCGAACCTGGTGATCTTTATGCCAGATCAGCTTCGATATGATTCTCTGAAATGTACCACGCCAGACGCTCGACTGAAGACGCCAAATATCGACGCATTCTGTGCGCGGGGTACATTGTTCACCAACTGCTTCACTCAGGCCTCGGTCTGTTCTCAATCAAGATGCAGCATGTTTACTGGAACATACCCCCACGTGAGTGGCCATCGCAGTCTCGAGAACTTGATCAAGCCATGGGAGCCCAACATGTTCCGCAGTTTGAAAGAGCAAGGATACCATGTTGCTTGTTTGGCACCAAGAGGCGACACTTTTGCTCCCACCGTCACAGAGCTCAGTGTTACGGAATATGGCTTTCTGGAGACCCCCGAGTTCATGCCAAAATTTGCTGGTGGTGGACATAGAGAGAAGGACGAGAGTATTTTTGGCCGTCTCTTCTATCGCGGTTTGCGATCTGCAGATCAAGCATTAGATTATGATGATGCTGTGGTTAGATCAGCTATGGCATGGCTTAAATGCCCCCCTAGCGACAAGCCATGGGTATTATTCATGCCTCTTTTGTTTCCCCATTGTCCTTTTCAAGTCGAAGAGCCTTACTTTTCCATGTATGATCGATCCACGATGCCAGAGATTATTTCAAATCCCGAAAAGAAAACTGGCTATGAGCCACGATACATGAAAACCATCCGGGAGCAATATGGTACTGGCAGAGCAACACCTGAGATTTGGGCAGAGATCAAGGCAACCTATTATGGTATGATCACAAGACTCGATGATCAATTCGGCAAACTCATCAAAGCAATCGATGATCACGGATACTGGGAAAACACAGTGACCATGTTTTTCACTGATCATGGGGAGTATCTCGGAGACCATGGTTTGATTGAGAAATGGCCTTCTGGGCTATCGGATTCCCTGGTCCACGAACCACTTATCATCGGCGGAGCAGGATTGCCACAAGGAAAGATATCAAATGTGATGGCAGAAATGGTCGATCTAGTTCCGACAGTTTTCCATCTCTGCGGCATTGGTGAACATTTTCCACACAATGGCAAGTCCTTAGTTCCTGTCTTGGTCGATGGTGCTACATCGCACAAGAAATTCGCTTTCTCCGAAGGAGGATTCTTGACAAGTGAGGAACCATTACTTGAGCAAGCACCATATCCATATGATATCAAAGCTGGTCTGCAGCATGAAGATACCACACTAGTTGGAAAAGCAATAAGTATCCGAAACGAGGAGTGGACGTACATCTATCGGTTATACGAGCCGTCAGAATTATATAATCGACAGAGTGATCCCGAAGAGATTCATAATCTAGCCGCGGACCCAAGATACACGTCTATAGCTAAGCTGCTAGAAGGAGAGACGTTTAGGTGGTTGATGGAAGGTTCTGATTTTCTACCTTGGACGAAAGATAATCGTTTCCCAGAGGTCAAGTTGAAAAGTCCAAAAGAGCAGCTAGAGGAAAGGCTGAGGGAAGCAGGGAGAGCCAAAAACAACCATGCTCAATTTGACCCTTCGCACTTGGCGAGTCCAGCTTAATTATATATTACTTAGTCGACTACACTGATTTGATAGAGCAACTCAAAAGCACTGACTTGTGTACGTGTAAATTCAGACAAAACTATTCAATGGTTCGGAATTATCGAAGAGCATAATTCGAGTCGCAAGGTGTTTTTATTTCATATATCGTAGTAATTCTGCTCTTTTCAAACTTGTACTATGAGATTTTTGACGCGCCCTGTATTCGTATCAGAGATTACACGCCGAACTCTAGTATCAAGGATGATCACCAAAGCCATGGTCCCAGTAGGCAGTCGGGAAACTGCTGAAG
Organism: Pseudofabraea citricarpa; assembly: GCA_029641185.1. Lineage (NCBI taxonomy): Eukaryota > Fungi > Ascomycota > Leotiomycetes > Helotiales > Dermateaceae > Pseudofabraea > Pseudofabraea citricarpa. Next base: position 1,700,223 of record JAPWGK010000001.1, read on the forward strand.
CCGCCCCAGTCGTCCTGCATTTGGCTTATGGGATCTAGTCTCTGGGGAAAGTTCTCCCAGGCCCCTTGATATGCGTCATGAATATCTAAGGTGTCAGATACCATAGGTGTCGGCTCGCTTCCTAAATTCTGGACACTCGTTTGCTGGTATTGTGCATGATTCCCGTCTATGAAAGTCTGATTCATGCTCGCCGTTTCCGATGCTGAATTTGGTGTCGTTGTTGGTTTAGACTGCTCTTGGACTCTCCTACGTTGTGGATTCCTGCTTGTGTTCATGGCAAGATCAGAGCTATCGTCGACAAATGTGGAATTTTTCACAAGGCTATGTCTGGAGAGTAGCTGTTTTGAGGTTGCTGCTGCAGATATAGGAGAATTGTGATCCCGATTTCCTGAGTTTTCAGGGCTCACGGAGCGGTTCCCTGATGATGGTGATGAGAATCCTCGCGTCATCAAATTTTCGATGTCCGTTTGCTTGATGAGGTTAGAACGGGAGGCTTTGACTGGCACAGAGGTCAACTCACTATGGACGGGATGATTGATGAGCTGCTTGAGAGTTTCTTGATCAGCGAGATACATGTCTCGGCAATATCCGTAACCATGCCATGGTCTAATTTAAATCTCTCCGCATCAGTCTGAAAAGCATTGACGACAATTCTGGTGGTCTGATAAGCACAAACTGCTATATCTGTATCCATCAAAGGAAAGTCTGCTTGCAAAGCAAGAAAATTCGATAGAATATTGGCAATCGATCTGGCGTGCTCATAGCATTGCGTTTGACAGTAAGAGACGAAGTCCGGATCAATTTGTTGAAGCATAGCTCTGGAGACAGTCTCTCGAAAGCCAAGGGTAAGAAAGCGAAAAAGGTCGCAGAAGCATTGATGGAACCATATATGCAGCATGATAAAACGCGGCAACTGAGGAGAATAAGCTCGTAAACTGAGATTCTTCTCCGAATACGTAGCAGACAGTGGTAAACTTGAAGCAAAGCTCTCCAGTTGTCCCTCGAGGTCTTTTACAACGTGCGGCACCTCGGATGCGCCCTCATTACTTGAGGCCACACGCTTAGTATATCTGGAACAATGTCAGAAAACTCCCATTTGATCAGGCATGTTTATTTTATATACCGCAGAATGCGATCACGCAAAGACATGATACGGATATAATATGCTAGCAAACTTAATTCTGGACCGTCACCAGGCTCCTGCACAAGTGGTCCGGTGTTTCGTGGAATGTCAAGCTCGAAATCTTCTTCACGTCCAGGAAGTTGAAGATGGATAACCTCTGCCGGACATGTGGTGAAATCCTTCAAGCCTGCCGAAAATGTTGTATCGAGCATAAAGATTGCCCACATAAGCCGCCTGCGAGATTCCTGAGCTAGGAAACAGAGGGTTGGGCTTTCGTAATTGAGCCTCAACGCAAATGCAAACCTTGATACGATAGACAGCAAGACGAAAGCACCATTAAAACGACGCAGAGCCATTCGATGTCGAATTATTAGCACAAGAGCTTGTAACTTAGCTACTGATGGGCGATCGAGATCTAGAAGAATTAAGCTTGCAGCATTTTCTATGCAGATGCATCCATATTCTCGCATACTCTCTTCGGCTTCGACCATATAGGATGTAATTCCAATGATAGCGAGAAGAAGAGCAGGTTCTGCTTCGCCAGCATTGTATTTTTGAAAGAGTGATGCCTTGTGCAAAAAAGCGTAAGCTGGCAAGGGATAAATGTGCTTGAAAAAACCTTCAAGCGCTTTGAGCACTACTTCTCTCGGTGGGGGTCCTTGCCTGATTATTCTTAGCAGAGCTATCTATCTGGGTAGATAATAGAAGTGACCTTACCTTTCGCCTTGGAAAGATTGGGGGCTTTGCTTGCTACCACGATCAAAGGGAATGTATGGAGAAGCCATGTTTGATGCTTCACTCGAAGTCAATGTGCCTTCTGAAGACTGGGTTGTATCTCCTAGAGTAGCCTCAACTGCTGACCTCTTCTTAGCCCGATAAAGACATTGAATCTTCTTCTCTTGGCATCTCCGACAAGAGGGAGTGTCACCGCTACATCGAGCTTTTTGAGCATGACAAGAGAGACAAGCCTGGCGTACGCGAACCCGCTCGGGCTGAACTGAGGGAAGTGGTCGAGAGAGGTTGGGCGATGCTATTTCTGGTTGTTGAAAGGAGCAGGCAAAGCCCAGTCGATTGCAATTCGCACAAACACTTCGCACTCCGTCACATCGAACCTGTGACTATCAGGCTTGATCCGGCAGCACTGGCTAGAATTAAAATTGCTTACCTTTCGAGCTCTACATTGGTCGCACGTCTTAGGCAATCGCCTAGACCGCGATTCGTTGAGATTCATCAAGAAGAAGTCGCTCGTTTTGATCATGAGCCATGGCCTTGACAATGCGGATCAAAATGATGAGTAGGCACTGAGTTGCACGTGTTCACTTGTGCATGGTGCGTCACTCATCCTACATGGTCCATGGACATGTCAAAGAAACTCACCATTTCATTGCACCAGAAGAGGTTGGCATGAGAGCGAAGCATCGTGTGCCTGGCCCTGGAGACCGAACAGGACTAGCACCGGCTATCGGACACCGAGCCGGTGGTTCACTGCAGAAACATACACCATTCTTGCCGGAGCACGACATTCTGGGGGATTATGCTATCATATCCAGTCAATTAGCATGCTCAGCTTGAAGTATTATCATTCGAACAGTGGATTGAAATTGTGGCCGGTAAAAAGATCAAGAACATGCTAGGTTCGAGTCAACCATTGTAAAGTTCTAGATATCTTGGCGCCGGGAGACGGAGCATTTTAATATCCTCAGAAGAGCAGGGCTGATATTAATCCCTCTTCGTATTAGTCTGATTGCTTCCAAAAAGGGCTCAGGATAAACGGTTTCCCACAGGAAAAGTATAAAGTGAATAAGGTTCCGCCCAAAATATCCTGAAAGTTTCCAAGAGATGCTATTCCAACATGTGAGCCGACAAGAAAAGAAGCCTCCTTTCCAAAAAATATTCCCTCCAAAAGTAAAAGCCAACTGCTGACCCGCAGCGTGCTTTGGCTAAACAGAGATAAAGGGCGCCCAAGTAGATTCCGCCCATCTATTTATTCATCAGGAGTCTGAAAAGTATACGCCCACGTAACATTCTCCAGGCCCTTCCTCCTCCGGATGAGAACCTCGGGATCATGCACTGGCTTTCGCACAGCCGTGCCGATCTTCTGAGGAGCTTGTGCAGGCAATGTGATCCCGGGCGTTCCATCAGGCATGCGGAATTCGAAGCCGTAGATCAGCGTGGCCACCATGCCCACAATCTCCGTGAAAGCAAAGTGCCTGCCGGGGCAGAGATGCTTTCCACCACCGAACGGGAAGTAAGCCTGCGTTTGCTTCTTGCGTTGCTCTTTCGAGAGGCCGTCTTTCGTCTTGCTGTGGAATCGGTACGGATCGAAGGTACTCGCATCGGGACCCCAGACATCCGTTGATTGATGTAGTGGCCCGGACGGCATCTGGACGATGCCGCTCTTCTTGAGGAGATACTTGGAGTCGAGCATCGTATCTTCGAGAACAGCACGTGTTGACATGCCCGAGTTGATAAGGCGGAATGTTTCCTGGAACGCGGAGACAAGCAGAGGCGTCGATTTTTGAAACTGTGAGATGTCCATCGTTAGTGTGTCGACACCATTGATGGTCTTCCTGGTAACGATGGTTTCAATCTCGTCGCGAACAGTAGCAACAAGGTCCAAATCCGAGAAGAGTTGGCAGACGAGCCAGAATCCGGAAGGGACCGTGTTGGTTGTGGCCACGAAGAACATAGACAGCTCAAAGTGTGCAATATCTGTCATGTTGCAATTCCATTTCAGACCAGCTTTCTTGCGCTCTTTGACCATCCCCGCTGCATATGCATCACTTCCTGCTGCGTAGTACTTCTCAAAGGCATCTTGTACTCGTTCTCTTCCCTTGTAGGCAGAAGCAGCAGTGATCTGAGGGAGGATTCCGATAAGAAGCCAATTCAAGTCCATGTCAAAATCCCTAGGTATTATCAGTTCCGGTCTGGTCGTTCGATCGAACTGAAAAGACTCACCATAGCGATTGAATAATACTCTTGTCGTTCCTGACAGGATTTCCCGGCCCATACAAAGCCTCGGCAGACGCTTCGGTGAAAGTATCTCTAATCCATCTATACAAAGGTTTCTTCTGTTCTTGAGCTCCAACATTATTCAAGAAACCTCCCAAACATTCAAGGGCTCTGGAGTTCATTTCCCAAAGGGCTGGGCCTTGACTGAGAGGCTCGGTCATAGCTTTGTGGATGTCCTTCATGTAGGTATCCTCCCCATCTGGAGCGGTGGCCGAGAGGATCTTCTTAACTCTCTCATCAAGCTTGAACATTCGGCACGAAGTCTCAATGATAAAGGGTTCGAAGGATAGAGTCCTGCCATTGCGCATTCCAAGTTGGCATAGCGAGGCGTCATTGATAACGTAGATTTTCGTACCAAAGATCTTTATGGTAAATGCTGGCCATGATTGATGTTGAGCGCTAGAGGGTCAGTATTAGCAAGATACATGAACTTGTGCTACCAACAGGCTCGTACAGAGCGACAAGCAGCCGTTTACAGAGTAGGGAAAGTTTCAAAATGGTCAGGAGTACCTCAGTCGATCCAAATAGTGCATCTGGTACCTCAGCATCCCCACCAGGTGACCACAGAAGGGAATCCTGCTATGCACCAAGGGGGGCTCGCTGGGATCCAACCGGCCACCAATTCTATCCCAGACCAGAGCCAGGACAAAGAGTCCTAACGCTACCAGAGCGAGTTGGGGGAAACTCATTGTGCCAAGGCCAAGGTTCAAAGTGTGGGGTATCACTGCTGTGTAACAACGTGATTTTCTTCTGCGTAAAGGGTTGCGTCGATGGGAGCACAGAATTACAGTAGATGTCACAATCCGGAAGAAATGCCAGGAACCAAGACTCCGTATCCAATTGCGGTGGCACAGTTGGTGTATTACTAGCTACAATCGCCACACCAACCGGAAGTCTAGGATATGTAAGTAGGACGATACGACACGGGAAGTTTCGAGCCAAAGAAGCATGCGAGGTGGTGAATTTTGGGGCAGTGCGGGCCACAGATCTCTAAATACGTCTATCAAAGGGAAACAATGGCAAAGATATCAGATACGAAATATCTTGAAGTATTGCCAAACTCAGAAGAGAAGACCAAGATTAGAACGCGCACGTGATAAACCCAAGGTATATCTGGTCGAGCTTCATTTATCACGGCGGACACGAGCAATCACATTCGGCAAGACATAGCAGATTATTTATGCATGAATGATATTGTGTGTTGGAACAAGTTACATCTGATGTACAAGATTTTCCCAGATGATCGCTAAGGGTTAGGATCAAATTGCATCCTCAAAACTCCGTGCGCCATCCATCCAACGACTTTTGGCCTATCGTGTCAACGCCCTTTGCCCTGGAAAATTTCATCTCTCGTGCTGTAAACAATCCTTCCAGCTCCCCTGCTTGTCTGACAACCGCAGCCGCGTCCAGCTTTGGTGCCTCCTGCAGTTCTCTTTCAATCACCTGTATGGCCCAATGCAACGTCATAAGTGTCTCAAAACTCGCCGAGTTACTTACACCAGACTTATCACACACCGTTGCGTTGTTCAGACAGTCGCGGGGGAGCTGCTGGGCAAAAGCTAACCGCATTGCCTCCATCGTCGCATCCTTAAGAGGACGCGCCAAATAGGGGCTGCTGGAGAGCAATCGCCTTAGCAGCTGAATCCGAAGACTGAACCTCGGACGCAAACTGTGTGAGTTCGTCTGGGTGGTCATAATTGACGAAGTTTGTGATATCAAATTGGTTGTCGTTGTCGCCATCCAAATGATCAATGTTAGAATTGAAGAATTCGTTGGGATTGAAGATCCCGTCTTGAGCGAATGGAAGATCTGACTCAAAGGCAGAAGGATGCTCGAGATATTGGTCGAGGCCATGAAAAGCACCGCCATCATCACCGAAACCTGAGTTGCCGAAGTTGAGGTCTTCATCCAGGGCCGTTGCTCTTCCGACTGACACTGCAGGTCGCACAACATCGCGGCAGGATGTTGTGTCATATCGGAAGAGCTGGCGTTGGAAGATGACTCAGCCATAGGCTTCATCACGGGTGAGAGTGAAGTAGGGTTGATGGTACGGGGAGAGGCGTGCTGTGGTTCGGAGAATGATTGTTGAGATAGTGACGGGAGCTTGTCTCCGTCGTGTGAGGTAAATAGAGGGTTTGTGAGGGTGACGGCCGCTGTTGGTGATGAATGGCGCACTGATTCTGATCTTGGGGAGGAAGCGGCTGTGGATGCGACTGAAGAACCGCGGAACTCGGGCATGGGTTTTCCACCAGTGAGCTCGAGGATTTGGGCCTGCGCATAACTATACTTGGCTTCCATATCACTCAGTCGCATTTGAAGGTCTTGGTTTTGACGCTCAATCTGTCGCTTCTCGGCTTCAAGAGCCTCAACCTCCTGACGCTTTCGCTCCCTCGAGGATTGCGCCGCCCGTCGGTTTCGGAGGACGCGTTCAACTCGTCTCTGCTCCTTCTCGTCTTCGGTCTTTGCGCGCTTTCTGCAAAGGGGGTTAGTCATAGTTGCAATGTGCCTCTCGTCTATCATTATGTACCTTGGAGGGAGGTTGGTCTTGGGTTCTGGCAGTTGCTGCCCCCAGGACTTTCTCTTCTTCACCGGCTTCTTCTCCGGCGCCGGTGTGCCAGCCATACTGCCACCGACCATGCTGTCTCCGAACATGCTCTCGTCGTCGAAGGACCGTGGGGTCATGACATCTTGCGAGTCGACGGGGAACAGCGATGGATATTGGGTGCCCGGCGTCGAGACAAACGAGTCTGATATGCTATCGACGGGCGAGTGCTCGAACTTGATCTGTGGTGTTGTCGACATGGTGATGATCTCTAGCGTGTGTCGTGGTACTTGGTGAGTGCGATACTTGAGACTCGGTTGGCTAGTTGCGGGGTGGTGAAAATGCTCAATACAAGTATGAGCTCAGCTGGTCCATGGTGAAAGGACAGATTTACGGGAAGCGGAGTGACGGAGAGATGAGTCAAGGTCGCTTATAGGCACCAGTCAATGGTACCAGCGAGCCAATAGAAGATAGGGATGAGAATAGTGGTGGTGGTGGTCGTCGTGGTGCTGGAGGCGCTGATCAGGATGTGGGAGTTGGATTGGGGTTGGTATGAACTGGGAGAAGTGTCCTCTTTATGTTCTTAGGTGGCCTTTCGGAGGTGGTTGCGCTATGTCCCTTTTGGGGGCGAGCTCGGGTGGCTCCTTGGCTGGCTCCTGCTAAGGGCTTGTGGGCGTGTGGGCGGGCTTGTGGACTTGCGGGTTCAGGGCTGGGCTCAGTGGGCACTGGGCAAGTGGGCAGTGGGCTGGTGTGTCTTGGTGGCTCAGCGTTGTTCGCCTCGTACCGGCCGACCGAGGACAGTAGTGAGTACCTAGTACTACCTGGTATACAGCTGCCCCCTACAGGCACCTCCAGCCCCTACAACCTACAACCCCTACAACCCCTACAGCCCCCAAATTTAGAGCAAGGGAGAAGCTGACGGAGCCCTTTGCACCAATGAGGCGCTGGCATCTGCGCATCGGCCGGGGCAGCCACTACTGGCGGGATCTAAATGGAACACCCCCGTGCTGTTGACCACCGTCCAGGTTCCACTTCGTCTGTTACAAGTAGGATTCTGTTTGCGTCGCCTGCCACCCTTGGTATGGGCCTCGTCAGAAGAGGAATCTGCTGGAAAGTCAGTTCATAAAGTTGTGTTTCAGTGGAATCTTGTGCTCTCCCGTGCACAAGTGTGATTCGCCTGGCCGGAGTCCTGGAGTCCTGGAGTTCTGGAGTTCACTTTCTGGACGATCAGCCTAGACAAAAGGAGGTGAGGTGGTGGCGAGCGAGCACAGAATCATCTGGATAAAAGGAGAAGGGAAATCGGCAGAAGCACAAAGGTAAAAAGGCAACCAAGGGGGGTCTTCTGTCTGTATAGACCTTGCAGAAGAAAGAATAGGCAGCTCAAAAGGTACACAGAGATACACAAATACATCCATCCACAACTTCTTACCTAGGTACCTTACTTACTATCGTACTGCTCGCCCTTACTCAGCGCTGCATGCCTCGTACCCGTCCCCGTCCTTCTGACTTTCGCCAATGATGGGCCGGCGATGCCCCCTAAACTCACTTGCAGCCTCCTTGCGCCAATATCATTCTTGTCGTCCTCACATAAGATGCTCTTGTTCTCCTTGGTTGCTCGTCTCTCCTCGACAAGTGCCTAGAGATGGCGACTTTCCTAACTTGGCTCTTCATGCGTGTCTGGTGGCCCCCTAACTTCTTACCTGATCATCGCATCACAAGATCCGAAAGCTACAGTGACTGTACCGCAAGCCCGGCTGGAAATACGCTTCACAAGTTGAACCACGACCCCGAGTTCATCAATCCACGGCTAAAGTCAAATTCTTCGTAGCATCCCGCCCCCCCTCAATCTGCGGTCGAGTATCACATTGCTATTAGAAATTTATTTGATAGAATGACAGACGGATGGATGTTCGCATCGACGGCAGCCCATCCTCCATCATCCATGAAGAGCTCCGGCGGGTTCCATCACGCACCACAGGCTGAAAGCAGAAGGACGGAGGTTGGCTGCAGCTTGTGAAGCCTCCTGGTCTGGTTTGGTCTGGGGGAGTAATCCGTAATCCATCATCCATCATCCTCATCCTCGCCAACTTCCCTTACGAGTAATGGCTAAGCGGCCTGCATGAACCGCTGAGGTTTGGCTAGTAGAAGTATGTTTGCACGACGCACTACTGTAGAACAATAAATCTTTGACCAAGAAAGTTTCCACCTCTCGTCCGTCCGGAAGCATGCGTGCGGTCAGATGAAAAGCTTCGTGGTATTATTCATAGGTGGACCGTTCCGAGCTCTGTCCTCGACTCCTCGAGCATCCTCGAGTCGCGCATCATTCTTGCACTCGTGCCCTTCCAGTGTTACAGCCATGGCACTGCTCTGAAGCTTTCGGTATCACAAAGAGGGCAGACGCAGAGAAGGTCGAGATTGTTCCGTAGAAGTTTGTTTCCCTGTGCTGGAACACCAGCTGCGTGAGAGAAACCCTGGGTGCACGGCCGCGCGATGGATAAGGGGGGAGGGGGTCGAGTTTAAGATGTCGAGATCTGAGGACCCCCGTTTCATCTCCTGTGATCAGATGTTTCCAGAACTTTGGGGTTCGGCAGAGAACTGAGAGGCTGGGAGCATCCCCTATTATTACGGCCATCGTACTGTAAGAGAAATGGGATCCGTGATCGGGAGCCAAGATTGCATCAAGGGCACGGCCACCCGAGGACCCTGATATCGGGGACGATTCTTGAAGTAGCACCACGTGATTGAGCACATGCTGCGCAGCGCTCAGTACTCAGGAGGACCCGAGCTTCTCTAGACGTCCCATCCTTTATAAACCTCCTGTATGGACGTTTTCACAGGTGAAGAAAGAAAGAAAAAGAAAGAAAGGAAAAGGTTTATGCTAAACTAAAATCTCGTGACTCGCAAGCAAAATGCCTTCCCTAGCGCTGATTGGAGCATTCCACTTATTTTTGATTCGGGCCAACTCAAAATTCCCAAGCATGACTATCCCAACCCTAAATTCTAGTGCCCAGTCAAACAGAAATACAGATACGCTATTCACTAACTCTGAACGGCACAGTATTCATAACCCATTTTGGCATAAACTTTTACCTTATTAAAAGGTCAGAAAAAGTCAGTATGACTCCTGAGCCAAGCGATACCGAAGCTATGCTCCAGTGGAAGAAAGACGAGATGGGTGAAGAAGAGAGATCCATTCATCTCGGATTCATGCGGGAGGCTTTGGCCATGGTTAGTCTTTTCTTCTCAATCTCTGAACGTGCCACAACATTATAATCTACAAAGACTTACATAAATTAGGGAGAGTTGGCTATAAAGTCAGATGAGACACCTGTAGGATGTATCTTTGTCCATAAAGGACTCATTATAGGTCGTGGGATGAATGCCACAAACCGAACAATGAATGGGACCAGACATGCAGAGTTCATGGCCATTTCCGAGATACTGTCACTGACAGTTCCGGAAGATGTAGCAGAGGAACCAGAAAGTGATGACCCAGCTAGAAGCAAGAAGAAATACGGCCCTGAAATCTTGAAAGAGTGTGACCTGTATGTTACTGTTGAGCCCTGTATCATGTGTGCAAGCCTCCTCAGACAGTTTGGCATCCGGAAGGTCTACTATGGGGCGACCAACGAGAAATTTGGAGGTACGGGTGGGGTTTTGAATATCCACAAGGCAAACGGAGCTCCAGAGATGGAAGAGCCAAGGGCGAAATCAGATGATGACTATGAAGTTAGCGGAGGATGGATGAGGGAGGAAGCCATCCTGCTCTTAAGAAGATTCTACGTGCAAGAGAATGGGAGAGGCAAGTTAATTATATTGCTCACAACAACTCCAACTAATATCCTCTCTAGCACCAGAACCAAGAAAAAGAAAGGACAGGACAGTAAAGTTAGAGGTAGAGCCTGCACCAAGCGAGAAGGTGCGAGAAATCTAAATCAAGATTCTCTTTTTCAGACACGCATATACCACACGCTTCCGGATCGAGAAATTTTGATAGGTTTTTCCGTGGACTCAGGTTTGGCTGCTGGTCTGAGATTCACCGGCCCCAGCACGATTTCCCGAATTTCTCACAATATCGGCATTCATTGTCCACAAACCATCTCACAAACCACCTTACACACCACAATCCCACCATCCGCAGACTTTCACGAGAACTCGACCTTGTTTCACAATACGCGGATTATACCTAAACCATGGATTTTCCAGATGATCAAGTAGCCGATGCTTGCTCCCAGCTTTCTCTGGTGAATAACAACATGGCACCGCCGTCGAAGCCTGGTTACGAAGATGACGTGCAGGCAATCTCTTTCAATCAGATGCCCAGCAATATCAACATTCCCCAGAGCATGACCAGCAACATCTTCGCAACGCACATCAGCAATACCACTGCTGTGCCAGCTGCTCACAACCCGTACACTACCAGCTTCCATAGCAGCTTCCAGCCTTTGCCAGATTCCATCTGTGGTGACTATGGCTTCATCGAGAGATCATCCCTAGGTCCCTTCAAGTCCTTCAAAGAAGCACTACCATCAGCCCAGCTTTCCAATACCTCGATCTCTCCCGTTGGAATCAGCAGTGGCCCCTGCCAATTCTTCCTTCGCCAAAAGTTTGGCGCTGGACTTGCTCATGCCCACGATCCCACATCGAAGGTTACCACCGAAGTGGAGGGCGTTCCAAAGCCAGTCAAACCACATTGCATCCAGGGACCATATTGTAATGACCGCCTTACCGCGTATGCCAGCAAACTGGACCTCAGAGATCCCAACATACCCTCGGCTAGACAGGCAACAACCAAGGACGTCAAAACTTGCATAGCAGAGAACAAGGCCAAGCTCAAGTCCACCAGACGCAGCAAACGCAAGAGCACCAAGCAGCTTAAGTTTCTTCAAGAGGGAAGACTTTGTCATCGGTTGAGGCGAACGAGCCTGGATGATAAGGATTGCAATGATAGAGGTCCCAAGACGGTGAAGGTCACCAAGGATGGCGTCACCAAGACCATGAGCAAGGGCCAAGCAAAGAGACAACGCAAGCAGGCTAAGAAAGCTCAAGAGTGCGGATACCTTTCAAAGTTTGATAGCACCAGCATGCAAATCGACGAGCAGTAAGTAAGCTGAACCTCTTATCTTGTAAGTGTAGCTTCTCACTCTCAACGTCTGTCTGGCTTGGCCCTCCAACACCCATAAGCTATGGCGATAAAGTTATAGTGTTACATCAGGTCCACCTTGATGACTACCGGCCGTTCCCACGTCACTTGTTCTAGCATTTGTTTGAGAAACCACTTGCTGACTTTTGGAAAGGAGACGTTAGACTAGGCTCGGAACACGTTAGAGCAAGTCGAAAGGTTTTTTAGCCTTCAGCTGAACCTATGTGACTTAGCTTTACTATTGATGAATGGGAATGGTTTGGTATGAGCGAATTTGAAAGGCCATTTGGCTAAGCGTGTAGCCTCACTTATACCCCTGGCACTTGTTTTGCATGCGAGAATAGACGAGATGAACGGAAAGATGGCCTGGTATCGATGCCAGGACCTGGATACACACATTTGAGTACGTCAGATTTTAGAACAAAGGGACAAGAGTGTTCTTGAAGAATCAATACTCCATTGTGATCAGCCCAAATACACTTTCCGAAGTATCCCAATATGTACAATGCACTCCAGTCCCTCCTCCACCCAATCAAGCATCCCCCATTTATAAGCACATTTAAGCACCTGATTTCTCGGCCTCCAACTCCCTCTCCGCAGCGCGATAGTACTTGGCGGTATCGACTCCATGCTGGTTGTGGTTGACAAAGTTGAACCATGGGATAACATGGGAAAAGATACCCGTATATCTCGAGTTTCTCGAGGCCACTCCCTGCAAGTACGGGCTCAAGCTGCTCTCTCCATACAATGGCTGTCCCGTCTTGACCTTCGTGACCATCTCCTTCATATCCATCTCGATCTCGCGGCCGTTTTCCCTCCATCCGTAAAAGCGCACTGTGAAGCAGAAAAGCAAATCAGAAAAATACCCAGAGCCTGTCAGGTGTGAGGGGTTGGACTAACGTATCGAGCGCTGGTAGAACATGATGAACCCAAATCCTAGGCCAATAGCTCCCGAGAGACGCATGATGGGTGCGAATCCTCCCTTTCCTACGTACGAAGGTGTGAACTTTTCCATGACTAGCATGGCGGTTGGTATTGAAGCTCCCCAGCCGGCTCCGACAGCATAATCGATAGGCCGAGCATATCCAATTACTCTCTTAAAATGTCTATTCAGGTCAGTAAGATGAGGGCGGGTGAGGAGAGGAATCGAAGGGGCCAGGGACATACGGGTCACTGTCGATGAGCTAGGAGGGGAAGTTGATTAGCCTTCTGCTTGAACAGCCCGGGGGAGATCCGGATACGTACAGGGTATTTTGAATCGACTGTCTTTGCTGGCACAAACTGCCGCTGCTCGGTGTTGGACATTTCGACGGTCCAATGGCTGCCAATTGGGATTTCAACTTGCTTTGGGCTTTTCGGATGTCGTTCAACCTTGAAGCTCGTCAGTCGTGAATGCACAGACCATCAAAACCTTTGGTGCCTGACAGATTATGCTTGATGCCTCGTCACGTCTACCCGTCTCGAGACGCGTAAAGGGCCGCAACTTCTTCAGAGACCTTAAACCAGGACGAGATTAACTGCTCATTTCTGTATTACGACGTGCTAAGCTTTCAATTGGTCTCTTTTTTACACCGGCATGTCTTCTGCAACAAGGCCGCTCGCCACAGGCGGACCTTCAGCTGGTGGTGACGACCTAGATGATCTGTTTGACTATGATATTGGAGGAGAGGATGATCCGTTCAGCGAAAATTTCAAGTCAACTGCTGCACCGCCAAAGAAATCTGCAGAAGCAAGCAAGGAAAGAGATGCGGGTGACGGATTAGGTCTTGATGCGGAAGTTGAAGTCACCAAGAAGGCGAGAGTTCCCAGGGTGAAACTGGATGAGCATAAGTGAGCTGTACCGAGGAAAGATTTAATGATTATTCTTTGCTAATATGAGGGCAGATTATTGTCAGCTGCAGGTATCCCAAAATTGCGAAAGAGGGCGAAGGACCATTTGAAATTCAAGGGAAAGGGCCATGAAGTACGACAAATGCATCCTCGAAGTTGACTAAATTACTGACTCGAATTAGTTCTCCGACGCAGCTAAGCTTCTCGCATTCTACCAGCTCTGGCTCGATGATTTATTCCCTAAAGCACGATTCCTCGATGCTCTAGCAATGGTGGAGAAAATGGGACACAAGAAGCAAATGCAAAATATGCGGATGGAATGGATCAATGAAGGAAAGCCACGGCCATCAGTATATGAGGACTCTCTATTTGAAGAGCCCACTCTTCCGCCACGAGAGAACGGAGAGAGAGCGCAGACCGCTCCTAGAATCGCACCAATATTCGAGAAATCGACAACTGAGAGACCAAAAACTCCCGATCACCCTCCGGATGAGGAGATGGACGATTTATATGATGCTACTCCACGACCTACTAAACAAATACAACCAGCTGGGGATCAACCTACTTCGATATTCGGTGGAGGAAGCTCGATATTTGGACCCCAAAAAACGCCCGTGGAAGATGGACCACCAGATGACGATTTAGATGCGCTCGACGCTTTGTTGGCAGAAGAAGAGGAAATTATGAAGACGAAGAGTGCTCCTTCTGCACCAAAACCAACAGCGCCCCCAGCAGACAATTTTGATGATGAGATGGAAGCTATGGCTGATATGGATGATATGTGGTGATGGAGGGGTAATGGAAGGTTAGGATTTTAAATTTGCAGCATTGCATGGCGTTCATGGCGAGACATAGGATCAACGGGTTCGAGATAATGAGATAATGAACTAAAAAAAAAATCGAAATTATATAAAGTCAAGAATACCGTGAGCAGTTGCCCTTCTCCATGGCGGGGTATGAGTGTGTGGAATCGCGTAATTTTGATGACGCTGTACTTCTCCATGTACATCCCTCTTTCCTCTTAACACCACATCAACTTTCCTGCGCCGAGCTAGGAGACTGCCGTACCTATGGCAGACAGTCTTGTCACTGCTCTGGAAAGAGTGCATATCGATAATAATGCAACGGACAGCGCAGATGACGATTGGATCGACCATATTCTGGATGAGCAGCGGCCGCGCAAACGAGCAAAGCAAGAGCCAGAGGGCCTCAAGCGCGAGCTGGAGCAGAAATACCTCACGCCCTCTACTTCCTTCTCAGCGGAATGGCTAAACAAGCTGCAACAGTAAGATAGCTATCTGCATTGCTTGACTTATCCATTGACCTTGTTGAACCAGGCGGTGGGATGCCCCAGTTGACTACACAACCCTGTTCAAGCTTGCTCCCACACAGACACGTACGATCACCCGGTTTACAAGAGAAGGTCTGGAGGGAAGAGTCACTGGGTACAAGGAAGTTACGGTTCCTGCGAACAGCGCAACGGCGAAGAATTCTACGTCTTTTCTACGGAAGCCTGCGAATCGAGCAGATTTTGTGAGAGGTGCTGCAGGATTCTTTCCTTTCGCGCCAGGTGGACTTGAAGGCGTAGAGGCAGCTGCGGCGCTTGAAGAGCAAGCTATCAAGAATGAGACTTCTGCTGCTGGAGCATCTAAGCTCGAGAGGGTCATCAACTTCAGTGGGGAGGGCGGACTACTAGAGATTGCGCCAGGGCTCAGTAGAGGTCTCAATTTCACGAAAAAAGAGTCTGATACGGATGACAAAGATGCTGAGGATATCGAGAACGTTCTGGAAGAGGATCCTGAAGACGAGCTTGCACAAGATACCAGAGAAAACGCAGCAGGCTCAGGCGATTCTGCCGAGTCTTCAGAAGCAGACGGGGAAGATGATATTGACTCCATGTTGCCAGTGGAATTTCCCGCCCTTGAGCCTCATGGTGTTCTGGCTGCTTCCAGCGCAAAACGTGGGGGTAGGGAGTGGGCACACATGGTTGATGTCAAGAGAGAAATTACGAATTTCCGAGAATTGGTTCCTGACATGGCTAGAGAATGGCCGTTTGAGCTGGATACTTTCCAGAAAGAGGCAGTTTACCATCTTGAGAACGGTGACTCGGTATTTGTTGCTGCTCACACCTCTGCTGGAAAGACAGTTGTCGCCGAATACGCCATAGCTCTCGCAGCTAAGCACATGACAAAGGCCATCTACACATCTCCGATCAAGGCTCTCAGTAATCAAAAGTTCAGAGACTTTCGAGAAATCTTTGACGAGGTTGGTATTTTGACTGGAGATGTCCAAATCTCTCCCGAGGCAAGCTGCTTGATCATGACTACAGAAATTCTGCGAAGTATGCTTTACAGAGGAGCAGATCTCATTCGAGATGTAGAGTTTGTGATTTTTGATGAAGTACATTACGTCAATGATTTGGAACGAGGAGTTGTGTGGGAAGAGGTCATCATCATGTTACCAGAACATGTTACCCTAATTTTGTTATCTGCTACAGTTCCCAACACTTACGAGTTCGCCTCGTGGGTTGGAAGAACAAAGCACAAGGATATCTATGTCATTTCTACACCCAAGCGGCCTGTGCCGTTGGAACATTATCTGTGGGCAGATAAAGGAATCCATAAAATTGTTGATGCCGAGAAGAGGTTCATCGAAAAGGGATGGAAATCAGCGAATGATGTTCTCAGTGGCCGCGATAAGGTCAAAGCCTTACCACCGCCCGAACCGTCTTCTGGAGGGCGTGGAGGTGGAAACGCCCGAGGAGGTAGAGGTCAGAATCAGCGAGGAGGGCAGCCGAGAGGCGGTGGTCAACAGAGAGGAGGCGCGCAACGTGGGGGTGCACCTCAGAGAGGTCGTGGTGGTCCGCCTCGTGCAAGCCACGCCCCTGGACATATGGGTCAACGAGGCGGCAGACAAGGTGGTCGGACTTCAGCTGCCCAGGACAAGACTTTGTGGGTTCATCTTGTACAGTTCCTGAAGAAGGAGACCCTATTACCAGCCTGTATCTTCGTCTTCTCCAAGAAACGCTGCGAAGAGAATGCGGACGCGCTCAGCAACCAGGATTTTTGCACGGCAACAGAGAAGAGTGCTATTCACATGATCATTGAAAAGTCAATAGCACGACTCAAACCTGAGGACCGTCTCTTACCACAGATTGTGCGTCTCCGTGATCTTCTAGGCAGAGGAATCGCAGTACATCATGGTGGGTTACTACCTATTGTGAAGGAAGTGGTCGAAATGCTCTTTGCACAAACTTTGGTAAAGGTTCTCTTTGCAACAGAGACTTTTGCTATGGGTTTGAACTTGCCAACACGTACTGTAGTATTCTCTGGTTACCGAAAACATGATGGCCATTCTTTCCGTAATCTTCTACCTGGCGAGTATACTCAGATGGCTGGAAGAGCAGGTCGTCGTGGTCTAGATACTGTTGGATCAGTCATCATAGTTGCACCTGGTGGCGGAGAAGCTCCGCCAGTTACAGAGTTGCGTCAAATGATTCTTGGTGAACCTTCAAAACTTCGGTCTCAATTCAGATTGACATACAACATGATACTCAATCTTCTTCGTGTTGAGGCTTTGAAGATTGAAGAAATGATCAAGAGGAGTTTCAGTGAGCATGCTACTCAACAGCTACTTCCGGAGCATGAGAAGCAGGTGAAGATCTCTGAGGCTGATTTAGCAAAGATCAAGCGAGAACCTTGCGAAATCTGCGATGTTGATTTGGAACTATGCCATGAGTCTGCGCAGAACTACAAGCAATACACTCTGGATCTCCATCTTGGTCTTTTGTCAACTCCGGTTGGACGAAGAATGTTTTCCAAAGGACGTCTAATAGTTTTCAACAAAGAGGGTGTTCGAACCCCAGGTATATTACTCCGTGAGGGTGCTGCTACCAGTGGAGCAGCTCCAACCCTTCATTTACTGGAGATCAAGACCCGCCGGGATCAGAGAGATTCTACGGACTTGCTTCCATATTTGCCAAAGTACCGGAAGATGTTCACAAAACTTCCTCAATTCAAGAAGC
This sequence comes from Pseudofabraea citricarpa, assembly GCA_029641185.1. Lineage (NCBI taxonomy): Eukaryota > Fungi > Ascomycota > Leotiomycetes > Helotiales > Dermateaceae > Pseudofabraea > Pseudofabraea citricarpa. The sequence continues at coordinate 1,717,897 of JAPWGK010000001.1, forward strand.
ACATCTCAACCAAGACACAATTCATCCCAGTCAGTGACGTAGAGTGTGTAACACAAACTGTTGTTAAAGGTGTTCTCCCAAGCATCTTTGAGGGTGGTGATGGCTATAAGGAAGCTGTCAATGAACTATCGAGAGTTTGCACTTCGTGGGAAACTGATACCTGGAATGAAGTTGACTGGTCTCGAATCAAGGAGATCCAGTTGAGAGATATCATGTCTAAACGTAACTTAGAGGCAGCACATTCTCAGAAGTGTCGATGCCTCTCGTGTCCACAATTCTTGAAGCATGTAAGTATTTCATCTACGCATTGTTTGGGCTTGTGTTTTCTAACAATATCAGTTTGCTATGCGTCATGATGAGTGGATTATCAAGGAGAATATCTCACAATTGAGACAATTGATGTCAGACCAAAACTTGCAACTTCTCCCAGACTATGAACAGCGTATCCAAGTCTTGAAGGATCTTGATTTCATTGACGATAGCTCGCGAGTACAATTGAAGGGGAAGGTCGCTTGTGAAATCCACTCGGCAGATGAACTTGTCCTCACCGAGCTGATCCTCGACAACGTCCTCGCAGCATACGAACCCGCCGAGATCGTCGCCCTTCTTTCAGCCTTCGTCTTCCAAGAAAAAACCGACATGGTACCTAACCTAACAGGTAACCTCGAGAATGGCATGAAAACCATCATCGAGATCTCGGAGAAGGTCAACGAGCGTCAGACATTCCATCAAGTGATCCTGTCGTCAGACGATTCCAACGACTTCGTCTCGCGTCCACGTTTCGGACTCATGGAGGTAGTCTACGAGTGGGCGCGGGGGATGAGCTTCAAGAATATTACTGATTTGACGGATGTCCTCGAGGGGACTATCGTGAGAGTCATCACAAGATTAGATGAGACATGTCGCGAGGTCAAGAATGCTGCACGCATCATTGGTGATCCCGAACTATTTACGAAGATGCAGACTTGCCAGGAGATGATTAAGCGGGATATCACTGCTGTGGCTAGTTTGTACATGTAGATAGGACATGTGGAGATGAGATGTTTTTTTAATGAGATTACGAAGAAGGGAGTAGAGAATAGAAAAGGAATTATTGATAGTGTTCTGCATTGGTGTATGGAGATGGTCAAAATCAAGATGGAAATTCTAGATGCTAAGTAACCCGCAGTTCTCTTCTCTCGAGGAAGATGACTACCTCCCACTGTTATTAAACTCGTCTGGTTATTCTTACGCCCCAGAAGAGGAACAGAGCCCTTATTTTAAAGCTTAGGTAGTAGTCTATTATCATCTCTATCAGCCGCCAAAGCCCAAGGGCTAGCCACTCCATTCAATTCTGCTGATTTATGCCAGTAAGTTTACCATCTGCATCTTTTAGGTTCATATACTTGATCTGATGGCTTTATCGACGTCGCTTATTCGTTCTCTCTTAAGGTTTGAGACCCCAGGATTGGGGCATTATTATGCAAGTAACAGAGAGCTGGCCCGGCACATAGGCCACTCGCTGGGATTTGTTCGTTTGATTTTGAATCTTCAGCTCATATGGACCAACACTCGTCTCTGATATGGCTTTTTGCCGTCTGGGGTTCTTTTGGAGGGGTTGAGGAATGACAACGAGGTGGCGTATGGCAACAAAGGGATGTGAAACTTGGTTGAGAATGGGGTTAAATCGACGTCGCGTCAGAGAACTTGCGTGTTGAACTGGCCTTGTTGGTTCAGGAATATTCTTGCCTCGTCATTATGACAAGAAGAGGGAGAAGCGAAACAACAATGTTGTTCTCGAGAATAGTCGTCATGCTGTGTGGTTTCTTGATGTGGCCTATAGAATGTTATAACGGGTTTCTAGTCGAGGTTTTGGTGGGCTTCATTCACCATAGCATGCATATTTGAGCTGGTGGGGTATCGCAGCGGGAATAGCTCTGGAAAGAAGAGCTACGTCGTAGTAACTGCTACTTTTTAGGATACCTGATCCTTTCTGATTTTATTTACATGGGGAGGAAAGCCGATGCGACTCCATCTTTTTACCCTCTTGATCCAATTTACTTGTTTACAAGAATTCGACGTGCTATCTAGCACAGATGAGCCGAAATCAATTCTAGGCGGGGTTGTTGCTATTTAATTCTTGGCGAAGAGGGCCCAAAATATTTCTTTGGACAATTGCAAGAGCTAACCGGTACCCGAAGTTGCAAAGCTCTCGTAGAATTTACAAAGACTCTAGCGCTGGCTCTGTCGATATGGGCTGGGTCCTGGCTCTGGCTAAGAATCAAATTCATATATCCGTCCCTTACCCCAAGAAGGTATTCAGAGACAATTAACGAGGTGGAAATCATGACAGCATAGAGAGGAATGACAACCGAAGAAAAACTTAAAGACGAAATCAAGGAACGGTAGCTGTCTCCTAGTTTTATCGACGCCGAACTTGTCTTTGAAAGCATCTGACTTCAGGGACACCAGGGTCTACAGATATATCTCTGGCTCCTGGTACTCGACGTTTGCTCGAAGTGTTCTGTTCTCGCTCCGTTCAATGGTCTGGAAACTCTACATCGATCACTACACTCACATTGAGCATTCTGGCGCTCGCTTTGTTTTAAGACCCACTAAATCTCCTGCCAATCGAATCTACCTGAAAGACTCTGCCTAACAGAAATGGGATCTAATGACCGACAACTCCTCAGCCCAAGGGAGTGTACTCACATACGCCTCAAGCCGACGCTCTGAAGCCTTTTCTTTCCGCGCAATGATTTCCATGCCTGGCTAGCAGGAAGATTTTGGAAAACGAAATAAGTAGGCTAGAAACTCTAGCGACCATAAAAAAGACAAAAATAAAATCATCATATCCAAGGCGGCCAAGGATTTCTTACCACGATGTGACAACCTAGCGTGCAACAACCCTCCTCCTCCCGAAAGTCAAGCGAGACGAGCCATCATACATATCTCAGGCGAAGAAAAGAGCGAGTGTGATAGATGTCTTGCATAACATGGCACCGCATCTGGACAACAAGTCTCATCGAGGACAGTCGGGAACCACAACCAAGATCAGCTACAGAAACCCGAAACATGGGGAAAGCGCTTACTGTGTGAAGTATTTCATTCGCTTCTAGTCGTTGTACGAGTGACCTCATGTATTCCCACACGAGACCAGATCTGCGAATGACAACCTTCCTGCACTTAGATCCCCGCGTCAGACACGTTACAGAGTTAAGATGGAGACGATAATGGTTTCTGGGGCAGCACTAGAAAAAGGGAGAGTTTTTGCTCTCCTTTTTCTCCCGAAGAGAAGGGGCTAGGCGACGTGGTCAATAGAGGGCTTTTTCGATGTCGACGATAGCGTCAACTTCTGTCTCTGAGGTGGAAGAATCTCTTCCAACGGCAAAATGAGGCATTTGAAATAGGTTTGATTTTATCCAGATCCAAGGCTTGCAGTCTTTTTCTTTGCTTCGAGAAGCATTTTTTGGTGTTCTTTGATCCACTTAACCATGCACAGTGAGGGGGGCCACGAGGACAAAAACGACGTATCACTTTTTTGAGTCATTCATTGTTGTTAAATGGGTCCAGCAGACTCTTCATAGCGCGAATTTCCAACGTATCGTACATTTACTCAGCCTTATTATTGTCTAGAAACCCGACCTTCTCTGTTTCTTATAAGCCTGACCGAGGGCGAAAATCTGGATGGCTGGGAAAGGTCATGCATGAAGACGAAGGATGCCTTTCGAAGCCTCATCTAGCATCATCTAACATCATCAGGCACACACACTTCATCTGAAGTGCCAATGACACTGAAGAAGTATAAGGCAAACTGTCATGGGGGCATGTCGGCAAGAAAGGTTGATCCCTATTGTGAAATATTAGGGTTGCTTGAGTATCGGGCATCTGCATGGACATCAGAATCTTGTTTCCACAACATTGTACCACATAGTTAGCACTGCACGTGCTATATTTCATTTCTTTAACATACATAGGTAAGTACTGTTGTGTTCAAGGCGAGCGACATACCTAGGTACTGATAGGAGGGCAATGTTAATCACGTGAAGCCCCATTTCCACACGTCTTAAGCTGTTGTTGCCATCGAGTCCTGTAGCTGCAGCGTAGTTGATAATTCCGAGGCTGGCTGAAGAGAGAAATATGCAAGCATATTACACGACGCCCTTGCAATTTCGTTGTCGCTTCGCCCGGTTTCTTCCGCCCTGCTGTGAAATGTTTCGGGTAACAGATACAGCTCCAAGTCAATACAGAGTAGTACGGAGAGGCCCGATTGAATCACCAGTTTTTGATCGACTGACTGACTCCTGTCTCCTTGTGTGAATCCGAATCATAAACTTTCGCGGCCCTTTTAAGGGGACCAGAAACCAATCAGTCTGCATACATGTGGATGCTTGAGTATTTTTTCGAACTGCTCGTATTGACTGTCACCGAGTACACAATTAGAGCAAGGCAACCAAGCCAATGTATGAGAAATGTCTTGAATGGCTCACGGTGTAAATGAGATATGTGATTGTACGACTTAAGGGGCGTTGATGGCACTACTTAAACACCGATACCTAGGCAGATATCCGGGCAACGAATGTGCAGGAGAGTATGGATACTTGACCGGGAAGTTTTAACTCGCCACTACAAGGCTGCCATAACAACCACTTGATTGAATATGCTGAATGTGCTGACACCATGTTGCCCTCCATCAAGGCATCATTAAGTGAGGCAGCCAATGTGCTTCATTAGTTGAAGATCTTCCTTGAACTCGGTGAGCCGTAGAGCGCTCTTTGGGCCATGGAATTGTGGCTGCAGAGAGGAGAGCTGTGGCAGTAGTTCCTCGTGTTGTGGTAGGTAGTTCATATTGTTTACTAACCAGAGCCACCAAGCTCCTCGTGTAAGCGAAGGATATGCAAAGTGCCCTGCATGATATTCAGCCATCTCTTTGTTCGACTGCCCCGTATCTACCACCTAGTTTGTGGCAATCGTATCTTTGGTCGGCAAATCAAGATGTAACATAGGAAGGCTGTAGCTTTGGTTGCATCATCTTGATCTGCAACGAGCCAAGGACCATACAGTGAAGCTTGATAAGGGTTGGCTGATAATGAGGCAAAGAATGAACAGCCAAGGAAGTTTCTGGTATATCTTAAGTAGATCCCTTGAGAGATGGGCGCTTCAATGATCCTCAGGGGCAATCTTTTCTCGCTTAACAGATTGATTCCTCAGCACACAGCATTCAAATTTGCCATGCTGAGCGAAACCAATTTATGCATCAGGGCCTGGAACTTCAGCTTTCACTCGAACAAGCCGTCTATAACCATGATTGTTGAACATCACTAACCATATACGTCTCATTTGCCGCTGGACTTGCAGACAATGTGGGCACAGCCACAAACTCTTGCCTCGGCTAGTCCTATTGGCTGTTTAAGCGATCTCATTAAAAAGAAGATCTCTCCGTCCTGCCATTTGTTTTCTTTTTCAAACTTTCGTTGAAGAATGTTTTTATTATTGTATGAAATCCCACGTTGCCCCCAATGTAGGAGTGGGATAAGAAATTTCTTTTTGCAAGATAGGAAGGTCTTAGCTTCATCGGATATAAAAGACTGCTCCGGATACCACCGGACCGTTTCTTCAAGCCCCCCACTACAGCACAGAGCTTTATAGACATAGGGAATTGGCTGTAAGGCAAACAGACTAAGAAAATTGTCCATTACATCTGCAGATAAAATTTCCTCCTGATGACCAAATAAGCTGATTATTCAGCACGTGCATTTCAAGGCAACATTTGTCACCAGATATTTAGGTAGATGCCGATAATCGGACTCTTCCGAATCTGGCTGGGGCACAGGCCACTTTAATGTAGCTTGTATTTATGTGTTGCAAATGATCCCTTGCCTGTCATTATCTGACGGTGTGATGTTGAGCAGATTTATATGACGTGAGGAACTAGAGGCTACACGGAATGAGCTCATCTGTTAGCCTTGAAGTATGGACCACAAGGTAAAGTGCAGCCTACTCATTTATCTAAACTCAGTAAGAGTCCAATTAAATGACCATACTTTGCTGACAGCCACGTAAACACTAAGCCGTGAAGACCCGTATAACTGACAGGTAGCAGTAGACCATTGGGTTTGTTGTAGGACATTTTCAACGCAGATACTTGTAGAAATTAAACGAGGCGAGGCATGACTTTGAACTATGACACTATGACCGTCATGCAGCCAGATGCGTTCACGTTTAAAGCTCAGCTCAAGAAATCAGCCTCAAAGCATTTTAAGGCGAATAGAAACTAGCTAATTACCCATGCTAGCACAAAGCAAAATGAACTATTGCGGCTCCCCTAAAGCGTCACATATAGTTGGAGAATACTATAACTGCACTTGCATGATGCCCTAGAAAAAATGAGGCTATTGGCGCCCGAAAGCAGAAACTACATGGCTGGATACGACAGAAATCAAGAAAAGCACTCGGGTTCTAGAGACAGTCTCCTGTGGGCAATACTACAGCCTCAGTAATATAATAGAAAGCAGTCGATTCGGTGGGGAGCTATTCGTTTGGGAGACCCTATTTTGGAAGAGCTCAAAACTTTGAGCTTAGTTGTAGAATCTCCATAAGTTCAGGATTATAATAACAAAAATCTTGTCGTTTTCGGCAGTTGTATGGGCAGACTTTAATTTCGGCCTTAGAGTATCTTTAACAGCTTATCTCTTCCTGTGGACGGGATTTCTTCATATAGTCTGATCGTGTCTAGTCTTGCGTTTGTTTGCCAATGAACTACTTGAAATTCCTTAGTTAGGCGTTGTTTGAGAGTCATTGGATGGGATGGTGAGATATTTGACCAATGGCGAATCCCTTGGTACGAGAACCTTGAGGGGCCTTGTTTGATAACGTCCTTAGGCCACACTGCCGATCCAGGGAGTCGAGCCAGTACTCTCTGATATCTCCTGGCCCTTGCCTCACTATACCTGCAGTGTTGCGTGCCCAAAAGCAAGATACTAGCAACACGGCGACGGGTTAGCTATCAGTTGCCTTTGAAAGCTGTCTAGGCATTTATTTGTTGCTTTGAGCTTAAACACCTTGATAGGTTCATTCCCTTGGAGATCTTAGTCCGGAGCTGGCGAATACGGCCGAGAAACATCTGGAATCAGCCCTTCTGCGATTCTAATGTCCTAACCAACAGGAAAGCCAATTTCACAAGCGCTTGCTGCCATTTGATCTCACGGGGTCCAAGTCCAAATGTCTGACAATTTGGCAATTGGCAGAAGTAGGCGCTTTGTGGTGAGTTGAAGGGTCCCCAGGTTCAACAAACATTGTTGGTAATATCTAACAAACCAACCGTCTTATGTCCATAAACGGAGTTGTGAAAGGGTTTGGAAGAAGGATTCTGTGCCTCAGCCGCGGGGCGCCATGAATTTACCGATGATTCGTCAGAGGCGAGGCTCAGACTTCAGCTTCAGCTTCCACATCGTCGTTTGTCTCTTGCTCTTTCTGCCTATCTGATTACCTCTATTGCGAGATGGAATAATCCTGTGGTGTATTTTGAGGCTGGCTGTGTATGGGAATGACGACGCTATAGCAGTTGGGGCTCTGGTCGGGTGAGATGGCCGCCTTTTTGCATTCTTGGACTGGGCGAGTCAAGGTTGGTATAGCAATAGGTGAGGCAAAGAATTGCGAAGAAAGAATAAGAGGACGCCCTTGATGAGCCTTTGGATAGTTTGGATAGCAAGTGCGGCTCATGCCTGGTGGAATGGCCCCCAACCCGGCCGGCAGTTTGTTTGATGTGCTGTGTGTGCTGCAGCCTCAGCGTCCCTTGACCGGGCGAGCAAGGCTTGTGTCTCCATCTGTACCTGTACAGTATAAACGACGGGTGAGTGTAGGTACGGCAAGGCTACGTACGGGGTTGAGGTTGCGGAGAGAGTTGTTAATGTCGCTTGGTTACGGAGTACTTGTTGTTACTTGGTACTTGGTACTTTTCGGTGGCTCGAATGGGAATGGCGCGTTTTAGTGAGGCTGGCTACAGCAGTTTTTAGTTCCAGGCCAGGTGAGAGTGTGTGTGCCGCAAAAATGCGAACCACGGCAGAGCCTCACTCTCACGAAGCAAATCACTGCCCTTTCTTGCATGCACACAGATATAATAATACGATGCGCGGCTCCCCGTCTTCCATTGATTGTTCTCTTTCAAGACTCTGACACCGCTTTGCTTGCTGATGCTCCATAAAGTCTAGTGATACGTCACATCCCCCATCCCCTCAACGCAGTCTCAGGCAATTCTCCAGAACTTGCCGTCCCGGTATTGCCCCCCTTCAACCCCCGTACAACGCACAATCATGCTAATCTTCTGAATCCAGCAATGCAGCAACAGCAACATAAGCAGCCAGATTTCAGCGATCGATGGATTAATCACCAGCGAAGGAATTACAAGACGACGGCAGCCTGGGCGTGTCCACGGTGCGACGACAAGAGAATCTTCCATTCTGAGCCAGCCCTCTTTGAGCATGCGAAATCGGAACACGCAGGCCTAGTCCCAATAGAACCTGAGGCTCTCCAGCCATGGAGGGAATCATTCGCAGCCGAAGCAGGTGCCAAAAGGTAGGGGGAAAAGGAGGAGGAGGCAGCTGCTGCAGCCTTGGCTCAAGACCCAGTCAACAAGGCTGACAAACACTAGGCCCCCAAAAGATCATCTTTCGAGACCCAGGAAACCCTCTAATGAAGTCACGAAGGTCCAGCCAGACCCTCCACCTGGCCCATCTACTCACAGTAAACGTCCTTTGAGTCATCCTACGCCACCGACTCGATCCATCTCCGGCCTGCAGGCGTTAAATATAGCGGGTTCGCCGCGTGATTCGGAAGATGCGATGATGGAGGAGGCAACGACGTTGGAGCAGAAGCCGAGGAAGAGGGCGGCTCTCGGGGATGGTATATCAGCTGGTTCTGCCTCACCATCGGTGCGAGCCCTAGACTCGAGAGACAATTCCCAATCACCGCCACCACGACGAAGTAAAGCACGACCAATATCTGCTCCGTATGGTTCTGCTTCAGATATGGATAGCCGGCAGCAGAATGAGTCTTTACATCGTCCGCATGTACCCTCAAGGAAGCTTTGGAGCCCAGATCAAGATCCCCCAATGTCCAAGGGCACCTTTGATCCTTCCAATATTGTATCACTTCAAGCTCAAAAGTCAAGAGCTCCCGGCCTGCCACAAAAAGCACGTAAATATGGGCCAACACAGAATCCCAGCCCACGTTCCGCACCTTCACCACATACCACAGCGCCGTCAGCGATTTTTGGTAGCAAGGCAGCCGAAGCACAAACCCAGACTACAGCAGTGGCGACAAAGGCAGAGCAGTATGATATTATGCTTGAACCAGAGACGAGACCTATTTCGCAGGAACAGCTAGTCGCGGAAGTAAAAGGGATTTATGCGGGTCTGGTTATGGTTGAAGCCAAGTGCATAGAGGTGGACAACAAGCAAGGAAATGGTGCTCAAACAGATGGCGTCCAATCAAGGTTAAACAACGAGCAATGGCAAGCTCTTATCGCACTGCATAGAACATTGTTACATGAGCACCATGACTTTTTCCTAGCGTCCCAGCATCCATCTGCCAGTCCCGCGCTGAGACGGTTGGCTTCGAAATATGCTATGCCAGCTAGAATGTGGCGCCATGGTATCCATAGCTTCTTGGAACTCCTTAGACATCGCCTACCAGCGTCCTTGGATCATATGCTAGCATTTATTTACCTTGCGTACTCTATGATGGCACTTCTCTACGAGACAGTTCCGGCTTTTGAAGACACTTGGATCGAATGCCTCGGGGATCTGGGCCGTTATAGGATGGCTATTGAGGATGATGATATAAAGGACCGCGAGGTCTGGACAGGGGTTGCACGCCATTGGTACTCAAAGGCTTCAGATAAAGCCCCAACCACTGGTAGACTCTATCATCATCTGGCAATCCTCGCGAGACCAAATGCTTTGCAGCAGCTGTTCTACTATTCCAAATCGCTCTGTGTTATAATTCCTTTCACGTCGGCTCGAGAGTCAATTTTGACGCTTTTTGAGCCAGTGCTGTCTGCAGATAATTCTCAGTACAGACTTCCTCCTCTTGATACAGCCTTCGTCAAAGCTCATGGATTACTATTCACTGGCAGAAATGAAGATAAGTTTGAACCAGCCGTGACAGAATTCTTAGGCCTGCTTGATACTCAAATCGGCCGAGTTACAAGGAAATTCATGGATCAAGGCTGTCATATTGCTGTCTCAAATATTGTCTCTATGCTCGGCTTCGCGTCTAAAGATAATGTTTTAATCAAGGCAATGGCAAATACCACTACCGAACAAACTGACGTTCAGATGGAAGGGACACTCGAAGCATCATCACCTGAATTGCTTGCTTTTGAAAAGGCAGAAAGGCTGCATAACTCGACCTTGGAGATTGTGCTCCAACGTATTGGGGACCCTAATGTACTACCTTTTATTCACATTGTTCTTGTTTTTATGCTCCGCATGTCTCGTCATGAGGCAGCAATGGGGATGCTAGAAGCAAAATTTCCTTGGGGGCTTCTAAAGACCATGCTCAATACGTTACTGGCTTCATACGATATGCCCAGCCGCATCGAGAACCATGAGTTCCCGCTGCCCGAGAAAGATGAAGTACGCCCATTCCCGGAGGACTTTGCGATGCGAGGTCTCCTATGGACGGATAACTATTTCCCTAGTGAATGGTTCAATAGCAAGATTGACGAGGAAGAGAAATACCATGAACGCCCATCAATGACTGCACAAAGAAAAGAAAGGATTTTGTGGCTCGCTTACAAGGTTGCTAAAGTCGCAGGTAACCGGCTTCAATATGACAACAGCCTTTTTCGATTCTCGGTCACCCAAGATGTTCAGACAGACTGCGAACCTTTGTCCTCCGAGGCTAGATCGTTGACATTTGCTTCAGCGTCTTCCAACTCTGGCATTGGGAGGGCAGATACATGGGTTTCGGATGCTGCCCAAGTTGAATCTGAGATTGAAGATGAAATCCAATCAACTACCATGTCACCAGAAGATTCAACGCCCGCGTGAAATACTGTGGCTCTATAACGTCTAAAAATTGCTGAACGTGGTTACCTTATATGCTATGTACTCTCTGCTGACTTTGGTATGTGTTAAAACAACAATCTCGAAGGACAGCTTGAATTTTAATTATTGCATAGGCTCTTTTGAATGCTCGAAGCAGTCTATAAATATCCCAGACTGCATCTTCATAACACGCCACCTCATTCTTGAGCAGTAACAATGGTCACAAACCAAAACGCTGTAAAAATGTTCAGGGCCAGGAAAAAGGTCCTCAAAAAACGATATACGTTGAGACATGCAAGCATGTTCCAAAAAATCATTCAAATCATGCCTCCAGATTTGCAGGTCATGGTAGGTAATACGTTTTCGAGTCAGGATTTGGACAGGATAGGAAACCATCCACCCGATCTATATGTATAGTAGCCTTTCAAATCATCACAAATAATTATGAACTCGATTTTTCAGCCAGTGTGACTTTATTCTAGGCAGGTCTTCCCCATATAATTCAATCCAAACAGTGATAATATAGTTTTAGGGTATATACACGGATAGTAAGGCCCGTGAGCCAACCCAGCTTTGCGATCGAGAGATCGCAATTCGCTTACTGGGCAATTGAGAACGCCCGCTATGCCTTTAGCCACCACCACCTTCTACTGTATGGCGGCTGCAAATGACCCCTCTTTGCTGCCTTAATCTGCATCTGGACATTTCTGGAGAGAGGCATTACATTGATGTGACGCAACGACAAGGATTATTATCAAGTAATTAATACTCGACAATCCAACGTCAATCATACTCGTCTCGCAACAAGGCTATGGCCCTATATCCAGTACTTCGTCTTCGTCAACGCTGAGGCATAATTATTTCAAGCATCCCCCAGGCGGCAAACGCAAAGGAAAGCTGTTGGTGGTGTTATCGGTGAGTGCTTTGGGAGATGTTGGATAGAATAATTTCGCTGATAAGCGCTTTGAGTGGCTCGGAATTCGGTTAATTACCAGTGTGATTGGCGAGCTGGACATCAGAATTCTGTCTAATCTCGTTGTCATCTGAAAGATCTACGATGGTGTGCTTTACAAGCCATTCCATTTGTTCGCCGACGCGAGTTGAATAAACTTCCTCCCTTCTTGTGCATTCCAAACATTGGAATCACAGGCCGTCTTCCATGTTGCCTAATCTTCGCTGCAATTATTCACATGTTAGTCGGGCGGCGGGCGTTCTTATCACTGCATATGTATGTGACTGTTTTCGCAAATATAAGCAAGTGCTTTAGATTTCATGAGGCTGACGTATGCCTGAGCATTATTCAAGCTAGTGAAACCTTATCTAAGACGTTTCCTTAGTCTCTTCAGCTGTTTGCAGCCCCTTACTCTCGTCTACTTACTGCTCGCTAAAGCTCGAGGTGAGCAGCAGAACATGGCTTAAATAGCATGCCACTTTCTAAGCTATTGACGGAACCCCATTTTACTTCAAAAATTGGCTCATACCTTTTGTGAAGAGGTTACCAGTGACAAATGTCTCTTTTGCATATTTGATCTTTCAGTGAGGATGCATAGTTTCGTCAATTGCATAGTGACTGACATCTTAAATGCTCTCTGCTGAGTTTCTTAAGTCTCTTGAGACAAATTTAGTATATTGGAAGTTATAAGAACTTCTTTGGCTGATATTTGACTGCAGACGAGCGTTCTGTATGTTATTTTTCAACATCACTCATAATATCGAATCTCAAATTCGATTCTCTGCAGAGTTGAGAGTAGATCTAACATGCACGTGGTCCTTCTTTTCAATTAATTTTGTGATATTGACTTGGTCATTATTAAATTTTAAATTATCAGATCAGCAACACAGTTGCAAAGATCTAGCTGTTAATGCATTTGTAGTTCAAAGAACCAAGGCAATACTTGGTCAACCCAAGTCTCTAGACGTCTTGACTTCGATGCGAAGCGACGCACCACACAGAAATTTCGTACCTTGCTACCGACAAAGGAATCTTCTATATCAAATACCTGACGAGTATTTGGAGGCAAGACTGAAATATTTTTGAAATATATTTTATGATTAGGTAAAAGAAAGGGCAATGGCAAAATAAGGGTAATAGATAAGGCAAACAAAAGTCAGTAAGTAATGTTCCGCCCTGTATTCTCCATCCTATTCAGGAAACTCCAGCACTTTCATATTGAAGTGCTGAAGCTCTGGCTCCTGACTCGTGCATATGCAATAGTGTTTGCCTAATAGAAAGCGGATCTTATCGGCCATAACTTAAGAGGGGGTTCTCTTCACCGCAAGTTAAACGAGAGTCGATTGTCAGAACTCATTATGCCCTCTCCCATCGCGCGTGATAGATCAGTTTGATCTCCTGATCTATCTTCTCGATTTGAGGATCCAGAGATGCGATTCCGGATTATCACACCGAATACCAGGGACCGGTACCGGTACCGGGATTCCAAATTCGTACCGTGCCGTGCAACCATCTTGGATGTTTTCGTCAGTGCTGTGCTACACCATTCAATACCAAGAGGATATATCACGCATGCGCTTTGACTTTGTGATCCTGCGGCTTAGTCTTCCCTCCCGACGGGATCACAGCATCATGTCTCGTACGGATTCAGTCAAAACCGGGCGTGAAAAATCCCACTTAAAGGATTTGAAATTCCCATGTGGTCGAGATGGGGTATTACGAAAGTCCAGTAACCAGACCATGGATCTCCAGGAATTAATTTGGCAACTGTCGTGCGACCTTCAAGTCGTAAACATATCCCCTTGCGAAGTATTATTTGCATATGCGATATCCCAAGCCCGGATTCCCCTTCCGGTTTTGAATTACAATTCCTTCAATTGTGCAGATACTCTCAAGCACGGTTCTTATTTTACAGCTTCCTAGTATCTGTGAGAATGATTGGCTTGTGATTTATCCAACCAGCTACATTACCGATAGCCACATGGCCTCCTCGCTTCGGGGTCCCTCCCACTTTAGAAACGCTAAGGCAATGCATATATTCTGGTTGCCTTACGCACGGGTAACCTTCTAAAAGACTCCTACTTGTGGCTAACATTAGTACGCATAAGAATGCTGAAAACGTGGTACAAATCAAATTAGGGAGCTCCTTTATTTTCTACCAATCAATCTTCGGGGTTTCTTGCTTAGGTATAGGTACATAAATTTGGCTGAGAATGGTAAGCCGAAGAAGGTTCATTAACCAAACAGAACTTCACACATGTGAAACGCGGGTCCTAACTAAGGTTTCTGTATTGTATTATCGATTCGGTAAGGCTGTCATTTTCAGAAGCCCAAGAATGTAGGGAGTCTACTATCAACTGCATTCAAGACGTGAGGCAAAAAATGAGGCTAACTAGCGTTGAATTTCTATCTCTTATTCTACCTTTCTCTTCTTCGGCCCCCTAAGAGGCTCATAAATTTGAATAAGTTGATAATCTATATTCTTGATACTCATTGCTCATTGCTCAGAATTCCTGAGGGTGTACTTACAATAATACTCAAGTGACGACATGATTTGGTTGCCTCTACGCCCGGTAGCTGAGTCAATGTCTCTCTGGCTATTATATGAGCGAAGGTGGTGCATGATCTCACTTTTGCGGGGAAGTTGTCGCACAAATCCTGTTATTCCTTATTCGAGTTGGTAGATCATTGAGAGCCTCGTGATGATTGGTGTGTGTCTCTGATTTATCATCTGTGTGTAGGCGGGAGGTAGGTGTGGAAGCAAATATCATTTGCTATGTTCCTGCCTCATGAACTTATCAGCCAGATTGATAAGCTTATGATTCCCACTCCTCCGTCTCACTCTGAATTTTTTTGGAATTCTAGAATGGAGTCAGCCTCTCCAAGTGAGATGCAACCAAAAAGATTAAACGTTTCAACTGGGCGGAAGGCAACCAACCGAGTTTCATACCCACAGGCTCCCACAGCACATGATATCTCCTGATATCCAATGCAGTTACCGATATCAGCATCATCGTGAACGCGAGCCTCGGTCTTACGAGGCTGAGTCCATCTCTTGACGTATCCAAGGACATTTTGAAATCTTACTCATCATCATTTGCTCGTATATTGACCACTGCTTTCAGACTGATAAGGCACAACCCCGCTCAGGATTCTGCCTCTTGTTCTGCATGGAGAATGTGGAGATACCGGTGATTAGATGTCAGCAATTCAACAAGAATCGGAGGAATTAAATCTGTCTCGTCGCCATATTATTGCGTTGTTTTTCTTTGTAAACGAGACGAGGCTGCTGCCTGATCCGAGGCACAGTCTTACATGCCTACTTTTTATGAAATTTCATCAGCAACCAAGTAAATACTACCCACTCTCGATTTTCTGCAAGGGGCTTACTGGTTTACTGGGGATGAGGATGCTTCGGATGACGGGTTTGGAAGGTGGAGAAATTTCGGTCTTTAATCTGATGCGACTTTTTAGGCTGTGGTGGGCTGTATACAGATGGTGTTGTGCTCGAATTTTCTATCACTCCGTCACTTCCGTGGTTAAATTCGAGGGTAGATATGTTGATTGGTTGCGAGAAATTGGCTGGGAGGCTTATTGATAGGTTTGTGGACATGGTTGTTTTGTAACATTGAACTCTGTGGCTAGAAAGATGACATTGATCGGTTTCTGAGATAATTAAGTGGCACGCGAGAAAAGGTAAGACGGATGAACTTTAGGGCATCGTTTATTCGAGCCTTGTTAATCCACACTCATGATGTCTTTTTTAGAAGATGCCTTTCAATTACACGCCGATTCGGAACAAAAGCGTCAAATGGTTAAACTCGCAATGCTAATTGCAGTGGTTGTGATAAACGGCAGATCACGCAATGTTTCTACTATGCAATTTAAAGGTATCATAGGACTATCATATCAAAATCTTCAATAGAGCCAAAATTTTCCCACACACGTCCAACTAAGTTCATGGCCTAATACTTAAAAATCCGGAAGCAAATTCCAGACATAAAGGCAGACGTTTTATGTTTTACTTAGACGTTTGTTCTAGTACGAAATGTTCATAGTACATTTGTTTTACCTTTTCGGAGAATCATTCAAACTTGGTGCTCAAGTCCAAACTGAAAACTTTCCTTCCTCTACAGAGGCTATTCCTTTGAAGTGTTTTGAAGTGCCAAGCCATTTCGCAATCATTCTAAACTCGCTTTAGACACAGCAGCCTTGTCATTTACAAAATATTTGGCTTCAAACTTGATAGCCAAGAGCCACAAGGAAAAGGCCTTATTTTGATTGCCTTGAGCAACAGTTATTGTATATGTCGGCAAAATAAAAGAATTCAATTAACCGAGCAACCAACCATGTGACCCTTCACTTTTTACCTCATGCTAAGTTGTTCCAGCAAAGTGCGCAACTTGATAGAGATCCAATCACCTATGAATTTCTGGTTCTCTTGAAGTTCCATTTCATTTGAATTGGGTTGCCGCGGCGCATGTGATGACAAGTATGAAATCTCTGTTGCGCCAAGACTTTTGCACCTCGGTATTTGCTGCCTAAAGCGGAGTAGACACAACGCAGAAAAGGCCTTCGAGATACTGTCTATTCCGACAAAGTGATAATAAACTCACTGCTTGCGTTGCACGCCCGAAGATCAACTCCAGACACGTTAATGAAAAAGGAGGATGCAAGTTCCTCGAACATTTTCCGGTTTATAGCTTCAATCCCAATAGCCAGAGCGTGGCTAAATTGAGAGGAAGATGGCAAATAAGAGGCTCTCATTGGTCTATTTGCGGATTAGATTGTACAGTATGGTTACACGAGAGGCTTTGAAATTATCGATCCGAGGCCCAATGCATTAACTGATGCCCTGCGTCTCTTTGCAGCATACAAATAGTTAGTAAAATTCCAAGTAGAGATAACTAAATTGAGCTTGGTAAGCCTTGATGCTTGAATTATTCGTGTAAGTTTCTAGGAAACTTACGAAGGTAGCCGTTGTGTTACGAGGGATCTTTCGTACAGAAATCACCAGGGGATACTGCTGAAATATCCCTGGACGCAAGCCCAGCTAGCTATTGAGGGCATATTACTCCCTAGGGTTGGAATGCGACAAGTCTGTTTATCTTGAGTGATTCAAAGCTAGGTTTCTAGTTATGTTAAGAGATCGAAGCAGAATTTATACACGGCATGGCATAAACTAAGGTACACACCATTCAAGTCATGTTTTGCAAAGTTAGCTTGGATTCTTTATTCTGTATACGCTTGTGTAAGTGCTGAGAGGTCTCGTTGCAACTGTGAGGTTCCTCTGTCAAGTGCTCTCTTAAATTCTTTTCTCGAAAAACGAAGGTTTCTGCATTTCTATTGTATTCGAAAATCGATGGACCAAGATAGCCTTCCTTTTTTCCTATCTAGAATCAGATTCCCCATGTTGTCCTTATATTGATATGTGGCAGATTGTTACAGCCGTGTTATATGTTGCAGTGGAAGGGATATAGTTCTTCGACTAGAGGATAAGTCCATAACAATAGGCAATAATTGTGGTCTTGAACTTTGCAATACTAATAAAGGTTTCCATTGCGGGCATGGCTGCAGGGCATAGAAACATCCGGTCTTTCGTGTTATGCATTGAACTTGATTTTCCACCGGTGTTTGATTCAATATTTCTTTCCACCGAGAACGAAATATATCCGGTTAAGAGCATGCCTTTTTTCTCATTCATCAATCATAGCCTCCGCCGACAGTTCCTGTCGCTTAACTTTTGAAAAGCAAAGCAAAAGAAAAGAAAAATCCTATATTGTCGAAGACATGCGAACAATGCATTATTCATACTTACTCGGAAATTTCTTTTGTCGTTCCCTTTTCAACTATTCACAACACCAGTCTTCCTAACAAACATATGGTGGTCTCGTTGCTCCCAAATTGGCCTGTGGAGGAAATCGAGGTTTTGGTGGGCAAGATTATTTCGAGAATCGTTAATTTCCCGAGAAGCCAATTGCTTAAGCTGGACGAAGAATTTCTGGGAGATATATAACTGAGCGAACTCCAAACTAGTTCAGTTATCAAAGGCTCTAAGCGTAGGAAGACTTAGCTGGTGAAATCAAGAAATGCAGAAGTTTAGCGGTGCTAGTCACCACCCTTTGATTCGACTCTGACTGTCGTCTGGGAATAACAACAGCAGCTACACCAGCAACAAGAGTGATATTGACAACAGCATTGAAAGAGAAGAAGATAAAAACGGGAACACATAGCGCCGGCCGTACTTCTCTGTTGCTCGACCAGGTTTATTAGCCGAGATGCTCAGCTTATTTCGAAAAACTAAGCAGGCAACAATAAGATGGTACCTAGGTGTATGTAGAAAGTTTCATGGAAAGTTCATATTTCTGTGGTTTAGTCCTCTGAAAAAGCTAATAATCACCATCTACATCTGACACAGAGTACGAACCACCCGACATAAACATTGAAACGATGTCTCTCGTGCTGCTTCCGACAACTGCACCTCCATCAGTAACCATCTCGCCACCTCGAGCAGTTCTCATGCCAGCGACTCTCTTAGCAACCTCGTTAGCCTCATACAAGCTCACCAACCTTCTCTTTTTCCCTTCATTTCCAGTCTTCTGGTCTGTCTCCTCACAGATTTCCCAAGTTCTCTTCTTACTTTCCTCAGGGCCAGCCTCCTTCCTCTTGAAATTCTGTGTTGCCTGGTGCATAATAGAGCTATAGTCATGGCCCCCAGGAGAGTAGTTCGTTCCTGTCGACACGTTTGGTGCATTTTCAACGCAGGAAGCAATGTAGATATCACGAGACATCTCCAACGGTGTGCGACCGGTCGCATTCTCCCGGTAGAGAAGTGATGGGTTAAGAGAAAGGAAGAAGGCGGTAATAGTGGTAAGACCTTGTTTGATTGCCTGTAATGAAACATGTTGTTAGATTGAGTATAACATAGAAGGTTGGCAGTACTTACAACATGTAAGGGAAGGTCCCCTTCCCCATTTATCATTTCCAGTTCTTCTCCATTTGACGACCCACACAATACAGAAATGCAATCATTCTTCTTGTTGTTTCCATTGTTCTTAGCCATCCATAGAGCTAGTGGTGTCAAAGCACCGGGGGTAATGGTGCAACGTTCTACCATCATTTCCTTGACAGCTTCTTTGTCAAAGAGCCTAATCAAACTCTGAAGATTTTCACTGTCACTATTGTAGTGAGCCCCGAACCCATTTTGTTTCGGACAAACTAGCGAGTGAATGACGTTACGGTTGAGTCTATCACGAGACCGTTGGTTAGCACCACAAGAGATCAGATATAAGATGACGTCTTCGCGTTGAACAGAAGCCGCAATCTGCAGAGGTGTCCAGCCTTCAGAAGACTTCTGCTCAAGATACCTAGGATCAAGGGAGACAATATGCTTGATCAAGCTGAGGTAGTTGCCTGTCGATTTCTTATCAGGATTGTACATAATTGCACAGTGAAGAATGAGATCACCTATGGACGTTAATCATTGGTCAAATCAACTGATTAAGGACTTACTCTTCCATCCTAACCAGCTGGTAAGAGTCTTTTCAAACCCCTTGTTACTTTTCTCCAATGCCTGGATTCGTTTGTCATTCTTATTCTTGGTTGCGAAATCCCGGTACTGTCGCATCGGGGCGTCACTCATGAACCAATCGATAGAATCAAGGCTTCCAAGATGTGCTGCTTGAAGAACAGGAGGTATGTTCTGCTCGGCAACTTCAGCGCGGTAGCCTGGAGCCTGTGCCCAGTCTGCTCTCTTCTTTCCGCCAATACTTAAGCCCTGGTAGTATTTTGGCTTGCTTCTAAGTTCGACGCCGCTCGATTTAATGAACTGTTTGAAAGGAACACCAACTCCAGTCGTTTTGATCATCTCTCCCAGCATGTTTGTGCGTCCAAGTTGAATTGCAGACAAGAAGACATCCTGGCCAATTGTATAACACCTCTGAGCATCTTCTCCGTCGTCAAGAAGTGCCTGATGTTCTCCTCCAAGTTCAATGATGAACTTTAGTAAATCCATATCGTCCGTCTCCACAGCATGTTCTAAAAGAGTAAGCTGCGTATCTCGATGATATTTGACCTTGGTGAGACGATGAGCACTGCAAGTCCATTCGATCATTGTAAGTGGTAGAATATCACTCTTGACAACATTTGCTACTTCTCCTAGGTTGTCGACAGTGAATTTGTCGCTCACAAGTTCCGAATATATGGGGATTTCGTCTTCGTTGTCAAAATCGCTGTCCTCCTCGTCGTCTTCGTCTGATCGGGTATTCCATCGCTGCCGCTTCGTTTTAATGTCATCTTTGCTATATTGAGTAATGCATATCTCTACTATTTTCTTTGCAAGATCTTTATGCCCACGGAGTGTAGCAATAGAAAATGGGCTAAAGCCGCTAGCATCTTGAACTGCAATATTCAGCGGCGTATTATGCGATGGGGACAAAGGCGATGTCCATGGTGCCAGAGTCATCGCTTTGATGGTTTCAAGATCGTTATTCCAAGCCGCTTCGAATAGTTTCAAGTACGCGTCCTTCTTTGCATCGTTGAGATCAGGAACTCTGAAATTTAGCTTTGTCTCGTAAGGTGAAGGCTCTGGCTGCTGATATGAGTACGAGTTATTACTATCGGGTCTCTTGGGGATGTTGGGATGCATTTTATAAAAAGATTTGGCTCCGGCCGCAATCAATGACTTCTCCACACTTTCCAGTTCTCGGATTAAAGTTGATATTGCTTCTCTCTTCTCAACAACACCATCGTTGGTCTTTGAATTTTCTCTTTTGTTGAAAGATTCCCATGACCTTTCATTGTTCAGTTTTGCTTGCTGGAAATTGGCAACCGCGCTCCAGTACTGATAGGTGTCTTCTTTAAGACCATAGGTGTAGGAAGTTTGATCCCGTAGCTTTTCTGGCTTTCTTTCGTTGTTGGGTTCTTTGTACTCCCGCAGTGCCTTGAGTTTATTCTGTATAATATCCAGAAGTGACTCAGCGGCTTGCCAACTGCCATTTTGAGGATTTTCCAACACATTATAAGCTGTCTTCTCCAACGACGCTGGGTCAGCTCCATGAGCTAGAAGATACTCGACAACTTTTCCCGTCTCTTTACATGCAGCAGCAATGATTGGCTGATCAACTGAGTTTTTATACTGTTTCAAGTTGTCCTCCGGAGTACGTGTCTTTGCCCAATCGTTTCTGGCAAGATACGACTTCACCCATTCTTCAAACCTGATAGTATGATGGGCACCAAGCTCGAGAAGTCGCTGCACCATATCCTGGTTGCCTTTTTCGACTGCTGTAATCAATGGTGACTTGATAGAATTTCCCCATTGAGAAGTAAAAGCGACATTGTTTAAAACGCTGAGACAGGCAGGCCGATCATTAGCGAGGAGAACATCAAGTATCTCGTTCTTATCTTGAGCCACAAGGTAGTGCAGAACTGTAAAGTGATTCATATCACCTTGAGTCGATGTAGCGCCAAGCTCTAGAAGAAGCTTTACTACGCTCTTTGCCTTTTCAGCCGGAAGATTGATTGCTAAAATAATGGTCATGATGGCGCCCCTAGCACTCTTCGAATATGGATCGATCAATTTGACTGGGAGAAGAACATCGGCGCCGTATTCTGACACCAGTAGTTCAATGACATCCAGATGTCCATTCAGTATCGCAAGATGCAAAGGCGAGAGGCC
Organism: Pseudofabraea citricarpa; assembly: GCA_029641185.1. Lineage (NCBI taxonomy): Eukaryota > Fungi > Ascomycota > Leotiomycetes > Helotiales > Dermateaceae > Pseudofabraea > Pseudofabraea citricarpa. Next base: position 1,739,555 of record JAPWGK010000001.1, read on the forward strand.
GTAATCCCAAGCAATGACATCAATTTCGTATATATCTGGATCCTCTATTGAGTCGTCTGGAACTCCATCCTAAAGTTCAGTTAGTAAGCCAATTGTCAACTAATATTAAAGCTGAAAATAAATTGTCCTCAGGATGCCACAGATTTTGCAGGAGAAGATGCTTACATCTGCGTTCTTCTGCTTTTCCGTGTCTATTTTCACAAACGAGCCCATTGTGACGGAATCAGTATCTGAATCACTTCCCAATGTGATTTCTGAAGCCTCTGAAGCCTCTGAGTCATTGTCGTTGGCTTCAATCTCCATGTCCTCGTCATCGTTAGACCTCTTTTTGGAAGCTTTTCTGGCGCTGCGACGAGCATCCTCTTTCAACTCCTCCTCTTCCTCGTTCGCCAAACTCCTGTTCATGAGTATCTTGACCATATCTAAATTGCCCCGCGCAGCTGCGATGTGAAGTGCAGTCCGACCATCGACTAACCTGGCGATCAATCGGGCACCATGGTCTACAAGACACTGTACAATCTCGATACTTGAAGCCATGACAGCCAAATGTAGAGGAGTTCGCCCGGTGTACTATTGGGATTACTTGAGTCAGTTTCACTGTCTTCCAATTTCGGACCCAACTGAAAAATGAAGGAGAGAATGTCAAGAAAAAAATACGTACATCGCGTCTATTAACATCAACTCCTTCCTGAGAACACCAATCCTCGACATGTTCTAGGTCATGATCCACAATGGCTTGACAAAGGCGGGCAGTGTCTCCTACATAGGCCATTGTAGTCCATTCGTCATCTGTGATTGGATTGAAACTACCAATCTCCTGACGGCCTGGATCGTCAACTAGAAATTTAAGCTGGCCAGAAACATGTTTCTTGCTCTCTTCCTCGGCAACTGCTATCTCTTCATCTGTCTTTGGGATTGGACAATACCCACAGCAATCTTGAAGTACTTCTTCCGCAGTACCGATGAAACATGGGTGTCTATGCAAATAAACCTCGCGATCATCCGGCTGATTCCACTCTGCATTGAGAAGAAGGTCCTTTGCATACATCAAGCGATTGATCTTGCCTGCATGGTACTTGGGGCCGTACGGGACTGTAAAAGTATGGTATGATGAAACCTCCTCCTGCTCAACCCATTCGGCAACATCGTCTTCCTCCCATTCTTTGATATTTCCACTCATTCTACCTGAAGCACGGAAATTGCGGTGAATCGGCGGTCTGCCTCTTTCAGCTCGGCGTTGATCCATGTATGCATCTCTATCGCGAGTCTTGGGAAGTTTTTCGAGTATGAGAAGTCTCGCTAGACCCTGTGTGCGACCAAAAGAGCGTTCAAATATAGTTGGATCGATTCGGGTGCGATCCAACAGAGGCCAATGGACTTCAAATCCACGATGGTGATACTTTGAAAGACGATTTTCGTATGACGGTGAGCGTCTTGTCAAATCAATGGTATTACATTGTGTGATGAATGCAGCGATCGCCCGAGGAGCTGCAAAGACTTGTTCGCCATTATAAGCTACGCAGGCACAGTCAACGTCAAATCCTGTAATGACTTGAGAAATAGAGTCATATAGACGAAGGACAATTTGAACGTGGCGTGTTGGGTACTGGCTGGCAATCGTAATGGCATTTTTGGTCCGAATTGTTGTGGTCTCATGAAGAATGCTATCCTTGATGCTCTTCTCGATCTGCTTGATCTTTTCAATGGCTTGTTCTTCATTGAGGCCATAAATGAAGAGGTCAACATCGCTGGCAGGCGCAAGCTGCTCGTGGTAGTACTCTCTCAAGCTTCTTTTGTTCCCAACCCACTTTTCGGGTACAGGAAGAAGAGCCGTAGTAACAGCACTACCAGCGGCAACAATGTTACTCCAATCGAGATCAGCAAGGGATGATTCGGAGAAAAGGTTGAAGTTCTGCTGAAAGTCCTTGAACGACGAGACAATTGCAGGAGAGTCGTTTGCTTTTCGCTCTTCCTTCTGCAACTGCATTATATACTTCAACTTCTGGTCCTCAGTCTCAACTTCCAATGAACGAGCACGAATCTTGACTGCCCAAAGAAGCACAATTAGTGTCTACATTCCTCATTCCCAGCGTATTTTGAATTGGGGTTTCCAAACCTGCATGTTCGTGGCCAGAAAAAACCGGTACCAGATTAACAGTTCCATCTTTGACAGATTCGTGGCTGGGTTCCTGGGCATACACCTATCGTAATAATGGTCAATGAATGGCCTTCAACGAATGGGCAATGGGATGTTTTACCTTGCGAAGCTCAGATTCGAAAGCCTTGAATGGCTCGAGAAGCTTGTCTACAGACGTTTTAGGGTTGTTTGTAATGTACGGAATGAAGTCCTTGACGGTTCCCGATGGTGTAAGAAGCTTTGGGATCTCCATGATGATGATTCGTGTTGGGTTGATAAATTTACAAAAAGAGGATGCAAGATTCGCTGAGTAAATGATGAGAAGCGTGAAAGTTTGTTAAGAATGGAGTGGTGACTTTGGTCTCTCAATGTAGTCAAGAGAGATGAGTATCTTGTGACAATGAAAATAGGAAAAGATCAAGGAGACAATGGAGAATATAAAGGTTCTTCAGCTTGCCTTGTCACGGACCTACAATATGAGATGTCGATGGTTACCAGTCGCGTCTTCGAACTTTGAGTCACGGTACGTCTGATGCGGGGGTTGACGCCTGTTCTCGTGATTTACGCATTCCGCAAGAAACTTCAAAATGGTAAGAGCTTCCAGGCAACTTCCAGATCCGTCGTGGAAGCCTTGAGGCTGCCTAGACGCTAACCAGCAGATCTTCACGTGATGGTCCGATTGAACATCAGGAAACTCAAGCACTGGATAGCGCTTCTTAAGGTTTGATTGACGTCTAAATCGACCTGACTTTATTGGAGAGACACGTTCTATTTTCAATTAGTGGATTGTGGTGGCGGCTGTGATCCACATGAATTATGATCCAATATTGACACGTGATGTAGATATCCACAAAGCGCGTCTTTGTCAAGACTGTAGCACCACCTAGAACAAAGACAACAAAAGGGTGGATATGGAATAAAATTGGAAAAGGCCTACTTCAAGTATTTGACTTGAGGGATGATGTATCCAGCATCACAGAAGTCTAAGAGTTGGCTGCGAGCTAAGAAGGCAAAACAGGTAAAGAGAGTTCCTACGTAGGTAGGTAATCAAATTAATCCAAGTAATCATCAAGCAAATAAAGAGTCTTTCTCACCTTTGCATGCATCAATCCCAATGCACCAACAAGAGACAAATCCAAACACCTGACTTATGACCGCATCGGCTATTAATCCAGATTTATGCAATTGGAATAACTCCTTTCTTCAGAATAACATTTCCGTACTTCCTTGTCTCTCCAGTCACGACAACCGCAAAAGCTTTCTTCGATCGCTCATAAAACTGAAATCTCTCGAGCTTCTCGATCTCTCCCTTGTAACCGAGAGCATCTCTGAAATTGGTCTCAACGCTAGCATCTGCTGTGTCGCCTTGTACGACTTCCATCATAATGACGGGGATCACATTATAGGTATCCAACTCAAATAGTGGGTTGATGGCAGCTAGAAGAGACGAAACAGTGATACCTTAGTTATTGTCAGCGACTTCCAATAATTGTAACCAGGTTGCATCACACGTGACATACCGTCTGCTCTGACCACAGGTATGTGTGGTGGACAAATAGAGTGAGAGGGAAAATGAGCATCAGCTAGGACAATCTCATCACCGTGTCCCATTTCTGCCAGTACTTTGAGGAGAGTTGGGGAGATCAGCGGCGAGATTCCTTTGAGAACCATGTTGAATAGCGGTGAGATTCGTAGGACAGGCTGATGTGAAGGTACAGCAGAAAGATGTAACAAGCACAAGCGTATACTGGAGCGAAGACTAGGTACCTGTTGAGTCTTGTAGATGTTGATCTTAAAGTCTTCAAAAATCGAGAGCCAGCGAGAAGATCTCGAAGTTGTTTCAGAAATAGGCTTGTACGCGTAGACGCTAAAATCGGAAATCTTGACATCGAGATCGAGCCGCCCCGCCAAAGGCTTTTACTTACATCCCCACCCCACCAGCTCCTTTCAGAAGCGAGCGTCGCTTAGTTGCAATCAAATTCTGTCATAGCAGTAGTATATTTAAAAGTGTAGTCTTTCCCCCACACATTCTCTTTGTCATAACAAAATTGGGTATAATAGTTCATTTAGATACTACCGAAAGTCTGAGTTGTCACTTATAGATACATCTCAAAATATCATATTATTCATCCTACCAAATCCATCCTCTTATCGTACCTACCTAGGTAAGACATGGTATATTGAAAATGTAATTCAAATCCACACTATGCAGATTAACGACCATATGTTTGTAATTTCTGTTGAGATTTCCAAGGTCACTGCAAAAAGGCACTGGCATTGAAGATTATGATATTATGGTGAGAATAGTGAATGATTACATAATATGTCAAGGATCCAAGCACGTCGCGCGTCTCTGCTTCAAAACTCTAATATCTTCACGACGCTTCTGTAAGGACACTCCGTTCAACCTACTTCAAGCCATTTCCGATGGAAACGACGTGCAGTGCGACCGGTTGCGGCAATACAGGCACATTAAAATGTGCTGCTTGCGGGGTCACGAAATATTGCAGCCGCGACTGTCAACGGAATCACTGGAAAGCGGACCACAAGCAGAACTGCACAGCAACCGCGAAAGCCAACTGCTTCATCATCCGCGCACCAACATCTTCGGCTCAGGAAGGTAAAATTGAGCCTTTCAACCTGCATGACTATGGCAATGAAGCGAAGGAGATGCTGGCGTTGGAGACAGAATTGGGATGGAAGTTTGCCATGGAGGTTGCGAAGTTCTACGATCATACCGGAAGCGATACCTGGTACTACTATGTGTACGGGCCAGATCCACAGGATTCGTCCGTCGGGCCGATGAACATCATGGCGAGTGCGGCATGTGGTGATGTCTATGGAGATCTTGCTGTGGTGCGGTCTGGTCCTGTGGGTAGCACGTTTGCCACCACATTCGCACAACGAGAACTTGAAAAGGCCTTGGAGTATTACAAGACTACCGATTCAAGCACGGTATTTGCTGCAAGAGAGAGAAGCAGGGCCATCAGAAAATGGGGAATGTGAGCAGATGAAGCAAAGTACACCCTCAATCCTCATAAGCCCCTGTATTTCTCGATATTACACATCACACAGAGAGGAATGCGAGGCTAATACAACCCATCTGGATCCAACTCCTTGTCAACCTGCACAGTAGGAATCATCAAAATGCCACCTGGTGGATCTTAATATCTTGAAAAATTCCTCAGTGGGAAATGTTAACCTTTTCACAAATGAAGTTAGTTAGGCAGCAAATCAAGGTTGTTGGTTTAGGGAACAACTTCTCAAGCCCTCTCACTCGTAGTAGCACTCAATAAGTACGCTCTGAATCAAGAAATCTTATCACAAGGAAATAAAGTGTATCTCCTTAGTTGTTTAGTGTGATTACAGCCTGTAGTTTGCCATACCACGTGGAGAACTGCTAACAACAGCTTTCCAGTATGATTAGATTGAATATTGAATTATTTTCGTATTCAAATAGATTCTGCAGCTCATGCATATGAAAGGTGAAAGTAAACATTGATCACTGTCAAATATCAAAGAAAAAGCACTCGTTCGGACTTTATTTCGCTCCAGCAGTTACAGTTGCATTGCTATTGGGTAAACTGGTCGAATAAGCAGCTAATCTGGATCCCCAGGTTCAACTCAAATTCCTCCCAATCCGTACGTCTTCTTTCATGCTATAGACCTTTCTGAACACGTGAAATCGGTTCCCTTCTAGGTCGACACCTTCTATATCGAGGCGCCACCCTAGAGACGATCGATTGCATGAAGAGGTATTTACCCTTCCTATGCTTGAAAGGTTTGAATACGAATTTCAATTTCATACTCAAATTCGTCCTCCTGGCGATCCTCCCTAGCCATGCCCGGGTAGCCAAACTGTGCGCCACTGTAGGGAAAGAAATTTACTGGTTCATGGCGTCCACCTAGAAGACCCCGCAGTTCGGATGCGTCGTATGTTCGATCAAAGGTTGAATAGTCATGTTGAAAAACACGCAGTTGGGGGGTGTCGTATGCTCGATCAAAGGTTGAATAGTCAGGTTGAAAAACACGCAGTTGGGGGGTGTCGTATGCTCGATCAAAGGTTGAATAGTCAGCTTGAAAACCCCGCAGTTCGGATGCGTCGTAGGTTCGATCAAAGGTTGAATAGTCAGGTTGTTGATGGTTTTGGATAAGTGCACAGTTGCGACAATTGCACGGTGCCTGGTCTGTGAGAGGAAGGTGTTAGAGTGTTTGGATGAGGGAAATGGTATGCGCAAGAGCGCCAGAGACACACCTGAGAGAGCGTCGCCAAGGAACACGAAGGACCGTCCACTAACTGGGTCTTGCCAGGTTATGCTATTATTGTACCGTCTATTGGGGTTGACAGGTCGATCTAACGCGTTGAAAGGTTAGCGAAGTGCACGCCCGGGATGTTAGAGAAGATCGCTTACTGTTATTATCGTCCGAGAAGAACTTATTGATTAATCGTATGATAAGGTCCATGATCATGATATAGCCAATCATGGCGATAGTCATAATCACTATCCTGTAGATCATCGTGACTTGAGATGTGGTTGTAATCTAGACGGATGTGTGGCTGTTAGATATTGATTTGGCGCACGAAGTCTTAACGTCGCAGGTGAGGGTTTAAGCGAGCACGCTAGTAAGAGAACCTCAAATGGAAGCTGATACGTAAAGCCCTATTTTTGTTATAAGATTCAACTGCAGAATCTGGTGTATACCACGTAGGGATTTGATATCTCCTAAGATGAGAAATACATATAATAAGGTGAGGGTAAATAAGGCTTCACTTAGCACTTGCATTTCTAGAAGCTTCTTAACTCTTAGGATAACATAAGAGTATTGAGGTCTTATTTTAAATACCTCAAAGGGCTAGTTATTAGCGTGTACGAGAAATAAAACACCTGTTCTAGTATTATATCTTGGTATAACAATTTGAGTCAAATGGTATCAAATTAGCAGATACTATCACCGCAGAGTACGAAGTGATTGAAGGCTATAAAAGTGAATATATTTCTCACACAAGAGACAACTTTAATATCTTATATTTATTGTCAGGTTAAAGATTGAGAGAAGAAAATCATTAAAATCATGCTTCCTTGATTCTAGACTTAAGCTATAAGGAGGGAGAGCTGATAATTTGGATCTTTAACTAAATGTTACTAGTTATTCTCATTTAATAACAGCTAATAAAATAATTGCTAGAATTAGCCTAGAGATCTAAAAGGCATCTGACATCTTGAAAGGATAACAATTGTCAAATATATATACTGTTAAGAAAGAGTTAAGTCAAGCGAGAAATTTTCTATTCTTTTAGATCTTGCTTTGTTGCTTTATTAATCCTATTCCACTGACAGGTGATAGGGACCACAGCAATGCCTGCTGATTTCCTACGATTAATCATTTAAGTACGTGTATATCTATAGACCTAGAAACCTTTAGATAGCATATATTCAACCCCGAGACCTGGATGTACATCATAGCCGAAGCTCAGGACTATGGCTGCTTCCAGGGCCTCAAGCAATGAATCGAGTCCCCTAAGAGTGAAGATGCTGAAGGTTTATATGCCACAGATTTGGCTACGATCAGCCTTAATAACCATCCGACCTAATTTTAGACAGCGCGCGCACTGTCAGATCATGGCACGAAAGACGAAAGCTAATACAGCACACATCCTTGGAACTTCTTTAGACTCGAGCTTGAGAAATGCGATTATGGATTCGGAATTCTAAATCCAACAAACCTCTACCTCGCAACCGCTGAATTGAAATTAAATTAGGTATCGTAGACAGATGTAATTTACTAATAGAGATTTAAAACCATATGCCGCATCCTTAGGGTAAGATCTTGCTTACCTTGAAGACGAGAAAAGAAAAAAGAAAAGAAGAAGCAAAGTTTATACCAGACGACTGAAAGGTAAACTCGCTCACCACATACTACCTTGGTAAGTGGTTCCTTAGACAGCTTTGCTAGGATATCAAGGGCAATTTGTGTAATTTAAGAACACGATTTGTGCGGAAAAGTATCGGCGAGGAGAATATCAAATTGAGCTCGGGTTGAAGGAGTGAGATTGAGTTTATATTTGACTTACAATATGTGACTTACATTGTGTATTGGACACCTGTAAGGTGACAACCTCCAGCATCGCGTTCTGTAGGATTACCCAAGAATTGATTTAGATCAGAGCCAAGTTGAGACCCAGAGACATCCAATGGTGCCACGTGAGAAAATGCAGCTCAATGTTAAGTGAGCTTTGGCAACCTGAAGGTATTTTGGGACCGCGAAAGCGTTTGCACTCATCAGGAATCCAGTCAAGGATGTGGATGGTTGCAGCATGAAGCATGACGTATCTGATATATGTGCAGCTTTGGGTGCGCCTTCCACAGAGTTCGCGTTCGCGTTCGCATGCTTAGGTATCTACCTGCCTTAGCACATTGAATCTTCAGCGAAAATAGAACAACAGCACATAAGTTTCATCAAACAAGCTTCTTTCATTTCAGACGAAAATAACAACTTCCGACGGAACCGTGTGCACACACTGCAAGACCCTTTCCTGAATGCAAGGAGTACTGCCTACCACCATCTTCGGCATCCGAGTGACTCGTTCTTGAGAAGCTTGTTTGTACAGCTAAATTATCTTTCTTGCTTATACCCTCGACCAAGAATACTGCCGAACTTGCTCCTTGGACTTTCATGCAAACATGCCATAAGCCAATAAGAAACCCAGCTAGTCCAACTTGTGAACCTCAATTACGAGGCTGAGCTGAAAGTACCTCGAGGTACAGGAAACGACGTTGCGACGTAATGTTGGCGTGGACCTTGAGATGACGGGATGTAGAGAGGTTTCGGCACAGCCTGATGTTCTCATGCGAGTGCCATCTTATGAGGGAGAGTGTTTGTTATAGCAGTGTTGGATGGGCTGTAGATTTGCAGATGGGAACGACTTCTGAGGAGTTGCGTAACTAGTCCTGTCCTACTGTATGTCAGGATTGACCCACTAACATCATGCAGAACACCATCGGGCGGAGAATTTGAGCTCTGCGATGACCAACGAGGGCGATCCTCAGGGCATTCAAGCATTTGAACGGGTGTTTCTTGTGACGATGATGGTCAACGCGTTCATATCGATGCCAGCACCGCCTCAAGATGCATCATGCGATTTCAGCAAGCCTTCAGGTACCGGTGAGAGTTGTTTGGAGTATAGCGAGACCATCGATGGGACGAACACTTGAGCCCAAAGGATCAACGATATCCTTCAAGGTCGTGCCTGGTTTGAGGTGTAAACCTTCGTTGCTCATGGTGTCATCCTTCATGCAGTTGCAGCCATCGTCCTTGAGCTTCCCCACCGAAAGAAGTTTCAAGTCAGATGAGATGAACAGTGAGCTTCAAGCCTTACAAGACCTGCGATGGTCTTGGGGCCCGGTACTTCGATCGATTCGACGTGTTGTCGTCAACCCTCTGCACTGCCTCGGAAGTTTATGCCCCAATGCTGGTCCCAGCTGCACAACTCCCTGCACAAGTTGGATCCTCCCAAGCATTATTATCCCGAGCACAAGGAGAGCACAGCAGGGAATAACGGGTCTTGCACTAATTTTATCCTAACTTTATCCTTCCCCCTTTCCCGCTCAGCACAAAAAAACACAGCCCGCTGACATCTGAAGTTCTGAGGCAACGTGCGTTTCATAAAAATCACTTCCCCACATACACGAGCAACATCAGACAAGCCACCCCGTCCGAAGCCGAGCCGTTCAGGAACCGTTTCGTTTCATCGGGAGCTGCAGAGTTGTAGAACTAGTTCGCACTTACCAGACTTTGAGGATTTTGGGCATGTGGCTGGCAGGAGGAGCATCGCAGGAGCCATCACATCACCTTTTCACCTCGTGCATGCAGAGGCACGACGTCGAGAAGTCTCTTCACTCTAGTCACATCTTGAAAAGGGAGCTGTTCGCGAGGCCTACTGTGAAGTTATCACACGTTATGGGGCCTGCCGAGTGAGTCCGTGTCAACCGTGGCCGTGATCATTCTTCTGTTCCTACGCTGGCCGTGGCTATACCGAGACAGGACCTGTGGCCGATGGTAAGATCTCTAGTCAGGTACTAGTCAGGACTTTATTGAGAGATCTCCCACTAGTATCTCGACGTGCCATGGAGAAACTTCCCGTCGCAGCAGAGCTCATTTGGGTGAATGTCTCCAAAGGGAAACTAGGACCATTGTCTGTGCTTGAATCATCGAAGCGATGCTCCCGACTCTGCTCATCCGCCGAAAACACACCACCAGTGACAACAGCCTGAGGCTTGCCATCTCATGACTGCACCTCGATGTGACCGCGGTCTGTTCTTACGATACGGCTATGCGATCGCGACGAATCCGACATTGGTGAAGGCTTTTCCAGCGAGGTCAAAGACATGAGCGATCATTGGTAGTCACGATGCATTACGCCGAAGACTTTGCGAGATTCGGCCGTGAGATGATGGAGGTCAGCTCAACTCTTCCGTAGAGTGACAACTGCCTTTCGGCACTGTGCTTTCTAGAACAAGCTGGCAAGCTGGCAAGCTGCAACAATGCTACCTTATGGCTGTTTAAACGTTTCATGTGGTGGGCAGAAGTGAGGTGTGGACGAGAAGCCATTGGGTAGGGAAAGCTGAAACTTTCAGGACAGCGCCAGGCCCGACAGCTAGTGGACGCCATCAAGCCCGTCTATTTTTACTTTTGTAAGCGACCTCAGCAGCGGATACAGACTCCAGAGAATCATGGATGCTGGACAACACTGGACCAGAAGCAGCAGGATAATAATCTAGGTCAGACCAAGTCCTGTGCTTCCGTGGTCGACATCCGTGTGGCCATATGGAGATTGCAATCTAACCTTTTGGCCGCTCCTGTACAGCATCCAGCATCCAGTCTACTGTATCCACCCAATCCGATATGCCTGCCCCTGAGCCTCGAGCTGTGGGGATGACCAGATCTGTACGATTAACGCTCAGGGCCCGACCTAGAAGATGCTAGCGGGAAGCACCGACCTACTCGAGTGATTCTCAACCTCAAAGCGCCAGACCATCCGGGCAATTTTGGCAGGCAAGCGCACTCGTCCCATGTTGCCGCATAGTGCTTGTTATTGGCTGTCATGCGGTACCTGCATTGGCTGTGGGAGCTTGGCAGCCAGTCCTGGGTTTCACCATAGCAACGTCTAACCCAGTCCTGAATGGCCCTCGTGGTCCGTCGTTTAACAGCTGGTCGGCTTCGTTGAACTTGCAGTCTTGCAGCGCGGAGACAGGCCCACAACTCTTCCCGATTGCCTCCCATCGCGCGCGCAAAAGACAAGGGGCATCATGTCCTGGACTCCTGGACTCCTGGACCACCCCGTTTGCAGGGCAGGGAATCGACTCTTTGACGGGCGAACATGAACATGGGGCGACAGGAGAGAGGAGGCTGTGAAGAGGCCGCCGGACCTTGACATCCAACGGCTTCGAGAGGTATAATACAACCTGAAGCCTCCGCGATGTTTCCCTCCTCATCCTCTTCAGGTCACCTCTTCTGCATCTAATTCAAAAGCTTCCTTGGGATTCAAAGTCATTCGCTTCTTTGATCTCATTTTTTAAACCATCTTTCAATATTCTTTCGTTTTTTTGAAAACACTCTCGCTATCTAGCATCACTGTCGTTCCACGCGTATACAACTGATTGATCAGCTTTCGTTTTAACTGTTAAATACATTCACCATGAAGACTCAAACCCTCTCTGCCACTTTGGTGGCAGCCTTAGCTACATCGGTCTCAGCAGTAAGTAGTTGATCTGCACGATACGAGCCACAGCAACTGACAAGATCTCAGACCTGGACCGGTGCCAACCCTTTCAAGACTCCCGCAAACTGCGATAACAAATGTACTACCAAGCAATCTGGTGGATTCAACTGGAGCGATCTTTCCGTCGGCTCTTTCTCATCATATGGTGACTTCGACTTCTCCGGATTCACCTGCTCAAACTCTTTCAGCAAGCGTAGCGAGCTCACCCCCCGCACTTTCCAGAGCAAGTGTATCACGGGTAAGGCCAGCAAGGAGGTCAGCAGTGCTCCTAAAATCTCTTGCGGCAGCTCCAAGGAAGTTGAGGCATTCTCCATCAAGACTTTCCAAGTCTCGGTTGAGTTCGATTGCGACCTCGACTTCCATTATGACATGGGTGATGGAACCACTTGCAAGCAGACCGCATCCTGCAAGACCGGTGGAACCACCGTCAAGAACACCCAGTGCGGTGGTGCTAAGAGCGTCTCCGTTGTGATGCCAAAGCCTCCTCAAGGTCAGAAGGAAGAGTGCGAGATCGGTTTCCACGGAATCGATTTCGACTGCAACACCCCCGTTACCTCCACTGTTGTCTCCAAGACCCAGACCAAGTCCAAGACCACTAGCTCTACTGAAGCTGCCTCTACTTCTGAAGTTGTTTCCAAGACCAAGTCTGTAGAGACCACTCCAGCTGCCGCTTCATCCACCACCGAGGCCGTTTCCTCTGAGACCACTCCCGTTAAGACCACCGCCCAGGAGACTACTTCAGCCGAGAGCAGCTCCGTTGAGAGCTCTTCCGCAAGCTCTTCCGTCGAGACCACTGCCGTTGAGTCTACTTCTGCTGTCGAGACCACCTCCGCTGTTGAATCTACTTCCGCCGTCGAGACTACCTCTGCTTCTGAGACAATCCCAGTTACCACCATCCCAGAGGTTGCCACCACCACTGAGATCGTCTATACTTCAGTGACCACCTGCCCAGTTACCACCACACACACTGCCAACGGTACTACTAGCACTGAGGTCCTCACCACCGTGTCAACTGTTATCTTGACCTCGACCTCAACTATCTGCACCAAGTGCGAAGCCACCCCATCATCTGAGGCCGCTTCCTCCACCACTGCACCAGCTCAAACCAGCCCAGTCGAGACCGGCTCAGTTGTTAAGACCACTTCCGCTGTTGAGACCCCAGCTGTTGTCACCTCTGTCAATGTTAAGACTACCACCGAAGTTGTCTATACTTCCGTCACGACTTGCCCAGTAACCACCACACACACCAGTGCTGGTGTTACCAGCGTCGAGACTAGCTCCACCATCTCTACCATCCTCATCACCTCTACCTACACCACATCTGCAGTTGTTGCCTCTTCTACTACTGATGCTGTTGCCTCTACCACTGTCCCATCCGGACCACTCGAGACTGCTCCTTGCCCAGACACCCTCCCACAATGCATGAACACTTGGCTCTACGTTGCTAGCTGTGTCGATAACACCGACTCCGCATGCTACTGCCCATCCAACGAGTTCGTTACCAGCGTTTTCGAGTGCTTGTCCGCTTATGGTGCTTCTGATTCCGATATCTCTGCTGCCCAGACCTACTTCCAAGGTATCTGCGCTCCTTATATCCCCCAGAACCCAGCAATCGTTACCGGATATACCACCATCATTGTTACCTCCACTGCCTCGGCCTCCACTGGTGCTATCACCCCAGCCCCAGCCGTTCCCGTGACCACCATCTCTTACCAGACTACCATCACTGTTCCTTGCACTGAGAGCACTGGTATCAGCTCCGGTTCAGTTATCCCCTCTTCCTTCAGCTCCACCGTCATCAGCGCAACTATCACTGTACCTGAAGTTGCATTCACCACCATTCCTGGTGCCACTGAATCTGCTGCTCTCGTCCCCGGCACTCCAGCAGCTGCCACCCCATCCACCGCTCAGTCGACCACGGCTGCTATTGGAGCCACCACTTTGGCCTCCGTCACTGCTAGCGCCACCAAGTCATCGAACCTTACCACAACCGCCACTGCTACTGGCTCCATCTTCACTGGAGGAGCTTCTTCGCAATCCGGCATGGCCTTTGGCAGCATTGGAGCCGCTGTGCTCTTCGCTGTCTTTGCCATCTAAGTTATGGTCTAACGTTTGATTTCCTTTGTGGCGTTCCTTTTCTTTTTGTACATCACTACATTCGATACCTTTTGGCATTTGCATTTGAATTGGGGGGGAGCGGGGAAAACTTTTGTCTCAATTCGTTGGGCATTACGGTCAGACGGCCATGAAGTATGAAAGAAAGGATATGACTTGAAGTCTAGCAACAGTCTTTGTAATGTGGAGGAGCATCCCCGTGTGTACTGATATAGAGTGCACTGTAATATCTAGAGAAGCGAAAGAATAAATAAGTTCAATAATCTTCTGTCTCCACATGCACCTTCGTCATACGTCTAAGCCTATTGAGAAGCGTTTGAGCTGCTTGTAATAGTCAGGCCTTGGGTGAAAAAAGCCCACAGGAAAGGCAGTGTATCTAATATGGTTGCCTTGCATCAAGGTTAGCTTGCGTATCTTGGTTCCTTCTATGATGGTAATTGTGTTCCGACGTGGGCAAATTCGCACCATCAAAAAGCAAGGTATATTTGAAGTGTGGTTTTATTCACATACATTCGTGCACTCCTACCCTTCTGGTGACAGTCTTAACCCTTTGAAGTATGATTGGCATGCTTTACAAAACTACAACCATCCTCGGATTTATCCTAGCATCGTTTACGTACAGGTGACATTCCCAGAAGGAGTGCCAGCTTTCCTGCATTTCTGCAGCAAAGAATAAAAGAGTCGTACTGAATTTTGCCTGCCTCTCTGAGGCAATGATGGATGAGTGGGCGAGGGCAGAGAATTACAATCATGCCGAATCTCTTTCTTTTGTGACTGCTCCCTGCAACTTGTCTGTCAAGTGAACTGGACTGGGTCAAGTATGGGGGTGGAGTAGCGAGCTCTCTGGAGAGAAGTTTAGAAGATCGGCGAGTCTCTAGCTATGGAGAGAGTGATATGCAGCACTTAAATGGCAAGATGAGCATGCGACTGCAGGAATAAACTTTTAGGCCTCCCATGTTTCATCAGGCTTGGAGCTACCAGCTGTTGTACATCTCTATCACGTAGTGACATGAAGAGTAGACTGCGCGATTGAGTACGGTTTCGTCAATGACGATGTGAGGCTCGGGTGCCGTTATTTTAACAAACCGAGTCAACACTCGTGAAGAGATCGGATGGCTTACATGTAGGGACTGAAGCTGTGGGGGAAAGGATGGAAGATTCTTCGCCGTGTTCAAGATTGAATAGCTTGATCCCAGAAAAGCGTGGGTGAAGGAATTTAGCTAAAAGATGCTAACATCTCTGGAGTGATGTGGAGCCAAATACATTAGCAATTCCAAGTCATCAGGATTACAACTTGTTTTGTGCAACTAGTCAGGTCTTTTCTACCTGGAGTTGTCATTAGCGAGAAGGCGACAAACGACACAGAAAGGAGGGAATTGGATTCATTAGATTCCGTGTCTAGGCCCCACTAGCAGCTTTCTTCATTCTCTCTTCTGCGGCTCTTGCCCTCCTTTCTCTCTCAAGCCTCACCCGCATCTCAGGAGTCAAGCCTCTAGCTTCCTCTTCTCTTTTCTCCTGCGCAGTCTTCTGCACCTGGCCAAGAACCTTTGCTCGTCCTCTCCCTGCAGCTTTCCCAAGGACTCCATCACCAGAAACTTTAGGGCCCTCTTCCTTCAGTCTTGCCTCTTCGGCTTTCCGTCGTTCTTCCTCTTTCTTTGCTTCATCTTTTCGTTCGCGTATATCTCGCTCTTCGGCCTCCTTTCGAGTTATTGGTGCTGGTATTCTTGAAGCTTCCCAGTCCCATTTCTTCTCGCCAAGCTCTGATCTTGCAACACGGAACGCATCTCGTGTTGCTCGATCCCCAGAAAGCTCAAACGGTGTCTTTCCGTCGCCATTGAGCAGGTTTGGGTTCGCTCCAGCTTTCAGCAATAAACCCGAAACTAGAGGTGCCGAGTTCTGACTTGCTGCCAGATGGAGAGACGTGGGTGCATGATGGTTCTGCTGAGTATCTTCGGGATGAAATAGAAAGTCCGGGGTTATTTCATTCGATTTGAAATAAGAGATCAAGGCTGGGAGTTTTGAGCGCCGGATAAGCGCCTGTATTTGAGAAGTATGTAGAAGTGCCGTTTCTTCTTCCTCAGTACGTTTCGGGGCCACTGGAGTAGCTGGCTTATTTGATTTTGCAACAGCTGCCTTTCGCGCAGCTTCTTCAGTGGCTTTTGCTGCCTCAATGGCAGCTTCGTCAATCTCCAGAACTTTCACACGTGTAAGTTCGATGAAGGATCTCATCAGCTCATTTTGTGTTGCTCGGCGGGTGTTGAATGGGAAGCCTCGTATCCTTGAATCGTTTTGTCGTAAGACCTGTCCATCATATGGTCCATATAATGTCCTTCTGTTCGTGTTTCCAGTAGCCCTGACAAATAGTAATTCTGAAGTATCAATCATGCCTTTCCATTCTTGAAGCAAAAGTCGCACTTCATCAGTCAAAGCCTGCTCGTTATATCTTCTTAAACTAGAACCAGCAGAGTGAGCAGCTCCCTTTGCAGAGTCATTAGCAGATTGAGCTCCACCTTGTTTTCGACGAGTTGTGTATCTGTGAAAAGTCTTATGCGCCAACACCGTTGCTTCACGGGCAATGGGCCCAGAACCAGATTTTGTCTGCTTCGGAGCCAGTGATACAACCATAGCAGCAAAATGACCTCCTCCAATCATGCACAAAAATATATGGGGACCAGCATAAGCAGCCGGTATAGGGATTCCATTTTTGATATCAGCAGGCTTAGGTTGTGGTTTTGGGGAGAGTTGCTTTTTTTGAATGATATCCAAAGCTGCTGCCTCATTCGCTTGCTCCTCATTCGTAAAGATGGCACGGTATATTCCCAGATATGTGTTTGTAGGTAGCGTAGGTGTGGTGAACCACAACAGTGGTGCCTTTCCAGAGCCTCTTTTCCGCCTCCTGGGCGCAACGCCGTCTTCTTCGTCATTATTACTCGATGATATGGCAGCCTGTTTCTTTAGCAGCGCACTCAGTGTGGTCTCTTTCCGCGCATTCCCATTCTCATCATCCTCGGAATCGGAAGAATCGGATCCTGACAGACTTTCGTCCAAATCTAGATGATATAAGCAAAAGTCTTCGCAACCTAGAAAAACGCATACCTTGTACAAGGGTCTCAAACTCCACCTCAGATACAGGCTTTGCGCCGCGGAGCTTTTGCTTCAAATTGTAGCCATGTAAGTCTGATCTGTTGTGACTCCTCTGATCTTCCACTGTGTGAAAAGTAACCCCGCACAGCGAACATGCGGTTGATCCTCCACTCTCCGACTTTGAATCAGTAGTACTTTCTGATGCGACAGAAGAAGCATCAAAATCGTCCTGATCTGGCCCCGCGCCTGTATCGTCTTTCGGTGTCAAAGTTGAGAGAATATCCTTTGGAAGGTCGTAGACTGGAAAGACTGTTAGAGAGTGTATTTTGTCTCATCTGTGGGCTTGGTAATTACCATACAAAGGCCTGCGAGTCACTTCTTCCTTCCTTTGCTCCATTGCTTGGGCTGCTGAAATGTTCTCCGAAAATGGATTGTCTGCTTGTCATGGGCCAGGCCAGGCTGCTGTGCTGCGAAGAAGCTTATCGACACCGGATATATATTTCTCCAGAACCGACGGTGCTTATCAGTTATCTGCCCTGACGTAGCTTGTCTAACGCGTTCGCGTCCACCTCCCAAGTTCTCTCGTAGAATGAGCAGCTTGTCAAGTAATACTAATCTGGGTATAGGAAGACCGCCGAGAAGGTTCACACATTGCGAGAAAGCCTTACCTCATCCGAATAATTCATTGGCGCCACGACTCTTGTGGAATTGGACCAGTCTGCGGGGAAGAGGATCGATCGCATGCCGTGCTACTCAATCACCTCATTACCACTCTCCACATCCGTCATCGACTTTACACAATCCCATAACTTAAATTGTCGAATTTCCCCCTCTTCTCGATTGCAGTCCAAATCAACCTTTCCATTGCAGCTCCAACCGTATTTCTAGACTGCTCAACATGTCATCTTGCTTTGGTTCCAGAAAGAAGTCAAGGTATGGCGATACCCAGCCTCTTCTCCCCCAATATGAAGACGATACATCTTTGCAACGGAAGTTACATCAGAAGCTACACTCGTACCAAATGGTCAGAGCACTTTCCAAAGGTTATATGCCATCTACAGAACAAGTGATTGTCAATCTCCGAACCTTGCTTGCCTCTGACGTCCTGAACCCAGAGACGCCTGGTCTCAGTGACAGTGGCCGCGAATTAATGAAACTTTCCAAAAGGTGGCTTTCGGAATTCATTGAGCTTCTACGTAACAAGAATGATGAAGATCAGATACAGGACTTTATATGGTTTTTGATTCATGCGAGGATGTCTGTCAACATACCTGATCTGGTCCAGACAGCTACGACTACAAGGGCTAAAGCAGATGCATCAGCTGGTAATAAACCTCCTCAATTAGGATTCTGAATGCTGACAATTATAGCTTATGAAAGTATAAGAACTGTTGGCAGCCTTCTCTTGACGAACTCTGATTTTCGGATCTTTCTCTCGGACCTAAACACAATTGGACGACAGGTTTTTGCAGACACAGCAAATACACTCTCGACTGTTGCTGAAGACGCGGCAAAACAAATCGAGCCTTCCACCGAGGATAGTGAGGCACTCAAGAACCCAGGAAGTGAAGAGGGGCCACCAATTACAGCGGATGAACTTGGCGAAGAGGCTGCAGAACTTGGAGCAGTTGTCACAAATGGATTTAAGAAAACCGGAAAGGAAGCTGGGGCTAGCTTGAAGGAAAACATCACTGGAGATCAGAAGGAAACTTTGCTGTCCCGTCTTAAGGCCGCAGTTATGAAACTTCGAAAGCGCAACGATTATTCAGACTCTGTATCGACGATCGGTCTTCTGATTCAAAGATATGCAAATGTATACTCGCGAGCCGTTGATGACACCATCAGCACAGTTCAAGATGACGTCAATACCAACGACGAACTTGATCGTGCTATCAAAAATGCATGGTTGTTACTAAGCTCATTCGGCGACAAAGAAGCTTGGAAGGAACTTGAAAAACGCGTCAACAAAGTCATGGAGCATTCTCAGAAGGATCCAGAATTTGAGAACATGATGGGCGAAGTAGCTGCTTCTATCCAGAAAATGCTTACTGATCCCGACTTCTTCGAATCAGCTGGCAACAAGGTGGATGAACTGAAAGAAAAGTCGAAAGAGGTCGGCACGGAGTCACCTCTTCGTCAAGATATCGATGCATTGCTCCAACAAGCGCGGAAGACCTTTGACTCTGTCATTAACGATACTGATGTCCACAATCTCCTCCAAACTTCTCTGAAGCTCTGGGCAATACTCAACCCCGTTAATACCACAAGCACAAGCGAGCTTCTTGCCGACTCATACAGCGTATTTATCCCGTTAATTATATCTGCCATTCAGTATATTCCTATTCCACGTCTCGAAATCGCTGCCCCCGAAATTTCCCTTCTGCTCGAAAATCTGATTCTAGAGCCAGGACGAACGATCAACCACACTTCATTCCTACCTTTCCGCTTATTCATTCAAACTTACAATGATCTTTCAATTACTAAAGCTCGAATGCGAACGGTATCAAAGGTAACATCATTGGTAACAATCAAGCTCCAAGGTGTTTCTATACGAGCTGATGAAGTTGGGTTCTGGCTTCGTGCCCACAAAGGACTTTTTCGCCTCGGTGACGAAGGCATTGCATCCTTTGAGCTTGATGACCGCGGTATCGATATTGAGCTAGATGTAGAGGTCGGAAAAGAGAGACTGGAAAAGATTCTAAGCCTTCGGAATGTTCGTGTCAAGATTCATCACTTGAGCTATACCTTGAGGAAGAGCAAGTTCGCTTGTCTCGCCTGGATTTTTAAACCCATTCTCCGACCCATCATTCGCAAAGTCCTTGAGAGGCAATTGTCTACCGCTATTGCCGATGCTATACATGCTGCAAATCGCGAACTACTGTTCGCTCGTGAGCGTCTCCGTGCGACTCGCATATCTGACCCGGCAGATATTGGGACATTCTTCAAAGCCGTGCTCACAAGGCTTACCCCTGAAGATGATCCAGATCTGTATACAAATGTTGGTGTCACTGGTGGTTCAAATGAGCGAGGCAATATTTTTGCAGGTGTATATGCACCTGGAAGTGTTGTAAAGCTTTGGAACGAAGAAGCTTCTAGGGCTGGGGAGGTGGTGGAAGATAATGCCAACAAGGGGTGGAGAAATGAGATATTTGATGTGCAATCACAAGGACTCATGTGGTAATAATATGAGTTTCAGAATGACTCTTTTGCTTTGTGTCAAGCTAGGTAGTAGCGTGGAGTTTTGTGGTGTGGCTTTGAAAAGTATATGCTTCTTGCCATGCATGGAAGGCCGATGAGAAATGTAGCAACAATTATTTCTTTGATTCAATACCTATATTTATCAGACAGTAGTACTAAACCTCAAATTGTGCCCTGGATGATGATTCATGTCTTTTCTTCTTCAATATCGTTAATTTTCCTCACATGCAAAGAAGGATTTGTAACATAAGTAATTACATATAGGATTATTTCAAAAGATTTACTAGACCCACAAATAAGAACCACTTACTAATTCCAAGAGTAGCATGCGCGTTTTCGATATTCCTGTTAATGTTGGAATATTTTCTGTCTCATTCTCACTCCACACACATATCAGTGACTAATGGATGGTAACTACTGCTACTACTGTTGCTTGACAGCAGTTAGACAAGGCTCAGCCTTGCACAAGTCCGTAACGCAACGAAATGTAGTTAGCATAGGAGCATCAGCTATCAGCCTTCTCCAGGTCCGTCACGCAACGAAAAGCAATTGTTAGCAGTTCAAGAGCCTTCAGCCTTCAGCCTCTCTCAGCCTCCTTCACTCGTCATGCAACGAAATGTCTTGTATACTGACATAAGAGAACCATTGTTCAGCCTTGCCAAACTCCGTAACGCAACGAAACATACCTAGGTACTGAATACTGACTTAAGAGAACCGTTGTCCAGCCTTGTCAAACGCCGTAACGCAACGAAATAGGAATCCTCGTTGGTTAGACAGGGTAGAGTGAGAAGCAAGAGTGTATGTGTGCGGGAGTCCGTAGTGCAACGAAAGGATGAGAATTTTACAATGAGAGACAGCACGTGTATACAAGCTCTGTAATAGAAGGAATATATTAGCAATAATTATCAGGAAAACACAAGTAATTATAATCAAGTGGACAACATTATAGGAGATGGAAACATCTATATTTGGTACTTGTAATTTTAGTATATCGAAAATTATGTACGTGATGCGTAGTCCTCCACGCTTTAGTAGGGGTCCTATAACATTGAATATTAGAATATGAGAAGCTGAAAGTCCCAAAATAAGCTATTACATAGAGACCCTGAGAGAGTATCATGCGGAACTTTTGTCTTTTCCATTTCTATTTGATTGTTTGCTAAACTACAACATTTAAGCGAGGGGAGAATCAAAGACCAGAGATACCCCATCATCACCCACCGTGACAATCCGTTCACCATCACCTTGGACAAATCCTAAAACACCACCTCCCTCACCATCTCCTCTGTGTCCTTTCCACTCCCGCACAAATCCCGAATTTGCCATTCCAGTTCCTCCTCGGGTATCCCATCGTCGTACCACACCATCCATACCACAGCTTGTTAATAACCAGCCACCTGTACGGGCGTTCTTGACAAACTCGACCTTAACCACACTGTGCTCCTCGTGTGCTTCCTTGATGTGACGACGGACAGCAAAGCGATGTGCAGAGTCGAACAGAGCAATACTCCCATCCACACTACCTGCAGCAAGAAGGGTCAGTGGTGGTGGTGCGAATGCAATGGTTTCGATGCCATCAGTTTGTGCCTGTAAGTCTGCAAGAATTTGACCAGACTGTCCTGCTGAAGCGGCTGATTTCCCTCCAGCTTGCTTGCCGCCTTTGCTCTTGGACCCTGCTCCTGCTCCGCCTTTTGCTGTAGGCTCAGCACCAAGACGTGGCAGGCCAACTACTTTCATTGAACCTCCTGCTCCTCCTACGATAAGAAAAGCTCCACTTGGTGCACAGGCGACACTAAAAAGTCCACCTTCCACGGCAAATCTCTGATCAAGTGCTGTGAGCCCAATAACTGTTTGCCCTCCTTCCTGTGTGAGGCCTGCTGCAGATGCCTCCCCAAAGACATCCCAGACATAGAGACTTCCTTCTTCACTAACCGTAGCGAGCATCTTTCCATCAGAGGTCCAAGCACCAGCGGTACATGATGCAGTATGCAAAAAGTATGATTGAATAATTTGTAATGGAGCATCTTTTGAAGATGAATCAATTGTGTAAACCCAGACTGATCCATCATTGGCTCCGAGGGCTACAGTGTTTGGGTATGTTGGGTTCGGACATGGGATAAGCCAGTTGATTTCCTCAACTTCTTGTACTTCAGCCAGGAATTTCCATGGCTGAACTTTTCCTTTGGGAGAAGCATATGTTCGAAGTTTTCCGTCTAGACCACCCGAGAGAAGAAACTCGCCATTTGGGAGCGTAAAAGTGAGCGCATTTATGGAATCAGTATGTCCCTCCAGAGTAAATATGGGCTGTATTGATTTCCTCTCTACCGGCTCGTTTGGCGTAGTCTGGTAGGAAGCAGGTAGGACAGGTGCAGCCTCAGGAGTTGCATCAAAGATATATCCGATCCCACCTAGGTCTTCTCCTTCACTGCCTCCCGTTGCGACTATATTTAGGTACAGTGGATGCTGAGCCACGGCGAATATGCTATCTTTGTGGGAGTCGAAGTGCGCAGAGGAATCGTTCTGGAGATAAATTTCTTGCATTATATCGTCGTCGCCTTCATTTTCCGAACCCGAATCCATGGCGGCATCACCGTCATCGTCTACCTCTTCTCCCGCTTCGTTGGGATCCAGCATTGCTGGCTCATCGATATCGTATTCGTCTTCATCATCATGATTGTGAGCGGGGTTCTGCTTTGACGACGACATGGTGGGTGAGGGGTATGTTGATGGGTGGCGGGGTAGAATTTGAAAAGAAGTGGTCGCAAGAGTCACCTCTTTTTTGTATGAGAGAGAGAAACTTATATTCTTCAGAAGTCCAATGCGGCTCGTTCCTCGACTTGCTCGGTCCCGAATTGCTTGATAATCGTTACGGCGCGGCGACTTTTTTTCTGCGATGACAAAATCAAAATCAACAATTGCCCCACTAGCCAGCCTCGTCACATGATCACCCCTCTTCTACCCCTCGTTGTCGAACCGAGTTGAAATCTTGAGATTATTTTCTATCTTGAGATATAGATACGCAAGGCTCAAAAGCATGACAGATAAAAAGGCCACCCGATCAAAAATACCACCTCGCAGCAATATTTACAGTTTTGCACCCTTCTTTCTTCTAGCTTCCTTCTCCCTGTCCCTCAGTAGTCTTCTCAAGATCTTCCCACTTGGGCTCTTTGGAATGACATCGATGAACTCCACACCACCTTTTAGCCATTTATGCCTGGCCTTGTGTTCTTCCACATGTTTGGCGATGTCTCTTGCTACTATTTTGTCGTTCTCTTCAACACCGACAGATGAGGATTTCACTACGAAGGCTTTCGGGATCTCTCCGGCCTTGTCGTCTGGGACTGGAATTACGGCAACGTCAGCCACGGAAGGATGAGTTAAGATGTGAGCCTCGAGTTCCGCTGGAGCAACTTGAAGTCCCTTGATCATATTAGCATGCTTGTCCCGAGTGGGAAGCTCGCAGGACTCACCTTGACCTTGATCAGCTCCTTGATACGGTCAACAATAAAAACATGCTCATGACCATTGGGACTCTTTCTCACAACAGCCTCATCTCCGGTTCTCATCCATTTTCCTCTACCATCAGTATCCTCTATGAAAGTCTCCTTGTTTGCCTTTTCATTGTTAAGATAGCCCAGCACGACTGAAGGTGATTGCACAACCAGTTCCCCAGGTTGATCATAACCTTCTACTTCGGTACCTTCGGGAGTGAGGATCTTGGCTGTGAATCCAGGAATAAGAGACCCTGAAGAACCAAACCAAACATCATGTTCTGAAGTGGAGCAAACAACTGTACTGGTCTCAGTCAAACCATAGCCTTGTCGAATCTTCCAATCAGGGTAGATAGCTTGCAATTCTTCAGCAGTTTCGGCACCTAGTGGCGCAGCACCTGTAAAGATGGTTTTCACACTGCTTAAATCTGCTTGCTTACAAGCCGACTGGTTCTTGGCCATTTGGATGATGATTGGTGGAACCTAGAACAGGATCAGTTTCGAAAGTTCTCTTTGGAATGACTTGTACTTACAACATATAAGGTGGAGATTTTGTAAGTCTCGATGGCATGAAGATATGAAGGGAGTTCAAACTTTGGTAGAACTACCACACCATCTCCTCGGTAGGTACTGGCTTGCGCTATAACCACTAAGCCATAAATATGACTCAAAGGCAAGAGTCCAAGGCCAATTTCCGTCTTTTCATTCTCCGGCCTTTTATCTCTTACGGGCTGATCATATAGACAAATTTGGAGGATATTTGCAATGACGTTTCTATGAGAGATCATAACTCCTTTCTGTCAAAGTATTAGCAAGTTTGCAAAACAGATTTGTCGAAGGACGCACGGGTAGACCGGAGGTGCCACTCGAATAACATAAATATGCCGTCTGTTTTGCTCCTTGGCCCTTCTCCCAATTCAACTGCTCAAGTGCTCCAAGCTTCGTACCCTCTTCAATAAGCTGGCCAACAGTTTTGAAAGGAAGTTGCTTGTCACTTGAAAATGGCTTTGGCATTTCTAATAAATAGACATGTTTGTTCGGAATACCACAAGCTTTGGCTGCTTCCAATGATGTTTGTAGGAGTGGCACGCACTTGCACATAGTTAGTATAAGTATCGCTGCTTTGCGGTTTGGACTTACTGTGAATAGAGCTTTGGCACCAGACGACTTGAGTTGGAATTCAAGCTCCGAAGCTGAATATGCAGCATTGGCTGGAGAGGCAACACCAGAAAGCCGATGTATGGCATATGCCAATGCCATGGAATCGACCTAGCAACAACGGTATCAGCATATCCTCCCCTGACGCCAGCCTGTTCTCGGCACCAAACGTACTGTATTCAAGGCAAATATTCCAATCACTTTATCCCATTCTGTGCCCTGGTTTGGATGCCACCCAAATTCCTTCGACAGGGCTCGTGCCAGATGATCAACTCGTTCAGCCATCTCTTGTCCGGTATAAGTTCTCCCCGATATCCCGCAGGTGAAGGGGTTTTGCGACAACTTGTGCGGTTGTCTACCATAAGCTTCGTCGAGCATAAATTGGCTGATGGAAATAGAGTCGGGCACATCTTTAACTGCACATCTCTGTCAGTGTATGATATACTAGCTCCTTGAAAGCCTAACATACCATCGAGGGTTGGCACCCATGACGGCGGAGTGAAGACCATCTTCAGTCCGTCACAATTCTTCACAATTACTTAAATCGTCCTTGCATCAAAACAAAGCAACAAAAATAATATAAGAGCGATAAGCAGACGTATGCGACAAAAAAAATGGTCGGAGGCAGAATAAAACAGGACGGAGGGAGGCAGCAGAGGATAAGGGAGTGGGAGGCGGAGCTCCCAATAGCTGTCTACCCCATATTAAAGGCAAGTCTTGTCACATATTTGCGGGGAGGTGGACCAAAGAGGCTGGGATCTAGAGCCGAAGCAGACAGAACAAGCCGAGGCCTGAAGATAACTCTTTCCGCCAGCCTGACTCGTGTAGAGTGAGGAGGTCGCTCTTCAAGCAAGACTGTCCGACAGTTGTACTGTCCTGCACTCTGGGCCCTGGTTGTGTTATCCACAACTTAAAATCCCATCTTCTATAAACTGCCTTTCGCAAAATGAGAATAATGACCGACCGAGCTCCCGAGGTATGATACAAAGTTCTGGCATGGGCCGAAGCGAATGGACAATGGCAGCCCATCCATTATTGCGGTCATGCTGATCTCGATGGAACGCTGCCTGATAGGCCCTTCATAAGCTTTGGTGATACAGGAGGGTAAGTTTATGATCTCGACGTTGCATTTTGAATTTCCCAGGATATGTACAGTTAACCGGCTTTTTCAGTTCCGCGGACCTGGTCCACCACTCACTCAACAAGACAGATTTCGAACGACACTTAGTCCACTGCGGGAACCACCTGTGCCTGGCTAAGCATCTCGACTTTGCAGCTGATGACGAGATTCATCTTTCAACAACTGATCTTCTCTTTCTTACACGCCTTCTTTCTGATGCACTTCTTCTTCTGTTCAAGAACGAACGAGACAGGCTTTGAAGCTACCCCATGCCAAGCGAGTGGGGCCAGATCCCTGCCCTGCCTTTTTCAACGTCACATCTCTACACATCTCCCCTTTACGAGTTTGATTGCGACTCTATTGATCTTCTTGTTTCTCGGAATTCTTCAATCTTCTTCACTCTTCGCTCTCCTTTCGACATCCGGCATCCGCAGCGTCTTTGAAGTACCAAAACGCAACAGAAGTCTAATGGAGCCAGTTTGCATTACATGGTGGAAGCCAATCAACGAACGTCGATGAATTCTACACAGCTCTCCGCAAGAGGATGTACGAGCAGGCCATGAGCCCAGGAAGGAGTTCTGACATCGATGCATCTAACATCATCTGTCAACCGAGATGCTGCAGGACCTCTATAGTCGAGAGAGATGCAGCACACACACGAAAGGAGTCGACATCCGAGCACTCTGCTGATACAGACTCTCCCAAGAAAGAACAGGAGCCCAAATCAACAGAGACAAAAGCTGAAAGTGCAAACAGCAGTCTTTTGAAATCAGACAATCGTCATGTACAGCAACTCGACGAGGACATCGCCGGTACGACACCTTCAGCAAGTCAACTGGATCCATCAATTATCCTTCAACAAAGTATCCCAAGCACCCAGGACTTGTCTGGTATGATGAGAGTAGGTGTGCAGAATTCAACTGGCGACTCTGCAGTACCAAAACATCAGAAGACAGAAGATTCAAGACCAGAAGCTGTAGTTTATTCATACTATGAGCCCTCAAAACTTCGAGGGTTCAGCGTCGAACATGAATCTTCCACAGGTCAAACGAGCCTGGATGAAGTATCCCGAAAAACAATCCAGGATCAAGCACAGGGACCGTATATATCCCCACGAAAGTCAGATTATGAATCGGCTGGGGCTGGTTTCAAGCAGGGAGCACTTACTCCTGCCCCCCAGACCTCGCAGCCAATGACACCGGTATCTTTGGTGAGCCACGAAGCTACTGTGGCATGGTAAAGACGCTGATGTCTGAGGACAGGAACGCCTTGATTTCTGGATACGGTCACATGACTCTACTGAAATCCCATTGGCACCAGGACATGGGACGAAAGCCTCCATAACATTTTGTCCTATGTCAAATTCCAATATGGGCATGCAAACAGATGTCAGTTCTCAGGATGGACGTAAGATTACGTTTTGTTATCTTTTGTTTTTTTGTTTCTGTCATTTCACAAACGGCCTGCCTAGTTTGGAAGTCCACACAAAGCAGCAGAGGTCTACAAGCCAAAGGCAGATTCTACATCAATCCAAGCTTGCGCATTTCTTCTCTACTCTACCTCGTGGTTCTTTCCAAAGAATTAAATCAAATCCATGGACAAAGTATTGAAAGAAACGATATGGCTCTGGTATGTAGGTAAGTGCCTAGGTAGTTGTGTGCTCCGTGCACGGACCCAACTTGACTGATCTCCTTCTGGAAGGCACACTCTATTTACTTCCTCTATTCTGATTTCTCACCATCTTCGCGCAACACTTCTTAAACCCATTTCCGTCCGAAGACTTTCGTCTGAAGCTTCATTCGCCGGAAAGTCATTTCTCAAGAAGGTCTTTTCGTCTGAAGTCTTCTTACGCGGGTCTGTGGATATTCCTTTCATTGGAAGGCATTCACGGCATTCGCGTCATTCACGGCATTCACATCATTCTCGTCAGTCTTGCCATTCACGGCATTCATATCATTCTCGTCAGTCTCGTCAGTCTTGTCATTCACGGCATTCATATCATTCTCGTCATTCTCGTCAGTCTTGCCATTCATTTCATTCTCGTCCTTCATTTCATTCTCGTCCTTCATTTCATTCTCGTCCTTCATTTCATTCTCGTCCTTCATTTCATTCTCGTCCTTCATTTCATTCTTGTCCTTCAATCTCGCCATTCTCGTCAGTCTTGCGATTCACGTCATTCTTGTCCTTCATATCATTCTCGTCCTTCATTCTCGTCATTCTCGTCTTTCTCGTCTTTCATATCATTCTCGTCATTCACGGCAGTCTTCTTCTCTCTCACCAAAACACCTTTCTACCCTTACACATACACTTTCAAACAAATCCTATTCATCAGTAATGGATAATAACTCCCCAAAGGATGATCTTTCCATTGCTAAAGGGTTATCTCAAGAGATGAATGCTAACCTTTTACAAGGCGCATCAGTTGACACATCATTGAATCCAGATCAGATGCGCACTATGGCTCCTAGTTCAGCTTCTCAACCTGAGACTCGGGCTGCGAAGAAAGCCAGATTGAGTCAAAATTCAGAACTTTCAGACTCAGCACATCTGACCGTACATACATCACTGCCCACTTTACAGGACGAAGCGCCATCGCCGCCTACTTCGCCACTAACATCATTTAGTTCGGACTCTGATACGTCTGCAGTCCATGTTTCCAAACCAAAGTTGATTGTCAAGCTAAAAATCAAGATCGATGTAAGTTGAATTCTACTTAAGCTCCTCTTAATATTATCGGCCCATGTTCCAAATGATTCACGAAATTTTGGTCTTTCAATAAGAGCCATAATTCTTTTAGAGAAAGAAACCCTCGTTAACCAACTTCTAGCAGGCCGATAGCGACGCTACCTCGTCTAGTACCTCGGTCAATACCCGAAGCAACAACTTCCCTCTAGACTCGGATCATGACATCTCGCAAGAAGATGTTGTAGGCGCCACTCCTGCCGTGGTGAACAATGATCTAACTCAGGCCATCTCTGCCGATGAAAGCAATGACCTACTTCCTAGCCCTTCTAGAAATACGCGAACGCAACCCGCCTCGACAATCCGAAAAAGCGGTCGTACTCTTCGCAGCAAGCAAGCTAGTGGAGATGACGTGCTAGCTGAAAGCCATGCCCATCAAGATGACAGCCTTCCTGATCTCCAGACTTCTCCAAAGCCGAAGAGGGGAAGAAAACGAAAAGCTCAAGATGATGAGTTCGCTTCGGCAGCTTCGCAGTCAAGCCCTGAACTAAAGAAGGCCCGACAATCAAAGAAAGCTATCAAGAGACAAGCCTCTAGGCAACCAAAACCTGAACCAGTGGACGTACAGGCGAATAAGCCTGAGCCATTCGGCCAACCACCAGCTTGGGGAGATAAACGACAACAGCTCTGCGAGACACTGCCATATTACAGAGCATATCAATCTGGAGCTTATACCACTGCTGGTAAGGCCCTCGGTTTTGCGATTGACAAGTGGTCTGGACCTCGAGACAAGTTTACTGAGGAAGTTATCATCTCTCGATGGTAAGTACCTAGATATTTGTCAAGGTAAAAACTTACGAGCTAATTGATTTTAGTGGCGGCGGTAAAGAACTAGATGAGAATGGTAACATGGTTCAGGTTAGAGATCAAGAAACCAGTTCGATTGCCTTAGCATTTGAGCGATCAATGAAGGAGAGACAGCCTGTGGGTCTCATAGCTGGTAAGTCCCATCTATGGAATCTATGTGTTTCGTTACCAGCTAACCAATTTTCAGGTTGTGGAAGTTCACTAAGTCCATCCAAGCTACCTCATTATTACAACGTACTGGATTGGTTTCATGTCACAGATGTATGGTGTGAGAAGAGCAAAGGCCTCAAAATTTGGATGGTTCGGTTCGAAAAGATCAACCTTGATGAAAAGTCATGGTGGGCGCCAAAGGATTCTCCTCCATTGCCAGAAGATCGAGATTTCGAGGGCATTAGAAAACCATCCAGGGCTTGCCTTCGGTGTGGCAAGATCAACAGACAGATCTTCAATGCAGGCTGGGTGTGCTTAAACACAGGATGTCGACGTTATTTCGAATTTAAGGTTACCCCTGACGATGATAAGCTCGACTACGATGACACTTTCATGAACGAGCGCACAAAATTCACTGGATTGACTCCTGACCCTATTGCACCACTGCCACTTACCAATACTGATATGGAGGAAATGGATGCATTTGGAATTGAGAAGGAATGTAAGAGAGGTATTGTGTGCCAGAAGTGCCAATGTTGTACTAGGCGTGTTGATTGGAGAGAATGGTCTTGTGAAAATCCTGCATGCGATTATACTTACCAAGTTCGTCAAATACCGATACCTATTGAGGAAGTTGTGGCAAGAAGCTTGGGTGTGTCGAAGCCTTTCAAAATGCGTGGTGGCATTCGGGTCGCTCAAATGACTCTCGCCCAATACGACGTTGTCGAATACACCATTCCTGGTCTAGGTGAAGACGACATTGGATTCATCCGTCATTTCAAGGCCAACGGAATCATCAACAAACAGCCTGATGGACCTAACGATCTTTTTATTCAGATGCAAGAAAGAGATTTTGGTCTCAAGAGAAATCCAGCCCGTTTACGGGGGAGTAAGTTAACCTCCTAAAAAATCCGAAGTTATTTCACTAACTTTTTCTAGATGCTCAGGAAGTTCTGACATCTCACTGGGCTGCAAACTGGGTAACTACAAACAGAATATGTCCATAATTTACCATATGCTTATCATGAAACACAGGGCGCACCATATAAATTCGGGGTTTCTGTTCTTTCCAAAGGGTTCGACGTCGCTCCACCGGTCATCTTGAAGGCTCTCCAGCGATTGACATGGGCTGGTCAACAGGCTTTAACAGAAAATATGGAGCAGTTCCATCCATTCAATGAGTTATTATCTATCGGATATTTCGAAGATACTAAGATTGGCGTAAGACAAACAAATGAACCACCAATACGTATACTGACTGATGTCATATAGTGGCATGATGATGGAGAGAAGGAACTCGGACCTACTGTGGCAACTCTTTCTTTGGGAGCGGAAGCAACCATGTCCTTTCGACCCAAGAAGAAGAACGGCTTGGGCGACCCTCCGAGGAGACAAAACGGAGAAAAAGCCACAGTTCTTCAGATCACCCTCGGTCATGGTGATTTGGTCATCATGCATGGAACTCAAATTCAGAAGCTCTACGATGTAAGTTGATTCCTCTCAAAGCAACCTTACTCTGCTAATATGACCAAGCATATGGTAGAACCACATGGCAAGCTTCGCTTTGCATTGACCTGTCGTTATATTCGTCCTGAGACCATTGCCAACAAAGAAGAGCGCCAGGCCGCAATTATTAAAGGTAGCCTTCCGCCCGGAAGCGAGAAATACTTGTATGACGGAGACCTTAATGCGAAAGACATTCCTCGAAATGGACAACTTGAAAAATTCAATCGCGACTTCAACCATCTCCTCGCAAATATTCACACCGGAAATGTTAGCGACGCAACTGTGCAAAGTTGGATCGGAAAGCTTTCAGCTGTTTCATCCAAGAGTAAGCCAAATGAATAGAAGAAAGGTACGATAAGCACATTTGACGAACTTTGGGGCATCAATACGGATCAACGATAAATTCGCACTGTAAAACATAGGCCCATTTCACATGTACCTTTTCATGGCCATATATTTGAATGCAGCTCTAATTCACGGTGGTTGCTACTTGAGGGGATATTTGGGGTTCGCAAAATCGCAAGGATTTCACATTGGCTAAATTATGTATTTTGCATGGATTAGAAGTAATTAGCATGACTCTGCGGTGAGTTAATAAATGCGTTGCTCTCAAAAGTGCTTGTTCATTTAACACCATTGCATGGTTAATAAACAAGGGATCTTGATAACATCACAACAGGTGAGATAATACCTAGGTAGGTGAGTAATTGAACTTGAATACTGTGATTTCCAATAAGCTATGCTCCTAACTCCAAGATAGAAATTCGTGAAGTTGCTACAATATGCTATACATTACTATCTCTATCATTCAAATCCCAGAATTGTGTTGGTCCTTCTAACAGCCTCCTGTGCTCCGGCTCCTTCGCCTGCATCTACATTCAGACTGGCCAAACCCATCGCCTGTAAGCTTTCACTGCCGCCATGTGCTTCAAGGAAGCTTGCTGTTGGACGACCAGAATGTTCAGACTCACCCTTACCACCAGGGAAGTCTGGGCCTGGAAAGCCACCTAGAAAAGCTGCTCTTTGACGTGCGAGATACTCCGCGTTGACTTCTGTTGTTGGGCAGACTGGAATATACATAACGCTCGAATCGGTCTTGCCTTGATGGACTTTGTCAACGGCATGAATTGCTGTGCCACCTTGTTAATAAAACGACTACGAATACTTCAGAAAATGTGACTTACTATCGCAATGCCAAACAACAAAATCTCCAGGTTTTATTTGTGGGATGTGGATCATCGTCTTCTTGAGCTCCAAGTGTGGATGTAAGATATGATTCATCTCTTGGCCATGACCTGGACTGGCACCATGCAATTCACTAGTCACTTCGTCTCCTGTTCGTAGTCTCCAATTCTCTGGCTGCAAATATTCGGGTGTATTTTCGCCCGCAGTCAAAGAATTCGACTGTTGGATAGGCTCAAAGAAAGGTCGGAGCAGATAATACGCCGTTGACAACTGGATGTTTGGATTCACCTTCAACGTGCCCTCGTTAGGTCCCGTATGTGACATTCCCAACCAACCTTGGAACATACGGAACATGGAACAGCTCCCGGCTCCATCATACAAATCACTCCTGACGGGTACGCGAGAACTCGATTCCCAAGCATCGTATTCTTCCCATCTGCCTGAGAAGATCTTGGAATACGGGTTGCCAAGTCCATAGCCTTCAGGTTCCCATCGCTCTACACTACCTCCATCTACATGCGGACCTAATGCAAATCCAGCATCTCCTGGCTGTCGAATCCGGACACGATCTGCATACGCGAGTGGATGTGAATTGGAGATCAATGCATCTGGATCCGCGGAATGCCAAAGATTCATCAGGAACCGCTGCGCAGAGATCATGTTCTTGTGGGCGCGGGCACGAACTTGTGATGGTGACCAGTAGAGCTCGAAAACCTGCGGGTCGTTCTGAGGAAATGCTAGAGGCAAAATGTTATTCCTGATTTTTTGGGGTTTTTAAATAGGACTTGAAGTTGAGTTTAGTAACTTACCCTTCGTCCATGGGTTCTCCCGCACATAATCTTCCACCCCATCTTTATAGCTCCTCGCTTCCTGCTCAGGAATCACCCCCTTCACTACTGCAACACCCCTCTTCTTGACTTCTTTCAGGAACTCTCCCGATGGCGACCTAAGATCTGCAAACTCAATCTGAGGGATAATTTCTGGTCCTCGGGACGCGATATATTCATTCTCTATCGCCAGTTCATCGAGGAGTTTCTTCCAGCTTGCTGTGAGTCGTTCTTCATTCCCACGAATCAATTGTCGCTTGATATCCGCGAATCGAGGAGGTAGCTTTTCTGGTTTCGTTCCCGAGAGTGAGACGAATACTGAGGAGATGTCGCCTTCTTTCTTGGTGTTCCCTTGCGGTTTCTGTGCTGTAGCGGCGCTTGCGAGGGTTCTCGATGTTAAACTCGACCGAAGCACAGCTTTAGATGTCGAGAGAATGGGTCTTCGGGCTGCAATCATGGTGTTTCTCTGTTTAAATTGGTTGTTTAAGAGGAGAAGGCAGAATAGAATGGATAGTGAGATTTTCAGAATCCGGAGGAGCTTCCTCCTGCTTTAAAGTATGAACATCCTTGCTCTGGATTGGAATTTAAATGTGCGGGGGCAGTCAGATGGAGGTGTCGGAGGCGGAATTGCCTATTATGGAAGTCTCCGCCTGCGGGGTTCTCTGGGAGGCGGAGACGTCGCTTAGAAACTCTCTATTTACGTCGTGTCCAGTGGGGAGATCCAGAATTGTAAGCCCTTCTCCAGACGGTGGAGTATTTCATAAAATGCTGTGTCCTTGCTTTCGCATTTATGAATACAGCTAGTCCGTGGAAATTTGTGAATCTCTATTCTCGGGAAGTAGATAGCAAGATGAGCAAGAAAATTTATGGGTTTGCAAAACATTGCTCAATTGCAGCCTGCATGATCATGACTAAATTCATCTTAAATCTGTAATATTCATTGTCCTTGAAAGCGCACAAAACTGTTCCGAAATGCTGTTTTGCTTGATGTTTCGCACCACCCTGACATGTAAATATTGCGGGCAGCTTTTTTCCAGACTCCACAAATAGCCGGACTTCCATTTTGGGATTCCGACATTTGCGGGTCTTGAGAACCTGGAACGAAGAGCTGTGAGATATGAATATGACGTGGGTTTCTGTTTGAACATCTGTTGTCTCGTTTTCATACAGTGTTGAAAATGAACAGTAGGACTGTACCTAAGTCATTAAAAGATTTGTCTCACTTGGAGTAGCCTCTCGCTTGTTGAATGGAGGGAATTCCGGACTTATTTTGACTCTGAGTTGGCTTTCCTGAAATAGATTTGAGGTTTTCGATATGAAATTTCCATATCCATGCTGAAGATTATACCATTCATTGATTTTTGATCTGATATATTTAGTTGGACAGGGGAAAAGTCAATAGTCAGTTATCTTGTCGCTTCCATAAATGCTAACAATTATAAAATTTAGAAAGACATAGCATTTACCTAATGTGTTTTACGTACAGTGTTCTTATGTTTAATGATAGAGATTATCAATAATTAATACACATTGATATAATACTATACAGTTAAAGAACCGCCTGCATCGAGGTCATTTCTATAATATGTTGCCTTAAAGCCAAGGCACAACACCCCCGCGTTTACAACGACAGCCCTGACGACGAATTTCTGTCTTCCGCAGTGCAACCAATAAACTTGATGTTCAATGTTCAAATTTGTTGCGGCGGATCCGGCGGGGTCTTTGAGTAATCCATCAAAAAGACAGCACACACAACGGGCTTGTGAGCCGTGCCGAAGA
This sequence comes from Pseudofabraea citricarpa, assembly GCA_029641185.1. NCBI lineage: Eukaryota > Fungi > Ascomycota > Leotiomycetes > Helotiales > Dermateaceae > Pseudofabraea > Pseudofabraea citricarpa. The sequence goes on from JAPWGK010000001.1 coordinate 1,774,635, forward strand.
CGAAAAAAGCGATGTAAACATCACCCTGTATCACCACCTGCACATTCCCCAGAGGCACACACTCGCGTGGCACCTGATTTGGTGGATAGTAACGACTCCACTTTATCCACTTCCCCAATCTCCATTGAAGTTCAAGCTCCAGTAACTGCCAATGAACAAGTAAACAGCTCCGGAACGCGAACGGCTTCAGATCAGAGATCAACAGGACGCCAAGAGGCAATCATTAGGCATTTGGAAGTTGAAGGACCGGCGAGAAGCGAGACTGGCCAGTCAACGAATGATACTCCTCGCAGTGTCCCAACGTCAGAAGCTCTGGGCTCTAGGTTCATTGGGGATTTGAACCCAGAGGCTATCTTCCTAGCAGCGACGAGTCCCGACACCACACGTGGCGTCTCCTTGAGTGACAGTGTGGGAATATGGCTGACCAAAGCGTTATCAAATGATTCGCAGAGCCCATCTATCTCTTCTTCAACTCAGTCACCATCGAGTTTATTCTATGGATCAGCATCAATTGTCCAGAAAGTCCTTGTACCGGTATTAGAGCAAGAGGCTCTGTCAACAATTCCGCCCGCTGATAAGATCGATGTGCTCTCTAAGATTTACTTCGAAAAAATCCATCCTATTTTCCCCGTCATTGATCGGGAGAGTTTTGAATTGCTTCAGCCGATAGACCCCATCCGTATTCTTTTACAGCAAGGCATCTGTTTAGCAGCATCGAAGAATTTAATCGCCAAGGATCATCTTTTCCTTCAAGATTCTCAGTCAGTATTAGGCTGCAGACAATTTGGTGAGAGGCTGTCGGCAGCCATGAGAATGGCTATCGAAATCGGTATTGTCAGGGATAAGCTTGTGTTGATTCAAGCCTTATCGTTAATGTCTCAATTCTCAGACAATCCGGATTCGAGTGACTACTCGTCTCAACTTTGCGGAAAGGCTGTACATTATGTACAGACTATTGGGTTACATATTACAAACAAGCAGGACGAACCTCGAGGTAAGTATGGTGCAAGCTTATTTTGCTGTGTATGGGCTATTGATAAGATGAATGCTGCATTTCATGGTAGGCCTGTGATGATGCACGACAGGGATCTTGGTAGGAATTTGGAGGAATCTTTTAACCAACAGGATCCACCATTCAAGCTCCTTCTTCAAGTAACACGCCTACTAGACAAGACAATTAGTCTATATCGGCCAACCAATGCTTTCAACGATGCTGAGCTAGAAGATATATTTCCGTCATATGAGGAGCTTGTGGCTCAGTGTTCAGGCTGCAATATTCCTACACCTTTACTTGGTAGGTGCTTTAATCTGTGATTTCGGGCCATACCTCCAGGAAAACAAAATCAGTGAAGTAGGCAATTTCCACTGATACTTCAATAGCTACGATTGAAACTCTTTATCATGCGGTAGCAATATTATCCTGCCGGTCAAAGGTCGGGGCAACTCCTCGAGGATCATCAACTTCAAGTTTGCGTCAAACCCTTGCAAGCCTAAGGCTAAGCTCTGCTACCAGCCATGATATGCGAGAACAGCTTTCCTTGTTTCCATTTGTTCCATATGCAATTTCTCTTGCTTTAAGTATTGCTTACCGCGAATTGCGCCATGATAAAATTCCCCTCTATAGAGCACGTGCCAGGGCTCAATTCCAATCTAATTGCGATTTCCTATCTGATCTAAAAGATCTCTACTGGTCAGCTTCAGTTATGGCGGATATGGGTGGGAAAATTCTAAAGGAAATGGATAGAGTTGTTTCCGTGGTTGCTGGTTCTGAACAGAGAAGATCTCAGAGAGATCCTACTACCTATAACCAGCTGAGTGAAACCGTTGTTGGAGAATCTGTTTCTTCGGTTATACAGCCAACTGGAGGTATGTTCCAGTATATGTCGCATTAGCCATCAGTAGCTATAGGCTAACGAGACAATTAAGCAGGGACATCTTCATACCAAGCCGGTGGCTCACATCCTACAACTGTGCCGATTCAAGAATTTGATCCCTCGTTATTTGACTCCGTATCGAATCTTGACATATTCGGCCTCTTTGATCCAGGCTTTGATTTGGTCGGCATCGATGCTTGTTTAGAGGGAAACCTCGATCCCTATATGGCCTGCCAGAATCGACAGACAGACTTCTTCGGTTCAAATAGACATAATGATTGGAACCGTCTACCTGATTGGTGATTTAAATGAAAACTTTATGAACGTTTAGATGAGTGCGTTGCAATGTTTACAAGATTTGCATAAGTTCTGGGGCAAAAATGGGTTTCCCGAGGTGAGCAAAAGAGAAATGGTTTTCTGAACAAGAGATATCACAAATTTCCCAGGTGCGTGTAAAATTCTCCTGGCAATGTTTGCAAGGCTGATTCGAAGGATTTGTCCGTTAAGATGGAGAGATGGAAATGTTAGCATCACAAAAAACGTGAAGAATGAGAAGATAAGCCATTGAAGGTGTTACACATCTACTCGTGACTGCCTAAACATGAATCTGTCGGTGCCTATCTTCATATACAGAGTTTATCCTTCTCAATAGAAATACTTTGAAATCCCCATTCACATCATGTCGTCGCTTAAATGCTTAGCCGGAGAATTGATATGGCAAAAGACTCTCCCGCCACGCGGGGCCCCAGATTCCCGATAAACAATCAGATCTGAATCAAGATTCACGGCCACTCCGATAAGATAGAAAGTTCGCCATTTTGGAATATAAAGTCCAATGACGGTAAGTAAAAGTAAATTTTTCTTCTGCCTTAGTTTCTAACTTCGCTCTTTACAATGGGGAAAAACACTCATCTTTACCTGTCAGCCCTCGTCGCTTGCTTGACCGCTGCCTTATTTGGGTATTCCGTAGGCTTCATCGGAGGATTGCTCGTCTTGCCTTCGTTCCTAGAACATTTTCATCTATCTTCCCTTCCTACCTCCCTTCTTGCAGCTGCACAAGCTCGGATAGTCACGGTATGGCTAGTCGGGGCGTTATTTGGTGTTCCCCTTGGAATGCCCATATGTTCACGTTGGGGGAGAAAACCATGTTTGTTGTTCAGTGCTACCCTATACGTATTGGGCACTTTCCTGCAGATATTTGATATAGGCGGACGTATTGAAGTCTTTGAACTTGGTAGATTGATTAATGGTCTCGGGGTTGGTGCAGGGACATTGGTTTCTCCCATGTAGTCCGTTTACCTTCCTGATCCAATCGGTGCCGAATGACCACTAATCTAGAATTTAGCATTTCTGAGATCTCGCCCCCAGCTCAGAGAGGCATGTTGATGTCTGGCTACCAGACTATCTTACAGCTGAGTGCCTTAGTCGGTTTCTGGGGCGCTTTTGTGTCGAATGCTCTACTCCCGGTCACTTCTTCTTTGCAGTGGCAAATCCCTGTTGCCATCCAACTTTTTCCTGGAATCCTACTTCTTCTTGGTACTTCTTTCATGCTTCCAGAAACACCGAGATTTCTTGCAGAAAAAGGTGACTTTGTAGGAATGGAGACCTCTCTCATGTGGTTGAGGGATGAGGTGAATGGAGCTGCTGGACTGATATGCGAGATTGGTGAAATCAAAGATGCTGCAAGAGCTGGAGAAGTTTTACAATTGAGAAAGGAGACTTTCATCCGAGAAATCTTGAAGAAGGGAATAAGAAAAAGATTGATGGTCGGAGTGGGGCTGATGATTGCTCAAAATATGGTTGGATTGAATGCACTGAACTACTGTTCGTATTTTCCCTTCCTTTTCACATTGAAAATATCTAGACTCTAACTTCTTGGCTTCATACAGATGCTCCAGTAATATTTATGTCTGCTGGATTTACATCTGTTTCATCCTCGCTTTTCCTGACTGGAATCTTTGGCGTCGTAAAACTACTTTCTGCAATTGCGTTCATGTTTTTCTTCGTGCGTATGAAGGGCAACAGATTTTGGCTTATTCTTGGAACCACCATTTGCGGGGTATCAATGGTTGTTCTAGGTATGTCTTCCCATCTCCTGATTCCCACCAGGTACAAAAAAAGAAACTTATCATTACGACAGCGCATTTTGTTCGAGTTCTCCCAAAAAGTGATGAGGCTTCCCTTACATTTGGTGGCGTCGTATCTGTCTTGATGGTGTATATATTCGCTTTCTCATTCGCCGTTTCGCTTGGCCCCATCAGTTGGAATATATGCAGTGAAGTATGCATAATTCATTCCTTGTTAATTGTTTATCTTCTTGATTTAACCAGTTTCTGACTGTACTTCAAATCTAGATTTTTCCATTACACATCAACGCAAAGTGTTGTACTGTCACAACGTGCACACAATGGCTATTTCAGATTCTCATCGCTTATATCACTCCACGGCTTTTGACGTCAGTTGGGTGGGCTACCTAGTAAGTGATTCATCCTTAGTATTCTCCTTCATAGTACTTGGTTTACAGTCTTTGGGTGAACTTGACTACCTCTATATGATTTTACACACACCCTCCCTCTTTGAGAATCTTCAGACTGATGGATAAATTAGCTTGATATATGCAGGTTTTTGCCTTGTGACCCTCATCTGGGTTATCATTTTTGTGCCCGAAACAAGAGGGGTTCCGCTAGGAAAAGCGATGGATGCCGTATTCGGAGATAAAGAAAGAGACGAAGAAGATATTGAAGAGGTCGAAACAACACCACTTCTCAGGGAGAGGATGAGAAGAGGCAGTGCTGTCAGCTATTCTTGACAAACGCGTTGCTAGGAGTTTTCAGAACAGCTCTAACTACTCAAGAGAGCTGATTAAGATAATCAATCGATTTGCAACATAGATCTCTATACATCCATGTATTTTATTCTTATAGTGACATGAAATTTTATAGTTAGCGTGCCTTATTTTATCTCTTCGCTCTTCTAAGATGGCCCATTGATCTAGGCCAAGCTTAGTTGGGGTTAGAGGGCAATCTTTAGCGTAGTTTAAATTTTGAGTTCCCAAGTATGCGAAATATTCGGCATATAACATCTGTTAAAATAGCGCTTAGATTCGTAGAAAGTCGATCCAAAATTGTATTCGTTGTAATAAAGAACAACATAATCATACTTTAATGGCCTCTGTCAGCAGCGAGGTTATTCTTATATGATAAGAAAACTGAGAAAGGCTTCAGCTTTACTGCTGAGAAAATATATCACAAAATATCAGGCCATCAAAGTCGGAGTTGCATAAACACCACTTCGTTTTTGTTTCTTGGCTTTGGAAGGGCAGACAGAAACTTAAAAATCAAAAATAAATAGCGCGCACTTAATTAGTTAGACCCACGCCCAAAATAAGGAAGAGAGAAAAAAGTTTACAGCGTCGCGGAAAAGGGCAAAAAGTTCGGCAGTTGCTGATCTTGTTGACCTGCCTACATCTTTGGTGACCAGCTGTTAGAATCCTGCGCCCAACACCGATTTGCCCAGGCTCGTGACCTTAACGAGTGCCTTTCAGTTTGGTAACCACAATTTTGTTAAATAAATATATAAATGGGCGTAGGGGTAGAATACACGTGAGCCCGGTCGGCTGAAATAGACGCACCGGTAAGTTAAGCGAGGCGTTTATACCTCGTACCTAGCGGGAGAAAATATTGGCCAATTTCAAGCTGCTTTATGATAGATAAACTAGCGTTCTCTGTTATTTACAAATATTAATCACTATGTTCAACATATAGTTGCTGAAAGAATACGTTTATTATAAAGTACAAAGCTATTGCCAACGAATTCTGCACCGCATACTTTCAAGGGAGCACACCAGCCAAGGCTCTCCCGTCTTGTCCCCTATATTCCTCACCAAAACAACTTCATCTCTGTCCTAGTCAATCAATCTGGAACATAGCCATCAAGAAAACCACAAGTCCAGGACATGCACCGAAATAAATTCCCACGAGATGCGCCAGAGACGGGAAACCCGCCTAATCCGGTCTGTTAAGCTGTTCCAAAACTCAAAAAATGCAAAGTTTCCAATTCGTGTACCCTAGATAAACTATAATTATAAGTCTTTTTTTCTTGGATCTTTCAAGGAGATGCCTCAGAAAATTTATTCAAGAAGTAGTACTGATACATTCAATGAAGTGGGTTGTCCTCATTGGCGGTACTGTTCTTTCGACCAGGCTGGATGGCATCACTTATCATACCAGATCAGTTTAATCCCTCGTATAAGAAAGCAGTATTTATATGTAGGCAGCACTGATGGCGGTAATATGATATTCGTTGAGCATACCGCCGTCGGTCTACTGATTCTGAGATGTACAGCTGTACTTCTGTGGGAGTGGGGGTAGTTCAAGGACATGGGTACATTTTTCATGCTGGTTTGTGACAAATCTATGCAACTAATATATAGCTGACACTACTATCCGAGATAGAACCTATCGGTATATGCTGGGCCTGTCCCCAGGCCACATTAGAAGATTCACTCTTGATTATCCCAAACGATTGCTCCTTCATATATTGACAAAACCACAGACCTAGAATTCTTCGTTTATATGAAGTTGTTAATTCCTCCGCGGACGACCTACCCTTTTTAGATTGTATTTATCCTTCCTCTATGATCAAGGTCTACTACTAACTTAGTACAGCTCCTGTATTTCACTTTACCATGACACATGTGTCAAGCAGAGAAGTTTATAACATGATCATCTGAGGTGGGTACGAAGGCGTACTTGATATATGGGGAGACTTTGAAGTGACCAAAAAAGACGGACGCATCATAGTCAAGGTATCGCTCCTGCATACTTTAGAAATCGACCTCAGGTGATGAGTTCTAGGATATCACGATTATAACACACTTTTTCTTCTATGTATATAATGCCCTCTACGTATTGGTTTCAGTATCCAGCTTGCGATGCTTCACTGTGTATCTTCAAATACTTAATAAAGAAAGCAGAAGTTAAACATCCAGTATCTATTAGTTGCAATAATATCTACCTAGGTACCTATCTAGATATTTACTTAGGGTTTTCAGGGCTGTATTCACGTTCAATCATTTTAACTATACGATGGTTCTATCCAAGAAGTAGGTAAAAAATATCATATCGTTGAATTAATCGCTCCAGCGACGAAGGAAGGAGACCTTGAGCGAAACCGACGATTAGTGAAATTTGCGTACAAGAGAGCTGCTTTCGGGAAAAAATTACAGCACTTCCAGGTTCCCGAGCTTTCGTCGGGTAATTATCACTGTCACGCCTTAGCAGCATTAGGACCGAGAAAACATATATCAACAACAGATTTAAACACATCTGTTTGAGCGCATTCAAACCTCTTGCGGTCTTTCATCATCATAGTAAGCTAACCGTATCTCTCCACGAGTCAACACACTACCAAGTCGAAGTCAAGAACGTGGACGAGGCAAAGACTTTTGCATTTTCCAGATACGTCTATGTTCATCAACTTTTAGTTACCCAGATTTGCAGTAATTTGCTGGAAAGCTGCCTTTAACCCCTTTAAGTTCCCCTTCCCACCAATCATCTGTCGACTCTGTCTTCTTCATCACGCGTATCCGGTCTCCTTCTCTAAAACTTAAATCACCACTGCCCTGACCAGCAAAATCATAAAGTGCTGTAACAAAGGTTCCAGTGTTGGATCCAATACGCTTTGGTGGAGGAGGTGGTGGGGGCTTCTTTTTTGTTACCGCAGCTGTGTTTTGAAAATAGTCCGTCTTCGGGCCTGCAGGTGAATGAGCACTGTATGAGGATTGTGCCGGTGGTGAAAGGTGTGACGAGTAATCTGGCGTTTGACTATTATACGTAGGAGGGGGTGATGGAGAGGGGGACGGTGGTGGTTGTGGGTGAGTTTGAGGAGCTGAGTTGTGGGATGGTATACGCATTACACGTGCTCCTGGATTAGGTGATGGTATTGCAGGTGCCGGTTGACCTTGTTGTGAAGGACGCCGAGTTGTGAGCCCATTTCGAATATTAAGACCACTCATGGAAGCTTTCCGGCTGCCCTCGTCCATGGTCATGGGCTGTTGTATGGCTTTCCCCCTGGCTATTATGTTCTGACTTTCAACTTCCGCTTGTATCGGTTTAAAGTCCCGACTCCAAGTATGTATTACGTCTTCCATCGCCGGTGGCGGAGAGGGAAAGTCGTTCTCTTCGCAGTAATTATGCAGAATCGTATAGTACTGTGCTAAGAGTGTATTCTGTGTCATTATCTGAGCCCCTAAGAGATGGGGCAGGATGGAAAATGCTGCTGAAACTAGAGGTGGAAGTGTCTCTCGAAGATGAGCATCGGCGGCCTTGAAATCCTATGATTTGAATTAGTCTGGGTCGAGGAAACAGATAGGAGGGACAAACCTCCGATGCTTTGGCAAGCTCTTGTTCGGCTTTCGCCAGTGCAGCATTTTCTCTATCTGATCGAGCTTGTTTCTTAGATGCATTATTGACTTTGTCCATATATCGTTCCCAATCTAGCCTCTTGTTCTCCCGCTTCTTTATTGTTTTCTTCATTGGTTGTATGTAGTCCCTTGCTTCGGTGGCAGGTTTGATGATTCGTGCATCCATCATACTGACCTCCTCCAGCAAATCCGTTTTCAGCTCTGTATATGCTGCCTTCAATTTGTATGTTCGATCGAGTTGAGACTGATCCGTCAAAGCTGGTTCGCGACCGTGTCCATCACTCGATCCAACAATAGGCTCGTAGAGCTCCTCAAAGCAGGTCACTGTGCCTAGTTGGACACTCAGGATGTTGACCCAGGCATCTCTCCATGCTTTCGAAGCTTCGATGATCTAGTCAGGTCATGTCAGCACCGTCTGGATTCCGCGGCTTTCAGGTACCGACCTTGGTGAGCATCTTGTCGGCATCTTCGAAATCATTCAGGAGCACTGCGATCTTCGCATTATCTCCTTGGCCCTTGGTCGAGAGCTTCGCAAACTGGCGGTGCATAGAATTCATTGTGCCTGATGCTGTAGTTTGCTGTGCGTGTGTTCAGACTTGGTGAGAGGCGTGAGATGAGGTAATGTCCAAAGAAGGCTGAAACTGTTTGGTTGGCTACACGCGCAATGACATGTACAACAACACCCAACACCACGCCAGTGCCGCGCAGAAGGGGCCGAATAAGAATAGAAATCAGAGATTCGTGGTGGAGAGAGGCTGCAGAAGTCAATTGGGCATAGCCTCGTATCGGAAAATGCTGCCAGAGTCCAGGCAAAGGTAATTGCTCGCTGCGCCACGAGTTGGATGATGCCAGCGCGTTGAGGTTGGTCCAGGCGAAAACAGGTTCCCAGGTTCCCAGGATGCGGGCGAGGCGGGGTGAGTTGAGTGAGCAATAGGATGAAGTTCTGTGCTGGTGGTGGGTGGAGAAGGAGATTTTCTGTATGGGGGACGATACGCACGCATGTCTCTGGCGCGTGTCACTGCTCGCTGCTCATTGCACTACGGAGTATGATTCTCCTGCTCTTCTCTTCTCTTCTCTATGGCGAAGCTTAATTGCAATTTATGCCCTCCAACGAACGTGATGCTCGTGCTTTCTGGCAAGGCGGTGTGTGATTTGCTGACTTCTCTGGGGATCTCCCGCAATCACATGATCAGGCGTAGACGACACACTACAATCATCCAGAACTGTCACGTCGCGTCGCGTCATTCGTGATATCCTGCTCGACATAGCTACCTACTCATTGAAGGGTGGCGCAGACCATGAACCGGTCTATTGAGATCTCCACATCATGTCTGTTGCCCTACCCCAGAGCTCTGCCATCTCTCTCGCTGTCCCCCATACCCAGAACACCGCACCGGTCCTCGAGTATCGATGCCTCTTCACCAAGGACCTGCGCCAGAAGCAAAAGCGATGGCAAGATGGGAGACTCAAGCTTCACACCTTCAACAAGCGGGTGATGGTCTACGATGAGAGATCGAATAATGTCGGTGATACATATTGGCGGGAAGATCATGATCTAGAAGGCGAGGAACTGGAGCTTGAGCGGGGGGCAGCGCTGATACAAGTTGGCGAGTTTCTTGGGAAGAGAGAACAAGATCTCACTGAATTGGTGGATAAGAGGGCAAAGGAGAAAGAGGAGCGACGTGCAGCCAGAACGGCCTCATCGCCAGCACGACCTCAGAGTGCTGCGACACCTGTTGGATCACATCTACGCCCAAAAGCACTTAATGCTGTAATCGGAACCCCGACTGGACACTACGGGAGGGCTGTGATCCCAACAACCACACCATTTGAAGAGAGGCAACTGTTGCGCGGTGCTAAGAATGACGAGAATGATAATGGCAGACCTGCGAAGAGGAGAAAGCAAATGCGATCTCCTCCCAGCAAAAGTGGCTATGCTCAAAATTTGTTCGGTCCTTCCATGACTCTATCGAGACCACCTAGCTCAGCAACATCAAGTTATGTTGTAGCAAGACCTCTACTTCATCGCCCAAACATTAAGAGCATTGATTTAACAGGGGAGGAAGACAACTCAGGTAACCTTAGACCGGGGCTAAGAGATAATGGGCATCCTCCAATAATCAAATCCAATCGGCCGAAGATGAAAAAGAATTCCGCTCCTTCTGCAAGCAGCACATATGCTGGAAATCTCACTGGGGTGGCTCTTACACTGTCAGCTCCAAGAGCCTTACCAAGCATGAATACTGCGGCTTTTAGCAGTAAGGCAACTAAGAAAGTTGCACCGCAACCCAAACTATCAGATGACGAAGACATTTCTGTCGAAATTGACTTACCGAATAAATCATCCAATACCATGCCCAGGAAAACCAAACCGACAAATTCATCACGGCCTGCCTCCAAGCCATCCCGGACTGGACCTTTCTTGTCATCTTCACCACCCTCTAAAGGCCAAGCAACTCCTCTGGCAACGAATGAAGATAAATCTACCTTAAAACATACTATACCACAGTCTACTTTGCGCATCAAAGCTCGGCCACGAAAGCAAATGATGATGCTTATGGAATTTCCCGGCTCTCGTGGATCCTCCAAAAAGTCTTCGGATTCAATGCCCTCCAAGAGACCAGCATCAAAGCCTGTTGTCTACGAACCGGAGCCATCTCAGGCGACTGCGAGATTAAATTCATTTATTCAAAATCAAGACGAGCGTTTACAAAAGCGCTTGAAGAGTCGACATGTTGAAGCAACACCTGAAGATCCAATGTCTTCGTTGTTAGATTGTGGAATTGATCATGAAACCATCGATGCCCTTCTAACACGACGTTCGAATTCGCCGCCGTCTCTGGGTATTGTGAGTTCGTCAGTAGCCTCTAAAAAAGCGGAATCCATAGAGCAATTGGTTTCAGATTGCGAAGACTCCAATGAAGTAGCCGAAGTCCCCAGTTCTCCAGAAACCACATCCGAAGCAACAATCTTCCCAGCCAAGAACGATCGAGCAGCTTCTCTACATTGTATCGATGCACGTGAAAACAGCAGAAGTGGAGGCATGGTAAACGCAAAACAGAGCGAACACTCAAAAGCTAAACGCTTCGAGGCCCGGAAAGCAAACGCTATCACAGAACTGTTTCAAAAGACGCCGTCTGTAAATCGAGAGGTTGCTAGTTCAAATACTATAAAAGACATGGTTAATGATAAGATGCAATCCGATACAGAGCCACGCGAACTTATGAGACTTCGAAAAGACAGAGAAGCCGCACAAAGACTGGCTGAAGAGGAACAGTTAAAACTGCTCAGGCTTAGGCAAGAACTTGAAATTGCACAAAAGAAAGCTCATGAGGAACGAGAAGCTCAAAAAAGGCATCAGCAAGCAGTGGAGAAGGCAAATGAAGAGGCAGCACGCCAGAAAGCGCTCGAGCAAGAGAGGCAAAGATCAGAGCAGATGGTCATTGAACAAGCCGCACGCCAGTTGGCTCTTGAGCAAGAAAGACGAAGTTTGGAGTTAGAAAATCAACGCAGAATTGAGAAGGAAAGGGAGGATGCGGCTCGACAGCAAAAACTAGAAGAGGAAAGGCAGAAACTAGATGAAGAAAGGCAAAAATTGGACAATCTGCGTCTTGAGATAGCACGTCTTGAAAAAGAAAGGCAAAAAGAAATTGCAGCTCGAGATAAAAGACTTGAGGAAGAGCAGCGGGCCGAGATGGTAAGGCGGGAGGAACTCGCAAGGATTGAGCGAGAAAGAGAGATTGCCGCAGCTCAGAAGAGAATTGAGGAGGAGAAGGAAGCTGACGAAATGCGAAAAGAGTTGGCTGCTCTTAGGAGAGAAAAAGAACTTGCAGCGGAACAGAGGCGACTGGAAGACATACGCCGAGCTGAAGAGGAACGGCAAAGGGAAGAGGATGAGCGCTCTAAGCGTCAAGAATCCCAGCGAAGGAGGGACGAGGAGCAGCGGTTTGACAAAGCACAAGCTCTAACAGAGAATAAAGCTACAGAGATACGAGGCAGCAGTACCTCCGGCGATACCATCCTGCCCAGATCGTTTGGTGCTTCCAAGAACAAATTTGCACGGGCGAGTAATGTTGCACTCCCACCGCACCTTGACAATGCCATTTCATCTTCAACAGATCGATTTCGAAGAATGATACAGCCATCGTCCCGACCAACGATGAGTACATCTTTAGAGCAGTCGGCCCAGATAATAAGCCCTACCGAACGTTCGAAGGATCTGCCCAGTTCAGAACATACTTCAAGGAGCTTTAACGCCGACACACCAGTCGAAATTGCTTCAAATAGCCTGAGAAGCTCCAGCGGTCGAGCTAGATCTGTGAATGGGTTGAATAACAGCTTCGAAGGGCCAAGTATTGGAAATGCTTCCATGACGGTTGGGGTCACGAAAGCATTCAAGCTGTCTCGGCCAACCCGTGGAGAAGCTACTAGCAAGGCAATCGAGGGCATGCAGCCTCCACGGGGAGCTGGAAGTAGCCTTTCGATGAACGATACTAGTGGGGATCAACCAGTCCAATGTTTCCGAAAGCCAACGCTTAGTGGGCCCTGGAGCCGTGAAGCATTCGATTTATTTCCATGGCGACCACCACCTTGAAAATAGGTCATCAAATGTGCTGTCTTAGACGGCCATGTTGAATGATTTCAATCAATACATAAAATCCAGGCTGCTGCTGATGTGCAACACCCTGCGGCTGGCGGGCATTGTAGTTGGCCGTGGTTCAGTTGGAGAAGGTAACCCGGAATCTGCGTCAATGGACAAAATGATTGATACTCCAGGCGTCAAGGGTGGAAGCGCATCGTTCTGGTCAAATATTTGAAGATGGTATAGATACACATTAACAGATCCCGCTTGCTCTACTACGAGTCTTGGGAGACATGGGATTGATTGAGGGGGCTTCAATGCACTTCTTTTGGTAATTACCAGGTTTCATTTCGACAAACAGGGACCCGTCAAGATGCAAGTGAATCTACTGTAATGCCAGATTTTGACGATGCTCGTGGACTTGATATTGTGCATGTGTACAGTACAGAGTCGGCATATGCCCCAACAGCATGGATGGGCCGTCTTGTGTTCGATGTCCTCTAGGCGAAGAACTACACTACTCAGAACTTCAGAAGTCAGGCCACGGCAGTGGGCGAGTCACGATTCCCGATCGCAGGGAGTCTCATCGGGTGCCAGTGAAGTGGGTAAGCATACTGTAAGCATCGCAGAAAGACTTCACATGTGACTCTCAGCTCCTGACAGCCTTTTGCTTGTGAGAAAGGTTATGTGGTTTTGCATTGTGTTATGCTTTCGAGGGTGGTTTTGCTTTTGTAGTTTACAGGTAAGGCAGATCGGTAATCAATTGGCTTTGTACTGAGATGCCCAGTGTAGATAGATAGCTGACGAAGGGATTTTGGCGTGGGGGGGAAAGAAAAAGAAGAAGAAAAAGAAGCTACAGGACAGTATCGAAGAGCTACCGAAGCAAGCAGAGTTCCATGGAAAAGATTCCGGGCCGATAGGCCGGTGCCATGATGCCATGTGGTGTCCCTGGGTTTTGGTGGTTCGAGAGGCAAAGCTCAGGCAGAGCATTACTCGCGGTGATACAGTTGGTAGGACTGAGCCATTTTGGATGAGCCAAAGCTTGAACTATGGAAGAAGAATTTGATCGACGAGACGTGTCCCAATGATGATGATGCATCTGAGCTGTCAATGTAGCAGCCACGTCCTCATTGAGCAGCTGGCCATCAGCTGAGTCAAACTCATATGTATGTACCTGAGGTACGGTATTGGATTGGGAGTGAGCGGTGTCGTGGTGTCGAGGTGTCGAGGTGTTGTCCTGTGGATTGGACCAACCAGCCTTACAGGATTAGGCTGGAGCCAAGGGAGTCGGCGTAGTTTCAGTGGGTTCAGTGGGCGGGATTCTAGAGTTAGTGACGTGGTCGGTTGTGCGGGCCCTGAATATCACTCCGCAAGGGGCACCCGGCAGGGGGGAGAGGCTGCCAGGGGGGGGGGGGGAGGCGCCGGGAAGCCTGGGAAGCCTGGGAAGCCTTAATGATCCTCTGAACGAGACACCTGGAATACCTACCTACAATCCTACAGTACAGTACAGTACAGTGAATGGCCCCCAAACTGCCCCCCTAAACTACCGTGTACTCTCCCCCCCTCCCCTCCACCCAACTTCCCAAGACGTGCGTGTATCGATTGCCCGGACCGGCCCTTCCAGCTCGAGCATCCCCCCCCCAAATCCCCCCAAATCCCCCACTGGGGCCTGGCCTGAACACATCAGAGACGCAGGAAAGCCACCGAGCACGACCGAACAACCGGGACAGGCCAGGGACAGCACATACAGTACTCTACTGTACTCTACCTACTGTACTTTTGTTCCTTCCCTTACTTTAACACTACTGTATCGCCCGCCTACCTACCTGCCCGCCCGTCTGTCCCCTTCTCGAACAACCCTCTCTGCATCAACATCTGCATCTGCATCTGCAATCGAAACGTGCGCATATCTTCCTTGTAACACTCTTTCACATGCACCCACAACACACACAACATCTACACCCTGCGCAGTAGTAGATTCCTGCCTTTCCCCCCTTCCCACAGAATAGGCTACGACTTGCGCGCCTCGTTCTTCAACATCCCGACACCTACTTATTCAACAAAACGTTGAAATCCATGGCCATACCATAACTACCACCCCCCCAATTCAACTCCAGCATGTCTAAGCAGCCTTCCGATTCATTTCTTCCATCTGGCGCAATGGAGTCGCCGCATCGAGAGTTCGGTCCAAGCCGCAGTGGATCTCACGTCCCTCGCACAATGCCAGACTACATTCCCTCACCTACCTCCCACGACACCCCGAAACCTTACTCGCCTTCTCCTCTACACCACACGCCCAACGGTCCCCCATTATCTCCCCCCAAGACGCGATCTGGATCCGCCGAGAACAGCACCGCAGCGCTGGTAGAGAATTGGAGGGCGTACTCACGCAGGCTAACGAGCCAGTTTGAAGGCGAGAGAAAACAGATGTTGGCAGATAGGGATCGCATGGAAGAACTGTGGAAGGAGGAGCGGGGGCTATGGGATGATGAAAAAAGTATTTTGATGGACAAGATCTCACAACTCGAGTCGCAATTGGAAAAGATCAGTACCCAGCTTAGTACAGGCTCAAACAGTCGAATCTTGTCGCGGACCGGCAGTCAGAGGAGAGCACCAACTTCAGGAACAATATCCGCCGCCTTCGCAAGCCCTGGCAGCATTGATGGAACGGCTGCAAAAGCCGTACCGCAGGAGTCGGGACGCAATGCGGATGGGAGTGCGTATTACGCTCCGGCACCACAAAACCCATCTCGAACATTTGATACGTCAGAGAGCGATCATATAAGAGTTGATGACCTGACTGCACCCCGAGAGGATCCAATTCGAGTCACATCCAGAGAGCTCACCTCTTCTGATTTTGGTGTGCAATCTCCACCAGCCGAGTTATCCTCGATTCCGGAAACACCGGTCGAGACAATAGATATTTCTCATATCCAGCCCGGACTGGAGGGTGTCCCCATCAAGGCCTCAGCCGTAGCGCCATCCTTCGCCGCGAAGGTGCTTTCACCAAATTCATCCCTC
Source organism: Pseudofabraea citricarpa (assembly GCA_029641185.1). Classification (NCBI taxonomy): domain Eukaryota; kingdom Fungi; phylum Ascomycota; class Leotiomycetes; order Helotiales; family Dermateaceae; genus Pseudofabraea; species Pseudofabraea citricarpa. The sequence continues at coordinate 1,790,536 of JAPWGK010000001.1, forward strand.
TCGCCAGCGAAGCTCTCGCCAAGTGTCAGACCTCCCGCACGAGACGTAACCAACCAATATCGCAGTGCTTCTCACGATAAAAAACCATCAGCACTAGATGTAATCAAGGCCCCCATAGACCATCGTCTGACAATGCACGCTGGTCATACACCAAACCACTCCATCTCAAACTTCTCATTGATGAACGAGAGTGGCCATGCAACGCCTATGCAAACGGATCAGTTGGAGGATGAGGTCGATGCTAATGACGCACCTGGATCATCCGGACGAAGTGACGAAGCATATGGGGAAGCTGATGACGATCCAGAGCTTACAGGCACATTGGGACTTAGCCCAGAAATCACACCCGAAGGAAGCAGATTTCTTGCCAAATTGACCGAAAGGTTAGAGGAAGTACAGAAAAGCGGAAACGCTTCTCCAATAAGTGGAGGCACTTCTCCGGTTTCTGGTGCAGTAGAAGCTTACAACCAATGGAAAGTGAACGAGCCAAGAACCAGAGATAGCTTGGGCCTTTTTCTGAACGAGTACATGGGTCCGAGAACGGAAAATGAGAACGCGAATGCGCCAACTGATGAAAATCAGACTACGAAAGAGGAACCCGTTGCTGATGATGAATCAAGCGAAAACGAACCGGCCATAAAACTGAAGCCGTCAATGAATTTCGGCAAGCCAATGGGATCGCTATGACTAGACCATCATATCGAGACGTCCACCAAATTTGCTTTGCGAGGATTTCATCACTCCAATCATTAAATTTCATTATACTACACAATCATTCATTTCAGGGAAGGGCGTAACCAAACGGGACTGGCTGGTATCAGGCGTTGAACTCCTTTCAACATCAGACGCTTCATTATACCCTTAAAAACTTCTTGTGTCTTTCTTTTCACCACAAAAAAACGGGCGGCGGCTTGGGCAAAAAAACAGCAAAACGGCATATCTGGGCAAGGACCAAAAGCACTTTTTTTTTTACTATCACAGCGAGCAATAAGTTTTACAGTAGCATTGGTGTTTGGCATCTGGTGGCACAGGAGGAGAGGGATTGAGGAACAATCAAGAATGCAAGCAAACAACACAGCGGATAGACCAAGTCTATTTTCTTTCTTTTCATGCTTCAGCCCAGACAGGCGAAAACAAGCACACTCATACACACAAAAGATGTCACTTTTTTCATTTGTCACTTTGAATACCCCCTTTCACGTTTTTCTTGGAGCATAGAGAGTTGGATGGAACTCGGGAAGAGCGAAGATCAGTTTGAGCCGATCGAGGATACGTAGAGGACTCAGGAGAGAGTTCTTGTTAGTTTTAAGATTCAGATACCCCCTCAGCACTATTAGTCTTCAGAATGAAGAATTGTTTTACCTCGTGCTATATGAAGTTTGTTTAATGTGTAGATCGACTTTGGTCTGCTGTTACAGTTCAATGAAAAGCGGAAATAAATTGACGTATCACGTGGTAGTGAGAGGGATGAGTACCTAGGTACTTTTAGGTGGATTAAGTGTACTGTTGCAATCAAGAATTTGATTGAAAGCAAAGCCTTCCCAGATGAAGTGCTTCTAGTCTCCTACAATAGATAATAGAAAGTTGAGATAAAAGTTCGATGGATTGTTGTTGTCTGATTGCAATTCTTGCAAACAACTTTAAACAACAACCTGAAAACTTTGCTACTGGAAATCCAATCTGCTCTTCACAAACAATTTGCTCGCTCATGGAAACCAGTTTTGGATTGCTAACGCCCATTAGAACAAGGTACTGTCTATAAATACCACTGGATGCACCACTTCTCTTCTCATATCATCACATCTTCAATTTCCAATACATCATAAGATCTCATTCAACCGTTCAATTGGACCCAACCTCATCCGAACTCTCTCTGCAAATTTCTCACGTCGAGAAAAGCAAAAAGAAAATGTCTTCCAACACCGAATCCAAGACCCCAATGACCGGCAATGCAGCCTCCCGAATCCAGTCCACAACTGTAAGTACTTCTTCTACTCCATCCTATCTCCAACCATACACAGACCCTGACCTTGTTTGACGAGCAGGCCAAATCTGGTGGTAATGTAGGCTCCGGTGGCTTCCCTGCTCGTGCTCAGGCTGCAGCTGCCCACAATGCCAACGATGCTGCTAGTGGAGGTGGAAACGGAGGAGGTCAGAACAAGGGAGCTACTGGAACTCCTGCTCCTACCACTCCTCGTAATAAGTGATTGTTGTCGACGTGGCTCGGAAAGCACTGCATGGTAGCTGGGTTGGGCTTAGTGGTGTTTTGGTGTGAATGAATGATGGAAATTGAGTGGCGGGGGATCGGAAATTTGTTTGATTTGGATTTCGAGCTCGAGTATTTATGATCTGCTCCTCATGAGGGATCATCGTATTTCAGTCAACTAAAACTCGATCCATACGAATTGTTCTCCTGAAGGCGTGAGAGTAGAATGTGAGGTTGGGTTTGTGACTGGCCATGCTCGCTTAAGAGGTCGACCACAACTGCGTCCTTTTACGGAGGACATACTCCGTATTCCCTTATAACTTCCGAAGAGGTGCATTGCTTCGAATTTTACCCTAGGATTATCTATCCAGCTCTCTTCCTTCGACTACTCCCGCCAACCTAACTATACAACTAGCAACAAATATCAAGTCACTCGTCACGGTTCCCCTGTTGGAGACCCTTCTTCGCCATCTATATTAGATATGCCCTTTCCCCTGACGAAATTACCTGACACAAAGACACCATAATTAGATACTCTTGAGAAATGGAAGGTCTTTACTTCTGAACTGCCATCCGCTTTAGATGATTGTACTTTTATAGCAACGCCCTCATCTGTAAAGAATAACTTTAGACCGAAACACCAATAGTTGTGTACCTCTTCGCTCGAGATTGGAATAAAGCCTAAAAGACTGGCCGATACCATAATGAGGTCATGGTCACAACCAAAAATATCTTGTTGATAAAACATCCAGAACTCAACCGACGCACATCGGCCTCGCTTATTTCGGGTCGGCCGAAGGCTTTTTCGGCGGTTCTTGGCAGAGAGTAATGGCATTTTCAGGAAGAGATCTGAATTGCTGCCATTGAAACTAGCCGATGGGAAAAAAGGGAGATAATTCCTTAAGCCCGATGTCGTGATTGACCGCAAATTATTAGCTTTTGTCATGCAGGCATGACACCGAAACCCAGAATCTTACGTCGCGTAGATAGGTATATAAGTACTCGGCTGGGACGATACCAAGCACGAAATCCAAACCAACAAGCATAATTAGATCTACGACATTGTTCCTTCAAAGTACACGAGTTCATCACTTCATTCCAATCCACCTCAATCAAGATAAGAACCATGGCTCCACAAGTCTGGCTGATCACAGGAACAACATCCGGCTTCGGCGCACATTTTGTCAAGAACCTACTCTCGAGAGGAGACAAGGTCATTGCCACGGCACGAAGCGTAGAAAAGATCTCTCAATACAAGGCTGCTGGTGCTTCGGTTCTGAAATTGGATCTATTCGCCGAGCAGGCCGAATTCAACAAGATCGCCGAGGAAGCCATTGCCATTCATGGACATGTAGATGTTGTCGTCAACAATGCCGGGTACTCTCATTTTGGTACCGTTGAAGAAGATAGGTACTTATCTCTCCATGATGACTGCATCTCCCATATTCGACTACATATCGCTGATCCTGTCTAGCCGCGAGGACTGGATCAAGCAATACCAAACCCATGTATTTGGGACCATCGGCGTAGCAAGAGCATTCCTCCCCCATTTCCGCGATCGCAAAGCTGGAACCTTTGTGTTCCTGGGCTCGACTGCTGCATGGGAAGGGATCCCTACTCTTGGAGCATATTGCGGTTCTAAATCTGCTCTGCGAGGTGAGTTCTAAGCACGAAGGACTTCTGAACACAGGTGGTTGATAAACTCTATAGGGGCCGTGGAAACTTTGAAGCTCGAAACGAGTCCGTTCGGAATTCGGACCCTGCTCGTGGAACCTGGATTCTTCAGAACAGAGCTTCTGAACGCCGACAATACCGTCTACATCGATACGAAGATCGAGGCGTATGAGCCTCTTACGAATGCGTTATATACTCAATTCAAGGGTGCACACCAACAACAACCTGGAGATCCCGCGAAAGGTGTACAGCGCATCGTTGACGTTGTGAAGGGTGAGAATGGTGCCGCTGGGAAGGAATTCCCCGTTAGCTTGGCTCTCGGTTCAGATGCTGTGGATCAGATTCGAAAGAAGTGTCAAGAGACTCTGAAGCAACTGGAAGAGTGGGAGGCTGTGTCATCCAATACGAACTATGATTAGGCCTACTCAACTTGAGTCAAATTTCATTTGGATATGTTGTAAAGGATGTAACCTGATAGCGCTAAATATTATAAAGGAATATATTGTTCTGAATCACATGTAGCGGATATGTATCCCAAATACGATATAATCCCTTTGAATGAAAATGATGGCATGTGAGAAAGAAGCCTCGGATATGTTCTATATACGTGTTGATGCGAGTTATGAACAGCCTTATAATGCGTATAACTACTACCATGGCAAGCTTCTCAATAATTACAGATGAGTTCCGAACTATCATGGAATTATGCAAATAAACCGATAAGCTAGGTACATGAAGTACCAAGGAAGTAAACAATTATGGATTATCGGACGCAAGTGACATTTTACATCTTCTATTACTAGAAACTAACAAGAGGTTAAAAATATAAGAATGTACTACTCATGCATGTCATGTGTGCAAATTTGCAACCTTAGGATATGTTTCAAAATGTCAGTGTATGCAAGGAAAGAGCGGTAAATTGACTAGTTCATATTAAGATATTTCATCGGCGCAGAATATAAAAAGCTTTATGATGATCGTATCCCTGGCTCAAACTAGCAGAAGAATGCGCCACACAACTATGAGCTTTAGAAAATTGCGTCGAAAGCCAAGAGAGGTTACATAGGCCGGTAAGCAGGTAGAATGCGTAGGGATGCTTTTTTCTTCTGCTGGTTGCCAGAATTGTTTGCTGTGCTGTGTTTCGGAGTTCGAAGATATGGTGTGTAGAAGAGGAAGGGGGAGCATGCGACCGGATCTGGTCGACATTGAGGAGACAAATTAAAGAAGCCGACTCTAGGTCTCCTTGAACATGTTGAGAGCCGAACTTTATATCTTTTGAACGTCCTCATCAAGTGAGTCTTCAATTCTACAAACTCGTCAATCTAGATCGAAATGGGAGTGAGCTTGATATTACTGCCATATAACATGACTGATCCATGATAGGAAGTGGAAAATAAGAGAGAATGAGCCTATTCGAAGATTTGAGTTCCGTTGTAGGTAGTGGACAATAATTTTGTTTCTAGAAAGTTAAACCCAGCATAGACTTCGCCATTGGAAATCGAACAGACTTCGTCAAGGAACAGCCATTGTGTTATTATCAAGACATTGAGTTTCTTTATATGTTTCTCTAGTCGAATTCAAGAGCTACTATTTATTATAGGCAGTGCTCTAACACATGCGCTTCCGTTTTCCCGTCGTTACTCAAACAATAATTATCAAGAAAAGAGCTAACCATGCCATGCCATTCCATACCATTCAAAAGCTCTAAGCTTCGCCCGACTTAAAAATGCCCATTACACGATGACTATGTCCTTACAATATACACATGTGGAAATGAACACACAAAACAAAAAACTCCTTGTTTCCCTTCCGTTTCAATGCTTAATGTGAGCTACTTTACTTCAATGGCTTGCGAGCGACCATCAAGTACATAGGAGTGAAAAGATCTTCCTTAGCACCAGCGACAAGGCAATCGGCGGCAACAGCCAAACTATCGGCAGTCTTTTGGGTTCCGCCTGGGGCGAGGCCAATCTTTTCGAGGAGGCCAACAAACTTGTGAGTGATACCCCGTCCCCACCAGGTCATTCTGGCGATGGTGAGGAAATCGCCCATGGTACCCATGTGCTTGAATTCTCCAGCGAGAGGATAATACCAAGGGGTGGCATCTATTAATTGTTAGTTAAATATATTCCTTTCCCGGCAGGAGTATGCTAACCTGGTCGCTTAGCCAAATCTTCGTGTAGTTCTAGCTCAAAGCCAGCTGCCTTGATGGCGGCAATACCCTCAGAGATCTTGACCATGTTAGAGATCCCGTCACCTTGCTCGATACCTAGGCGAATTTCGCGGTGGTGCACGTTCTCGTTATCATAGTTATCAGTCATCAACCATTCATAAACACCGAAAACTCCACCGGGCTTCAAAACACGGAAGATTTGTGAGTAGACGCCCTCGAGGCTTGGGGCGTGAACGGTAGCCTCAATGGCGTAGACGCAGTCGAAAGATTCAGCAGGGAAAGACATTTGCTACACGTGGCATCAGTAAGAGAACTAAAAATGTGAGGCATTGTACAAACCATGAAGTCACCCTTTACGAAGTCCAACTGGTGAGAGAGATTTTCCTTGGCTGCGTATCTGGTCGCTCTCTCAATTTGATAATCGTTGTTGTTGAGACCAGTGATGTGTGCGCCAGTGAATTTGGCAATCTCTCTGGCTGGTCCACCAACACCACATCCTACATCAAGAACCTTGTCTCCATCCTTAATTCCAATCTTTGCTGCGAGATAGTGCTCGTGGCGGGCGATTGCTTGATAGAAAGGCTCGCCGTATGCGAATCGGCAGAAGTGGAACGATTGTCCCCAACCATATTCGTAGAGATCGGTTCCCAGGTTGTAATAACTAAGCAGTTAGTATTTGAACCTTTTCGCATGTAGTGGGAAACACTTACTGTCTAGTGAGAGTGGCATATTCTGCTACTCGTGCCTACCAGGGGAATTAGTACTCAAGCTACAGTGCACACCGCCCGTCGCTCAGAATTTACCTCTCGGTCTGCAGCAGTCTCGTCCTTTGCCGCCTTGTTATCCCAATGCTTGAAGTACTCGTCAACAGCAGCCTTCTGGGCAGTCTTATCCTTCTTCATCATGGCACTGAAGCCTCCCTTTGCTCCGGACGAGTCCTTGTGCATGGCTTTGTTGAAAGCTGCATCGCGGGTGTGATCCTCTTGTTCAAGTTGGGAAGGAGCCATTGTGAAGGTTGGTTATTGATTGATTAAGAAAAGGAATTCAAAGAAGCGTGTAATAGGAAGAGTTGTCTTGAGTTGATCAAGTCGAGTATGGAAGGAAAGACGGATCGAGAAAATGCGACGTCCCCTGACTGTATTTAATCTCAAAAAGTTGTCGAGGTAATTCAAAACGGGCAGGGGAGCATCGACCCGAAAACGAACGCACGGGTCACATAATGGCAAGTGCACATATGTGCCTGCTTCGTCCTCAGCACCAGCCACACACACAAACGGGAGCCCTTGCCGTGTATAGCCAAAGGGAGTCCAAAGAAGCCCAAAGAGGCGCGAAACCCGTCAGATGCCGAGCATGTGAGAGCGGAGACTAGAAATCTAAAGGGGTGGGAGGTGGCTGCGTCACGTGCCATATGCTACGTGCGCGATAGCGTAAGCGAGATATCAGATTCTTGATCAGATCTCGAGCTTTGGATGGCAAATCTACTCGCAGTATATCACAACATACCACGCTCGCGGAATCCCAATCGAACAACGTCTAACTCTTGCCGCTGCATTGCATACACAAGCCTCGCGTCTCCTGGCATTGGTTTCCACCGCGTTCGCAGCCATGCCACCTCAGATCAAGCAAGATCTCAACCGCTCGGGATGGGAGACCACCGACTTTCCCTCAGTATGCGAAAATTGCCTGCCCGAGAACCCCTTCGTTCAAATGCTCAAGGAGGATGCGGGCGAAGAGTGCAAGCTCTGTACGCGACCGTTCACAGTCTTTCGCTGGAAACCAGATAGAACAGCGCGCAGCAAAAGAACCAACATCTGCTTGACTTGCGCGCGCCTCAAGAACTGCTGCCAGTGTTGCATGCTCGATTTATCTTTTGGCTTACCCATCGTCGTTCGCGATGCTGCGCTCAAGATGCTTGCGCCAGGTCCTCAGAGCGCCGTGAACAGAGAGTACTATGCGCAAAACCACGAGAAGGAGATCGAGGAAGGAGGCGGCGTGGAGGAATACGAGAAGACAGACGAGAAAGCCCGAGAGTTGCTCAGGAGGCTGGCTAACAGCCAGCCATATTTCAAGAAACAAAGAAGAATTGGGCCTGCCGATGGTGAGGGAGAAACTACCGAAGGAAAGAATAATCCAGCATTAGGTGGCGGTCCTGGCCCCATTCGAACACGAGATACTCGAGGTGCCGCTGGAGCAAGAGGTTCTGGAAGCGGAGGTCGAGGAGGAGCTAGAGCTGGACGGTTTCCTAGCACCGCACAACTACCTCCTGGACCGCAGGATATCCTACCCCCCGCCGATCGCACAATTACCTCTCTGTTCGTCACTGGTGTAGAAGATGACCTGCCAGAACACAAGATCCGAGAATTCTTTACAGCTTATGGCAAGTTAAGGTCATTGGTGTGCTCACACATGTCACATTGTGCATTTATCAACTTTGCAACGAGAGAAGGGGCTGAGGCGGCAGCAGAAGCTCTGAAAGGAAGAGCAATTATTGCTGGGTGTCCACTGAGAGTTCAGTGGGGAAAGCCAAGACCAATTGGTACCATGGATAGAGAGGAGAGAATCTCTACCGGCAGGGAAGGACGGAATGCGTTTGCTGGGTCTGGGTCCCGACCAGCTGTTGAAGGTGCTCAGGGCGCTGCTGGCTATATTCAAGCTCCTCCAAAAGATGATATGGAGAATATGTCTGCTGTTGCAGCACCACCTGGTGCTAGTGATGTGCAATATGCTAGCTTAGCGGGGAACAATTGAATGGAAACACCAAGTAAATTGGAAGGCGTTTGGAGTTGAAGGGAAAATTAGGCACTTGAAGATTGCCTCTTGTATGCTATAGTACAACATTGATGCGGCCATATTGCCATGACACAACCTTTTTCGTATGATACAGTCTCAATCGCTGTGATAAAAACAATTTTTTGTACAGTCTGGTTACCATTTTCTTTCTCAACCATTCGTCTTGCTTCCTCATCTATCCATGATTATTGGTCCATGCATGTCTTGCCATCAATAACAACCCGCTTGCCGTTGGGCATCTTGATGGTATCATTATCACCCCGCTCGGTATGTTCGTGTATGTTCAACTCTACAAATGGTTAGCTCCCTTCTATAGGAAGTCCAGAGAGGTGCAACGTACTATATTTGTTATCTCCAATATTCTTACCCTGCACGACATTCTGCTTCAGGATCTGCGCAACTTCTTCTGCGTGGGCGATGGCCGTTGCAAGCGCAGGATCTTCAGGAGTCAATGCAGCATTCTTTCTAAACCCATTCCGAGCTTCTTGGCGAGCAGCGATTAATAACGGTAGATCGCCTTCAAATGTCAGCTTATATATTGATGGTTTAGACGGTGAAACTTACCATGGAAGGCAATGCGAGTAGAGCGGAGAAGATTTCGGTATGCTTGTAGTGCCATTGAGGCGATCTTTACTGTTCCTTTAACAATGATTCTAGGAAAAATCAGCCGCGAGTATCAGTTTATAAGGCCGCCTGAATATAGAGAAGTAAAAGATCCGGGCAAGCTCATCCAAGGTTGGCTTTTTAGATGAGGCACTTTGCCCTTCCAACTCCTTCATGAAAGTGGGAAATGATATCTTAATGATCAGCTGACTTTTATCATCTATAACATCTCTCAGACCACTTGGTGAGAATATAACTGCATTTCCAGCTCTGCCCCCCATACCCCCTTAAATAAGTGTATTTTTAAGGAGACAAGCAGTGACAAGAGTATGGGCCCTTGGTCAGGCAGAGGTAGCTTTGGCAGTATAGCTGCCATCAATCTCATCGTATATTTCCTTCCAGTAATGCTTCTAGAATTATCAAACCCCGTGTACAGGCCCGCAGCTGTTCTGTGATAATCTTTACAGTGGAAGATAGAGGGAAAGATGAAGGCTCGGGAAAGGAGACTGAGCTGCCACGTACTGGTTTAAACCCTGGCCTTCATCAAAGAGGCAATAAGCAGGGACAAAAGCAAAGATCACGAGTGCGATTGTTGAAATGTGAGTTGAGGGGCTCTTTTGAAAGAATTGCTGATTCCAGACGACTGAATGCGCTTTGCTTCGAGGCTTTTCGATATATTCCCAGCCACTTCTCACCAGCCACACCAGGCCGTAAAAGGCAATTCGAGATTGAGTTGCATGGCAATGATTAGTATGTCTGGATAATTTGTTCAACCTCTCCATCTAAATTATGGGGAAATCTTTTAGCAATATAATTATAGATGCTTTAAATTTAGTTCGAACTACTCTTGTGTTCGTGACTAATACCTAGGAATTTATAAAGCCTCAGGTGAGATATGTGAATATAGAAAACCAAATCGTGCCTCGAGTAATAAATCTCGCTTCGGAAAAAATTAAGCAAGGCTGAATGAGAAACATCGCGAAATCAAGACTGTCCAGAACTTATCGTCCTCAACATCAAAATGGCCTCCCATAACCAGGTCACTCTTCCTCTGCCCGTCCTCCCAGAGGGTTGGTCTGCCGAGAAAGACTTCAAGGCTCTTGGAAGTCTTTCCGCAGCTACGCAACGCAGCATTGAACCTGTTGGACCACATTTCCTTGCCCACGCTCGCCGCGCTCGCCATAAGCGTACCTTCTCCGAGGATGACCGTATACAAGCCCAGGAGAATGTCAAGAAGGTAGAAGATGATGATGCTGGCGAGATCAGCGAGGCTGAAGACCCATCAATGCTTCTCCGTGACGCTAAGGACTGGAAGGTATGTCTCCCTATTCGCAAGCTCTGCCACAGCCTTTTTTTCTAACATCATATAGTCACAAGACCATTATGCCGTTCTTGGTCTCTCTAAATACCGCTACAAGGCTACGGAAGAGCAGATCAAGCGCGCCCACCGCAAGAAGGTTCTTCGTCATCATCCTGATAAGAAGGCTGCTGCTGGGAGCACCGAGGACGACAGCTTCTTCAAGTGTATCCAAAAGGCTACCGAGGTGCTTCTCGACCCTGTTAAACGCAGACAATTCGATTCTGTAGACGAGCGTGCCGAAGTCGAGCCACCAGCTAAAAAGCAAGCACAAGGAGGAAAATTCTACAAGCTCTGGGGTTCTACCTTCAAGGCCGAGGGACGTTTCTCCACTGTCCAGCCAGTTCCCAAATTCGGTGACGAGAATAGCACCAAGGAGGAGGTCGAGCGATTCTATGAGTACGTTATTTCCGAACCCTTTTACTACGATATACGAACCATGCATCTATCGTCTTATTGGTTACATTCGCTGACTCTTTTACAGCTTCTTCTACAACTTCAGCTCTTGGAGATCGTTTGAGTACCTGGATGAGGATGTTCCAGATGACAATGAGAACCGTGATCAGAAACGACACATGGAGCGTAAGAATAACAATGCTCGTAAGAAGAAGAAGACTGAGGATTCTGCTCGTCTCCGCAAACTCCTAGACGATGCTTCCGCTGGTGATGAGCGTATCAAGAAGTTCCGTCAAGAAGCCAATGCTGCCAAGAACAAGAAGAGACTTGACAAGGAAGCCGCTGAGAAGAAGGCTGCTGAGGATGCTAAGGCTAAGAAGGAGGCTGAAGCTAAGGCTACAAAGGAAGCCGAGGAGAAGGCTAAGGCTGAGAAGGAACAGGGCAAGAAGGCAAAGGAGGCAGCTAAGAATGCTGTCAAGAAGAACAAGCGTGTGCTGAAGGGAAGTGTCAAGGATGCTAACTACTTCGCCACTGGTGACGCATCTGCTGCTGTCATTGATTCTACTCTCAACGATGTCGAATATGTTATCTCCAAAGAGGACCCGGATGAGATTGCTGCTCTTGCTGCCAAGCTCAACGGACTGAAGGTCGCAGGCGAGATCAAGAGTGTCTGGAGTGGAGAAGTCACTAGACTAGTCGGTGCTGGAAAATTAAAGGATGGTGAAGTGAAGACATTGGTTTAAAATTAAGCTGTTAAGACTGGAAGTACTCGTAGACATGGATTAGATTGTACGAGAAGACATAGATCAATTGAAAATTTTCTCTTGCATGCTCTGAGCATATATCTTGGGCTATAAGCCTACTGCGTTAAGAGGAACATCTCACCCAAACATAAAGCTCTTAGCTATCTTGATGAAGGTATATCGATATGGTGTCTAGCATTTTGAATTTCACTTTAGCTGACCAAAGACGCATACTTAGCCTACCAAGGTAGTTGTTAGTGAGTTGTAAGATTGAGCTACAACCAAGGTGTGCTTGCTACTGGTCTTTGCCAGTTCCGAATCGTGCTTGCTGTAATCTTGGTGGGAGTTTTTCTGGTGTATCAGATTCCTGCGAGGCCTACTTGTTTGGAACTGATGCATAGCTTTCTATTCTGGCGGTGATTGGGGTATAATGGCCTGAGGATTGAAGGTACTCTTTTGGCTGTTGGCTCAATATCCTGCTATGAGGCTATCCTGCTATGAGGCTATCCTGCTATGAGGCTATCCTGCTATGAGGCTATCTTTCTATGGTATGTACCAATTTCGACGTGACTAGGTGGTAGTCATGTGATGAATCAGAATGTTGAGTTTGAAAGCTTGAGTATCATTTATTTTGGTATGCAGAGTTAGTGGTAGGTAGAGTACAAGTCAAAAGCATCGGGTTGTGATAGCCTTGCTCTTGACCCCATGCGCTCTCTATCAGCAACTATCCGAAAAGTATTCATTTCCTTGTGGACTTCTCGTTGGGATTCACTTTTCATTTAGTGTGTGCTCTTGATTACTTATTTTTCCAGTTATTCTAAGTGTTTTGGAGCAAACCAATTCAGTAGATAGACAAAAAGAAATAGATGTTCCGGATTTGTAGACAAGAGCGATGAGATACAGGAAAAGCGAATATTCTGGATGTTTAGCATGTATGCTAGGCAGGCTGAGAGTGGCAGTATCAACACTGAAGAGTAAGATTGTTCTAACTACTACTTTAAGATGTGCAATAGAACAAAATAGGGCCAGGGAGAGAGTTCCGGATACTTGGTAACTGCAACACTTCGTCAAGCATCCCCATTTTGAGAACTATCTCTAAATCGTAAGCAAGGATAGAGTTTTAAGTGTGCTACATCTTAATGCATAAAATTACTAGTCATTTTGACCCTTTAAACGTCTGTGAGTAGGTATATCTCCAGCCAACATACTCACGGTGAATTAGTTCCCTGCTCATTTCGTTAACACATTCATTCTATTCTGAGACATAAATGCCGCCACCGATTATGACACTACAGGGCGGCAAAGACAGTTTTGTACACAGCTATATTGTAACAATTTCACTTATCTACAAAGTCATATTATGGATATTCTTGTCCTTGCAGGAGCAAATCTGATTATGGGGGAATAGAGTTGAATTTATGTCAACTTTAGAAATTGGGGAGTAGCTACGATAAACTAAGCTAAGACTCTCATTTCTGATAGTTCTCCGAAGCGAGGGGAATTTTGGTGCTGAGGCGGTCGATATCTTGGGGACTGGTTGAGATCAACGCATTGAATACTGTGTAAACTGGGCCATGTAAAATGGGGTCTACCAAGGTAAACATGGTGGCTGCTAGTAAAAAGGGTAGCGAATTGGCTTTTCTGTTGTGGATTGAGGGTGGCTTATTTTGGTGGCATGAAGAGACCGTCATCGTCATCGTCCTCAAATTGCTTGTCTGGTTCAGCTAGGATCCGTGCCAATGAATCGTCGTCATCCAGGTCGATTAAAACCCTTTTCTTTATAATATCTCTGGGCTCTTCTTTCTTTCCAAGTCTCTCCCCCCAGCATTCCTCAATAAAATTGAAGGTTGGTTGAAGATCCTCAAGAAGGTTGACTTTCGCCAGGCTTTTTGTTTGTCGCTTACTTACACGGATTCCAGTCGAGGTGTGCATTTGCATCATCTGTTCGATCTCTGCTCTAATCTGGTTTATGGCTCTGTCTTGACTTTCTTCTAGCTCGGAAGATGCTTTGTCCAGAGAAAACTGAAGTTCTCTCTTGATTGCACCACTAGCAGTTTGATACATCTTGTCGCCAGTGTTTATTACGAGAGTCATTTGCCTGTTTTGATTCCTTTTGTACTGGCCCTTGCCTAATAAAGAACAGTCAGCTACGGTTTAAAGCACATGAAAAGTGAACTTGCCCTTCTCAGCTCCGCAAGCATCATATGTGGCCTTCCAGAGTTTCACAACTTCTGGGCACACGAGTCGATGTGCATTTTTGGTTCCATTTACATATTCGCCGAATATCTCTGATGCATCAAACTGCAGAACTCCTTGCATACGAAGAACGTTCTCTCGTACCAACGTGAGAGCGGCAGCTATCTCTGGGGAAATTGCCTTGGCTGATGAAGGAAGGCTATCTGCCAATCTTGAAATTGCCATTTTAACAGCGGCATCGTACGTAGTACGCTGTTTAGGCAAGTTGTTGTGAAATGTTTCACTCCATTTACTCTTGATTGGATCGAGAAATATACCAGCTCTACGTGATAAAGGTAAGTATGCTTACTATTATGTATATTTGATATTTCAAGGAACTCACAAATCTTCATTCCAGTCATAAGAACGTTTTGTACTTTTCGAACGAAAAATACCAGCTCCGTTATTGATACACCTGTAAGTGTTTGCTCTCATTGGCAACGAGCTCCTCTCACGGACGTCTCTTATTGTGAGGCGATAAGCTTCCCTCTCAACGTTGAAAAATTCGGAATAGATGTTTGCATCTACCAGACTTTGTATACTTTCCGAAATTCCATCCCGAAGTTTTTGAAGGTCCTAATTCATGTCAATAAAGACCAGGAGACAAGCAGAAGAGACTGGAAAATATGTATACCTTCTTAAAAGCCTCGAAACAATTTTCCAAAGAACTCTCCACTAGAGACTTCTCATGGGTTGTCATCTTATGATCATATGATGTCGATGCAGACCACAACTTCAGGGACTCAAAGAAACCCTCAACCCCGTCTAAGAACAGGTCTGCATTTCGAATGCGGGGCTCTAGTGTAGTTCCAATTATCCACTTCCGGAGGGATGGCAATCCAGTATGTGCCTTGCTTCTAAAACCAAGTATATGCGTCTCATCATCCGTTTCGAGGAAGTCAAGAAAAGACTGAGCAGATGTACAGAAAACCGATAGCGAATCTGAGGAGCGATCGATTCCAAGCTCTTTTACTGCTTCCTCATAGTATGCTCTAATGTCTGCTGTATTAATTTTGCTGCGGTTTTCGATACAAGCGAAACGGATGTCGCTCTGCAGGTCCCATAGCAGAGCGTTCTTCTTTTCTGTAGTGTTGATAATTGCAGTCAATTCCATAGAAATGTCACTATATTTATTTTGTAAACTTTCTTCCTCAAGTTGCAATTTGTGATATTTTGAAATGAATTCTTGCTCGCAATTTGTTTTGCCTAGGTAAGCATGATTAGCGCAACCGTAAATTAAAGTAATAACAGTATTGATATAATATATTACCAACAGGTAAACCTTCGTGGTTTCTTTTGTGACTTCTCTCCACGATTGAATCGTACTGAGGCTTGACTTTTTTGATTTCTGATCGTTTTTTGCGGAGCTCTTTTCCAGATTCTGTGCTTTGTTTGTGCAGATACTTATGTCTAGCATTCTTAGATTCGATTTGTTCTGAGGTAGCTTTCTCTGTTTGCATTTTTTTCTGTAGTTTCTGCTGTAGTTCGGGGTGGTCGCGTATGTACCTCCTAATAACTATATTCTGATCCTTCCTAGAAGTGACAAAACAAAGCTTATTAGAGCTGAAGACCCCGTCCAGTTGCAAATTTCGTCGCAGAACGCTCCCAAGAAGTTCCTGAGCTGAAGCGTTATCAGCAGCCCTTTCGCTTGGTGCAACTATACAGACAACATCTAAATCCTTGATTTTGTTCTCGGATATGGCGCTTCTTGCAGGGTTGACGTCCATTGTTCCTGGTAAGTCCACCAGGACAATCCCGTTTCTCAATATTTCGGATCTCAAGTATATCTTTACGCTCCGAACTAACGGCCATTGGGAAAACCCCTTCTTGCCATTAGCCCCTCTAGACTTACTAGAGTCCATATGCCCCTTCAACAAAGAACGAAACTCCTCGATGTTATCACTTGCAAGCTCCAGAGACTGTCCGAGGATGTTCTGGATATTTTCATGTTCAAGAAGATCCTGTGTTTCGAAAGAAGTCAGGTCATCGAGGGTTTTGATATGTGGATAGACGGCTTTGACTTTCGCAAAGGTTTCTGCAATACGAGATTTTCGTTCATCATCCTTTTCTCCATCCTCTCCATTGTCTCCGTCGTCTGGGAGAGCTCTGGCTTTAACATCTTTGTAGAGCATGATGAGGTCCTCTTCCCAAATCTCGCTAGTGATCCACTCAATGCAACCTTTGAACTCATTGCCCTCTGTCATATCAGAATTCCAGGCGGTCTCAACGACGACTGAAGTGCAGGCCTTCTCATCACTGACCTGGACGAGGTCTTTTTCCTCGAGTAAAGCATTAATTATAGTGCTCTTTCCAATACCAGTCTGACCGACAAAACCAACAAGAATGCTGGCTTCTTGTTTGCCAGACCGAATGCTCTCTACAAGGTTCATATATCAGTTACAATAATACGTTGGAAAATTTGGACCTGAAAACTTACCAAGCCTATGAATATGTTGCTTGCAAGACTCGATGGAGTCGGAATACCTCCTTAGAACATTCTCTGCCTTTTTCAAAAACTTGAGACCAGTTTCGACTGCTGAGTCTTTGATCTCGACTTGGTACGTAAGATCGACGTCACTGCACGATCTCCAAGTTGGAGCTTCCGGCTTGATCTTAATATCTGGCGTCTGACCAGATTTAAAATTTAGTTTGATTTTCGACATTTTGTAGTCATGTAGCGATAGAATTGATGGACTGCAAAGAACGAGTTAGCCATTTTTGTATGATTGAATGTTTCATAACTCTCGGTGGCAATTGGAAAGGGCCAGGTAGGAGATAGACTTTGCTGAGAATAGCGACGCAAGCTTACTAGCCAAAGCCTTTCAAGGCCGAGTAGATCAGACTTCCGATGTCATCAGAAGTTGCGCAGTTGAAGGGAGACCGAGGCTTTGTGCGAAAGATAGAATAGATGGAAGCTGCGAAGAGAGAGAAGAGTAATGGTATGAAGAGGAAGAATGGTGCTGCTATTTAGGAAGGTTGAAGTCAAACCGACGAGATGTGAGGGTGGAGTTTGTAGATCCAGTAGTGCAGACCAGAGGAAATCTAGCGTGCAGAAGAGAGCAAACTGACGAGATATGAGGGAGGAGCTTGTAAATCCAGTAGTATAAACCAGAGAAGAGCTCGCATGCAGAAGATGGTAAACGTCCCTGCTTCTGAAGCTCTATGGTACCAAAGGGACCTACCTGGCTTATGTTTTCTGTTGAAGAAGATAGAAGGGTTGATGTTGAGATCGGATGTAGGTTGGAGGTAGAAAACCAAGGAGGGTTGAGTCCAGAGAAGAATGAAGTTGATCGAGATAAAGGTTGGAGATCGAGGAGATGGATTAAGTGAGGAGAATGAAGTTACTAAGCGAGCACCTGCAATCAGCAATTGGCAGGAGATGAGAAGTTGATTTGCAGATTGCGGTATTCAAGTATCCGAATCCCCTGGGAGGTAGTAACCAGCGAAACTGGCTAGTGGTTTGGTCTTTCTAGCCAGCAAGAAGGGCAAACTAAGAAGTTTGAGATTTGAAAAGGAAATATCTATTACCGAGTGACGGTTGAGGGAATATGGTGTTAGAGATTGGAGGTGCGGAAAGGAGGAATTGTAGATCCATATATCTAACAATCAACTTCTTGCTACAACCAGATAGGCAATGAGACCTCAGTATCAGAAGATTGCAACTTGTATCAACGTCTTCCAGATCACAGCGAGCCGCTCCCTCCTAGGCTCACTTAATACGTAGCAAGATAATAGCACAGAACTTCCCTCACTCAGTATTTGGACCCTCTTACGAGAAAGCATACCTGTACCCTTTAACATCATACTCAACATGATCTTTCTTGTGATAAAACTAAGTATCACAGAATCATAAGTCCTCTATATCATGAGAATTGCTCATAATAAACCAGGACAAAGCAGCTCAATGAGTATAAGTATACAAGGAGATAAGCCTAGAAGCTGCAAATGCCATTGGCTAGTCAGAGTCTAAGGATGGACATGATAATGAAAAAAGAGAATCCAAACCACGCGAAAGGCTTGGGGGCGATACAAAGAGAAAGAGGCATGTGGGATTTTGATAATGACGAAGAAATTGTTATCGCGCTGGGCGAAGCTGCAGCTCGGGCGAGAAAGGGCGTCGACGATTGTATGGTTTCTGAAACCTACTAACAGAATGGCTGTTGTCTTGAAGTACCAGGCCTAGGCTTGCACGACTCATGGCCTTACTTTGGATTCATCTCCACACGATAAGAATGATCTAATGCTAGGAACGATACAACGTTAGTCACTTACACCACCCCTTCACTCAGGGGCTAGTCAAGTTAGGCGAAATTCATACGTCATTAAAGGGGTGACTTCACGATAACGGATGCCGAGATGAGCATGTGGTTCATATGTCAATTTATCTCTATGTATTCCCTCTAAGCAGGTCCATGCAGGTACGTCCTATAGGAGGAACTTAGACAGCCAAAGCCGTGTCTCAATCTACAGCAATGCAAGTAACCATTGCATGCCGTCACAATCCCCAAACCCCGAATCCCAATCCGAGGCCGAGACCTTAAAAACATAAACTCCGAACAATACCGTAACCCATCCGTCGCAAAACCAGCGATGTCATGTAATAAACAAATAAGAAATCCCCCGTGAGTCGTGGATCATGAGAGTGGAGCAGGGCGGGGCTCTGGGTATTTGCTGGCCCAATGCAAATGCAACTGTAATTCTCTTGCCAGAGAATGTGGAATCCAAATCCTGAACCCGAATCCGTATGAACAAAGGAAATGATGAGTAACCAAAGATGGCCAATAATAAGCAATGAGATGCGAACAACCGTCGCGATGCAGTGTGTAAACTGACTAGAGAAGAATGAGAATGGCGTCAATTTCGTCGATGAGGTGCAATTGCTGATCGAGTACCATGGACAAAGAGCATTCGGGCAGATCCAGCCTTCCGATACGCTGTTCATAGATACTGTTGAACCCATGAAGGATCAAGCCAACCGACCTTGTCAAATGCCTGCCATAATTTACTGGCTTTGTTGACATCGATCTTACAAGCCTGCTGAGCGTCCGTCTTTCTAAATTCCTTGCCGATCCTCAAGCACTCAAGTCTCCTCTCGAATATCCGACGCTTGGAAGTAAGATAGGTCGCACAATCGAGACGGAGGTTGGCGGCAAGAGCGACCTCGTCTTGGTGGAGATCATTGAAGTAAGGGTCGTTCTTAAGTTCAATTGGCGCGCCTCTCCAGTCGACCTTGAGAGAGTTGGCCTTCTTAGGAAGACTGGATATCGGTGGGCAATAATCAGGAATAGCAGCAAAGTCCTTGTCTGTACGAGCAGTCTTGCCTTCGCCTGGTGTAGTGGCTCGGACCGGCTTTGGGGGACGTGGAAGTCTCGCAATTGGTGATCTCGGGCCTGCCGGCTTAACCTTGGGTTTGTTCGCGTTGAGATTCCGTGATCGAGGAGGGTGTGGAGCGATTGTTGGATATCGCTTCACATGGCCTGATTGAAGTGCTCGATCCTCTAGCAAGAATTGTCGCTCTCGCCGGAACCAGAGATTCCGGTTCGAGTTGTACGCCTTTGCCACCTTTGACTTGAACTCCAACACAAGCTTGTACTCCTCGAGATGAGGAGGAGATGCCTCTCTAAAGATATCAGAATCCCTAGCAGCCAGGTGCCTATCCACTTGTCGCTGCTGCGTCAAAGCCTCAGCTGTCTCGTCGAACAATGGCGAATTGGAAGCGTGCTGCGGATCGGGTTGAGGATACAGAATTGGGTCCTTGATGGCAACCGACTGTGAATCATCTGCAACATCAGTCTTGGTGAATGGAGAGACCGGTGGCGACAGAGGAAAGGTGCCGGCTGGTTTCGCATAGATGGTCTTCTGAGGAGTTGTCGTGGGTTGCGAGAAACTCTCAAGAGGGGAGGCTTCTGGTGGTGACATGAGAGTCGACCTGTTATCGAATTGGTGCTTGCTGTCCATGTTGCCGGAGAGAATTGAATTGATGGAAGAGGTAGGTCTCGCCGGAGAAGTCAATTGACCGGTGAGTATTTGTGTAGTCGGTGAGCGACCGGTATTGTCGAAGGTAGTGGAAGGCTGCAGCGAGTCTTTGTAAGCCATGTCCGAGCAAATACGCAAACGCGCCTGGAGGATGAGTCTGAGGTTGTGGCAACTCTCGGAATCTGGAGTTAAGTCCGGCGTGGAGGATGGAATGACTCTGTTGTCCGGATTTCGTGGAGGAAACAAGATTTGAGGGGATGGTCAGCTGAAATATGGGTTTGTCAGCCAGGGCCAGTTGGTGAGACGAATGTTGTTG
The DNA here is from genome assembly GCA_029641185.1 of Pseudofabraea citricarpa. NCBI lineage: Eukaryota > Fungi > Ascomycota > Leotiomycetes > Helotiales > Dermateaceae > Pseudofabraea > Pseudofabraea citricarpa. Next base: position 1,811,005 of record JAPWGK010000001.1, read on the forward strand.
TTTCTTTGTCTTGGGCGCTGGAGCTGGTCGGTCTCGGGTGATTGATTGGGTGGAAGGCGGCAGAAGGTGAATGGAATGCGATCGGTGGAAGTGGTTGATGGGGGGAAGGGGGAGGAATTGTTTGTCAGAGGGGGAGTAGGAGGTAAGAAAGAAGGAGAGTATGAGAGATGTGATGAATATATACCTACCATGTGGCAGAGTGATACCTAACAGGCTGCCACACCATCTGCGTTTATTCACAGGTGTGTGTTGTGTCGTGGAGTCATGCGCTAGCACACCAGGTACACTTTCGCACTCGCGACCTCGGGAGAGGGGGAGGGGTGTCTGAGTGGGTTTGTTGGAAGGGAGGGCAGGATGATCAAGGCTGGCTGGCTGGTGCTTGTGCTGGTGCTGGTGCTGGCGGGTGTGTGCTTGGGTGATGGGTGATGCGCAACACGCGGATGGCGGAGCCCTGGATGATGGTTGCTTTGGCGGCGGTGGTGGAGGAGGAGGAGGAGAAGTTGGTGGTAGTGGTAGTGGTAGTGGTAGTGGTAGTGGTGGGTGTTCCTTTTTGGTGGAGGTGGTGGTTCCTAGGCAGCGAGCAGCCAGCAGCAGCCAGCAGCCAGCGGTTAATGGGGCGGGTGGATGAGCGTATTGTGGTTGGTCTCGCGTTGTTTTGAATTGGCCTTGCGAATGGTTTCTCGTTTCTCATCAGGGCTGTGCCCGGCTGCTGGGTGCTGGTGCTGATGCTGGCGCTGGGCCATTGGAATGTTGGTGCCCAGAACTGTACTGTATGTATGGTGATGCCAGTATCAGTGTTAGTACCAGCACCAGTACCGGTATCCAACGTCTGGCCCCCCCCAGTTTGCAGCAGTTCGTGCTATTGATCTCTCTCTCTTTCTCGCTCGGTCTCTCTCTTTCTCGCTGGCTTCACACGAGCAAGCGGAGGCATTGCATTGATTGCATTGGGCATTGGGCAGATACCCAAAAGCCAGAAGCCAGCAGCCAGCAGCCAGAAGCTAGACAGCAGAAGGGGGCGGATTGGTGGCCATTGACCAATGATGGGGCGGTAAGCTGAGGAATTGCGATGGATTGGGCAATTCGATGGATTGATGAGGGTCAAGTCAGACTCTGAGTCATTGTGAAATAATTTTCTGGCGGTTGAAGCCTAACGCCTAACGACCACCGAGCTAGCCCCCGATGTGGTTTAGTGCAGCAGCGAGATTCCAGACCCTTTTGTATCTGTCTCTGTTTTCTCTCTTCAGCACCAGTCAACTGTCAACATACATCATGTTCAATGTTCACCGTTGCACACTTTACTGTTATTATTATCATTACACATCCATCTACATACACCATCTAGACCGACCCTCCCCTCCCCTCCCCTCCCCTCCCTGTACTACTATACTACTATACTACTACTATGTCATCATCCGGTCGCTACTTATGCTCTTATTCTATTGCTGTTTCAATTGCTCCCATCACTTAAGGTGCTTGGCGTCCAATCAATCAATTGACCTCGGGCGGCAAATGAGACCAGGCCCGGTGAACCAAGGCATGTTGGTCTGTTGACTTTCCAAGGAAAGCCCATTTATGCATTTCCACTTGATGGTTCTTCTCGTGCCCATCTCAGGAATCCGATTCCGATTCTCCCGCATCCTATCTTTCTTTGCTCATCCTTTCGCTCGTTCCCACTCCGAATTCCACTTCCACTTCCACTCCCACTCCCAGCACAGCCACGTTGTCGACTCACATGCAAGGCCCAACCCAACCCTATAAGAATAGCAATGCCATACTTGCCGTACAGGTAACCGCATGCAGCAATGTCGTCGTCGTCGTCCTGCTCGTTACGTGTCTGGAATGGCTGGGTGCCGTTCTCCAATTAAGCAGAATCGATGTTGCTTGCTTGCTTGCTTGCTTGCTTGCTATTGTATGCGATGATGATGCTGATGCTGGTGATGGCTCCCCTCGCCCCCTAGCCCTCGCCGCACGTACACGTGTCCGACAGCGCGATCCGAGAAAAGTCAATTGTATCGTCATGGTCACGGTCACGGCCACGGCCATGGCTCCAGGTAACGCGATAGACGACGGAAAAGGTTCATTGATTCACTCACTGATTCATCCATCCATCCAGCATCATCACCATGGCTTCCTCAATTGAACCTGACCTCTCCTGTTATCGTCGCCACTGTACCACCTGACCCCGGGGGCGGAGCTGGGGGTGGGAGTGGGAGGGAGTGGGAGGGAGTGGGAGGGAGTGGGAGGGAGTGGGAGGGAGTGGGAGGCAGATCATCTGGCGACGTTCTCAGATAAGAACATGTCACCTGCGCCCCGCACCCGCACCCGTACGTACAGGACAGTGCTGTAGTTACTACTGTACTACTGTACTGTACTTACTGTACCTGCCCTGCACTTGCCGACCGCTACCCCTCTACTGCGACTTGTTGCTATCACGACACTGCTTCACATGCCAATTGGTCTCCGGTCTCAGTCCTGAGGTCTCAGGTCTCAGGTCTCAGGTCTCAGCCGGATACCGTACTCACACTCACTCATACTCACTCACACTGAATGCTTGACTTGTTCCACTCTTGACCTCCATCACCTCAATTGAATTGCCTGCGTACGGTAACCCCCCCCACCCCACACCTACACATGTCTTGCTCTCGTCGGTCAGATGGCCCCCTGGCTGATGGAGGGGAGGGTTGGAGGGTTGGAGGGATGCAGCGCTTGCGACGGCGACGGCGACGGCCACGGCCATGGCATTGAATTGACGTCCCTCATCCGTCCCGCCATCATCCCGTCTCAGTCCCTGCATAAGCTGCTGCTGCACCACGATAGATCGCCCGATAAACCTGATAACCCAAATGCCGCCGGGTAGTCTCGGCTTCCATAGTTCAGTACGGACATTGAAAAGAAAGAAGACGATGATTGTTGTTGTTGTTGTTGTTGTTGATGATGCTGTTGCCGTTGCTGTTGCTGTTGATGCTGTTGTTTGATAATGTTAGGCATGATCGATCGAGCACTTGTTCCATCAATCGCAGCGCGTTTCATAAATCGAGAAGCCTTGAATAGCGAACCTGCATAAATACACGTGCTCGCATAATCAGCCTCGCATTTAAGGTTATTTCCGGATAAGGGGCCGCCGACCTTCTATCGCAGCAACATCAACATCAACATCAGCGTCAAGCGACACTTTTTTGATAGGGGTAAATAGGTTGTAAGCTACCGCTCATCGTCGCACGACGATGAGCCAGCGTTCTAGATTCTACGGTAGTCGAACAAATCGATCTATCTATTTCTCTTTCATTGTGCATAGTGCACACTGGTTGACGTCGCCTCATACCGACAATACTCTTTATGGTCATCGACCGGAAGCGATCAATGAATAAAGAAGCATCTTTGATAGTATTGATTCCTTTGTCTGCTTTTCTCTAAACCTGTTGCACGCCTTTCCCTCGCACTTGCCTGTTATGCCTGTCCAAGTAAATAACATCTGTTGTGCTCAAGCGTGTGATGGCAGCGAGGTATACACGTGAAGGGGGACGCCTCGACTCCAGGAGCCCACATCAGCGATGGCTTGAATCTCTGAGGGAGAACAATTACCTAGAGAGATCGTGGATTCCAGTCAGGGTATTGGGACAAGGTGGCCAGGGGGTCGTTGGCTTATACAAGTGGGATTCCCTCGTGCCCAAGAAGTATCCCTACGACAAGATTGCCGTCAAGCAGGCGGCGTGGGGTCATCGCAGATCAGGTCTAACCCACGAGGATCAACTGTTGGGTTTGCTAAAGCCTACGAAATCAATCCACATTGTCCACAAATACACTGACGTTGTCCCCGGGATAGGAAGTTTTAGGCTGGAGGGCGTTGTTGATAGTGGTCGGGTGCATAGGTTCATCTTGGAGTATTGCGAGGGGGGGAGTTTGTACGACTTGTTCCGCAAACGTCAAAGTAAAGCGATGTAAGTTTCCTAATGCCTAGAAATACGACCACGACAGTCTAAGATGAAGCTATTCGTAGACCCCTCTATTTTGACGAGGAAGAAATCTGGGAGATTTTCCATTGCTTAGCTCGTGGCTTGTTGGTCATGCATCATGGATCGGAGGATTCGACGCAGCCAAGGTGGGATAACAACGAAATTGTCCATCTTGATATCAAGTAAGTCCACTCCTTCCTCTTACTTCCTGCGCGAGGCTGAGCTTCACGATGTCTTGCTAAGATGCTAACTTGAAATAGATACGATAACAGTAAGAACACCCACGTCAAAGCGAGTAACATCATTGCTGACAACGAGTAAAGTCCTCATTGGATCTCCGTTAGATGACGAGGAGCATGAAGGCTGGGCGCCATTCAAGGTCGGATTATGTGTCATCTTAGCCGTTGCTTCAATCACTAACCTTGGTTTGTATGTAGATTGCAGATCTGGGATCAGGTCGACTCTGCCCAGATACCCCCAGCCCACAGTTCCACAAAAGTTTGACTTGGGCAGGAACAGATGATTGGAGTCTGCCGGCAAGTTAGTTCAGATCCGAAGCAGCAGATGACAATCTAACTTCCAAGTAGGAACAAGGGCGACATGCTAACAGGAGGCATATCAAACGTCCATGGCTGCTACCTGTAAGACGTCGTGATTCGAATCTATTTCCCCAGACATTTCTTTGCTAACCCTTGCTAAATAGCTACCAAATGAGTTTGACCCCAAGTACTTTCCAGACCTCCATGCCAACACCAAGAGTGGAGATCTAGTCTATGGCACCGCGTCAAACGTCTGGCAAGTTGGACTTGTCGTATGGTGCCTTATGCATAACGTGAAGAGAGCAGATTGGGACAACACCATGGTGGCCTATCGCTGGTCTGTCGACGCCTCAGACCTCCTCGAGGGAGGCAGTGCCACAATCGGCGACAAAGCAGACCAAGATGCAGCAAACGGCAGCAGAGCACCATTACGCTACAGCAAAGCACTGCGGACCCTCGTGGCCGAGTGTTTGATAATCCAGCAGAACTTCCGGATCAAGCCCGCGGAACTGGTCGAGAAGACGGGAAAGTGGTTAAAAGAAACGCGCGAGTACAATAAGATGGTGGCGACGGCAGCAGTATTGCAAGAGACGGCAGAGCAAGCAGCCGATACGGCGCTGCCTGCAAGCACTGTATCTGCATCTCCCGGGACGACTGTGGATGTCCTTTCTCAGTTAGAACGCAGTCCCGGTGATGAACCTCCACTACCACCAAGCCCAGCCCATACAGAACTTGGAGCCCAGGTTGATAGGCGAGTGGAGCAAGACATCCTCCTCTATCGCCAAAGAGCCCGATGGGCACGGAATGATCGTCGACTCGAGGCGGCTGCTCAAGCACTCCCAAATCTAGTCGCCGCACCCGGTGTGGTGGAGCAACTGGCAGCAATAAACTTAGAGGACAATGAAGTGAACGCAGCCTCTCCACCTATAGCACCGCCCGCAAACCAATATACCATCCCTTGTATCATCTTCATCTACACGACTACCAATTGGTTCGGTCGTCGAAGGACCAAGACTTTGCGATTGCGAGACGTCGCCTCCTCCTTATCCGTACGCAGTATCAAGGAGACTCTGGTGGCCACCCTGGGATGTCCGATCCCGGCTAGCAATATGAAGTTGATGAACGGCAGGCAATGCATCCCAGGGGCCCTGGGCGTTGCTGATCTAGTTGCTAACGGCTTCGTCATTCGTGTGACAGATTGGAGGGATGATAGGGCAAACCGACCCGCTGATGTACTTTATAGATAGAGGAATGGTTTGTAGTTGGCTAAGGAACGAAGGAGTTTCAGCTAATCCTACTCTCATTGCAATCCAAGAGGTAGGTTGACGTAGAAATAATATCGATAATACATCTGATTCGCCTCCCCATAACCCGTAAGGAGGCATGTTACTTGTTAGTCATCTTGGTCGTCATAGAATAACTATCATTCATCACGAGAGAAACTAGTAATCACTTTAATTTGGCAAGTAAGGTAAGCCATTAGTAGTGTCTTCTAAGTCTCTATTGCCGTACTAAGGTGGCACTTGCGCTTAAACGTTGAACGAATCTAACATACCTACCTAGGTAAGTAAGTACGACAATATGATTCGAGACAGGAAGAATATAGTAGCATCGACGTTCAATTGGAATTCTCCGACCCAGATACTAGCGCTCCAATGTTAAATGCAACCAATTGCCTCTGATGGCCAGTGCCCTGGTAAACTCCAGTACAAACTCCTACCCTCGCCTCCCAAGCCGCTTTGAAGGACCCCAACATATAATATAATCAGCGCTCGAATTCTACAACCTTTTGCGTGGCTGTGCTAGCAGTTCTTGGACGCGAAGCATCTGAGTTCATCGGACTCAAGCTTGCATGGCTGACAGTGCTTGGGACTTCCTGGCTCTTGATACTACCTGCTTCAGCATCTGCACCCTCCAACAAATCCCGGTCTTCAGATCGAACACTTCTTCGCTCTGCATCAGCACCATATGCACCAGAAGTGCGTGTAGGGTCGTAGCCCTCCTCGTCGTCCTCCTCGTCATCAGGTCGCTGAACTGCGTTCTTCTCCAATTCTTTCTGGGCCTCGTCCATACGACGTCTCACTTCAGCTGCTACACGCATGCCATCAGTAACAATATTATCCAGAACTCCTCTGAGACCCTTTCCTGGCGGAACCACGCCTGCAGAGCCAATACCTCCAAGGCCACCCTGAGAGCTAGGCCCTGCTGCTCGGCTAAAACTAATATTTGTAAAGGTAGTTAGGCTTGAGCCTGCATTGCCTGTGCCTGTGACAAGCTTGTCGGAGATCCGGAATGAAGCGGGGAAGGAGGATTCGAAGAACTGCTCGAGAAGTTCATCGGCGAGAACTACCATGCGGAATGTTGGCAAAGTAATATGCAATGGTTTTGAGGGATCAAGGGCCGCATTCGCAGATTCAGATTGTGCTTTCGAAACTGTGCGTCGTCCATCACTCTTGCTTACTGGCTGGCTGGATGCAAGAGGGTTGGAGGGAAGACCAGGACTCTTCTTGCCAGCTTTAATTTCTGCATCCTCACCAAGATCTAACAGATCCTCCTCGTCATCCTCATCTTCACCAATACTGAACGCACCATCTTCTACAGATTCAGTAGACTCGGTTTGATTTTGTGGGTGATCTGGGTCCGCATATTCGAAACAACGTCTGATGAAAGCGCTAACACTGCTGAGGAAACGCTCGTTGGTAGTACCTAACGAACCATCAATTTGTGCACCGTTGCCTGCTTCGAATTCGCTGAGGCCAACCAGGGAGCTAGAAGGCGTCAGAGAACCTTCTAAGCCTCGACGAGAGAGGAACAATAATGCTTCGGAAATTCGGAGTATGCCTTCTCGATCCACCTTACCATCACCATCGTCATCATATAGCTCGAAGAAATATGTGATGCTGCCCATTATATCGCCCTTGCCTTTGATCTGCGCTAAGCCAGTGATTACATTTTGTAGATTAAGAGCCGAATTCATATCAACATCCCAACGCCTGAATAACCTTTGCATAAATTCATGATCGGCAGGCTCTGGATTTCCAAATCCCCAAGGAGAAAGCGAATTTTCCCTGCGCTTCAGTGTATTGCCAAAATATGAATGTTTTTCGTTGTCGTTCTTCTCCGGCGGTGTTGGTGAATCTGTAATTGCCCATTTCGCAATGCCAGCAAGAAATTCTCGGAAACCATCGTAGTCCATGAGTGTTGGACTTGGACCAAGACCAACTCGTCCTTTCTCTATGCTTTGGGTTTCGCCAAGTCCTGTTACTACCTCTGTTGCCTTTGCCCGGCTGGCTCTGGCACGTCGGTCTGTCTCTTCCTTGATCATCTGGTCTCTTTGCTGGCGTTCATACAATATCCCATAAAATCTGTCATATAAAGCCCCTAGCTCGTCGACACTCAGGCGTTTGCTATCCGGACCAAGATTTCTGATAGAAGTTCGTTTTGCAAAACTCTCGATACCGTTCAACACCGAATCTTTGTGCTTCATGCGTTGTTCCGTAATGCTATTCTGTGTAATACCTGAGAACTCCTTAAATGCAACAACCATAAGTTCCTGGAAACGAGTCACAGCCCGCAGCTTGGCGTTTTCTGATTTCGGGTGTGCTGACTCGTCTAGTTTCGAAAAGTATGATTTCAGAACAGAAATGAAGGCTCCATCATCGGCTGCATCGAGTAACTCTTCGCCATTGATCCTCAGAATCGCAAGTCCAACTTGAAACAGAACCTTTGGTCCCTCCAAGAAGAAAACGTCAAGTACGCGGAAGGCAAATACCAGAGGCATGGAGTTAATGTACAATGAGAGAAACCAGGGAAGCGAAACTACAGATAGTTGAACATCCGCCTTAACAAGGTGATCCCATAGAATTGGCATAGTCTTTTCCACAAGAGACTCGAAGACTCTTTGGTCGAGTAACGTGCCGTACATAGTAGTCGAGTAGTATCCAGGAAGTAATCTATCGCACAGTGTGGAAAGGAGAAAAAAAGCCTGGGACTCTGACATATAGATAAGTAAGGCTGCAACAACGATATTCATAGCCTGGCAATATCCGACTTCTGCATTCGTCCAACTGTATGCAGTAAGAACCCTCCTGAGGCGACCGATTCCTTCTTCGCTCTGGAATCCTGGGTATTCTGGCAGACTGCGGTTCAGATCTTTCTCAATCTCTTCAATCGCTAAAGAATCTCGGCCCTCGAATTTAGCTAGTGTGTCTGCATAGAGGGTTGGCTGCTCAAGGCGCAGAAACAGAGAACCAGATGTCTGTTCCCAGATTTCCCCACGTAGTCGGTTGGGAAGGCCAACGCGTATGAGTTTGTGGAAAGTCGGTTGACGAATTAAAGTGACGTTCCGTCCATTGTCTCGAAGATATTCTCCCCATAATCTCATCTTGCTTCTATCACGTAGTTTTCTTGCATCTCCCGGGTATCGAAACTGCATTCCAAGCCCAGCATCTGGAGGGTCGCCGGACTTTTTTGCATCTCCTTGGAGGAGATATTCGGAATAGCATTCTGCAACTACTCTTTTTAACTTGCCCACCTCTCCCACACCGGATTTAAGTCCCCTTTTCAAGCCATCGCAGAATCTTTCGCAAGCTTGTCTTGTACCAGCAAGTTGTATGGTGATTTTTTGTTGGTGTACAGGAGATTTGGTGGCGTCATTCACAGGACCATTGCTGAGCCCATTCCAGGTTGTTATAGCAAGGGCAAACTAGAGAACAAGGTCAGCATAAATAGGGAGAAGGCTATTGAGGGGCTTACTTGGTAACTCTGACTATGCAAGCGTTCAACCCTTCTGATAGCACATAATGGTAAAGTGAAGCCGTTTCCACCTGGTCCAGCACCGTGGGTTTGTCCTGTAAAACCCGAAGATGTGCTCGTGCTTGCTGTCTGGAGGAAGCTCGTAGGCTGTGTAGAGAAGCACAAGTAAGACTCGCTCAAGTGTAGCTTTCCCGCATAGTGGTAGCCTGCTCTGTCTCGATCCCTCTCCTTTTCGCCCTGGGTTGCGTTTGGGGCGTATGTAATTGGTGGGGAGATAGTCAGTTCCGCAGTGATCTCCTGCAAAGGTGTCTGTGTATCTGGCAAACGAAACTGATGGCGGAAGAGGGTTGATTTGGCTGGATTGCGATCGGAAGCTGAAAGGTTGAGAGCCTGTGTAGGATCAATAAAAGATTGAGCCTTCTGCACAAGGCTTGTCAGATTTGAGAACATTGTGCATGGTATCTGCTGCAAGGGCAGCTTTCGTCGTTGATGTTCTGAGGGATGCTTCAAGCTGAGTCCCGTGAACCTAATGCCGCTAGCTCGGATGCCGACCCGATTCCTCGTATCAGCCAATCAAATACTCCCAGGGCGCTATTCCACTCGTTTCGGATGACGAATCAGGAAATTCACTAGATGCTACTTGATGTCTATATAAGGTGCCTAAGTACTTTTTGGATTCTTATATTTTTGCTATCATGAACTTGTTATTTATATAGTAGTTTTTGATCATTACATGCTTTTTGGTCATTTAATATTCATAATGAAGAAGAAAAGATACAGTGCAATACATTCGAGGCTCTTATTGCCTGAGTAACTAGACTAGTTGCTCAAAAAGAGCCCATATCATTGAGCCGGAATGTCCACTAACAACCGGATTTGGGAATGGTAAACTTCAGTACATCATTATGAACATGTGTTTCGTCTGGCTCCAATATATCTGGTATCCACCTTTGCCACTTCCGGGTGCTGGCTTTACTTGCTGAGAGCCCTTCATGGCTGGATTACTGACCGCATGAGGCACAGCCTAAACCCTCTTTCCGCTCTCGAAACCCTGCCTGATAAATCATAGAGCATGGCATAGGCACTCGCACCAGCATCACATCTCCATCGCTTTGACACAAGCATGAGAAGTGACAACAAGCGGGGAAATGAGAAGCCATTCCGAAATGAGAACTAAATCCACAAATATCTGTCTATTTTCCTGACTATGCTCTCTCGTTTCGGTGATTCTTAGCTGGACATAGAATCATAAAGTCTACCAAGAGGCTAGGCAGTACAGATCCTCGAGACGAAATGTCAACATAAAAGCTTTCCAGATTATCTACCAGCTTCCCCTCGCCTAGGAGCTCGAGGAAATCTATACATTTTAGCATATGTAGTAGTACAAGCTCTTTCGCTCATTCCCTCTCAAGATCCATCTTCTTTCCAGATCTGCTCAAGTTGCATGGCTGCTATATTCTTTATTGAAAGTTCGCCCAATAACCATGCGTCGTACTTCTGAGGTTCCTGCACCAATTTCATACAATTTCGCACTTTCCAGTGTTAGCGTTTGCGATCATTCGTAAATGTATCTGCATGACTTACTCTCTCAATAATCTAGACGCTGGCATCTCTTCCACATATCCCATTCCACCCAGCAGCTGTATACAGTCCAAAGTACACTCAGTCGCTCTTTCGGCAGCATAAAGTATTGCACCTGCACAGTCCTGGGTGCGGATTTGGCCAGCTTCATCAACACTTCTCGCAGTGCCATAAGTATACGACCTTGCAGCTTGTAATTTGGTATACATGTCAGCAAGTTTTCCCTGGACAAGCTGGTTATGTGCAATGGGAATTCCGAACTGTTTCCTCTGATGCGTGAATGGAAGTGTGACATCCAAGGCGGCTTGCATAATGCCCAGAGGCCCAGCACTAAGCACCAGGCGTTCAATATCTAGACCTTCCATCAAAACCCTAACTCCGTGATTGATCTCGCCCAAGATATTTTCTTTCGGGACGAAAACTCCATCGAAGACTAACTCCCCAGTGTTGCTACCTCGCATACCCATCTTATCCAACTTTCGAGCGCAAGAGAATCCTTTGAAGTCTTTCTCGACAAGAAATGCAGTAATGCCTTTGGAACCCTTCTCTGGTTCTGTTTTGGCATAGACTACAATAATATCTGCATCTGGCCCATTGGTGATCCACATCTTGGTTCCGTTCAGAAGATAACCCCCATCAACAGATTCCGCCGTGGTCCTCATACTGACAACATCACTTCCTGCTCCACTCTCTGACATTGCTAAAGCACCAATACTTGTGCCTGCAATCAAACCGGGTAGGAATTTCTGCTTCTGCTCTTGGGTTCCGTTCAATTGAAGTTGGTTTACGCACAGCTGTGAGTGTGCTGCATAGCTCAGTCCAATAGAACCCGAGGCTCTTGAGATTTCCTCCATCACAATGCAATGTGCTTGATAACCCATGGCCAAACCCCCAACATCTTCATCTGCAGTTATTCCCAAGAACCCCGCATCTCCGAACTTCTGCCACATCTCGTTCGGGAAGGCATTGGTACGATCAGTTTTGGCAGCAAGCTCTTCGGGTATCTCTCGTCTTGTAAACTCTTGCACTCGTTCTCGGAGCTCAGCTAGATCTGCAGACGTTGGTGGCTCAAATCCTTTTGGGTGTTTGGAAGAAGCATGTCGACTTTGAGTTATTGACGGAGTCGCTACAACTTTGAACGGCGGGGGAAATGGGCGGGTAGCCAGTGACCGAAGGCTTCTGATAGTAGCCATGATCAAGAAAAAGAGTTGTTGCAAAGTCTACATGGGCGGTTTAGGAAGTACACACAGGGAACTTAAATGGAGTTTCGTCGTTGTTGCTTAAGCCGAGGGATACATCACACCCCTGTTTCCCCAGATCCGTTGGTAGGGGCTTACAGGGATCCATTGGTGCTTAAACCGCTGTATTCCGAACGCTTTCCAACCTCGAAGAACCTACGATCACGGTAACAGTTCTCATATGTAATATTCAAGTAGCCCCGCAGCTGCTGGCGCAGCAATACCATCTGGAGGTACTTAGAAATCTATGTCGATCGTGTTTTGAAGCTAATTAGGCCATCAGCACACTCTATCAACCCCGCATCTCAACATGTCTTCATATCGAATGTCCTGGCCAGCCTTGAGAATATGCAAGCACCTTGTGCGGTCAAGCTCTACAAGATGCGCCATACTTCCCCGGTATGCCACTCGTGGTGTCGCAACGCATTGCCCTCCTCACCAGGCTTCAGCTATCTCGGTGCTTCCCACCGTTATCGATCCCTCGTCGGAGGAATACAAGGAGAATGCGAGGCAGATGAACGAGGTCATGACCCGACTTGAGGAGCTTACAAGTAAGATTCAGCTAGGAGGTCCTCCGAAAGCAAGAGAAAAGCATATTGCAAGGAAGAAGATGTTACCAAGGGACCGAATTGCCGCGCTCATCGACCCGGGAACATCTTTCTTGGAGCTTTCAACTCTTGCCGGCCATGATATGTATCCTGACGAAGTACCTGCTGGAGGAATGATTACTGGCGTTGGGGTAGTTGAAGGAGTAACTTGCATTGTAGTGGCCAACGACAGCACTGTCAAAGGCGGAACGTATTACCCCATAACTGTTAAAAAGCATCTCCGAGCTCAATCGATTGCCGAAGAGAACAATCTTCCCTGCATATATCTGGTCGACTCTGGCGGTGCCAACTTGCCAAATCAAGCAGACGTTTTCCCGGATCGAGAGCACTTTGGTCGAATATTTTACAACCAGGCCAGGATGAGCTCGAAGGGCATTCCACAGATATCAGTCGTGATGGGCCCATGTACCGCCGGCGGTGCTTATGTGCCTGCTATGAGTGATGAGAGCATTATAGTTGACGGTCAAGGCCACATCTTCCTAGCTGGGCCACCTCTTGTCAAGGCCGCCACAGGTGAGGTGGTGAGTGCTGAGGATTTGGGTGGCGGGAAAATGCATACGAGCGTGTCGGGAGTGGCAGACTACTTAGCTGTGGACGACGCTCATGCCTTGGTCCTTGCAAGACGATCTATAAGCAATCTCAACTGGCCACATAAAGCTCTCCCATCTACATTTGAAGAGCCTCTACATGATCCTGCAGAACTTGTTGGGATTGCGAGCACAAACCTACGCCGGCCTTTACCGATTCATGAAATCATCTCACGAATCGTAGATGGAAGTATGTTCTCGGAATTTAAGCATGACTATGGGAGTACACTCGTCACTGGATTTGCCCATATATATGGCCATAAGGTTGGTATCATAGCCAATAATGGCATTTTATTCAGTGCTTCGTCTCTAAAAGGAGCACATTTCATAGAACTGTGTTGCCAGAGGCAGATTCCCTTGGTCTTCCTTCAGAACATTTCTGGCTTCATGGTTGGCACAGATGCAGAGCGAGAAGGGATAGCTAAGAACGGTGCAAAGCTAGTGACTGCTGTCGCCTGTGCAAATGTACCCAAATTTACTGTCGTGGTTGGCGCGAGCAATGGCGCAGGCAATTATGGCATGTGTGGACGGGCATATGGACCACGATTCTTATGGATGTGGCCCAATGCCAAAATTGTGTGGCTACTCTCTCTGATACTTGATACATCATGTACTAACAGTTATAGGGCGTCATGGGTAGCGAGCAATTGACCGCAGTCATGGAGACCGTTGGAAAAGCCGTCGATCCAGAACTGAAAGCAAGAATCGATAGAGAGAGCGAAGCTGTATTCTCGTCGGCAAGACTTTGGGTAAGACCGTCCCATCACAAACATTGGTTCCATGGCTTATGAAACTCAGGATGATGGTATTATACCACCAAGCCACACGCGACGTGTCCTTGGCCTCGGATTGATGGCTGCTCTGGGAGGCAAGAATAAACCAGTCGACACTAAGTTTGGTGTCTTTAGAATGTAGAATCATCATGAAGGCTCACAATTAGAAAACCAAAAATAATGTTAGAGTGATATGAGAAGAGACCCGTCCGGCGCTCTTGGTCTGAGAGGACAGTTATCGTATACCATGCGAATGTTTCTCTCTGTGTGCTTTCTCCGCCTTTAGAAATTGTGTGGCATAGCTGTGACCATAATCTCAAACGATGCAACTTGATGTTTCCGTTGATATCTGCTTGTCATGTCTGCGGCCTTGTGGTTCTTACGCCGAGGCCTCAACCCCCGGAAAATCATGCGGGGAAAGGCTGGGGCCGGCTGTGTCGGCTACCAGCGGGTTTAAGACATCACGTCGCCAGCTCCCACATAGCCGTAACCCGTGGCAGCCATCTACATCTGGTCTTGCACGACATGTACCTTTATTTAAATGTAATTCAAGGACTTGCGTCTTTGGGTCATATGTAGTATCAATGCTTCCAGCTTCCAGAACTCGGGCGCTTGCCCGAGCTATTCTCAGCTCCCACCACCGACCACTATCCACAAACAACCCCTCCGCTCCAATAACTTCTGTCCTCATAGCCAATCGAGGTGAAATTGCTCTTCGAGTGGGTCGAACAGCATCTGCCCTGGGGGTACGCTGCACGACCATCTATACAGATCCGGATGCGCATTCGCAGCATGCAATCTCGAGTCCGTTCGCTGTCAACCTGGGAGCTCCCAATGCATATCTCGACGGAGAAAGAATCATTTCTGTTGCGAAGGAGCAGGGATGTGAGGCTCTACATCCGGGATATGGGTTCTTGAGTGAGAATTCAGCATTTGCAAAGCGATGTGTAGAGGAAGGATTGGTGTTTATTGGACCGCCATGGAAAGCAATTGAAGCTATGGGGAACAAATCAAGGAGCAAAGACATCATGATCCAAGCTGGAGTTCCGTGTATTCCCGGATATCACGGTACGAATCAAGACCCAGAATACTTACTCGAGGAAGCGAGAAAGATTGGCTTTCCCGTATTGGTCAAAGCCGTCAAAGGTGGAGGTGGGAAGGGCATGCGAATTGCATTGAACCAAGAAGAGTTCTTGGACAAGCTTGAGAGTGCTAAAAGCGAAGGCCGCAATTCTTTCGGGGATGATGTTATGCTTGTAGAAAAGTATATCACCACTCCTAGACATATCGAGGTTCAAATATTTGCCGATAAGCATGGCAATGCCGTGGCTTTGGGTGAGCGAGATTGCAGTCTCCAAAGAAGGCACCAGAAGATTTTGGAGGAAGCACCAGCTCCAAACCTAGCAGAGGACATCAGACAGGACCTCTGGGAGAAAGCCAGAGCAGCAGCTCTTGCTGTTGGCTATGAGGGCGCAGGAACAGTTGAATGTGAGTTTGGTCCTCTGTGCTAGGAATTCTTGTTGACCCACTCCAGTTATTTTTGATAACGATACAAATGAGTTCTTTTTCATGGAGATGAACACAAGACTCCAAGTTGAACATCCAGTCACTGAAATGGTCACTGGCGAAGACCTAGTCTCATGGCAATTTAAGGTTGCTGCAGGCGAACCATTACCGCTCGACCAAGAAACTATTGCGAAAAGAATATCAGAAAGGGGATGGGCTATTGAAGCTCGAATTTATGCTGAAAATCCAAGCCAGAATTTCATGCCAGACTCCGGAAAGCTTATCCACCTTAAGACCCCACAAGTCTCTGATAGTGTTCGGATCGATGCCGGCTTCATCCAGGGAGATACTGTCTCGTCCGCATATGACGGCATGATCGCTAAATTGATTGTCAGCGGTCCAGACCGAGGAGTCGCCATTCGAAAACTGCATGCTGCATTACAAGATTATGAGGTCGTGGGACTGAGCACAAACATTGAATTCTTAAAGAAGATCTGCAAAAGCCCAGCATTTATCCAAGGCGATGTAGAGACTGGGTACATACAAAAGTATAGTGATAAGTTATTTCCCTCAGAGCACATAGAGCCAGAGGTATTTGCTCAAGCAGCATTGGGTTTGCTATTCAAAGAGCTCTCGAACAAGCCAGCTGCAGTTGGACCTCATGGTGAATATGTGGGGTTTAGTGCTACCAACAAACGCCAATTTAGCTTTTGCACGTCAGCTTCTGACAGTCAGCCTATTCGTGTTACGCTTAACCAGTCCGGACGAAATTTGTTTGACGTGGCTGTAGTTGGCCAGAGCATCGAACAAAACTATCCCAATATTGCTTGCGAGTCGACCTTTCCTTCTTTTTCAAGCTTCTTCCCTCATACTCGAATCGAAAGTACAATCATCACAGATGGCGATAAAATTACACTATTCCAGCATGGCAAGCAAATTCAGTTGTCACTTGCAACACCGAGCTGGTTTGAAAAGGCTTTGGGTTTAAAGGATGTTACAAATAGCGTTCTTGCACCTATGCCCTGCAAAGTATTACGGAATGAGGTCCAGGAGGGAGATGAAGTTGAGAAAGATCAAGCTTTAGTGGTGTAAGTTAATGCTTTGATAGCCTTCTTCGGTTTATACGCTTATACAAAGCCACAGCATTGAAAGTATGAAGATGGAAACAGTGATTAGATCACCACATAGGGGCGTGGTTGCCAAATTGGTTCATAAAGAGGGTGTACGTATATCATCATTTTACATAACACCCGCTGATAATCAGGAAGGATATATGCAAAGCTGGTACAGTCTTGGTTTTATTTGAAGATGTAAGTTGCACTCTACCACTGTATCTCTTAAAGTTTGCACATGACTAACTGCAAACAGCACGCAGAGAAATAAGATGTACGAGTGACACTCGAAAGCTTTCAACCATTAGAAAGGATCGCCTCATAATTTTACAGGCCTATGATAACGATAGAGCAGGCAGTGGATGATGCATGGTATAGGTTTCTAGAAACCAGAGGACAATCCTAGAATAAAGAATCCATAAAAACCTTCTCCTTTCCTGTGCCTACCAATGCGTTATGTACTATCCCATATTGCTATTGTACATTGAATCAGTAAAGATTTGAACTTGATTTTTAGGAAACATAGCGAAATTAACGAATCAAAGTTTTACATTTCATGCGTTAGTTAATTAATTTGCCGTTCTTGCATAGAGGCGCAGATATGTACCACCAAAAAGACATCCTCCACCAGCAGTATCGACATGGTATGATACTGCGTATATTGTTTAGAAGCTAACAGCTCTTGATAACTCTTGATTCATGCATTCACAATTTCTCGCCAGAACTATTAACCTCCACTACTTGATCGAGACCTTCGTATGCAGGGAGATCAAGGTCATACTTCTTCGCAATATTGGGACTCACGAATCTATAATTACCATGTCAGAAAACCACTATCTGCAAACTTCTGGCGAATACAGGGTGGTAATATACCTTCCACCAATGAAGTGCCGTCCCTTGAACCACTTTACTAGTGGCTTAGGAGCTGTCAGGGAAACTAAAGTCGTGGGATTAAAGTCTTTTCCTGGACCCGAATCGGGTGGTCCATCCTCGATTCCCCAAGATGAAGGGGCATCAACTGATGTTACTGGCAGTGAGGTCTCCTTCAAGGCTCTGATCACAGCCGGGAAAGGCTCGCGAACTTCGCCCGAGAAACTGAATCCTTGAAAAAGTGTCAGATTGCATTTCAAATACTAGGGGGGGAAGATCAAACCGAATATAGCATCAACAACATGGTCCGTTTCTTTGATTGCAGAGGGGAAGTCTTCGGTAAATGGAACCTCGAGGTTTTTCAGCTGTGTTGCAAGTCGCTATGCCAGTCATACAATTAGTAAACCTATTCGATATATGTGCTCAGCCAGAAAATATTGATACTACGGACGGAAACAGACAGAAAATGTGACGGATCAAATAGACACTTGAGTGTTTAGAAGACCTTTTGAAACTCGAAATGGATCTAGATGGTTGGATAGAAAAGATTGGCTATTGGTTCTGGCATTTACCTGATATAGGTCATTCTTGCTCTGCTTTGGGTAGTAAATTGTTGGCTTGTAACCATAATGAAACAAATGTCGAGCAGCAACCTAGATACCGTCATCACCTGGAGGACTTTCGTGCAAACCCATATGTTGAACTTACCAACCCATCGCCCCCATTGTTGCCGGGGCCACAAGCGACCAAGATCCGTTTCCCTTTACTAAGTGGATGAACGCGATAAACTGTTGCTGAATTCAGTATGTAGAATATCATAAAAGTCAAATGCAAATTATACCAGCTTGAGAGACGGATAAGCCTGCTAATTCCATGAGTTGATCTAGAGAAAAGGCTCCGATGCTCATCAGGTCCTTGTCTAAAGCTGCGGCGTTCTTCGCGGATAGAGTCTGGTTTAGCTGTTAGCGGATCCTCCAAAATTCAAAACCCTCGAATCAAATTCACTTTCAAAGCCATGGCTTCATAAAACAGGACCTGTCTTTTTTTTGGGGAAACTAAGAAGCTGGTTTATGTTATGATCAGTCGATTTGTAGACATAGGAGGAGGGGCAAACTGATGAAGCTTGATGAGATCACAACACAACCAGCCCGTCGGCCCGGCAGAACAATCAACCGAGAACATCGAAAAACCGCGGACTGCCAGTCCACCAGGGCTCAGGGTCAACGCTTGTCAAATACCATCGCAACTCATACACGATGGTTGTCAAAATCAGACTAGCACGATTCGGAAGGCGAAAGGCGCCTTTCTACAATATTGTGGTTGCACATGCCAGGTATGTTCTGTACTCTTCTCCTGACCGCGAACCATACTGACTTAATTTACAGGACAGCACGGAACAGTAAACCCATTGAGGTCTTAGGTATGTGGGACAGACTTGGAGGCGGACGGTGGAATTGAAGCTGAGATGAACCTAGGCACCTATGATCCGATCCCAAAGCTGCCGTCCGATGGTGAAGGAAAGCCATTCAAAGATATCCGGTTGGACTCTGCTCGCACGAAATACTGGTTGGGAGTTGGCGCTCAGCCATCTGATCCTGCATGGCGGCTACTGTCAATGGTAAGAATGAAAATTAGACCCAGAGGCTGTTCATGGAGGGAGAATGGAAGCTAATTGTCTTCTTAGGCTGGGCTGCTGGAACCCAAATATCGCCCAAAAGCGGAAACGAATCCTGTCCAAGCAGCCTTATCGTCCCTAACTACAGAATGATTAAGGCCGATACTGAACAGACAAGGCATTGAGTGGCGTTGGATCTGGCTTCTGGGCATGTAACAAAATGGCGTTAAAAGAATCTGCAGTGTGGAAGTGCTTGCGGTTCTGTTCTTGTATTATAACTGTGCCTACTATAAATATCTACGTATAGCTCGCCCGTTGTACCAATTCCACATTCACACAATTCCGCCTCCCAATGCAATGTACCACAAACGCCTTCGCAATGCCCACGCTCATGTTTGTACCAATGTCTCTAGTGCTCAATGTTTCACTGCAGAAAATATGATGTTTATCGCTAAACAAACGATCATGACGAAGATTCCATAAATTGCCAGTGCAAGGGAAAGCTTTCGAAGCAATGTCTTACGCCAGTGACCCTTTCTTTTGCTGACATGCCCAACATGTCTATCTTCCTCATCCCCAGAGTCGCTGTTCAGCTCATCATCATCTTCCTTTGTCAATTGCTGATGATGAATCGAATCAGGGTCCGAGATCTTGTAATAGAAGAGACCTGGTAAGATGAAACTAATACTGGTGCTTCCAGTGCTTCCAACATATGCTAGTACTTTGTCAAGCGACGAGACTGTCATAGCAACTGTGTAGCTGAGGATTATGATCACTGTTGTAATGATTGCAAAACGTAGTTCTCCGATCGTATCGTTCCGCGCAGCTGGTCTAGCCGATGAAGGTCCAAGGAGAGCCGATCTAGAAGGAGAGGATGAAGGAGACGTCTTGGACCTAAGAGATTGTGGCCGCCACTTTAGTACAGCATCCACAGATGCTCTACATGGATGGACCTGTAGAGGATAAGAGAACATGACAAGAACAACAATTGCAGCCTTGCCGATAGTAGAGGCCACGGAAGGAATATCTGTTGTAAATTTAGTTACACATGCAAGAGTCAAAAAATATGAACAATTCTTACACATTCCGACAATATTGCCCTTCACGTTATTACCAAAAGATAGATAACCTGTGATAGCAACTAGGACATAAATAAAGGCAGCTGAGCCAATACTAGTAACGACGACACTAGTGGTTCTGTTGCAACTGTTAGCACTGTGAGCTTGACGATGCAAAGACGTGACTGCTTACCGACGGGGCGAGTTATCTTTGATCTCATTCAAGATTGAGAACATCTGCTCGTATTAGCTAGACAACAGACTAAGAAAAGAGTTAGGACTTACATTCTGGTGACATGTGTATGCAAAAACTATGACTGGGAAGCTCTTTAACGTAGCAACGAGACCACCCCATTGGATAACTCGGATTTCTCCTCGATCCGCCATTGTGTCGCCCTTGATAAAATGGAAAACCACAAGAACTACCAAGTAGCTGATAGAAATCAGAGCAACGACGCTCGTGTATTTTAGCGAGTCAAGCCTCCGAAGAAAAGAAAGTGGAATGACAACAAGCCTAACACAAATATAAGTATAGCTTGTGTCAACTTGGAAGAGACTGTTCTTACATAAACACAGTCACCCAGAAATGACGATCCAGAAGGAACGGATATGAACTTGCTCCTTCATTGAAGCCAAGCACAACACCTGGCATAAGATCACCGATAATGATGAGATAGCTAACACCAACGCCAAAACACTTGATGGCAATTGCCGCGTCAAAAAAAACCGCCGCATTAGGATAGGTGATTTGAGATAGGGCAAAGAACGAAGCAGTGCCTCTATCGAGGTAACGGGCGCAGCGCGACTGAAGATATAAACCGAATGCTGCGGTTAAACCAGCCCACAATATCACTATGGTGCCCAGCAAAATGCCCATGTGGCTCATTGCCGCGCTCATAGCTAGAGTTCCCGCGCCGACAACTTACACATAATATTAAAACGAAGAACGTATTCTGGCTTGTAGGGAGACATACTGGTATTGAGGAGATTGATGTTGCTGCTTAGCCATGACGCTTCACCAGCATGTTCGGTAGGCTTCAAAGCTCGTCTGGTCCGGCGCCTGTGAGACAGAGATTAGCGCAGATCAAGGTCTCTTCTAGATAAAGTAATGAATTCTTTCTGGGAATACCAGCAAGCCCAAATGGAGGACCAACCTTCGACCGCGGCTAGTATCTGAGGCACTGCCATTTCCCTCTGCGACTGATGAATACGACACCATCTTAACAGCTCATCTGCTCCCTATAGACGGTGGTCTCAGTATTGTGTTACACTGGCAGACGATCGATGTTCTGAGTATCACAAGCAAAACGTTGTGCTTTTGTGGTTGTGCTTCGTGATGAGTCGTAGACAGAGTTGATGGCGCACAGGCGATAACGATGTCAGGAGCTGATGATCTAGTGGCTCGAACGTCCTACATAAGAAGAGCGATGTTTGGCAAGAGGTCTAAGATGACGACGCTGTAGAAATATGTGTATACGTGAATGGCGTGGAATCTCATCCACTTTCGCAATTCATGTAGGATGTCCTCGCCGGAAAAGGGCGGCCGACATTAGCGCCTTGCCAAAACGGAAGGCAAGGAAAAGAAAGCTCGGCGCAATTACTTGACAAACAAAAATTGACTTTATACGATGGTTAAGACTGTTGGAGAACTGTGTCAAGCAGCGATCAAAATGTTTGGCCTCCAGCTCAATTTTCCGAAGTGGGAGTGATAATGGTTGAGTTAGCAGCTAACTGAGGAAGTTCAACAACTCTGAGGGTCGAGAATGCAGCTAACCCCAAGCGCTTTCCAAGAGAACATTATCAATCGAATTGATGGTTTCCATATGTGTCTTAATGCTCTTCAAGCCAAGATTATTTGTTACCTTTAGGTTGGGGCTGCTGGACAAAGTTGAAGGTTACCCCCGCGTTTGGGAGGTTCCGACAAAATCATGGTATTCTAGGAACATGGCTCCATGGCTCGTGCAAGCAATGATGGGGTTCTCGAATAATGGCAATAAGCCAGTTCTAGTCACCCTTACCCTCAAAGTCAAATGACAGTGCCGTAGCCGTGGCTCAGCCTTGTCCTCGAGCCAAGACATACACGCGACCGTTATTTCTCCACGTCTCGTCCCGCATCGTACATCGCAGCGTACAACAACCGCGCCATATTGTTCCACCCCATAATGGCAATGGGCGATACTTTAGACAAGACTGCAGCCGAGACTATTGATCTACTGGAGGCTAGGCTTCGGAGAATCGAGTATGCCATTCGCGGAGGCCAGTCTGCAGAGGATTCAGCAACAAGCAAAGAAGAGCCGGCTACAAAGCGACTCCAGGACCTAGAGCACAAGCTCCACGAACTTGCATCCAAGTCGAGAGTCATCCAGGACCTGTTACGACTGCGTAGGGCACACCGCCCTCTTTCTCCTTGTGGCCAGGCTGATACATAGTAGATGCCAGATATCCAGACCTATTCCAAGCAGTAGCCTCAGAAGACGTCCCAGCTACCCTGGACACTGCAAACATTTTATCTATCATCCTAGCTTCCGCAAGCTCCTATCCTTCAACTGCCTCTCGCCTGACATCCATCACTGACGTTCCCATACCGCCCGCGGAGCTTTCAGCACAGCTTATCGAACTGCAACCCCGGATTGCGAAGGTGGAAATGCTCCAGACGGCCCAACAGTTGGATATTGCCGAATTACGACAAAGAACTGCCGTCCTTTTGCAGCGGTGGTACGCCCTGGATATCCTTGGAGCTGGTGATAGCTGGGCAGAACTCGAAGGACGGGTGGAGACTGTTGAACAACAAGTCCGCCGCGCTACACTAGCTAAAAAATTGGAGACAGAGATGATATGAGGAACAACCAGAATCTCGCACAGCCGTCACATCAACTCCTACATATCGACTGAGAGTAGGTAGTACGATTACTGGCACGAACCACAATTGACTTGAGAATGGATTTACCGAGCACGGAGACCAAGTCACAACGACGTCACAACGATTTCCACCCAGACCACCTTTACTGTACAGAAAGTATTCCCGGGGCCCCGGAGAAAAAACACATCGACATACTTCACTGGGATGCGGCATAATCGGAATTGAAGGGATCCGGCGTCTCAGAACAACATAGCTCACGTGGCACTGGGGGATGAAATGGTCAAGATTGGAAAGTTCAACATGAGGTCCGAGCTCCAGGTGCATCGAAACTCGTGTTTATCATGCTTCTCTTCAACCCACATCTTTAGGATGGGGAAATGTCTCATGGCTGTCAGAGCATGGCCGTGTGCAGTGTTATGTACTGGCACATACGGCAGTGGGCACAGCGGACTCGTGTATTATAGGCAGTGCACAACTCCTAATTGACTTGTGAGGCGCGATCGCATGAATCCCAGATGCAGAAAACAGCACTGTACCGAGGAACGGCTGTCGATGAGTGAGTGATAAATCCGAGCATGATCGCCGGGAGAAAGGGACAAGCTTTCTCCCGGTCGCGGTGAAGTCAACTGATGTTGGTTTCTGGAGTTGAGCAACTGGAGGTCCTGGCACACAATGCCAAGGTTGGCACATGGTGACTGTGTGATGTCCGAAGATCTTTCGCCGGCAACTCTGTTGCCACGACCAGATGCTACTTACTTACTGCATTCTTCTTTCTTGGACCTTGGACACGGGGCAGGGTAGCTGTGTTGAGAAAGGATCAGTAGACACCGTTACCCGGCATCTCTTCTGAATGGTTGATCCAACTTTGAAGGGCTGGTGAGGTCAGTCCCTTCTCTAAGGTGCATTAGCCACTCTGCCACTGTGGCAAAAGCAGCTGAGCCACATCAGACAGCCGCATGTCGTTGGTGGGAATGCTGGCCATGATGGTACTTCCTTGGTTCAGATGCAGATATCGAAGACGGGAAGATGCTGACCCCGCAGTAGACTGGGAGTTTGTTGTGTGTCTAGAACAATAGGACAGAGTAGGCATGGCGATCGCCAGCATGGCACTGTGCATTTAAAGATTGAGTGATGTCCATGTGTTTGTGCTTCAGGATTGTCTTCGATCAACCAACGAACGACTTAATGCAACGGCTCGCACACACGCCCGCCCGCATGATTCCAGCGTTTACCAGCCTCGAGCCCCGAAGCATCCATACGACAGTGTTAGTGACGGGACAATAATCATCTTTAGAGTAATAGTAATTTCGACATCGGTAATTATCAATCGACGACCAGGAAGGCCAGAGCCAGGAAGCGCAGACAGAGAGACAGAGAGACAGAGAGACAGGCCGACAGAGGTCCGTGGTGTGTACAGTGTTCGTCGGAAATTTGGGGCGAGCGTAATAAGAGAGGCTAGGTAAGTGCAGATTACAGGCTGCGAGCATTCTCCTCCAGCGGGCTCTGCTGAAACAGAAGCAGCGCCAGCAACGAAGTTGAATCCTCCGGCAGAATAGTCAAAAGCTGGCACTATCACCTCACCCTTTGCACGAGGGTGACGGCGACGACGATCATTGACCATTGACCATTGACCATTGACCATCGACCATCATAATACAGTATCATTCTACAACTGTAGCGTTCTCCATCGACCATCGACCATCGGCCACGGGCATCCCTTCAGCGGATCACTAGGTATCTACTCTCTACTACTGTACCTACTGGCTACTCCTGCCCCTGGAAAGCCTCAAGTACTGTACGGTAAAGCCAAAGCCAAAGCCAAAGCCGGAAGCTTCGCCCTCTCGCGCCGCAGAGAAAAAGCCTTGCAAGTTACACTTACTATCCCTAGTACTGTACCTACTGCACCCACCTCGCCCACCTCGCCCACCTACTGTACCGTACCGTACTGTACTACCACACCTCCTACCACACCTACAATACCACAATACCACACCACCTCCTCGACCTCCTCTACCTCCTCCCATCCCATCACTTCCCTCCAGGCACCCCCCTCCCCTCCACCAATTCACACCCCAGCCCCAGCAGCACCAGCACCAGCACCAGCCCAGCCCAGCTTCGGTAAGCCCTCCCAAGCCCCCCTCTCCAATCAATCCAATCTCAGCTCTGGTCAAACCTCAAACCTACGCTGTTCTTTATTCATCCATCCATCCCTTGTTCTTTCCTTCCCCTTCTTCCTTGTTGTCTGTCTGTCTGTCTGTCTGTCCGTCCGTCCTGCAGCCTCAGCCTCCAGATCGTGTCGCTCACACGTCTCATTAGTATTACCTACCATTACCACCAACACCCACGCTCTCTTTCTCTGCTTCGCAAGTCTTCGACACTCCTTGACCCAGAAAATCCATCTTCGCCTTCTACGCGCTGCGTGTTGCGTGTTGCCGCGTTCGAGGCCCCAGCGATCTCTCCCCCCCGGAATCTCGTCACCAAAACCACTGCGAGAGCATTCACCTTCAGCGACTGCGTACACCAGGGGCGTTCCCTCCCCTCCGGCGACTTTGAAACGCTCAATTACCTACCTCTCACCCAAATCTCCATTGCGTCGTCAGAATCACCCACCGACGATAGCATCTAATAATTATTCGCCCGTCCGCCTCCCGACTTCCCTATGCCATCTTACGGATCGCTGCACTCCCCCTCCCTCAGAAAGATGAATGGGGCAATGGACAGCACTTCGAGACGGAGGACCGGCGGCATGCGGTCAATGAGTATGGGAAATATAATCGGTGATCCATTCGCGCTGGCCACGATATCTATTGCAATGGTATGTCTACATCTCATCCACTCCCGTAACATCGCGACCGCTCGACAATAGGAGACTAATCATCGTCGCAGCTTGCTTGGTTCATTGCCTTCATTTCTTCGATAATTGCCCAAGCACAAAACCCGCCCTTCCCGAATTATTCATGGTTCGCCATCGTGTACATGCTGTTTGTAATTCTGGGAGTATTCGTGGTGGTGGCCTCCGACACGATCCATACCTATCACGTCGCAATAGTCGGGTTCCTAGCTACAGGACTGATCCTGACAAGCTCATCGGTCAATTCTCTGGTGTATTCGCCCAATGGCGCAAAACAAGCAACTGCTGCTGGCCATATATTGCTCTCCATGGTAAATGTAAGCGCCGTCTTTCTTCCTCGTGTCTGTACTAGGCTTATCATGTCACAGATTGTGTGGATCTTCTACTTTGGATCTACACCCTCAGCCGTCCCTCGTGCTTACCTCGATTCCTTTGCCCTGCACAAAGATCACCGAACTTCCAGACAGAGCCGACCAATGACCAATGGGTATGGAAACGGCCGACCAGATACTTCTGTATCCTCCAACGTACCACCGCAGATGTACACCTCCGCGCAGCTGGGGGGCTTTGAGACGTCCTCGCCCGTCGCTGGATTTCCAGGAGGAGCTACAGGAGCCGACAGAAACTCTTCGCAACCAAGATTCGGGAACGCGCCACAGGCACCTACCAACAATAACCTTGGTGGGACGAATGGTAACCTCAGCAGCGAACCGACTGCAGGAGAAGTTGTAGCGCCCACCGAATACCCATACCGAGCGAAGGCCATCTATTCGTACGAAGCCAACCCAGATGATGCCAATGAGATTAGCTTCTCTAAACACGAAATCCTAGAAGTCTCGGATGTGAGTGGCAGATGGTGGCAAGCGAAGAAGGCGAACGGCGATACTGGTATAGCACCATCGAATTACCTCATCTTGTTATAGAGGTCTTTTCGTATTTATTATTGGATGGGATTATTAGGATGGAGTTATTGTAATATGGTCAATGTGATACGGTTCTCTTTTGTTCCCTGTACTTCTGCGAAATCTTCTCTTTATGGGGGACTATAGGTCACCTCTTTTGGTATGACATCAGCTTGGGCACTCTTCCGCCCAAAATTGATCGATTTGGACAAGAGAAGAGCGGTTTCCATTCTACGCCCGCGCAGATGCGGCTATTATTCTTCAATATACCTGGCACAGAGCTGGGAAAGGCATCGAGATGCGGCGCTGGATTTTCTTCTTACAAAGGCAGCAAAGCATTTGGGGCATAACAACGGCGTTTTACTTGTGAGAAGTTCGAAGCAGACAAAACGAATTGACATGGTCTTTCTAGTCCTTTTCCTCATGTGTGGTACATGTTTACAATCTGGGCCTTTCGTTTATATCCAATGCCTGTGTATTTATGTTTGTTGTGCGAACAGTTTGTGTTTGGAAACAGCAAGAAATAAAAATTCAAATCGCAAAAAGTGTCAACTTAACTTTGTGAATCTTGATACCTGTTGTGATTGTGATTCGATCTGACTGCGTTTCAAAAGACCACCCCCAAAGGAGCTATCGTCATTTTTCACCACTGGCTTGACTAGCTGGGCATGTTATTCCAACCATTGAATCCCTCTAAGTATTATACG
This sequence comes from Pseudofabraea citricarpa, assembly GCA_029641185.1. NCBI lineage: Eukaryota > Fungi > Ascomycota > Leotiomycetes > Helotiales > Dermateaceae > Pseudofabraea > Pseudofabraea citricarpa. The sequence continues at coordinate 1,838,520 of JAPWGK010000001.1, forward strand.
TACCACACACGCAAGTAGTACACCCAACAAGTCTACAAGCAAGCACGAAGCCGTCCATACAATACTAGTGATTCAATCACGACCGAGTTTAAATCTGCAAACAAGAAAAGCAAAATCTGGATTTTGACTATGACTATGATATCATACGTCAATTAGGGAGCAAAAAGAAAATCCTCGTCTTATATCATCTCGTGGCACCTCTTCTGAAGTTCTAGTAAGATAGAGATCCGCATCCCTCACAAGGTTAAGGTGGGTCGGGGTACCAAGTTCCAGATAGATTGCGAAGGAACCGCAGGAATAAATCGTGTGTTTAATTTCACAGCAGGACACCGAATTTTCTCCTCCTCCTCCAGCGCGGTAACAAGTTGGTGAAGGAATATAAGCAAAGCAACTGCGCTGCGGACTTTTTTTCTTCTTCCTCTTCTTCCCCTCCCCCCAGGTGGGTGAAAGACTTCTGGTTTCCCTTCCCTGCCCACGATCACGGGTGGAACGGGGGTGGAAGACGCGTACGCGTACGATACGGGCGATTCAGTGGAAGGAGCCTGAGCCTGAGCTTATTTCTACTTACATTTCTATTTTGAATTTGAATTTGGGTTTTTCCTGAGATCAGATCCGATTTGCCTTTTTCCTTTTTTTTTTGTTTTTTTTTTCTTCTCGTACCCGTTGGACAACTGTCACCCACCACCACCCACGGTACTCAATGATGAATGCATGCCCGTCGAATCGGAAGTCTACCAGGTTTATGCTCTGCTGCTTCTTTCTCCCTCCTTTCTCCCCCCTTTTCGCATTTCGCATCGTGAAATGAACATGACATCGCGTAATATGGCAGAATCGCTACTTTGGGGTTTAGAGTGGCATATCATGTCTTGGTAATTGAGCGATACCTGTTGGCTAGTATTTTGTTTTATTGGCAGGTGCGGGTGATGGTCGGTGGCGGATTTTGACAGATTGAAGGTATGAAATAGTAGAGACGGATAGCAAAGTCTTCGATCTCGTCTAATCTTGTTGAGATTCCATTTGGCATCAGCTTCTATTTAACATGTATGGTATAGTATATGAACGAACGCCACCAGAAACAGAAGACACACAGTATCCACAAGATATGAAGACCAAATAGGAAGACCAAGACGACATTTTGACGGGGGAAAAGGTCACCATCTCAACCACCCGAAAACAGAGCGAGTTTTTTTCTGGCCTCGCTGACTCTGAATGCTCGTGCTGTGACACGATGCTGAGTGATTCACAAAAGAAAGAAGGGGTATGATGATAATGCAATGAAAGAGAAGGAGATTCAGCTCCAACAAAAGCCTCTTTTTACAAATCATCCCGCACGCCTTTATCACACCCAATCCTGCCCAATAACTCCTTTCGATCAGGTAATGAGACACCACTAGCGCTGTTGCTCTTTCTATACCTCTTTGAACCGCTTGAAGGTCGTCCTTTGAAGTGCAGAGCCTCAACACCCACTTCTTCCTCAAACGGCTGCTCGTCTAATTGATTGAAGACCCGGTTGATCTTGTCATCATCAACGACATCATCATCATCCTCAACATCACTTCTTGGCTCTTCCGCTTCACCACCTCGGATAACCTTGGCGGCTACCTTAAGGATCATAGAGAACCACACCAACAAGATCAGCTGTAAGAATAAGAGCATGCTCAGGAATCCCCACTTGATCTCGTGATTGAAGCACACAACTCCAACAGGATCACGGAAGGGGTCGAGGAGATGGAAGAAACGATCTGGAGCAGGGAAAGGTCCTATCAATGCCGAATCTTTGCCCTTGTAGCAGCCATAGTTGATGGTCTGAGGAATATCCGACCACACAGAATAGCATATCATCATATAGCCAACATGACGAGCAGCAGCCCAGCTCACCATGAAAACGCCAAACATGACGTCGGTGATTGTAGTGTACTCAAGGTACTTCAAGCATTTAGCAGCCTGCAGGATGGTTAGCAGAGTAAGATAGCAGGATTACACTCAAGCCATACCCCCAAGAAAATATCGCCAATATCCATCATGCAAAGGATCATATTTGCGACCTTGGTTTGATGATAACCGTAACTGGTGAATAGCAGCATAATCGTGACAATGTGGTGAGTGAACATCTGCCAATGGTCCTTTCTTCGCTTTTCCAGGTGGATGACCATGAGTAGCTGAACGTAGAAGGCGTATTGGACCAAGATATACCATTTTAGCAACCCACCGATTTCTCTGCTTGGCCAATTGGTCCAGAGCTCTTTCATATTAAGCCAGTAGTCGGATTTTATCCATATGTACTGGAAATGTTAGTTTCTGACGTTTCCACAAAATGGGATGCGCTCTAACCATGCCAATTGTCCAGAACACGGAGTAATAGATACAAAGCCAAGCCTGCTCAGCAAATCTGATCTGATCTCTCTGCGTTTTGACTCCCCCTCGTTTTGCGATTGGCTGCAGAATGTAGTCCATCACAGAAGCCCGCAACCCGGTAAAAACCACAATCCAATGCAATACCATCCAGGCATCGTTCCAGCCTAGATAATACTCTCCTGAATCGGGATTGTAGTAGGACAATTCGGTGAATTTCCGAGTATGGTGGCGAGCTCGTGGGAAGCAGATGTGGGTCAGGGCAAGCAGCACAAGCAGATTGACAGAGAGTCCTAGTCAGTGTATTAGCCACCTGTCGCAAATTTTTGTTTTCCCGGCGCGCCTACCAATCTGGTGCTGCGCAAACCATTCGCACAGCGCCTCGATGGGCCCTTCGTCTTTCCGTTTGGCCTTCCTCATTACCATTGTAGGGACTGGGAATTCTCCTGGCCTTGCTGGCATGAGCTTCTGCTCTATACCACTGATCACTTCACCATGCTGATGTAACCACTGGTGCGCAGCCTCGGTCTTCTCGCTGTTCTCGATGGCGGCAATGGCATATGTGTCGTTCATGGCTCCTCGAGCCGGGTCGGCGTGCATTGAATGGAAAAGGGATATGCGAGTGGAGAGTGAAGGCGGAGCGCAAAGGAGAAGAAACTGGAGAAAGGAGTGTGAAGTTTGTCCCACAGAAGAGGGCAAAAGACTCCCAAAGAGTGGGCGGGTCAAATTGATAGGGGAGTTGACATGTATTCTAGGAAAAGGATGCCTCTCTCACAAAACGAGTGTGCTTTAGATGGAAAGGTGTTGAATCTTTCCCAGACCAGTCGGAGCAAAGGCGGTGAAAGCTGGAGGCTGTGCGTCTGGGTCAGGGGAGTAGGGGGGGGGGGGGGCTACGCTACGCTACCTGGGTCGCTAAATCGCTAGGTCCTACAGTAGGGTTTGGGGGCCTTTGGACAGCCAGTTAGCGGGCTGGCTTAGGGGGGCTGTAGGGTAGTTGTAGGGTAGTTGTATAGTACAGTACAGTAGGTACTAGGGAGAGGTGGGCGTGTGGGTGTGTGTGGGCGGGTGCGTGGGTGCGTGGGTGCGTGGGTGCGGAGGCCTACCGGTATGGAAGAGGCCTCCTACAGCCTACAGGACAGACAGTACCGTAGCAATCATCATTGTGCTCTGCTCTCGCAGCTCTTCAGCACCGGTTTCGAGGTCCGACCAACGCGAGCTCGCGCATGCAGAACACACCTTCTTGCTCAAAGCATGAATCTGGCCTGCTTCATGCCCTCTCTCTGGCACTTCGTACAGCACACGGCCACTCCCCTTCCCCCGTCCCCCCTCCAGGATTTCCTACCTACAGTATAGGGTACCTATAGGCAGAACTAACAGTGGCAGAGCCGCCTCAACGGCCCAATCTTACAGCAGATATAGTGACCACAATAGGGGGCAAGCGTCGGCAGTCGATGTCGAACCCTTGATTCCGGTGCCTCTGCGCTGCTTCTGAGCCTTTCAGAAGTCACAACCTTGCCCCCCCTATGGCCTAGCCATCGGGATGAAGCTTCTGTCACCGATTGGTGTCCTCGGTTTCTGAAGCCTCCACACCACGCGAACACGAGATACGAGTCAAACACCATTGTCCGTACTCCGTACATGTTACTGCTATTTGGCCTATCGTACGGCGTACGCATTCGCACAGCATCTGCAGCCGAATGAAGTATATTTAGAGAAACCAAAAATGTCGCAACGAATTAGTTGAAGCTCTTCGCCCAATGCTTTACTGTACAGAGAGCTTTGATGGACCCCAAGTCAATTCCCAGCCTATCACAGTGTTCTCCCCTTTCCAAGCCGAACGCCTTTGAAGAACCCCCACCTAAACCACTCCTTACTACACATTGTATACCTCACCCAGCCGACCCAGAATATCCGCGGCAGCTCGCTTAGTTGTTGTTCTGGTTGTTGAGAATACGAAGAATGGCTAGGAAGAGGTTGATGATATCAAGATACAGGCTAATGGCCGCTGCGATCTCCTCCTCCACATGATAATGCCTCATGACAAGCTGGGTGTCGACGAGGATATAGCCCGAGAAGATCAGAGCAGCGATGCCAGAGTATGCCAGCTCCACTGTGCTGTTCGCTGGGAAGAAAGCTGCCATAAATCCAAATAAAATCAGAGCCCAGAGGCCTCCAAATAGGTAGGGCATCCATGAGGTGAAGTCATACTTTGTCTGGCAGGCAAAGACTGTAAGCGCCACGAATATGCCGGCAGTGAGGAGAACTGCTTGTAGAACAATTTTCGACTGGTAAAATGATACAATCACGGAGATGGAGTATGCCTCAAGACCTGTAAATCCTGCTAAGAACAGTAGGTTTGTTGGATATGATTTGCGCTTCCAGTACGTCAAGAACATAAATCCAATCGCACCAAAGAGCTATAATTATTAGTTGACTATTCTGACAAGCCATACAACCCAGTGACTTACTGAAACCCACATCATCCACTGATTAGTTTGGATCCAGTTCTTGTAAGATTCACTAAAGAAGGAGACCGAGCTCAAGATAGCAGTGGCGACAAGCTGAACAGAGCTGGAATTTGTTAGTAAACCACCGCAACCAGGCCTAATATCTACGATATAAGACCCGCAGCCTAGAAGTACTCACAGGATAGCATATACTTTTCGAACAAAGCCCATTCGGATGTCGATTGTCGCCTCTGCGACAGTTCCGCCGAACTAGAGAACCATCAGTCATGGCCTTTGAAAAGCTGCTCCGCCATTTTTTACCTTGAAGTCATCTGGGATATTGTCTTCACTGCTCCGCGGTCCGCCCAATAAAGCAGCTTGGTCGGTGGATGAGGTAGGCTCATCAGCGTAAGCAGGCGGAGCTTGCGAATATCGACTAGATTCATCGAGGGAATCGCGCTGCGCTGCAGGACTGTATTTCGTTGTACCGGACATCTTCGATATTGCGGAGTATCAGTATCGAGCAACACTTGCGGTGATGTTGTTGGAATATTAGGTATGAGAAGATGGAGGAGGCGTTGATCGGATGATGATGAAATGGCAATTGGAGGTAACGCGCCTACGGTAAGCGCGGGGTTACCTTTCGGCTTGGACAAAGCAGGCAGCCAGGGAGGGACCTAGAACTTTCTTCCATGCTACGGTAGATGGGTTGCTCTTTCTTTTATGTACATGCGATTTGGCAGTTCGGTGCGAAATAATTAAAAGTGGTACTTGCTTCTTTAGTTCATGATCACATCTATGTTGCAGCTGGCCGAGAAAGAAATATCACCTAACATTACCTTCGCACCTTGATCGTTGCATCAAATTTCATAATGCCAGTTTCATTGCTAGCTACGTAGTAAAGACAAAAAGAAGAGAATGTGCATTGACAGCCAATTCTCTTCGAACGGGTATGAGAAACGAAATGATTTAGCTGCACATTAGAAGTCGATAAGAAAACACGTTATTAGCTGTTCAGAGCAAAGGGCAATGTTGCAATGCCGTCAACGACCTGCAAAAAGAAGACTGCTGCTCAGAACCCAATGTTGTCTTCAAGAACAGAAGGTTTGCCTCCCCCTTGGCCACCAAGCAGCATCGTAGAAGAAACCACCCATCAAATAGTATGCAGTCGCAACTCTTATTCGGCAGCTTTAGGTGTGCCGTTGGAAGCCTCAAGCATTGCGCTCTGCTCTCTCTGCATTCTAGCCTCAATCTCTTTGAGTTGGCTCTCGCGGGCCAACAACTCCTGCCTCTTCTCATTGATCTCTCTCTGTACCTTGATCTCAATCTCCCTCAGCTTCTCCTCTTCGCGGCGGAGCTGCTCTTCCTTTAGACGAACGGACTGAGAGGCTAGATCTTCGGGGTTCATAGATGATTCACTGTTGTCAAGTTAGTACGGTTGGCTTTGCCTGATCGGTATTTGAACTTACTCTCCAGCGCCACCTTCAACGCCCTTGCTAAGCTTCTCAGTACGGTAGTTTTCGTAGAGGAAATCGTGAGTAATTTCCTTTAGATCTGCCAGATGACTGTGCAAAAGAGCACTTCGAATAGCAAGAAAGTCGGAATGCCTTGGATTGTCGACCTCGACAACACCCCATGGATATTGTCTAGCGCGTACTTTGCGACCGCCGATTTCAATGACCTCCTCTGACCCAACGATAGCAAATGGCATCAAGCCACGAAGCTCAGCATTCTCCTCCACAGTGTCTTCGTCATCCTCTTCGATATCGTATGGGAAGTTGTAGACAGGGATTCTGTAATGCTCGATATCCTCCATGACAAGTTTCTTTGATTCGGCCAACTCAGCGGGGGTGAGGGAGTCCGCCTTTCCAATAACAGGGATAACATTTACTCGGGGCGATAGGCGCTTCATCAATTCGATGTCTAATTCTCGTAGTCTGTAATTTGTAAGTCAATGGATCCAGAAAAGACAAGTCATAACATACCCGTGACCAGTGGGGGTGATAAAGTAAAGCATAGCATGGACACGACTGTCGCGGAAACGCGGTTTACGCTTGATACGAGACTCCTCGGTGAGAAGGTCATCATACTGTCGCTCGAGATATCCCACGATTTCACCAAAACTAGCCTCATTATCAATCGAGTCTCCGAAGCCAGGGGTGTCAACAATCGTAAGTGAGATGCGCGTTCCTTCTTCGTCCTCGTCAAGTTCTGCGGCACCGTTAGAATATATTCGGTTGAGTGGTATTGGGGCTGGAATATGCTCACCGACGGTGACAGGCTTGATCTTTACACCCTCCTCAAGGTGCGCATTGTCGGCGTCGTCAGCATCCTTGCTAGAGAGGACCTTCTTTCCACACAAAGTGTTGACGAACGTAGTACGGCCTGGAAGAACGTGTCAGACATACGGACGCCATGATAGCAGCCACTCCTACGTACCAGTACCAGAGGCACCACACACCATCAAACAGAACTGGATACCCTTCTTGACATTCTTCTTTCGGCGGATCTTGATCTGGGTTGAGACTCGTGTTAGTACTTGAACCCGTAGACACAATGCTTTCACGGTGAATTGGTGTTTGGTTTCTGCTGGGCAGCTTCGCAGACCGGACGTCTTAAGGGGGTGGTTTGAGCTTGGAAAGACATACAGCACTCAATGGAGAAGACATGATGGCAGAACCTTCCGAAGAGGGACCTCAGCTAGATGGGAGGTAGGCTGCAATAGAACAGGGTCAGGAGGAGAGTCGATGTAGATAGAAGCAGATGGCAGAGAGTGCAGTGCAATGCCAAAAGGTGGTTGTTCAGACGCGAAATCACCAAAGTTATCTGTCGGTCAGGGGAACTTTAGGCTTTAGCGAAGGAAAGATGGTCGGGGTCGCGCTTACCACTTTGGGTGGTCCTTGTGCAAGGCTGCTGTCTGTCACTTCTACGGAGTCTTCGTCCTGTTACAGCAGAGACTCACTCTTGGGTGACCGTGACTGACCGTGACTGTGACTGTGACTGTGACGAAGAACAAAGACATAGCAGCAGCTACTTAAGGCTCAACACTGCTGCTACCTACCTACCTACTTCTTTATCTACTACCCACTACCTACTACCTACCTAGCTCTATCAGCATCACCATCACTATCACCATCGCTGGCTGCTCCAAGCTCCTGTGTGCTCATCTGGCTAGCCCCTGAACAACACGCCCACGCCCACGCCCACGCCCACGCCCACCTCCCCTTTCGCCTTTGCTGTGCTGTACCGTACCGTACTACTGACCACTGTCGCTGTGGTCTCTCGGCACGGACCACACAGAGCTCTGCAGTTGAACTGCCCACTACTTGCCCACTGCCCAGCTCCAGCTCCAGCTCCAGCTCTCAGCGTACGGTAGGCTATCTAGGTAGCTAGCTAGGCACCTCTAGGTGATCACTTCCATTGCACCAACAGGCTAAAACATTCCGGCAACGGCTTTTGGGTGGTGCGCATCACCGCTGAGCCGTCGAATCGCTCACTAGGTACCCAACACTCAAAACTCTGTCTGGTACCCGCCATTATTAAACCCCCGCGGCAGTACTATGAGCTGGCTATAAAATAAAATAATCCAGGCCAGCAACTGCATACGGCGCTCTTGATCCCAAGACCCCCGTCCCTTCGGAAGCCGCAAACCCACACAGAGATGAATACCAGACCCGTTATCGAGAGCTCGAGTAATCCCACAGCCTTGTCCGCCTCGTTCAACCAGGACGCCAGCTGCTTCGCTGTTGGGCTTGAGAGTGGGTTCTGCAGTATTTAGACACTTCCCTGCTCAAGTTCTAACCAGGCTGACCATCTGCACAGTATTTAATTCAGAGCCATGCCAGCTCAGGGTGTCTCGAGGTACCAAGATTCGCCCCCGAATTGCTTCGTATGCTTATCGCTACAGATTTCAATGCCGGCGTCGGCCAGGTCGCAATGCTTGGTAAAGCAAACTTCATTGCACTCATAGGTGGAGGGAAACAACCAAAATTTCCTCAGAACCGGGTCAGCCTCATCTGAGCAGAGCACTGAGAGTTGGATGATGCAGAAATGCTGATGGGACATAGGTGATAATCTGGGATGATGCCAAGCAAAGAATCGCGATACAACTCCCTGTCCTATCAACTGTTCGTGGCGTCAGGTTATCGCGATCCCATATCGTAGTTGCATTGCAAAACAGTGTTCGTGTCTATACCTTCTCAAGCCCGCCAGATGTGTGGGGAGTATTTGAGACTGCAGATAACCCTTTCGGGCTATGCTGCTTAAGCTCTAAGTTATTAGCGTTCCCTGGAAGAACTCCTGGACAGGTTCAGCTAGTCGAGTTGGCTTCGGGAAATGTGAGTATCATACCAGCTCATGGATCCTCGTTGAGAGCATTAGACATAAGTCGAGACGGAGAGGTTCTGGCTACTGCCAGTGAAACGGTATGGACTTTTAACATTCCAACTTTTTGCTCGCTGACGATGTTCTAGGGTACATTGGTTCGAGTATTCGCAACTAGTAATTGTGCGCGGCTTGCAGAGTTGAGACGTGGTGTGGATCATGCTACCATCTACTCATTAGCCATGTCGCCATCGGGTCAGCTTCTTGCAGTCACGTCTGACAAGTCCACCCTACATATATTCGACATCCCTCATCCTACCAAGCCCGCAAGGTCTGAGATACCAAACGGCCATCGTAGGCTTACATCTATGGGCGGCGGAGGTAACGCCGTAGCCGGGGATGTGGACACAAGCCAGAAATGGGGAATCTTAGGTCGAATCCCACTACTGCCTAGAGTGTTTTCTGACGTCTATTCATTCGCTTCTGCGAGGTTTGAGATTGGCGAAGAGCCATTGCACGGAGCTGCTCCATTTGCCAGGTCAGCCGGAGACTCGAATCCACCAAAGGGCATCATAGGTTGGACTAGTGACCACAGCATTATAGTTGTTGGAGCTGGACGAGATGCACGGTGGGAGAAATTTGTCATCGCAGATGGTGAAGATGGCCGGCGATACTGCGTTCGCGATGGGTGGAAAAGGTACTTGGGCGCAAGCTGATAGGCCTGGACCATGTGTATTTGTTATTTTGCATACTGTACTAGCGAGGCGTCCAGGGAGGCATCGAGGGTCTGGAGTTTGACTGCATATGAATTGGATTATGTTTGAAACACGGGAGGAAGACTTGGATATATGGCAAACTGGGCTTGCATAGTATCTTGTGATATTACATATTATGAATTTCTCCTTGGACGACGATATCTGTCTTCTCTTGAATCTTCCCTCCATCTCCGCCGGCTAGTCTCATGGTCTGGGGTCTGTTCTTGATTTTGAATATCCCGCTGAGAACTCTGCCGACGAGATGATTGATCCCGTAGCTCGTCCTCCCGTGCTCGGCTATGTCGAGACCTACCTTTAGAATCATCTGGAGGGTCAGTTTCCCTTGCAGGCGATCTCTTTCTATCACGGTCATCTCGACGATGTCGCGAATTCCGACTATCATCTGGGGTTTTGCGGTCATCCTTGGGTCGCCTTGATCTTTGATGATGCCTGTGCTTCCGATCCTTGGACGAGTGTTTCCCTCTTTTCACCTTGGCCAATGCCAAAGCAACTTCTTCCTTTTTCTCCTCGACCAGAAATGCCTTCATTGGATCATCATCATCATGATCTTGCATGAGCACTGCTAGTTCCCTTTCTTCTTTGAGCATAGGCCTCTCCTCTTCGCTCGCGCTTTCGTCGGTTCTTCGCCTCTTCCTCCTACTTGCACCATCTTCTTCAATCAGTTGCGGGTCTTCAAGCGAAATCCCTTCGTCTGGCTCGTCATCCTTCTTTTTGTATCTTGTGTGATCAACCTTTAGTGTTCTTCCCATAACCACGGCCCCTCCCAGATTGTCTACGGCCAGGTCGGTGCTTCGCTGGTCTTCATACTTCAAGAAGGCAAACCCTCTGGACTTCCCGGTCTCTTTGTCACGGACGAGATTGATATAGGTCGGCTCGCCGAACTGAGAGAATATTGTGATGACATCGCCTTCTGACAGCTCAAGAGGTAGACCACCTATGTAAACATACGCCGTATCGCGATAATCTGTGTGCCAAGATGCTTCGGGAGAGCTATCAAGATTGATTAGTGATGCAAGCATTTCTGCGCATGGGGTGGACATACACTCCATTCTCAAGCTCCCGCTTATTCAGTTCCTGGATCTGGCGAATACTATTCATTGTGCTGAAGATGGGCGGCGAGATGAGGTGGTCGGAAGGTTGCGAGCGCGTCTCCCACAAACTGCAAGGCTGAAGAAAAAGTGCACCCGAGATGGGGGGCCTTGTGGTCGCGGGAGCGTCCGCATCTTAGGGCGGTTCAACATTCAAGCACCAACACCGACATGAGATGGATTTTCTGGGGAAGCGGTTGATCACATCCAATTCCGAAGCCTCGCACCAAATGCCTCACCCCCGAAGATACCACAGAGCTATTTAATTCACGTGCAAGATTTCACTGCTCATTGCAGCTCTCTCGCTGTTCGAACTCGACGCGCCAGGAGTCAGAACGCCTCCTGAGCTCCAAATTCCAGCATGGCCTCCAACAACAGGACTTCCACATACACGATATCTAGCGATCCTGACAGACCAAAGAGCTCAGATGCCAAAAAGGACATGTGGTCCTCCATGCTGGATGGGGTCGCCAGTGGAAAACGACTACCTGAGAAGAATATACTTGTCTTAGGTAAGTATCCAGGGAGCTTTTTTACGCGCAAGTCTAAGACCAGGTTCAGGGGGCACTTCCGAATCTCAGAAAGAGTTTCTAGAGTCTCTAGCTATCGAGGACGGAAGGAAACCCCAGGATCGACAGAACATCAAGCTACCGCCAATTGCAAATGATTTTGCATTGGGATATACATACCAGGATGTCTTAGATGCAGACCATGAAGGTACACAGCTCTGTCAATGGCACGATCCTCCACAAATACTTACACAAAGCAGATATCCTTGCCCGCCTGTCTTTATACCTACTCGCCGACCCCTCGCCGTCTTTTCTTCCCCTCCTCAAACCACTACTTACTCCTCAGTCGATACCAAACACCCTAATCGTCATATTACTTGATTGGTCGCAACCATGGTTTTGGCTTCGGGAATTACAAAACTGGATAAGACTTCTACGCACTTTGGTGGTTTCTTTAAACGGGGATTGTAAGGATAAGATGGAGGAGGTAATGATCAATTGGCGTGACAGGGGCCGTGGTACGAATAGCCTTGATGGTGGCAGTAGCAGCACTGCTACTGACGGAGATGTCAGCCTCCCATTGGGCCCCGGAGAGTGGGAAGAAGCTTTAGGATTACCGCTTTGTGTCGTATGTCAGAACGTAAGCACCATCTTTGTTCAGGGCGCAGAAAATCGTTATATCATCGCTAACCCTTGCCTTCAGTCTGATCGAATAGAGGTACTCGAGAAGGAACGATCCTGGAAAGAGGAAGAATTTGATTTTGTTCTGCAGTTCTTGCGGACAGTGCTTCTGAAGCGTGCGTATCCTAGAAACTGCGCTTCAATGCAATTTGGTTGACTTTTTACAGATGGCGCATCACTAATCTACACTATTCCATCTGTCCCTAGCCCAATACAGAGTCTTATACACTCATCGCTTGGGATCCATTCACTTATAAAAAGACAGCCTTTAAAACACAATCTTATCGATCGTGATAAGGTTGTCGTACCACCAAACTGGGATTCTTGGGGGAAGATCAGAGTTCTCCGCGAGGGATTCGATGTAGAAGCGGTGAACAACGGATGGTCAATTGACATCGATGAACCTCTTGTGATCAACACAGTTGATCACCCGACTGAGGCTCAAGAAGAGTCGCCAGTGGGTGAAAGTCCAGCCCAGGTAGAAGGAAGCGCAGTGGCAGCTTATGAAGAAACAATTCGAGATCCGAGTCTTGATGCGCTTCAGGCCACAACCGCTGAAAGCAGCGGATTGAAGCTTGAAGTCTCAAGTCTTGACGCCCAAAGTTTCTTGGGAAAGCAGCTCGAGCTTCTGGACAAGATCAGACAAAATGCAGACTCTTCTGGCATGGACAGCAGCAGACTTACTCGTGGTCGACAAGTCTCGGTTTCTGGCGTAGATACCGGAGAGGATAATAGTGTTGACCAGGGTCGCGTCAACGACCACATTGGCCCTGTGCAGTTTAATATGGGTGGGATCCAAGTCGATGCAGATGATATGCTGCAAAGGTTGAAGGTATGTTGCGCTGCTAGACACTTGCCGATGCTCTCGTTCAAGAGACTGATAACTATTACAGGACCGACAAACTTATACAAGTCCTGAACCAACAACACCAGGTATTGCATCGCCTGATGGCAAATCCCAAAACGAAGCTCTTTCTGCTTTCTTCGCAGGACTAATGAAAAGGGGCGGAGGGAGCGCTACCAGCAGTCCCAAACCAGGGGCATCATCTACATCCTAGCTTATCGCATACAGTCGCTAGTACTGAGGTATCTACGCATTAGGCACGGGGTTGTGTAGACATTAAAATAAGGCTCTATTCTCGGAGTTTGGACTTGGGGCTTAGATATATGAAAGAAATGGGTCGTACACTCGAACGAGCTTGCTTGCATGATACCCGGGTGCCTTGATTGTATATTTAGAGAAAAGAATGGAAATTTTGAAATTGCTGTCTACTTTGCATGTGATAGCAACAATGTGATCGGCCTGCAGAATGGCTTATCAATAGATTTCTCTGGGTTCGAAAATGCAATGTTATGTTTAGTGCCAGCTCGTCTATCAATTTCGCCTTAGTAAGTCAAATATTGTATTGGGAACTTCCAACATATATGGCATAGGAACACGAATGTCACATTTTAATGTTAGTAGGCACTTCAATACTGTGCAGAGAACGGGTATGGGCCACCAAAACTACAAATAGTCAACACTCTTGAAGTTAAAATCCACGTACTTATAAACACAATCCGAATTGATGTGCTGAATTTCCATAAAGAGAAAGACATATTTGCAAGCATCTGAAAAATGTGAACTTGACATTTAAAAATATGAACCTCACCGTTTGAAGGAAATGGTACAAGAAGGGGAGAGAGAAAAGTCTTGCATTAAATCGACACGTAATAATCTTCATCCACGATAACTTCTAACACCCAGCTATCCACCCACCGCACTCATATAGCCCTTGATGTTCATGCTACGACCCAGGGAGCACCAATATACCCCTTGCAAAGCAGCTAAGCAAACGCAGTATAGTCTCTACTAGGTAGACTTCTCATTAATAGCTTCATAGGCTGGGGAATCATCATAAACAGGAGGGGCCTCTTGATGTTTGATGAGGTTCTTGGCCTCTTCATCTCCATCTCCATCCTCACAGGCGGTTTCATTCTGTTCAATCTTGGAGTATCTGCTCGAACAGGAACCACGACGAAACGTTGCACGCCATACAAAAATGGCGAAGTGACCTGCCACCATTCCAACCATGCTTGCTGTAATGCCTGCCATGATTCCAATGGCAATTGGAATAAAAATGTGAAGGGCAATATTGGCCACGAATCTAGCAAACTCTGAATGCTTGTGAGTATGATGATGACGGTGTGGTTTGTGGCCGCTATGAGGATGAGCTGAATGAGGGCGAGGGCGCGTGTGGCCGTGATGCTTGGGTCGTGTTCGGTGACCAGGGCGCAATTTGTTGGCACACCCTTTAACCTTGGACAACTTCTCAGCAGCGATAGCTCTCCACTGGCAAAGAATCGTGGTGCACTCTCCGTTGGGCTGGCTTGGAGTTGGTGCTACAGGGGGGATAACTGTCATGTCGCCGATCATGAGCTTCTTACTTGGTGTTTCGAGTAGTCGGAGCTCCACCGAATCGATTCCATTCACAAATTTTTCGCCAACTTCAACAATATCAAGTCGGAGCTCCAAGAGATTCAATGCAAGGTCCTCTGGCCAGCGAGCAAGCGGCCGTTCAACGCTGATCTGGAATCCTAGTCTTGGGTTTCCAGCAACCGATGTCTTACCACCAATGGTAACTACCTGAGGCGCTGTGAGAGGTTCGCTCAATGGGTGCATGAAGTCCATGGGGTAAACTAGAAGTCCGTTCAAGAATACTTGGCCGACATCGTCATTAGAAATGGAGAAGTTCAGACGAAGCTGGTTCTCTATGTCCAAAGCGTGAGGGTTTCCCATCAGATCAGAGGCTAGGACGGGGCAGCCCGGACACTGTAGATCCAATACGCGTTCTTCGACCTCGTGGACATGTTCGAAGGGGAGGCTGTCAATGATCTCGGTATCAGGAACAGAGACGGTCGAAGGAACAAGGAATGATTGAGTGCCAACCGCCAGCAAGCCCGCGACGGTAGCGACACTGTACAGCATGATGTTCGTGGTTCTCGTTAATATTTTGGGATTGTTTAAGTCTGTACTTCGAAGTCTGCTGTTGATGTTGGCGGGATGATGTGGAGTGGCGAGATGCCGCCCGAAGAGTCCGGAGAAGAAAGCGCGCTAGCTTGCCTGATAAGGATAAGCGAGGGCGATGTCGCGATAAGGCGAAACAAGCGTGCCGCCCAACAAAGACTCCTCCCAAGCCGTGAGATCGGCGTTTCAAAACTTCTTTTGTTAGCTCCTGGGGTTGACGGCGGAGAGATCACAGGTGTGGCTCGAGCAATAATAATACTCTGCGGTCATGTTACATTATTGCTTCCCGAATCACACTTCATTAAAGCATGGGGCAGCCCATGACTTGAGCCTCAGGTGAATCACTGAAGAACCCTCGTCCGATCTTAAATTAGAGACGGAGCAAGCAATGTTTCCACACCGCTGTACTGCACTTGCACTTGCACTGAGGTCCTGGCCCTGGGGGACGGGGGGCCCGCCCGGGTTGCCCTAAAACGGAAAGGGAACGATCTACCATGTCGCCTGACGTAGGGGCCTTGACGAGCCTTGCACTCTCTCTATCACACAGCTGAGCTTCAAATTCTGCAAAGCTCTTCAATCGACTCCATCCATCCTCTTCATCAATTGATCTCTCCCGCCGGGACCAAGACATCGATTCCTTCCTCCTAACCACGATTCAACTTCGACAGAGGCCTAACCGTCAAGTTCTCGTACTTTACCCCCGTTCCCAAACAACATGTTTCGGTCCCAATTCCTGCGTCAGACAGCTCGAGCTGTGAGGGCTTCCCAAGCTCCAACAGCAGCAACACGGGCATACCCTTCAATCGCCATTCAGCGATCAATTCACAGCACCACATCTCTGCGCAAGGACGAGAAGACCGAGGTCGAGGGGGAGCATGAAGGCTCTTTTGCTCGAACCGACTCCTCCGTCCAGGTCGAATACCCAGAAGAGCATGAATTGCCATCGAGTGTGCCAGTTCAGGGCAGAGGCGGTCTTCACTTCAAGCGTACCTTGGCATCCTTCTCCCTAGAGGGTAGGGTTGGTGTCGTGACAGGCGGTGCTAGAGGTCTTGGTCTGGTCATGAGTCAAGCATTGGTTATCTCAGGAGCTGATGTTGCCATCGTTGACTTGAATCGTAAGTCTGCTTACTTCTTCGAACCCTCCGGTCGTTAACAGGTCACTGCAGAGGAGGAGGCTGCAAGACAAGCCAAAGAGCTTGTCGCCGCTTTCAAGAAGGAGAACCCAGGAGCCGAGAAGTAAGGTGTCCTGTCAGAGCGGATCGAGTAGTTCTAACTTGAGTCTACAGCATCCCAAAGGTAACAGCACACTATGCAGATGTATCGTCTCAAGAGTCCGTTGACGCCGCTGTTGCGGAGGTCATCGAACAACACGGCAAGATTGACAACTTAGTGACCTCGGCTGGATTCACCGAGAACTTTGAGGCTATCAACTATCCTATTGACAGAGTCCGCAAACTCTGGGGTGTCAATGTTGATGGCACATACCTGTTCGCTATTGCCGTTGCTAAACACTTGATGGAGCGTAAGGCTCCTGGAAGCATGGTCTTCATTGGTAGCATGTCGGGCGCTATTGTCAATGTTCCACAGCCACAAGCTCCATACAACGCTGCCAAGGCCGCTGTCAGACATCTGGCTTCGAGTTTGGCTGTCGAGTGGGCCCATGCTGGCATCCGAGTCAACTGCATTAGCCCCGGATATATGCTTACAGCATTGTAGGTTCTCTACACTCTAGCTATCAGAACGATACTAATATTGATTAAACATAGAACTCAGAAGATTCTCGATGATAACCCAGATCTCAAAAGGCAATGGACATCCCTCATCCCCCAGGGCAAGATGGGCCAGCCAGAAGATCTTATGGGAGCTGTAACTTTCCTCTCCTCAGACGCCTCTGGATACATCACTGGTGCAGGTGAGTTTGCCCTTCCTCCATGAAAACGCGCTTTGCAAATTGCTGATGTTGGTAGACCTGCGAGTTGACGGTGGCTACACTGTAACATAGGCTGTTCTCGGCCGCTCTGTGTATATTTACTGTGTGTTTGATGATGGGTATAGAAGTGGCCCCTGGGTCTCTGGGAAGAATATTGTGCGTGGATAACCAAAATAGATTTGCATGCTTTCTCAAATAAATTTCCTTGCGAACTGGTCTTGCTACTTACTATCTATTCATTGTCGGAGACTATTAGCCAGAGGGCTGAGGCCACCTGGTTAATTTGTCATGTGGGACCGTGATACTGACGCTTCTTTCAACTTCTTTCAACTTATAAGCCTGCCAGCGAAATGGGGACGAAGGAGGGGGAGATGGCGTGCGAGGCTAAAACTGGCTAGTCCTCATCACACCATTAAGTGCTTTGCTCTCCCGTTGTACTTGGGTCTCTTCTTGGTGTGGATTCTCAGGTTTGCCGCGACAAGCAGAGCTGAAACGAGATGACTTGGATGTGCTTCTGCTAGCAGCTACTGTAGCAGGAGAGATTTGGCTAGCAGTGCGTCGCGAGCTCCCTCATGACTACCTGTGCAGCAGTGTGCATACTTTGTACAGACCCAACCAGGGTTCGCAAAGCCTCCGCAAGGGGCCGTGCCGCCCTTGCAGTGCTCCGCGTTTTTCTGGAAGGACGCGTGGGGGTCGAGCAGCGTGAAGATGCAGCAAAGCAACGTTCTGGAAGCGATGGGGATCATTGGTAGGAAGCTGCAGTCAGATGATGTTGGAGTTGGAGTTGGAGTTGGAGTTGGAGCGCATGGCGGCTGGGAAGCTGGAAGGTAAGGGAGGTAAGGGAGGGAGGTAGATAGGCATCCGTCGGCTTTGAGATAGCAGCAGAGGAGGGGAGGGAGGGGAGGTTCGTGTCATGTAATGGATTGCCGAAGTCCTCTATCTCTGCGTGGGACTCGCTCTCCTGCCACTTTTCCGTCGCTGATCAGCAACCATGGCAGAGTGGCAGAGTGGCAGAGTGGTAACTTGGTAAGGAAGTGTGGAAAAGTGGCAGGTGGCAGGTGTCCGAATGGGCTGTCAGGCTGTCAGCTGTGCCTCATCCACAGCCGAGTTACTGTACTGTACTGTATTATTGTCACGATCGGTCGGGTACCACAAATCATTACTGTGCCCATTGCCCAGTGCCCAGTGCCTACTGCCTACTGCCCTCATTCCGAGGACGTGTCACACGACATTATTTATTGTCCTCACAAGTCAGGAGCTCACAAAGGCTAATCTCATAGCACGGAGATCGTTTCCGGGAGCGAAGCCAATTCGTTGCTTTGGCCCAACTAGTAGCAGGTGAGGGGAGGAATGCGTTGTCCATCCAGTAACCGTGGCATTGCTTTCATGTCTCTTTTTTTTTTCGGGGTCTTTCTTTTCAGTCCCCCTCTGCTCAGTGCCCGCACAACGATCTGCTCTCCCCGGGGGCGGGCTCGAAAACGGAGAAGGCTGGTTGGGTTGGGCAGCAACTTATGAGCAAGGCTCTCACGCCGGTAACAGGTCGTTAAGAGCAGGCCAGCAATTGGCCGAGCGCTGGATATCAGACGCGGAAAAGGAGATTCAAGGAGCGGTGAGAGGACTTCCCATGCGATATGGTTTGTATGGTATGGTATGGCGTAGTATTGCTGTATGTCCAGACTCCAGAGTACGGTATCGATGAGTGATTTGTGAGCAATATGCGAGTCCGGATCTGAGATGAGAGACTTTGTTGGTGATGGGCGAACCAGGTTCGACTTGTGTGGCCGCGTGGGTGCTAGGTGGGTTGATGGATGGATGGATGGATGGATGGATAGATGGTGGGTTGGTGGGTGCTGGATGGTGGGTGCTGGATGGTGGATGGTGGATGGAATAGATGGATGGATGGATGAGAGAGAGTGAGAGAGTGAGAGAGTGAGAGAGTGAGAGTGACAAGGCAACGAACGAGGCTGTCGGGCATTGGACACTGGGCACTGGGTACTGGGCACAGGTCACGGGGCACGGGGGCCTCTGAGCCTTGTGGCATTGGGAATGTGGGCCCGCATTCCAGAACTAGACCCCGACTGTCTCCAGCTCCAGCACCAAATACCAAATACCAAATACAATACCAACATCAATACCAGACATCACCAACCACCAACCAGCAACCACCAACCACCAACAACCAACAACCAACAACCATCCACTTGTTCCCAAGACCACTGCTGTGTAACCAGATATCTACGGCCGTGTCCAATGCAGCTCGGGGAAGCGGAGGTATGCCCTGTCCACTCTGAGTACGCTCTCGTGTGATGAAATATGTCAGAGCCAGACACCGCTCACTTAGTTACTGGATAAGGCACAAGAAGTCGAGGCTATCGGGCATCCGAGAGAGAAAGAAGATGCTCATATAAGTTACCCCCTCGTCCCCTCGTCCCCTCGTCCCCTCGTCCCCTCGTCTCCTCGTACCCTCGTCACTCCCGAGAATCTGGGAAAGCATAAATGTTTGCCACCACCGATTGCAAGCGAAGCCTCTGTTCGGAAAAGTTCGAGACCACGGTCCACGCTGGACCCGCATCCATGGCCAGTTCTCCGTTCTCGTGAGTCCTGTGAGAGTCCTAAGTCCTGAGTCCTGAGTCCTGAGTCTTCAACTCCACCCACCCCCCCTGGGCGCCTATCACTCACTGGTCGACTCTCGACGAGCTTGCGCCGAGATAGAGCACGGTACCTTACCTTACTCAGTTCACCACTGTCAGCTGCTTCCTCTCTCTCGTCTTTGCCTCATCCCTCCACGCTCGGCCACTACGAGCGAGCCTACTCTACGCCTACCTACCTACCTACCTACCTACCTACCTACCTACCTCTACCTCTACCTTCACAACCATCACAACCACAACCACCACCACTACTACCACCAACCACCAACCACCAACCACTACCACCACCCAACCAGCCCAGCCTAGCAGACTAGCACGCTACACCTTCCCTTCAGGTACCCCATCCGCCGTGCCCCATCCACTCACGGCTCTCCGTTGGCCCTGCCTTGCCTCTGGTCCCAAGCCAGTCTGCTGTATCCTGCATTGTCAGGTCGGAGGAGGTGTACATGTGCTCCATACCCGCAGACTATTAGGTACCGGAGCTGACCAATTTATCACCACTACTACCACCACCACCACCACCACCTGAGCAAAATCCCAATCTCATCTGCAGTTCTCCTCTCTCCTCTTCAAACAATCCACGCAAGACACCAACCTCATTCGAAGAAATGCAGTGAGCAAGGAGCCACGAACTCGCCCTCCCAGTGACAGCTACTTCTGTGGAAGGCCGTACCTACCCACTCCTCTTGACTTCCTCTCACATCCCCAATTTGCGGGCACGAGTCAGTCTATGAAAAAGCGCTTCGGGAATTCACAAAAATCCAACTGCGACGTCTTGACGGGGGATCTGGTGCTCGACCGCAAGCAACTAGTTTTGGCCTATTGTTCCGACGCTTTCGGATTCCAGAGCCTCTCCTCCCGCTCAACCACAACGCACTGAGAGGCAGCTTTTTCAGCACCACCATCGTCGGTTGAAAATAAGATTCGACTTAAATTCATTCCAAGTCGACCATTCTCGCTGGTGATAGTTTCGCGAGCAAGCCTGCATCAACAAATTTCTGGCTACTCAACAAGCTCTCCAAACCTTATCCCCGCATGAGCCTGACACCCGGAACGCACTTCACTGACGCAGCATCTTCCAGGTAGGCAAGCTATTGCCTGCCTCGAAGAGCTGCCGTCGGTTACAAGGGCGGCGTTTTGGCTGCGTTAGGAGGATGGCCATGATCTTGCCGAAAGGCATTGTCGTCAACTCCCCCGATATTGAGGGTCAAATCGAAAGAATTGACCGAGAACCCTTGAAGCGGGAGGAGATTGCAAGGTTCTGGAAAGGTAGTCATTCATCTTGGGAGCACTCGCAAATCTACTGGACTGATCTCGTATTGTTTAGTCTACACAACCACGGGTCGCAGACTTCGCGATCCTACTGCCGAGCGCCTCGAAAATTACTGGTGGCGTATTTGGGGCAGTCGGAAGAGAGAGTTGAAGGGCGCAACGGTCGCACGACTGTTTGCGCACATATCGGATGGTGAGAGCTTTGTCCCACTCCGAAGTCCTGTCAATCGCGATGAGGGGAGTCCGCCATCGGTATGGATCATTTCCGCCCATCTCTTGTACCAGGCTAAACAATCCGTAGAATAGAACTCGTCCAGGGCCCGTCACATCCAGCTCAAGTACAACGGCACTGCAATACCGGCCTAGTACAACTTCTGCAGCTTCGAGAGCTCCGCCGGTCATGCCACCGCCAATCCTTAAGAAATCCCGCGGCCCATCAACGACTGGACCACGACCGACGGCACGATTCATTTCCCCTCATGACTCCGAGGTCGAGGTTGATCCAATGTCCCCCGTTAGTCCGAATTCGCATGTGGTTGTACAACCACCATCACAGCCCCCATCGCCTTCTCGTCAACAGAAAATCGAGACTCAGAGACTGGCACCTGCCTCGGCCGGAAAGAAGAAGAGTGCAGGTTTTGTTGCATCAACAGCAGCTAATAAAAAACGACCCGTCATAGTCAGACGACAGAGCTCGCAAACCTCGCAAACCTCGCAATCTTCGTCCAACGATAGCGCAACAAAAACTGGCGAAGCTGCCCGGTTGGGTGCTGTTAACGATGCCCCCCCTGTCACAAGAGCCAACAAGGAGACTGGACAGCCGACAAAGTTTCAAGAAATCTTTTCGCCAGCAACTACCCACAGTCTCTCGCCTAGGAAGCAACCCTCGTCCACAAGGCCTACAACTACCCGACGAACCTCCCCACGGAAATCATCATCAAGTGTAAAGAAAAAAGCCAACGGAAATTCCGTAGACGAGGAACCGTTAGCAATCGGCGAGCCAGGTCCATCGATTGTCAACAGCCCTCTCCCTGTCCAAAATGGCAAGAGTCCAATACAAGATGTGGGCGAAGTCGAGGTGCAAAGGTTCCTCCTCCAGGAAGCCAATACAAGCATGAACAAAGCACTCGAAAAAACAAGTTTGCCCTCATCGAAAAGCGAGGTTCAAATCTTGCACGGGTCAACGCGGTCCCGGTCTGATGAGGAACAGCCAAAGCAAGGTACGGCAGCCTTACGTCTACTTCCAGCTGAAGTCAAGAGTACTGTCGGTTTCGATTCGACTCTCGCATCTGCTACAGCCGGCATCACTGAAGCCTTGCAATCGCCAGTTCTTGAATCCCGGACAAAAGACAAGGGTAAAGGTCGAGACCCGGAAGAACTAAAGCGAGCTGAGATGTTCACGAAGAGACCTGTTCAGCCGATTTCCAGCACGCCATCTACGGCTCCCGGTGGGATCGGCATGCTTAGCAAAAGCAAGAGTCAGCTTACCCTGCTTCTCGAAAAGGACCGAGCTCGAGGTGAGGAGCATAAGAAGGATGAGAAGCGAGAAAGGTCGAAAGATGATAAAAAGCGGAGTAGGAAATAGATCATAATTACGATACCCGCCAAGATAATAAGAGATCGGTCGAGGACTTCGGTCTCCTTGTCAAAACGAGTTTGGCAAATGGGAATCACAGAGATTCAACCACGGTTCTGGGACGGGGCGGCAAAAGTATTGGTCTTAGCGAGTTTTTGGGTTCTTGCTCTCGCATTGCATGGTAGGCGCATAAGGGATTGGGGTTCCAGACCATTTACTTCAAACCAAGGTTGCGGCCACGGCTAAGAGGTTGTATTCTATGTAAACATGGAGGTTGCATTGGTCTGGCGTCGCTTAGGATGATATCTACCTCGACTATTATATATTGTGTGGCGAATAAAGCAAGTGGGTGTATCATAGGGACAGGAAGAAGGTATATAGACATAAAACTAAAATAATAAATGTGCCTTGCCAATCTAAGCCCGGGTGAAGGGAAGCGGTGATTAATTTTCAGTTCAGAGGGCTAGCAGAAGCCTAATGGATTTAGCTTGGCAGAGCTATCGCATTTTAAGAAAAACGTACGAGAGGAGAGCTTGAAATTTGCATGACGAGTGATGTGGCCGCGAGAATGCTTGGTCGCTAAAGTTTGCCTCTACTGAGTGTGGACGGGCTAGCCTGCAATTACCATACCTATGGCACACGGTCTTGCTGGTAGGCAGTCAGGTAGGTAGGTATACAATGCCATGGGTTTGGGAGTGCATCATGTATTTATCTATAATAGATGTCATATAAGTTTGAATTCCGTTGCTACTATCTTGGAGTAGCTAGACCTCATACATATCGTAGTACTACCCAATTATCCATAGCCAAAATTAAAACACCAATGTGCGCCTCTGTTCGTTACCCAACCCTCTTGTTCATTTATGCCCACAGCGTTGTTTGCACTGGATACAGGTTCAAGCTGTCCTGCTGATCTGCTAGCGACACTGATATTTACTGTCCGGCTGCCCTGGCTATGTCTGGTCCTGCTGGCACTTTGTCTTCTACTTTTTCGGACACGGGTAACTCAGCTTGCAGGTCCGAAATATCCATCAGACCTTCATCTGCAACCTCCTCGCGGCAGACACCTTTCTCACAGATCATGACTCGAGACTTTCCATCTAACCCAAAGTCCTTCAAGAGGGTATTTCTTTCTCTGAGCCATTTCGTCTCATGGCCTAGTTTGACTATTGTCGTCAACGAACCTCGAGGCGCGGCTGCATATTGTTGAAGCTTTCGACGAACAAGGTCGTCTTCTGAAGAGCCAGCCACAGCTACACTCTTTACACCAAGAGTGCCCGCAGCACCGGCAACAATGCTTGGCATGAAAGTGGCAAACAGCCAGGGATATTGCAAGAGTTCACTCTCAAAGCCTCCAATCGTTTCTTTGGCTTTTCTGGCATATGTGTCATCGTTTAGTATACTCGAGAGGCGGTAGAGATTTGATGCGCTGACACCGTTTGTTGAAGGTTCTGATGCATCCATCCCATCTTTCAGCCTCAAAATCACATCAGATGCAGAACTTGCCGTAGAAAAGAAGGCACCTGTTGACTCGTGGTCGTAGAACTGTGAAATTTGTGACTGCATCAACTCATCCGCCCATTGAAGCCAATTCTCCTCAAAGGTTGCCTCGTACAGATCGATGAGGCCTTCTACGAGGAAAGCATAATCGTCTGCAAATCCCTTGCTTTCGCCGCGACCTGCTCGATAGACTCTCCACAAAGTTCTTGACTCAGGGCTGTACATATTTTCCTTGATGAAATTCGCAGCCTTGATGGCTGATTGCAGGTAGATCTGTGCTTTTTCGGGGTCAAACAGTTTAATGTCGGCGGCTGCGCGGGCTAGGCCACCAATTGCGATGCCATTCCAGCTAGCAATAATCTTATCGTCCAGAGCCGGCTTCACTCTTTCCTTTTCCCGATGTTCTCGAAGCTTTTGCTTCCCTTTCTTGAGTATCCGCACTACTTCTTCTTCCTTCAGGCCAAACTGTGCTGCCAGTGCGGAAGGATTACCAACAATTGCAAGGACGTTTTGATCAAGGAATTCATCATGGGCATCATTTTCTGGTTGTATGTTGCCATGTGAGCTGACGTTGAAGAATGCGGAGAGAACGGGTTCCTCTTTCTCGCCAAGAATATTTTCAAACTCGCGCTTCGTCCATACATAAAATGCACCCTCGCGTTTCTCAGTATCTCCTTTCCGATAAAAGCTATCTGCGTCCTCGCTGGAATAGAAACCACCCTCAGGGTGGGCTAAAGTTGTGGTGAGATAGCTAGCAAGATCATATATGACGCCCAACAACTCTGCATCTTGGCAAAGTAAGAAACCATCTAGATAGATGTGGAGAAGCTGAGCATTATCATACAGCATTTTCTCAAAATGTGGTAGTGACCAATCTTTGGTCACTGAGTACCGTGCAAATCCATTGCCAATATGATCATGAATTCCACCTCTTGCCATCTTGCGCAATGTTGTAATAGCCATGTTTTCCGCATTGCGGCATTCAATGGGCCCAACAACATCCAAGACTTCCTGTGGATACTGGCTGAGGCGGAGCAAGAAAGATAGTTTGGAAGGTGTAGGAAATTTTGGCGCATCTCCAAAGCCGCCATTGATCGCGTCAAAGGTTGCGGCGAATTTCGCATTTGCTTCTTCAAGTATTTCGAGATCCAGAGCGTCACTGCCTTCGCCAAGACGATCGCTGAAAGTCCCTTCCGCTGCAAAGCCCTTTAATTGCTTCAAAATCTGAGCCGAATCTTGACGGCACTTCTCCTCCTGTTCTCTCCAAACCGTGCTGAGTTTATTTAGGATACCGAGAAAGTCGACATGATCTTCGAATGGGGCGGGACTTCTTGCTGGCCCGGGCCAATATGTGCCTCCAAAAATAGGTTCGAGCTCGGGTGTCACAAAAACATTCAACGGCCATCCACCAGAGCCTGAGGTTGCCTGTACAAAATTCATGTAGACTCGATCAATATCAGGACGCTCCTCACGGTCGACTTTGATCGGGATGAAGGATTTATTTAGTAATGCGGCTACTTCGTCGTTCTCGAAGGATTCACGATCCATTACATGGCACCCTGCGCTGTCAGCTGGCAATCTCCTTAGATTTAGACAGGAAGCATACAATGGCAAGCATGGTACCCAATGTTCACAAACATCAACTTGTTCTCCTTCTGCGCCAGTTGTATGGCATCGTCTCCCCATAACTGCCAAGCAACAGGATTTGTCGCGTGTGCCTGAATATACGGGCTCTTGCTCTGGCCAGCTCTGTTGACTAGCACAGTCTTTTCCTTCTTCTCCTCTGACACAATATGGTTATTTGCTGCAGCCTTCAAAGCCTCTCCGATCCCCTGCCCCTGGAGCTGCGCAGCCATCATGACCGCCGTGCCGAGCCTCAGCTATGCAATGCAAGGAGGGAGGAGCCGGGCAAAGTGACGATAGGTGAACAAGACCGCCTGGTCAGGTACCAGTTTAAGGTTGATCTAGAGGTATGTTCGAGTACTTAGCTATGGTTCGTGGACTGTTGATACCTTAGGTGGAGGTGGACAATTTTGAAGCGCTACTGAGATAGTGGGGTAAGTGACAAAATATCTGGTGTGTTTCCTACTGCAAGAATAACAGAAGAGCTGGAGCACACAGCAGACTCTAGCTTGCACAGATCACTTGGCTTGGAGAAGGTCAATCGGTATGGATGAAGCAAAGGCAAGCAGAGAAGATGGTGCAAAATCCGAAGCTGTAGTCGTGGTGGGTGGCCACTCAGATTAGACAGATCCTTATCGCAGCCACACCGCGGCAAGGCTGTCCATGGCATGTTGTCATGTCACGTGGCCAGCGGCCCTTGTCTGGCGCCAAGGAAAGGGGACGTCGACGTCGAGATAAAGTCTGCTCACATTCTTGGCTCACTTCAACGACACTTTCGTCTTCCACACCTAACCTCTGATCGCGACAGAGACTCCATCCAAGTTAGCAGTCCCGTAAAACCCAGTCACAAGTACATCGTGTCACTAAAAAGAGATAAGAGCAATTAAGTCATCAGTGCTTTTATTGCTAGTCTGCGAAGGCTTAAACCCTTATCCATCAGAACCAGGTTCGATCCTTTAGATACAGTCAAGGTCCGAGCAAGACGCAGTACCACCATACGCAGAGCTCATGTTGTGAAACCACGCTCTAGTCTGTAAAAAAAGAAAGAGAAGGTCAACGAGGAAAGGGTGTTCGACGACCAGCAGGAAACGTCATTGTTCGAATACTTTGTACAAAGAAGTGAAAGAAACAGTCATCTGTAATGCCCAATATGGAGACCAGGACCAGAGCACACGCGTAAAAAAAAACAGCAACGATGATCCACCATTACCAGAGCTTCGATGCGAGTTCCAGTCCCGACAGAGCACCAAGATTGCGGGAGCAAATGCAACAAATGCAACAAATGCAAAAACGAAATTCGTCACCGTCCCAGAGGTGGAAATCTACCAAGCATGTGCAGTCGTGTATGTGATGACCTGCGAAGACTCGTGCATACATGAAAGGTAGGTCGTGCTCTCAGAGCTCATGAACAACGCCAAATGCAACACCAACCAGTTAACATTGGCTAGGTCAAGAAAAGATACGCTCCAGCCGTGAGACATTCACACTTTACAGATCGACAGTGACGGTCGAGTCTGCACCCAAGGTGGGAGGGAGGACATTGGCTGCATACTGGCCACCAACATTTCCTAATCACTTGTCAGTATAACTATAAAAGGAGCCCGGTTACACAAGTGATGGCTTACCGGCAGTCTCATAGTTGCAGACGGCAAACCAGGTTGAAAGACCACTGAAGATGGTTCCGGGAGCGCACAAGGTGACGCCACATCCGACCTTGGTAGTGTCCTTCCAAACGACTTGGGAAAAGTGACCCCAAGCCTCGAAGTTTTCAGTTGGGTTGGCTTGGCCATAGAAGCTGCTGTAGAGGCCAACTTCACCATTGTACCACATATTGGAGATGACGGCAGCAATGATGGTCTCCTTGGAGAGACCCTCGTCATTAGTAGCACCATATGAAGCAATGTTCTGGCCATATCCACCACCACCAATAGTGCTGGAGAGAGTCAGTCGAGTACCAGGATAGGTGAATGAGGCCAGAGGTAAAGAGAGGAACTTACACGTCGTGTTCATTGGAGCATGTGTCAGAAAGGGTCTGGGCAAAGCCAGCGATCTCAGCGCTATAGGTGAAATCAGGAGCGGAGTGATTGGCTCGGTGAACATTGTGGTGGAAGAGGCAGGTGGAATCAAAGTCAGTTGGGGAGGCACTAGCTGGAGCAGCCGAAGTGGAAGTGACCTGAACTGGAGTTGATTCGATAGTGATGGCCTGCTCAGTGGTGGTAGGAACTGGGGCTGCCTCGGAGGTAGACTCAATAACAACTGGGGCCTCGCTGGTAGGGACAACAACCGGGGCCTCAGAGGTGGTAGGAACAACTACAACCACAGTGGAAGTTGGAACTGGGTCAGAGACAACAGGAACTGTTTGGTATGTCAGAACGACCGAAAACCTGCTGCCACGCAGATGGGGATGATGGGGCGCTTACCATTGTAGGTTGGGAGAACATAGACAGTGCTGGAGAGAACGACGGTGGTGTCCTGAGCTGGAGTGGTGGCTGGAAGGTCGCCCTCGGTAACAGTCACGTAGACGACATGGGTAACAGTCTCATACTTGTATGCCTTCTTCTCAAGCTTGAGAGGAGAGGCAACAGCCATGGAGGCGGCGCAGGCCAGTCCAAGGATGGTGGAAGCGCGCATCTTGAAGATCGATCTCACTTTCTTGAAGTTAAGGTTGAGATTGGGTCCGTTGGCTTTCTTCGAGAAAGCGAGAGAGTGCGCGGAGGTTGAGGGACGGTGGATCGACGCCGTGAAGGGGTGGATTGGCAGCACTGCTGTACTTAAGAGGGCCGGGCAAAGAGCTGTCAAAGGAGCGTGAGGGTGAGGGTGAATTGGAATGAACGACGTTGTACGGGGGGGGGGAGGTACTGTGGGCGGTCAAGGGTGTGACGGGAAGGGCGATACTGGAAAGAGTGACAGTATTTTATGACTGGATGAGGAGGGGGTCGTGAGGTCGTGAGTGTGGTGAAGGAATGTAAGTGTTGCAGAACAACGAGAAAGGAACGTGTTGTGGTTGGATGAAGAAGAAGGGCGGTGGTGGAGGAGGAGGAAAAGAAGAAGATGGTGGTGGTGGCGCGCCGTGAATGTTTTGTGAGAGTTCGTACCCTGGCCGCTACTTACACGACCTGGGGTTCGGGTTCGGAGGGGTGTGACAGGGGGTGGTTCTAGCGTACTGCACGCGGGCTGGGCCAGGCCAGGCCAGGGTTTCGAGCCAAAAGATTTGAGGGATCCGCGGCTCCACTGCGTTTGCCAAACATGAGACTTGCGAGGCCAGAAAACAAGCACTGTAATTTCACGGGCGCCAACAAGTTAACAACCACAACAGAAGTCGACACTCACCCACTCACTACCTACTGAAGAACCGCCGCCGCGCTGAATACAAATAAGCAAGTCAAGGAAGGGGCGAGACATTCTTGCTTGTTGCTGGTGAAACAGGCCAACAATAGCCATTATCGATTCACAGGTAAGGAGCTGCTCTCAAGCTGCACAATGGCCATTATCATCCATTATCATCCATGATTATTTATTATCATCATATCATCATCGTCACCACCACCACCACCACCAGTATCACTCCTGCCAGGTTCCAGCACCTGCTCGCATTACTCGGGCAATGATGGCCTGGAGGGATTAGAGATTGAATCAGACTTCATGTCCCGTTCGTAGGCTTGGCCCATCTCTCGGCAAGCCGAAGCCACACATACAGACTACAGTAGGTAGGTATGTACAGTACTGTATGCCAGTGCCATTATGGAGTATGTCATCAGCAAAGACCAAGCAAGCAAGCGAGCAAGCAAGAAGGACAGGAGCTTACGTCTGCACCGCGCACAGGCGTCGTTGGTGGTGGCATGGGCTCGCTCATCCGATGTGCCCGTCGCCCGATGGGACCGATGTGCTAGGGCTGTGCTTCGATTCTTATTATTCGCGCAGGAGTTCAGACGAAGTGATTCGGGGAGGTACAGTGCTGTACTGTACTGTAGGGTTCCAGTTTGCGGGGTGGCGGAGATTGAAACAGGTCCAGCGGCTCCTCCTCCAGGGCTGTCATGGGTTGCATTGGGTGGCTTTAGGGCTCCAGGGCTCCAGGGCTGATGATGCCGCGGTGATTGGGCAGTACCTGCAGCTCGTCAGCCCATAGAAGGCCTAGTCAGGGGGTGATGTGCAGAGTGCAGACCAACCGAAAGCCACAGACAGCCCCAACCCCAGCCCCAGCCAGACTCCCCGACTTCCAGCTCCATCACATCGCATCACCACCACAACAACGATAGACTCTAGCCATCCAGCCAGCAGGAATGGATGGATGGCCAAGTGCACCAAACAGGTCGTGTGGTACAGCACAGTACACTGCGTGCTTGGCCATGGCAACAACCGTCGGCCTCGAACTGATCGATCTCGGCCAAGCGGGATGAGACGAGACGAGGAGATGAGATGAGATGAGATGAGATGAGATGAGGGGAGTGTGGCAACGGGACGAGCGTCGAGCAGGTGAACTGTGCTGGTGATGCTGGTGAGTACTCCAGAGTCCATACAGTAACCAGACAAAACACTCCCAGACACACAGACAAACAGACAAACAGAACGAACCAAAGGACCCTGAACCGGACCCCCCGGCAAAACGTTATCGAGCCGTGTTTCATCGAGATGAAGCTCAATCTACAATCTCGTCAACCCAAACTATTAAATTGCTCGCGAAATCAATTACCTCATCATCATCATCACCATCATTGTCATCTTGAACTCACCATCTAATTAATTCTCCTCCCACGAGATTGTGCTTATTACAACGACATGCCTACCCATACTAGCTGTAGTAATCCATCATCATCATCATCATCATCTCTCCATACTCTCTCTGCCCAGTACCTACCCATCTTCCATGTTCCGAGTAACGGCATCCACACAAGAATCATCTGTCGTGCCAACAACAAGTGCCTGTTGTCCTTGTCCTTGTCGCTGTCTCGGCCGACTTGTCTCATGCTGTATGCTGCGTAGAGTTCCCATTCCCTCCCTGCTGGCTTTGGCTTTGGCTTTGGCTTTGGCTTTGGCTCTGGCTCTGCCTTTGGCTTTGGCTTTGTGACAGAGAACCGCCACCTGCAAGTAGCCATGGCCAAGCAAGACGAGTACCATTGAAACAGCAACCACCATTCCACCTGCAATAATTCCATCCCCCATCCCGAATTCCCCCAGCGAATCATGAGCACCCCACACGTGCTCTCTGCCACGAACAACCTTAAGGCTCCAGGGACCAGAGGATCACGTCTGTTGGACTGTGCCACCTGATGCCACACCTCCCTCACGGGAGAGTGCAGAAGCTCAACGTCGAGGCCAGCAACAGTGTCTCACCGTCCGAAGAGGTCGAGTTACAACATCAACTACTCCCAGACTGTGTCGCTCCAGGAGGCTGGTGTCTGTCACCTGCACGGCCGTGCTACGCCGGTCTCCCCCTGGCCTCCAATGGTAGCGTCTTAAGAGCAACTTGCAGCTGTGGTTCTGTCTTGCCTGCTTCAACCCTGCCTGATATGACCAAGTCCTGTGCTGAAGCTGCTATATCTAACATACCTATCCCAGGTGCTGCAGCCACGCGGCTCTCCCGTACGCGGCCATACAGAAGCTGCATGTCCTTCGCCATTTCCAGTCCTTCTTTCTCTGACCTTGATCCGCGGTTGATGACACGCAGCCTTCTAGCCCTCGAGAGATGCAGTCGGTCAAACCCAGGATCCATTGCTTGGTGAGTTGTGATCCTATGGGGTCCTTTACCCCGTGATCCTAGCCCTTCACGACGCTTGTCCTTTGTTATAAGCCGCAATCCGATACTGTTCCCGAGGTTGGCAGATGCTTGCTCGAGTCGATTATCACTTTGGCAACTGCGACGAAGTGTCAAGCCATAGCACAAACTCGACAAGGAACGACATCAGGAACTACTACCAGTCCGCCGAAGATGGCAGTTGGATTTCCAAACTTCGCGGGATGTCCGGATGTCGAACCTGACCTGTCTCCAGCCCAATCAGTACCTACCTATGTATGTCGATGGTTGCACATCTTGGTTAGTTGGTTGTGCGAGGGGTGGTGGGGGAGGCCAGCAAGTGCTTGCGAGCGTAGGTGCGTCACTGGGCAGCCACGGTGTCTATTTTGTTGGGATACTGAAGCTTTATTGGAGTGGTTGTGTTATCTCTCCTTTGCGCCTTTGGTGTTGACGTCTGCGTGCTCCCGAAAGGGGGAACGATCTCCGCATGGCGCCCTTCACTCGACAACAGCGTCGTCCAGATTTCTTTGGCCAAAGTAACTCACGATGCCCAAGCTATAAATTCAAATATAGCCTCCTAGAAAATGTCAACTGTAAGCTTTCTGATACACATACATTTCTCCGACCTTTTAGATTGGACTTTTTGGCCACGGCTTCAGTATGGAAACTGCACTGCCTAATACCGGCCAGCGATTTCGGCTCAAGGGCTATATACTTTACTCGGCAATAATATCGCTTGGTGGCTTTTTGAATGGGCGAGTCTGATGAGAAATGTCCTCGCAAAGCAGCAGCTAACTTCAGTAGATATGATACAGGCTCAATCGGAGCCGTGACGCAGATGCCCTCGTTCAAAGGCTCCATCAGCAGCCTGTCTCCGACAATGCAAGGCTTTACCGTGGCTCTGATTATGATGACGGGCGCGGTTCCTGGCATACTTGCTGGTCAGTTGGCCGATCGCTTCGGTCATCTTCGTATTGTTATGGGCGGTGCCCTGACTTTCACACTGGGAGCCTCTCTCGAAGCCGGATCCAGCACGCTCCCGATTTTTCTGGTTGGCAGAGCGCTTGCTGGAATTGGCCAAGGGCTGTGGATTACCAACGTATCCGTGTAAGAGAAAGAGATCCTGCGTTGGTTGCGGATGGGAACTGATGGGCCTGGCAGATACATCACGGAAATAGCCCCAAGCGGCCAGCGAGGTGCACTGGTCTCATTCGCTCAGTTCATGGCAGCTGCGGGGATCTGCAGCGGATACTTCACTTGTTATGGCAGTATCCATATTGCTTCTGATCTCTCTTTCCGCCTCCCATTCATCTTGCAAGCGATCGTCTCGCTTGTATTCGCATTCAGCTGCCTCTATCTACCCATGTCTCCACGGTGGCTTCTGGCCAATGGTCGCCGTATAGAAGCGCTTCACGCCATTGAGCGTCTCGACATACCTAGAGCTGAGGCCGAGAAGGACATCCTACGGCCCCCGCAGCAGGCAACCAGACCTGAGACGAGTGCTGCCACCAATAGGTTTTTCAGCATCTTCAGACGGGAATACAGAGGGAGGACTATGCTCGCGTTTTTTGTACTGGGAGTAATACAACTATGTGGCATAGATGGGGTCCTTTATGTACGTTATTTGCATCACTACAACCGTCTAGGGCTAAGGCTAACCCCCGCTATTTGGGAACGAAAAATGCAAGCCTATTTTAGCACAAGCGATAACATAAAAAGCATAAAGGTTTATAGTACCTATAGTTCCCCAGAAGCACTAGGAGTTTATTATACCTGTTATATCAAATGTACCAGATAGTCGTAATACTTCAAAGGTATTATAAACGTTTGGTCCTTTTGATATTGCAAGTCTCATAACCCTCTAATGCTTTGACGGATTTAAAATATTATAAATTTCTAGTAGTGTTTTCGATATTATTGCTTATGCCAAAGTGGCTTTTTTTTCGTCGCTGAATAGCTCGAACAGTATGCACCCATCTTATTTGCGCAGGCGGGTCTCCCTGAAGGAACAGCCTCGTTTTTGGCGTCTGGCGTCTCTGCGATTCTTATGCTTCTGATCTCTGTTCCTGCCTTCCTCTACGCCGACCGCTGGGGACGCCGTGCCTCGATTATCACTGGTGGCATCCTACTTTCCAGCTGCAGTATGCCTATCATTCTT
The DNA here is from genome assembly GCA_029641185.1 of Pseudofabraea citricarpa. Taxonomy (NCBI): domain Eukaryota; kingdom Fungi; phylum Ascomycota; class Leotiomycetes; order Helotiales; family Dermateaceae; genus Pseudofabraea; species Pseudofabraea citricarpa. Next base: position 1,872,144 of record JAPWGK010000001.1, read on the forward strand.
CATTGCGGAAAAGAATCTAACATCATCATCACCTGCAGTGTTCGTCATAGGCAGCCTTTATGCCTCAGGCAGTGTGCATGCACACACAGGTGCAGGAAGATGGCTTGTTATAATTCTCATCTTCCTTTTCGCTCTCAGCTATTGCGCAACTTGGTTCGTCGAATCACATTCCAAATTCCCGTTTTAAACATGTTCTAGGAGCTAACTCAATCCTCTTCTCTAAAAAGGGGCGTGGTGGGCAAGATCTACGCGAGTGAAATCCAACCCCCTCAGACTCGTGCGACCACAAATAGTGTGGCTCAGGGTTTAAACTTCGTAGGTCTAGATAGCACTCATATGTAATACTATATTGATTATCTAATAGTTTACAAATTGGCTTGTTGCTTTCACCACTCCTATTTTCCTCGCACACTCAAGCTACGGGGCATACTTCCTATTTGGGGGGGTTTCCTTGCTTAGTGTCATAGTTCTCGCAATGTACATGCCAGAGACGAGAGGTTATTCTCTTGAGTACATTCAAGAAGGGTTCCAGGCCCTGGCAACGAACAGCCGAGAGGAGAGGAGTCGAGTCAGAAGGTTCTTGTCTGGACCTGTGCTACCGAATACTGAACTGGCGCTTGCGAGCTCGAGCGAACTTACTGGAGGTATAATGAGAATAGAACTAGGGAGTGTGTGAGATGAATAGCGTCTCGAATATTAACCGACTTGGGAGAAGGCGGGGTGTTGTCTCTTAACTTTCGTACGAGGTTGCTAGATGGAGTGGCTTATCTTTCCTTTTATCTCGTGTTCTCTGTTTTTCTTCGGGTTGATACAGCAATACAAAGTAGTCTATACACCATAAAAGACCGGGACAGATTATATAGACAAAAATAAATTGTTCAAGGACGTATCATACTACGTACCCTAGTTGGTGGTGCTAAAAGTACAAAGCTGCTGTCATGCATCACTTCTCGCTCTCGGCCGAGAATAATTGATAGTCACATCGACTGTTCTCTGAATCTCCATGCGCACATGTACATCATCATCTTGAGTCAAAATACTTGACGCATCACTTCGCAATATCGATCCACCTTTACCAGCCTCTTCGTCGTCAAAACGTTTAAATCTCTGATTTCGACCTGCGTGTGTTCTTGTCAGCATATCTATTTATTAACCATATGTTGGCGTGCCCTGCACTCACTCAAAATATGGTTTTCTTCTCCTGAGCCATTCCTGCTGGTATCAAATCCTGCCAAATTGAATGCGCGAAGAAGAGGTCGGATGGTAACCAATGAGGCTGCAATAATAGCCACTCCAGGCTCGACGAGGGTCCAAATCATTGAGTTTGTGGCCATGACTATAGAAATCATATTATCAGCCAAAACTGCATGTTACGAGAGAGTTGTCTGGTAGCCAGGCTTACAGAGGATGTCTTGAACTTTGGTAAGGTCTCTCAAGAACGAGATCCGTATGATGGTGGCAATGCTAGCACTGGAATCATGAAAAATCAGCAGACTGCAGGGCTTGTAGCGATGCATAGGTAACCCACAAGACTCCGAGGGAGAGAATTACCCCCACGGACAATTTCTTCTGCAGACTCATGTTAATATTCCATATCATTGGAATCGGCAGCAGTGCATATAGCCAGTCGCTAGTAATTGACATTGTTGATAGTGCGTATGCCACGTAGATCAGTTTTCGGGTGCCTGCGCACTTCGCACCCTTGATAGTGAAGTTCCATTGCGCCTCGACCGGAGTGCATTGAAATACACTGTAGAAGAAGATGCCTAGTGACATGATTGTCACAATGGCAATGCTGATTCTCAGAATCCATATGTAAACAGAGCTAACGGCAAGCCTAAGGAGTAATACGCAGACGCTCCATTTTATAAGCAACATGTTGACAATATAGGTTAGGAGGGCCAGTGATTGGAACTGTATGTGGTGTCAATGGCATGATAAGACTTTGCTGGGGAGTTAAATATGAACCTTCATGGACTGAATGACATTGTCCTGGGATATGACTGAATTGTGATGGCCCATGCCATAATGGAGGCCTCGGAGAGAACAAGCACAGGAGACGGTGAAGACGGCCTTGTCAAACGTTAGCTATATTTCTTTCGTCTTCATAGCCACCTATCTCTGAGCGCACCTGAGCTGCTATGATCAACCAGTCATCAGCTTGGAATGCCTTGGTGAGTTTTATGCGCACGAAGCATCTCAAAGCAACAGAGATATAGGTAAATATCAGAAGTATCGTGCAAACTACAATCAGATAGTTGCCATTGTAATCATCCGGAGACATCTGCGACAATCTCGATCCGGTCTGGTAGGGCGTATGTCGAGTGAATGAACTGGTGACTGGGCAGCAGTCATGGACTATAGTTGGACTAGTAAATGAGCATCGAGAGTAGTGCACCGAGATATGGCTGAGAGATCCTCGCGACCAAGGCAAGGCTGGGGAGACAGGATCGTGGGGGACTTTCAGGAACGAAGACTAAATACAGTTCTCCCGATTCATGACGAGGATCCCAAACAGGCAACAGGCAACAGGCAACAGACCAAGCAAGAAACAAGGAGTGAAAAGGCAGAGCGAAATGCGAGAAAACGAAGAAGAGAAGTACTTGCGAGGAATTGGGAGCAGGAGCAGGAGCAGGAGCAGAGAGAGATGCAGTACATTTACGAACCTGCCTGCCAAGCCTAGCGCCGTTATGCAGCAAGTAGGGTGTCATGGACCGTTGCATCTAATCCAGAAAGCCGGCGGCTTTGTCAGGAACAGCGAGAAAAGTCTTACGTTACGAGTCCTGCTGAGGCTACCCCATAATACCACATCGTGGCCCGGGCGAGGCGCTCAAGGCCGATCGAGGTGCAGGAGCAAGTCAGGTACCCGCAGTCCATTCACATCCTGCCTCCACGTGGATTGAGAATTTGAGGGCGAGGCATAACTTCGCGACCACGATACCCTTAGCGAGGAGGAGCACTGAAACGAGAAGCATCCCACCGATCTGAGCAGCAGAAGCAGCAGAACCATCGCGGCTGATCCCCTCTCGTTTCAACGACAAAGCCTAATAGCGGCTGCAATTCTCAAGATGCCATCGCTTTTTCATAAGTGAGAAGTCCTTCTTTTCCGCCCACAAGGGAGCGAGGGAGCGCAGGTAACTGAGCAAGCAGGCTATGTATAGATAGCATGGCGGGGCGTTCGTCGCATCTTCAGCCGAATCATCGATCCTCCTTGCCTGAGATAAGGCTTCGCTCGGAAACCCAAGTGGCGCCATACAGTAGGCAAGGTGGAAATAATGGGATGCGAGCAGCTGTTCTATTGAAGTTGTCTGATGTATCGGCCCAGCTGTGTGGGTGGGCAGCTGTCAACCGAGGCCCCAAGCCGAGATTCTACTGTACATGGCAAATCCTTCTCGTTTCGCACTGTAACACTGATGTTAGCTAGCAACACTCCGAATCCTCCGAACCCTTAGGATCCGCACTTATGCACGGGGGACAGAATGGCTTTTCCGGCCTCGCTCAGAACCCCGACAGATCCGTTGGAACCAATGTTTTCTGCCAGCAGGTGAAGTAAAACACCCATAGTATTGCGTCGGTTAAATGCTCCCAGATCATTGCCACGACTGCTGTTACTTTAGATCTGACAGCCGATGCAGCATCCTCGCTTATCGTTACGCGTGCTGCTCGAGACTAGGTAGACTATGAGACACGTGGTTACGAATGCCCCAGGTATAAATATGAATCTCAATCATTCGTGTTTCTGGAAAGGAAGTAGAAGAAGAAGAAAAAAGAATATTCGGTTGCTTGCTCCCCCTAATAAAACCATGCCCAGGATCGTTGCAGATTGTATACGGAAGGCGGATACTTGGACGAGGAGCTCCATGTTTCCATGTCTTACACTTGGATGTAGCATTTCTTTAAACAGAGCAGTACTATCTATCTATGTGTTTTGCTCATCCCCTTCCAGAAACATGGCCTCAAGATAGTTCTTGAATTACTGGTTGCCTGGATCGCTCGAGCAGAAGACCTGCAAACCACCTTGCAACGACAAGACGATATTATTGAGGCCCTACCAGGAGTCAGCAGTACTTACATAGAATGATCGGCGATTTCAAATGAAGAGTGTACACTGGACTAGCTCTCTTGCTGTCCCAAATAAAATACAAGGGAGGGGAGGGGGGTGGGGTTGCTGTATTATGTTTGGCTCTTTGCGCTTGGAGGTTGGTGGTTGTGTGATTAATAAGGATGCGTAAATTGGGTTTGACGAGAAATAAATAGCAGCTGATTCGAAGCGCACTGAACGTCTCAAATAGCTACCTGTGTCTTCCTATGAAAAGATAATCTGGATAAATAAACGTCACATATGACGTTTCTAGTATCACTCCTGTTATACATCTTATTGGCTCATAATACTGGAGTTGGTGCCATAAGCTATCTCTATCCCGGGAAGCTGTTATTTGTAATTCCACTTGCATTCTCAATCATATGTACACATAGCCATGCATTCCGAGCACTCAGACTGTTACTTGTTGGACAGTCGAAAATCATTTTGCATATATCTGCTTCTTCCTCAGATGAACGGGTGTCTCTCCAGCTGGTGTGTCCGGGATGACTTTCTCAAGTTTCTGCAGCAAGTCGCAAATAGTCAGAAATATTCTTGCTCCAACGCGGAAAGTCTACAGAATGATTGAACTCACCAAGTTGTCAAAGACACACTTATTCAGCTTCCATTCTTGTGGGCGGCATTGCCAGAGTTGTTGGTTATTGTCCTCCAAGCAAGTCCAGTGTTTGCGGAACTCTGTAAGGCAATGTTTGTTTACGTCTTCAATCCTGGTTGAACACAAAGAGGTCAGCATTTTTATCTCTTTTCCCATAATTAACATCTTCATCTAAGATTGCGCCCACATATATCCAGTTCAAGTCTGCTTGCCCTCTACCACGCAAGTGGCCCTCCCATTGGAATACATATGCGCATAGCTTTTACCTTCCAAGTACACCAAGAGACATTGTAACTTGACGAAAAAGACGTGCGCAACTTACACGGTCTTCGCACATCTTGTAACCCTGCGGCCCTCTTTTAGACAGTCGAATTCTGGCTTTCCGGGGCTATCGTTCTTGCATTGCATGAAATCGTCATTGTAAGGGCGGCATCTTGCCCCAATGAAGAAGCTCGCGGATAGCAGAGGTGCTGAACTGGCGCCAATTTCGGGGACTGATGGGATGTCTGCAGGTAGTGGTGTGGTGTCGACCAGGACCGCCTGGTTGAATCTGCAATTGAGTGTCAGAAATTGCTTCCATACCTCATGTGAGCTGCTTAACAGCTCTCCCATACCTTGGGTTTCGGCCAGACATGTTGACAAGCCTGTGGTGAGAGGATGCGCTGAAGAAAGGCCGAATGAAATGATGCAGTTCAGCTTGGAAATCGAAGCTTGAGGTTGCGGCGTCCCGACCAGGTACATGCATTGGTGCCTTAGACATAAGACATCAACACCTGGTATCCGCCCGGGCTTGAAAGACGCTTCCTGACAATAAAAATCAAGACAACCAAACCACCATCTATTGTTGCACCTACACGATTGTTCCTTTTATCAAAGGTTTCAATATTTCCTGCCGACATACTAACATAGATTCTGAGCTCCATCAATCCCGACAACGCTTCTTCCAACATAACTAACTGCGACCTGGCTGGAAACGCGCTTCGCGACTTGAGTTCCTAGAGCTACAAACCGTCGAGAAGCTGCACATGTATGCAGCGCACCGCTTTCGAGACAGTTCTACTTGGATAACAACACCATCTATCCTACACGCACTTTCAAAATGAATCTCTTTGGTTCTGCTACAGGGACTGCAAGTCAACCGCAGCAACAGACCGGTGGATTGTTTGGAGCTTTAGGCACAAATGCAGGAAATCAGAATCAACAAAGCGGCGGAGGCCTATTCGGGGCGCAAAACAATCAGCAAACCAGTAGTGGCATCTTCGGTGGATCGACTCAGACCCAACAGACGGCGAGTAACAGCAATATCTTTGGGGCACAGAATACGCAGACGGCTCAAGGTGGTGGATTATTTGGTCAAAGTAATCAAACCAACCAGACCCAGGGGGGTGGCTTATTTGGCGGTGGTCTAGGACAGAGTCAACAAAAATCTCAAGGTGGCTTGTTTGGGGGCTCGATGCAGCAACAACCACAGCAGCAAGCCGGCGGGCTCTTCTCTCAATCTACACAACCGCAACAAAGTCTAGCTCAGTCTCAGCAGCTAGGACAGCTTGCAGCGCCTTCGTGGGTGCCAGGAAGTGGCATCAACCCTCGTTAGTTTCCCTCGATCCCCTTCTCATTGGTCTCCAGCTAATAAGTTATAGGTGAGAAGAGTGTTTCCGAGCAGATATCCTTGGTGATTGAAAAATGGAATCCCAATAATGTAAATTGCGCATTTAAATACTACTTTTACAACAAGGTTGGAGAAGATATGGCTCCATACTATCGACCGACACCCAACGAGGATCCAAAAGCATGGGAGGATGCGTTGTCTAAGAAGCCTGGCCCTGGCTACATACCCGTGCTTTGTACTGGCTTTCAGCAAATGGGCGAACGAATCAAGATACAGCAACGATTTATTGCATCCTATAATCAACGACTTCATGAGATAAACGACTCCCTCACGCGCATCCTGCAAATCCATGATACTAATACTAGTATTCGGATTATGGATGCCAAGAGAAAACATATCGTTTTGAAGAATCGATGCCTAGCCTTGGCGACGAAAGTACAGGTTCTCCGAAATCGAGGATATGCACTAGGTGGTGATGAGGAGGACCTGCAACGCAAATTGCAGACACTCGAGAATAGTGTTTGTGATCCATCTCTAGGCGCAAGAGCCGAAGAGATCTGGGCGAGGATGATCAGTGTGCAAGAGCGGGCTAGGCTATTGCAGCATGAACTGGAAAGGTCTGGATCTGAGACCCACAACATTTTGGATGAGGACTTAAGCAAGAGAGCAAAAAAGGTAAGTGATATCTGCCCAAGGCCGAACAGGGCTGTGGACTAATGAATGCTCTAGATTCTCGAGGACTATCAAACGCAACTTATCCATCTCAAGAAGGAAATGGAGGCGATACAAGCAGACTATACAGAATGGGAAAAGGAGCAAGGGCCACCGACCAAAAAAACGGCAGTTCGGTAATTTAAGCCGGTAACACATCAACGAACTAGAAGCACCATTGGTGTAGGGAAAACATCGCTTGAATCATGGCATCGAGCGATGGGCATAATCACGTATACCATATTAGGAGTTCAAACCCACCGCCAAAGAAACGTCGGTGTCTACATGGATCTTTGAGTGTGGAAGAACCTCCTGATCGAATACTCAACATGAATTGGATGAGCATAACACCGTTCCGCTTTTCTCTTCCCTGTGGCCTCAAGATTGGCTTTCCGCTCAAGACAAGAATATTACCTGCAAGAATATGGTCAAGCGGGCAGTCAGGATATTAATGCTCAAGCCCATTCAAGACCCGTTCACAACAATGCCCCCAGAAACGTAGCATTTGGCTTGATGAATGGGATATACAGCTAGGTGATCAGTAAAGATTGGATACGTCCGCTCGTGAGGACCCTTGTTAATTAAATTTCAATTTCGTATGACTTCGCCCCAAAACGTGCCTCTACGCCGGATTGTCACGGGTTATCCATGACTCATAAACGATCCCTCGCTCACTACAAAATCGACGCCCTGCTATTGACATGTATGAATAATATATACTTCAGTTTTGCTGAGTGCATCAAGATCAATTGCGCACACCTTTCTCTCTCTCTCTTTTGACTGATCCATTTCCTCCCTACCCTTCACTTCCATTCTAGAGACTGACTCAATGTCTTCGAAAAGCACGGAACCAGCCGGCGAGGATATCACTGGCATCCCAGCCTTGGACCCCTCTCCAGTGGTTCTTACCGGCAGGCACTGCATTCTGACCCCATTGTCTCCTGAGCACAGTCCAGATCTATACATAAATGTAGGAGGCGTAGATAACGCTTTACTCTGGACTTATCTGCCTAGAGGACCGTATGTAGATGAGGAGTCATTTGCCGAGCACATAAATTTCCTCTGCCAGGGTCGGCCATTCTACACATTTGTCATCTGGTCACCGAGTGACTTCCACGTCAGCAACCAGAAGATGCAGACAGCTCCTGGCTACAAACCTGCCACGCCAATTGGCCTCATCGCCTTTCTAAATATTGTGCCCGAGCACCGTAGTATTGAAATTGGTCATGTTCTATTCCCCAAGATACTGCAGCGGACCACGGCCGCGACCGAGGCGGTTTATCTTCTGGTCAAGCATTGCTTTGAGGATCTCCATTACCTGAGGGTCGAGTGGAAGGCTAATAATCATAATGAGCCGAGTAAGAGAGCGGCATTGCGATTTGGCTTTGTTTTTGAGGGTGTTTTTAAAAAACATATGATTGTTAAAGGGAAGCGCAGAGATACTGCTTGGTTTTCAATCACAGACGATGAATGGTATTATGGGGGAGTGAAATCAGCATTTGAGAGTTGGCTCGCGGATGAGAACTTCGAGGAGGGAGAGCAAAGGAAAAGACTAGAGGACTTCAGAAGTATAAATATCAGGTCTACAACTTCACAGTAGGGGTTCTGGTTGCAATAGAATGGTACCGAAAATATTGACTAGCTTTTTGCCTTCTCATGAAACTCAATGCATATGATTGAGGTATAGAAGTAAAAAGTATTCCCCGAGTCCCTATGAATATCGTGACTTGGCTTCTTAGGTCATGTCTTAAGCAATCTAATACCCTCTTCTTTGAGTTTGTACTTCTGGATCTTCCCACTGGCTGTCTTGGGATATTCTTCGACCCAGAAAACATACTTGGGAGCCAGGTGGTTACTTAACCTGTTCCTGACCCAGTCGCGGATGTCGTTGGCTGTAAGGTATTTGGTACCCGAAGGGATAGCTTTATCCAGAGACGGTAACCCCTTTGCAGCATTATCTTCTCCTACTAAAACTCCTTTGTGTACCACGATGAATGCTGCTACACACTCTCCATATCTCTCATCCGGCAGGCCAACAACGCTGGCTTCAGCTACATACTCGTGTGCAAACAGGGCGTTTTCAACCTCTAAAGGATGGATATTCTCGCCTCCTCTAATGATGAGATCTTTCATACGGCCAGTAATTTTGACATAACCTTCTTCGTCCATGATTGCTTCATCCCCTGTGTGCATCCAGATTTTCTCGTTGCCATTTGAATCCTGCTCAACTACCCTCACTTCCTTTGTTCTTGCTTCGTCGTCCCAGTAACCTTTCATGATCAAGTACCCAGAAACCATAAGCTCTCCCTTTTCACCTATGGGCAGTGTCTTATTTGGATCAAAAACGTCTACGACTTTGGCTTCGACATGAGGCATGAGCTTCCCAACACTGTCGAGCCTCCTCTGCAGTGGGTCGTCGGGCGTTGTCATGCAAGAGACAGGAGAAGTTTCAGTCATTCCATAACATATTGTCAGCCCGGTTAGATTCAGTGTGTCATGCAGTTTCTCCATCAACTGACTGGGTACGCTACTCCCAGCAGCAATTCCCGTACGTAACTTATCGAACCCAGTATAAGGAACCACACCAGTCTTTAGTAATTCGAGTTCTGCAACAAACATAGTGGCAACGCCATAGAGGGCCGTGGCTGCTTCCTCCTGGATAGAGCGTAGTGTAGCCTCTGGATTGAACGATTCCGAGGGAAATAAGATGGCCGTCCCATGAGTCGCAGTAGCCATGTACCCTAGGATGCAGCCAAAGCAATGAAACAACGGAGGTGGACAACATACGATATCGGAAGGTGTAAGGCCCATTCTTTCGCCAATGAAGAAGCCATTGTTGAGGATTGATCGATGGGTGAGGGAAGCTGCTTTCGGCATGGATGTTGTGCCTGAAGTGAACTGAATATTGACCACATCATCAAGCTCAAGTGTCGAGTCGGGGGTTATGAATTCGCTACCGCTTGCCGGAAGCATAAGATCATGAAAGGGAGTGGTGGATTTGAGTCGGGAAACATCGATGCGAGAAGCAGAATTATCAACAAGTATGATATTAGCAAGGGATGGTACAGACTCTGACGCAAGCTGTGCAGATTCTAGATCTGGTATTATTTGGCCGAGGAGAGTAATATTCTCCCTGGGGGCTTTATAAGGCAGACTGGTTTCGACACCAATGATCAAATGTGAAGCGGTGAGATGTGTTAAAGCCGAAATAACTTGCTTCGAGTTGAAAGCTGGGTTGAGCGGCACCTATTTGGCATTAGAATAACTTACTCAAAACATAAAAACGCCTGCCGATTGTCAAGGCCTAGTGAGGAACTTACCAAAATAGCACCAAGCTTGAATAACGCGTATGTCGCCTACAAATGTCGTACCGAATTAGATAACAGACGCAAGTAGTTGCGGTAGGATGACATACTATGGCAAACTCCAAATTGTTTCCCAGACTGACAGCAACCCTGTCCCCCTTTCTAACGCCTAGTTGCTGCAGTCCACGACCAAGGGAGCTGCTCTTCTGGTCTAATTCCCAATAGGTAAGCCGCTGGCCTTGGCCGCGAGAGATGACTGCGGTTCGGTCACCATGCTCGCGTACAATATGCTGGAAGTGTTGCGGGACTGTGAGTTCAAGCAGAGGGGGCTGGATTGGGAGTTGTTAGTTGGAAGGGCAGAACCATTGGATTTACACACCTGGGAGGGACCTCTGCTATAACTGGAAGTTAGTAGGTTCCGCCGTGCCAGGCTGCGGTGGGTCAAGCTTGCGAATAAACGCATGGTGTGGAAGCTGGGTGAGCGTAACATGGTAATAGGGTATCTCCTTGGGTATCACAATATCACAATACAGCTAGGGGAATCGAGTTATCACAGAACGACACCGGCAGGGTCGAAAAAGAAGGCTGATTAGTCCCACGAGGGCAAGAAGTACTCATTCATCGGATAGCCAGAAGCGGGGGGAGCTTTGGCACTCAAAATGCGGGGTCTGCCGCCGTCGCTACTTGAGTACTTCCGTACATTATTGCCGAACCTCTTGTACCCCTCTAGAAGCGAGCTGCCGACGGACAATAAGTACATCTTGTCTGTTACTGTACCTACTAGGTAGGTAGGTAGGTAGGTAGGTAGGTAGGTACTGGTTGGTACATCCACACTCTTACAGGGGGTTCTGGTAGGCCGCTAGCGCTTGGTCATTCCAACTACAATGGTATTTAGAATGATTCACAGCACATCGGGACGAGACTAGGAACATACCTGAGAAACTTGCCCCCAAGATCCGACGATGCCTCGATCACCAATCGCGCCATCACGTTGCCTGGCTGTTCGGGCTTCAGCAGTTTCCCATCAGTATGTAGGCCTTTAAACTTGATCGCATCGGCTGCATCCATGACATTGAAATGTTTGCCCCGAATGTCAGCCTGCATCTCGGTATCCACAGTACCAGGACGAATGGCTATCGTGGTGATCTCTGGCTCCTCGTTCTGGAGAGTCATGGCCAGGTGATTCAACGCTGCCTTAGAAGAGCCGTAGGGACCCCACGTAGCATACCCGTTACCAGCTGCTCCTGAGGACGTCAGCACGATGCGGCCGTGGGTTGTACGGAGAGCTGGGATGGCTGGTGTGATCTAATGTATAATGTGAGATGCTCAGTCGCACAGGTAGATGAGCCACAACTTACAAAAGCCAATGCACTGAAAAAGTTGATGTCAAAAAGAGCTCGCCATTCCTCTGGCGTGCTATCTGCCACGCGCCGCACCGGGCTGAGGGTGCCGTGATTGATGATCAATCCGTCAAGACGGGAAAAGCTCTTGAGCGCAAGAGATACCACAGACGGTCCTACCTGTGCAAAGGATCAGCAGCTGTAGATGAGGCAGCGACCAAGGAAGGGCGCATACGGAGAAATCAGAGAGATCAGCGGCAACGTATTCAACCTGGCCGGGAAACTCTTCCTTGAGCTTTTGCAATGGTGCTGCGGTTCGTGCAGCGAGCACTACTTTGTTCGATCCCTTGAGCAGAAATCGCGCAGTAGCTAGACCAATGCCGCGACTGGCTCCGGTAACGATTAAGACTTTGGGGTCTGACATATCGCCGTATTCACCTGAAGCGTAATGTTTCTAGAGAGGTGCAAGAAGGCACCATCGCCGTGACTAGACTGGACTGTGGTGCGTACCGTAACAATGCGAGCGACACAAGCGTGGGGCTGCAGCGTTGTACATCCCTGCAGACTTCTCGCTGACTTGTAATGGTTGGATTCACAACTGTGCCAAGGTTCCCAGACTAGCACAATGATGGTCAGGAATTAGGAATTGCAAGATTGTGCTTCTGTTCTATAGCTGGAAAGAACCCTACACAGATAGATAGGCCCCAAAGAAATTTCGAGCACACGAGAAGATAGTATTCATATTGCCAGAGGCCATCCATCTAAAGATTCATGTTGAGCGTAGAGTCGGTAGATTCACGACAGAGCTGTTGCAGAAGGAATAAACGTGTGCTAGTGTGTTTATTTTATTTTACCTAGTTAACTATCTGTCACAGTCCAACCAGTAGCCCAACGGTATCCGTCCCTCATTTCAATCCTCCACTGTTCGCCACTCCCTCCACTATTGTAGCGCGTATATAATTTGTGGGCTGAAGAATACTGCAAACCAATTAGTCAACTGATCAAGGAGACAAAGGATGAAAAAATTTGCAAGACGAAAAGTGAAGCTTCAGTTGAAAGATGAAAAGTCTGAGGTTTTTTCTGCATCAGACCGAGGTCTTCAGCATTAGCATGGAATTGTAACATCATGAGCTTGTGGTGATATTGCATGGAACAAGAAAAATATAATTACCTAGAGATACGTCCCCGCCCCCAACATTCAGAATGCTATGAAAGAGATGTTAGTATATAGCGTCCATCGGTATGCCATAGCTAAAAAATGCTTCCTCCAAAACACTTGTCAGGTAATCGAACCAGTTTGTTCAACAGAATTGAATTCAGTATTTGATAGTACAAGTTTTGTTCATCATTGTATGTGGTTGTTGGAGGTTGTTGGAAAGGGTACATGATGATGCCACTTACAGTCTAAATTAATCGGGAGTGGAAGCGGCGCCTCTGCAGATCTGGATCTTAGGCAAAGTTAGCATTTGCAGACCAGGAATTTCTTGTACAAAAAGGATATTGGGAAAGCTAAACATCAGATAGTCCGTTTGGTTAAGACAGGTTAGTCACCATGAAAGCCGAAGCTCGTTGGTAAGTTAGGGGCGACACGAAAGTTCATCATAGTAGTATATTGAAGCATATATAAGAACGGGCGGAGCTTACCATAGCAAGAAGACGACGACGTGCTGTAGATGATTGTGCGCACAAATAGCTACAATGCCGAGGCATGTAGCATGCAAATCCAATCACTGTCGCTGAACCATGGTTGTGGCGTTTACTGAAAGTGGTGATGGTTGTTGGAAAAGAAGAATGAGAAAGGAATAGATTTTAGGGAAAGGTATTTCCTTAGCGCCTAGAAGAGCGCGCTAGGCTAGTGCAGCACGTGCCTAACAGCTGCTCCAAGCTCATCCCCCGTCCCTCTACCGTATCAATCGGCGAACCGAGCCGGGATTTATCCTTCAAAAGTACCCAAGTACCAATCGACAATTGGTAAAGAAAATGCCTACCTAGATAGGTAGGTAGGTATAAGGCAATCCACATTGTAATGATTATCAAAGATGAAAGATAAACGGGATGGGAGGGGGGATTGGTAAGAGAGATGCGCTCATAGCAAAGGAAAGTGCTAATAATATCTGTTATAACCTGTTCTACCAGTAACGGAAAAGCTATCCCTAAGATGCCAGACAGACGCCCAAGATGACTGATATGCTAAGCAAAATACACTCCTTGAGACCTTGATTATGTGTACCAGTGCAACAACAACCTCGCAAATGCCACAGCAGCAGTGAAAGTTTCAGACGCCTTTTCCATCCCTCTTACTTGCTATCTCCACATAACCTTTCCCATGCCTAAGTGTTCAGCAGCAGTCGTACAGTCTGACTAGTCCAGCGCAGTGATTGTTTAGCCGCAAGCATGCCAGCTTGCGCCCCTTTGCTTCTGTAAGAAAATACGCCGTACACAATGATTGCAGGACAAATCGTGCCAGATGAATAGAAGAAAAGAAACCAGAACCCCAAGAAAGACGAAAATCCCATTACATACCACCCTCCCACCGGACCTCATCTTTCAACTCCCTGATAGTTTCAACGCGGATGGGGAATCTCATGACCATAAAACGAACCATGACAAGTACGCGTTGAAAATGCACTGTGATCAACAAACCCTTCAGAAAACTCCTCCCTATGTCCGTATAGTAAAAGAAGAAATGTAAAACACATATGGTGGTCTGTAAAGCTATCAAGAGCCGGAAAGTCATGCCCAAAGGCCAAACCCAAACGCCTTTTCCATTATACTGAAAATACCAGGACGCTTCAACGCCCCATCATATATGCGGGAGGGTTTCCGCCAGTATAGCCTCCATTCATCATCGAGGCCGGTCCCCCTGCGGCCATGGCAGAGGCGTACATGGGGCCATTCCAGCCATTACTGTTCCCGCCAAAAGTCGTAGTGTATTGACTGTTCAATGGGTTCATCGGAACTGTGCCATACGCAACTCGGTTGGGTCCGAGCCCCGGAGGTGCTGACAGTCCAGGTGGGGGGCCATTCGCAGTGCTAAACGATGCACCGGGAGCACCGTTCATAGCATTATTCATTCCTTGGACGATGCCAGGCATTGTCGGTGGCCCCGAGACAGACATGCCTTGACCCGAACGTACACCGAGAGGATTTTTAGAGAAGCTCAACCGAATGCCACCTTTGATACTGTTGTGTAATGGGTGGCCATAGAGTTCGTGGAGAGCTTTGGTTGCGAAGGAGACATCTTCAAACTCGACAAAACACATCGGTCCGTTTTGTTTAGTACGAAAACACAAGCGTTTGTACCCGCGCTGCTTCGAGAACATAGCTTTGAGCTCATCCTCCGATGTATCGATAGGCAGGTTGCCAACATACAAAGTATTGCAAGGAGGGTTCTGGTCGGCTGGATTGACAGGAGGGAAATTGTGACGCTGATAATGCTGACTACCCAACTGATAATTGACCGGTGGTCCTCCATTTGTTATGGTGGTAGGTGACATTGTGTTCGCATGCTGCATGCTGGGCATGGCTTGCGACGCAAAAGGAGGCACGGCCGCCGAGCTTGTATTATTTGTATTGAGAGATAGGTTGGCTAAACGAGAAATGGGCAACTGTGGAAGGGTTGATCGACGCGGTTGAGCAGAAGGACCATTTTCTGCATAGGCGACTGGGTCTTTTAGGAGTTCTCCTGTCTCGTCGTCATCGACAGAATCATTATTGATCAATGACTTGCCCGTAATGCGTGTTCTCTCGCTCAGATGATTACCGATAGGCGATTGAGGTGAAAACAGGCTTTGGTAATGTGCACTTGACGTTGGATTTGGGAGCTCGTTACTAAATGTTCCGCTGTTATTAGTGGGGGATACTCGTTGGTTTTGCGCGTTCTGAAAGGTGCCATTAAACCGAGAAGATTGACGAGGAGTCGGGCCTCCAGAGGATGTGGTCGAGGAGGTCGAACTGGACGGACCTGGGTTATTGGTAGCATCGACAGTATACCGGCGAGAAGCCGTGGGGCTCCCATAAACGATCTCTACAATCATCTGGGCGTCATTCGCGATATTTGGTTTTCCATCTAGCATATTCCGAGCCTCGACCGCGCCAGCATGTGATTTGAACCGCAAGATAGCAGAGCGCAGGCCTGCATCCTCGGATTTTTCAGTGGATAGCACCTCAGCGTCGACAAATTCCTTGGACCAGACCACCATCGACCTCAGAGTATCTTCAGTTGTGTTCATGGGGAGGCGGCGGATCAGCACAGAGCAGGCAGCAGACGCGAATGGGTTGGCCGACGACTGAGACGGCGTGGCGCTGTTCACACCACTATCGCCTCCGAAGCCATTCATGGCGGTGGTTATCGATTGGAATTGTTGTTGGACGCCGTTGGCTTGTCGAAAAGCTTGGCCTTGCGGGACGAAGACAGGAGCATTCATCGCATATTCTGGTGTCGCGTTCTATTGACAGGAAGAGTGCGCGCAATCCAAGCTGATGATGGGGTCGCGGTGGACGTCGATGCAAGATATCGTGATGGCCGCGCCAGGATGGTTGGTGAGGGTCGTCCGAAGCTCAATAGCTCAGGGCGAAGTTGACGATCGCGACGATCTCTAGGAATGCCGACCACAGCGTTGGGTTCTGTGCTGCTTCCTCACGCGCGCGCGAGTCTGGACGTGTGGAGTTGACACGCACGAATTACGACGGTCAGGATAAGCTCTGGAGGAATGTCGGTCGCGAAAGGATCGATGGCGGACGATAAGATGGTTGGCTATCTCCCGGGACCGTTGGAGATGGGGAGTATGGAATTTGTTGGGTGGTCGGTCGGTCGCTGGAGTCAAATCGACGGCCAGAGTACGGTATCAAAGCTCGAGCTTCGAGTCGAGGAGTTGCGATGAGATAAATTGAGCTGTCAGATATTGGCCTCCTTCGTACCTGGACGCTGCTGGGTACGGGGGGGGGTGATCGCGTTGCTTGACGGCGGAGGTGCCAGAGGGTGGGCGAATGTGAGCAGCGCTTTTCGTCGTTTCTGGGGGATGATGGGCGAGTAACAGTCACCACCACTCTGTCGCTCTCAACAATTGAATCAGTCTGGAGCGCGGTGGGACGGCGGGAGGAATTTCGAGTCGAGGGAAGGAATGCAGAAGGAGGAAGGAGAGGAGCTTGTTCCGCAACCCGGGTGAGATAAGGTGCTGTCGAATGTTGCTGTAATGTGATGTGATGGGAAGCGGAGGAGGAGGAGGTGGTGGTGGTGGTGGTGGTAGTGGTGTCGATAGGTAGATGATAGATAGATAGATACCTTAGGTAGGTAGGTAGGGTAGGGTAGGTTAGGTTAGGTACAGTAGGTGTAGGGTAGGGTAGGGGGGAGCTGTTCGAGGCGCAGACAGTGTAGCACGGAAGGAGCGCGTACTAGCGCTATTGCCTGTATTTAAGCTCCTCCTCCGTAACAGGAGCCTTTCTCTTCTCCAACCACCCAGACAATCATTTCACACAACCTATTCAACCCTTGCCACACTGGTGACCAATGCCAGGCATAGGCTCTGTGTCAGACGGGATAACGGTATTCGCTCTTTTCAAGTATATCTTCGACTTTCGGTGCTTTCAATATCCCTACTTAAATCACAGTTATTTTCTGCACCTGCGCGAGCAACTACCTTCTCACACGATCAGCGGTACGGTACGTAATCCTACCTACGAACACAAGCACGAATACGATTTGCGAAACACGGTTTTTACGAGGATATCTTTTCGAGCACGCAAAGCTACGGTACGCGTTCTATTCGGACTCTTATTACACGCGACTGTATATCTGAGGCAACGGGAGTGAACCGGGGCTAGGAACCATAAAGATTTGGGCTTCTGAAGAATGGAAGATCGTGAAGGAAGTATACAGGTTGGATGGATGGAACGGAGGTAGAACGAGGCCGGGGAAGCTAGCTACTCAGCGAAGCAGGAATTGAGGAATCAGGAATTGGGAGAATATTACGGCACGTGTTCCGTAGGAGGAAAGAACGCTTCAGATGACCAGACATGAGGAGAGGCAGGTTTTGCAGAGGATAGAGAGCTGGGAATAGCTTCGTTTTGGGGAGTATATGGGAATCACTTTTTTCTGGGGAAGGATACGTGGGTGAGTGTAGCACGGAAGGAACGCGTACTAGCGTTATTGCCTGTATTTAAGCTCCTCCTCCGTAACAGGAGCCTTTCTCTCTCCAACCACCCAGACAATCATTTCACACAACCTATTCAACCCTTGCCACAACAGGCCGGTGTGGATGGTGGATGGTGGATGGGGGGTGGAGATAGATGCTTGCACCTTCCAGCAGCACAGCACAGCACAGCACAGCACTCCTACTTACTGTACTGTACACTGCACAAGCGAGGAGAGGGAGGGGCCAGAGGGGAGGGAGTTTCTTTTGCGAGGAGGGTCGAGGGTCGAGTGTCGAATGTCGAGGGTCGAGGGTGGTCAAGTTGCGGGTTGCGGGTTGCGGATCAGAATAATAATGTCAGAAGTCAGAACTTTCTGGGGCATGTGGGATGAGGCCCTGGGCGTGTGCAGTGCTGTGCTACCGATAGTACTGTAGTAGAGAATTGGGGAGGGGAGGGGAGGGGGGAGAGGAAGAAAAGGAAGGGGAAGGGGGGTGTGGGTGTGGGTGTGGGTGTGAGTATGGATGCAGGTGTGGGCGTACTGTAGGTGTGGGCGTCGGCGTGGGAAGGGAAGGGAAGGGAAAGAAAGGTCAACGACGAGGATTCATCATCATCATTCGCTGGACCGACGGCTTTCACTTACAGTGCAGCGCAGTACTGTACAGTAGCGATAAAGAAACTCTGGCTTAGCGTACTGAGGCTGCAGATAGAGCTTGCTAAAACGTCCCCGGCGGCCATGATAGGCCTCGCTGGCCCCTGGCGCATGTGTGGATCCATCGCTATCGTGCCCCTGTCAAGCAAGCAAGCAAGCATGGACTCGAGGGTGGTCAAGACCCTGGCCTGGCGCCGTACAGTACAGTACAGTACAGTACAGTACACCATCCAGTACCATCATCCCATGGTGGTGCTGTTACTGTATGGCTGTATGGCTGTATGGCTGTATGGCTGTATGGCTGTATGGCATAGCACAGCGAAAAGCGAAAAGCGAAAAGCAAAGCCTGACCTGACCGCCAGAGGGGGTCAAAGGCTAGAGGGGCAGAAGGCGCAGAAGGGTTCAAAAGGCTAAAGGGGCATTCCCACGGCAAGCTTGCTACTGTACCGTGGATGCTGATGCTGATCTGATGCTGAATGTCGAACAATAATGCTGCATGCTGCCTGCTGCGTGCTCTAGAGCCACTGGTACCTCCGTACAAGGTCTAGGTGTCGACTATGGTCCTTGTCCGTCCGCCATCACTCAAACCATCGCGATCCAAACATTGTCTGCGCTGTCGTTGTTGAAACGGAGTGTGGTAGACTTTGTGATTCGCCGCCCCAGTCGTTATCAGTTCCTTTGGTACCTTATGGTGCTGATGGTGGTGGTGCTCGTCTCTGTCTTGTGAAAGCCGAGTGAGAGTGGCTTGCTTGCTGTGCTTTCCTTCCCTTTCCTTTCCTTTCCTTTTCTTTCCTTTGTTACCGTCTCCCGTCTCTGTTTCTCTTCGTCCCTCTCTTTCTTTCTTTCCCTCTTCTTCTTTTCCTCTTCTCCCATCCATGCTCATGGGAATAGCCCGTGACCAGCCGTTGTTGATCTGATCAGCACATCAACACACGGCGCACAGAAACCCCAAGCCGACCCGGTGTCGACGACTACTACTGTACTGACTGCGAGGCGGGGTCAAACAGCCGTGGGTCGAGGGCCTGATAGCGTGTCAATAATACTGTACTCTGTAGACTTGTAAAGCCACTGCCAAATGCCGCACAGTCGCGCTCCCCGGCGCCGTTTTCAACCAAGGTACAAGGACCACCAGCTGAACTTTCTAGCCTTTTCCCTCCCCTCCAAGTCCTCTCGCTACGGTACTCCGTAGATTACTGCCGTCGATCTGGGATGATGATGATGATTGACACCCAGATGGCATCCTGACACGGCCGTTCTTCAGAAATAGCAGCACCACGATTCCGAGTGTTTGAAGGGTCCTGTTTGAGACGGAAATGGAACAGCACAAAGCCAGCCAGCCTTTTCCCCTCGTCTGCCCTCGTCTGCCCTCGTCTTCCCCCTCCTTCTGCTGCCTCAAGCTTTCGCTGAAGAAGCCTGCAATCCCGAGCGAGAGCCATGAGCATCTGAGTTTTACAGTACAGGCTGCGCTGGGAAGGGGGGGTTGGGTTGGTTGGTTGGTTGGTGATAAGCCTCTGCCGTTGGGCCTGCCCATGATGGGAGACGAGGGGGGGCTGGAGGCAGGTTGCACGAGGGGACACTGGACAGCCCTTCTGCCGCCCATTTCCATTGGCCATGCGGTGCTGTTTATATGGTATGAGTTCAGAGGACAGTACGTAGTGTCCTTCGTCTTCTGGTCTCCGGGTCGTTTTGGGTAGCGTGATGCTTTGTTCCTACCGTAGGGACCTCGGAGGATTATGGGTGATAGGCCCATCAGCGGCAGATCGGCCTGTCGGCTGGTGTCTTTCCTCATGGCAATCAATTCATGAGAAGTGATTGATCAGATTGCCTACTCGTACTCTCCATTCTCCTGTCCCGCGTGTTCGTTTGCAGGAGTATGCCAACGCTTCTCCGGATGAGCCCGGATCAAGTCCTTGATGCTGCCACTCTGGCCCTCATCGGCCTCGTGGGATAAGGATAACGGCTACCTGCGTGCCATCATCGTTGCCCAAGGCCCATACGGTACCGTACTGTACTGTACTGTACAGTGAGTGAGTGAGTGCGAGGGCCGTTATGAGGGGAAGGCATTGCCGTATTTGAGTTTGACAAGCTGACGCCGACCGGGTTCAAGGATGCTGCTCAGGAAGTCTTCCGGGCCGTGCACAATTCTCTCGTTGACCAGGGTCGCCTTTTTGGGTCCGATAAAAAGGTTTGGCTGACATGGGGGTCGGGCGAGGGGGTATCCCGCCGTTGTGGCCCCCTAGTGTGCTGTATGTGTGATCATCAAACCCGATCTCATTCAGTAACAATGATAATAATCACCGCTCTCTTGATACAAATGAGGATCTGCTGCAAAGCCTTGTATATCTATGGCCGCCTATAATGTCTGCGCCCTTACTCCGTAAAACAAAGTAACTACGTTTTCTATCTCGTTGCTCTGGTCTCAGGGAGGCTGTTCTGACACAATGCGTGTTCCTTCTATCAAGCAGTCTAAGTAGAACAGATAAACACCGCTGTTCGGGTGGATGGAGTAGGTACACAGCATTCCCGTCAGCAAAAGATCTCCCTATCAAAGCAATTGACTGCAACCGCGACGCATAAAGATTATACACAAGTGAAACAATTCATATTCCAAGCCTCTTCTTGTTCTCCGAATGAGGAAGGCTTCTTTGCATGTGATCAACCCGTTTTTGTGCACCTTGGCAGGGTTTCGTCAGGCACCATATGGAGGTAATAAGGTAATTTCCAGATCATAGGAAACTTCATTATCGCAGCGAGTTGGAAACGAGGTTGGCAGAACTAATTATCTGGAAACCTTTGAGATAAATATTCAGAACGAGGAAATCCGAGCATCCTGTTGAGCAAACAGCTCAAACAGCTTCCTTGGTCCAAGTAAGAAAGTCTCTTTCCACAATCTCAAAACATCTACTAATAAATAGCTTAGTGGTTAGGATTCCACCCTTCCAAAACAGATAGGTGGAGGTTCGTGTTCGATTCACGGAGGTTGCATTACTAAACTCGCCGGTCTGTTTCTCAATAGCGATAATCGGAGCTGGCGAATAATCTTTTTGCTCTTTGCTTAGGTATCCAGCCTTAGCTCGCTCGCTTAACCCACCAGCAACTGAACATTCGTAAGAGACACTACTTGAGATTAGCGGCAAAATACCTCAATAATATAATAGGAGATTGTATCATAATATCAGTTACCATATCGTTTTCCCCATCTAGCCTGTACGAGTGATAATAATCTAATTGTGGCTATAAACCATACAGAGGCAACCCCTCTAAAATAAAATAAAACTTTCAACAGAAGATGATTTCTATCCATGACTATATTTACTTGCTTAATTTTATCATTCAAATCACTGGTCCCACACGTAGCTATGGATTTACAGTAGATAATGAATCTAGAAATGTTCATACTATAGTATAACACAGTTGCGGTCTTTTTTTCGTCTCCTTGCATGACGATGTGGCCGTTTCTCTCGCCGCCCATGGGTATGAAGGGCCTCATCGTCAAAAGTTGGTGGTGCCGAGTTATCCTTTCGAATAATTTGTCGGCAAAGGTCAATGAATACCTCGTCCACATTCGCTACCGTGGTGTCAGTAGGATTAACAAGCATGTAGAGAACTGAGGGCCTACCTCGCCGCCTCGCGGACGTCTCATAGTATGGAGCATTGCCCCAACTCTGTGATACTGAGAATGCCTTCGCGCGAGACACCATGCGGTCTTCTTCAAGGTCTGACTTGTTGCCAACAATAACAATGGGAACATTATCGTCGTCTTTGATGCGTATTATCTGCTCACGAAGCTCCGATAGCTCATTCAAGCTACTCTGGCTCGTGATGGAAAAAACGAGAAGAAACCCTTGGCCGGTCTTCATGTAAAGCTCCCTAGTTACTTTAGTCTTGTGCCGCGAGGGAGTCATTTAAGTCGCATATACCTCATAGCAGCTACTCACAAGCGCTGTCAGTCACGTGTCGTTGTGTGATCATCATATGTCTTTACTTACTGAATTGTTCTGTGCCGGCGGTATCTAAGCTTGACTGCTGTGAGCATCCAGCCACGGGTCTTTCCAAATGCGGGTTCTACATACATTTCCAACATGCATTGTCGGCCCTGTAGTCGCAGTTAGCCAGGGTGCAACGAGCCAAGAGATAGCTGACATACATCGACCTCGATCAGCTTCCTGTAAGAGTCTTCAATGGTGGGATCGTAGCTCTCGATCCAGACATTCTGGACGAATTGTGCTGCCAGCACGCATTAGAAGATGGCACGAGATGATGACCCTAAATGCCCTGGAGCCCTGGACGGGAGGTGAGACGGATGGGTGGGTGCCTTACCTGTGAGGCAGCTCTTGCCAACTCCGCCTGCAGAGACTGTCAGTGGAACTCCTGAGCACTCGGGAGGGAGGAAGGTGAGAGAGAAAATGAGTGAAGGAGGAACAGAGAGAGAGAGAGAGAGAGAGAGAGAGAGTTGGACTGACCAGCACCCAAAACTACAATGTGATAATCACGCCTGGCACACATCTGGTCAGTCGTGATCGCCAGCAGGCCCTCGGGGTGGTGCGTCGAACCTTTGCGAAGCCCTCGACATGATTGATTGCTGCTGGTGGTGGGCGTCGATGGAGAGGGAAATAATAGGGATTCGTCACCGACAGACGCAGACGCAGACAAAGACAAAGACGCTCCCTTCTTTCACGTCAGGTAGAAGTTGAACAAGCAGGGAGACCTCCAGCGATAGTGCTCTTGTCCCCTTCTCCCCGTCAGCTTTCTCTGCCTCTCCCTTACCTGCTTTCGGCAGCAGTGGCCTTCTGAGCCCGGATGTTCACAAGGTCGAGAGGTGCTTTCCGGCATGTATGAGGAATTGAGGACGACCGTGTATGGAGTATTCCAATTCTGCGTTGACCTGCGAGCCACCCCCCATGCACGGTTCAGGAGCGAGCGAGCAGCGGTTGCTCGTTACTGTTTCCGCTACAGTGTCGTTTGTACCGTAGTGTTTCCGATGTCGTCTCGTCACTCCTCAAGTCAAGTCAAGTCAAGCCAACTTCACTTCTGCTCACACTCCAACCTCAATGGCCACGATGACGAAGACAACGGCAACGACGACCTGAGGCTGACACACATACACGCGCGCGCGCCCGACTGGACTTTCGGCATCAATACCACAGGAAGCAGGACAAAACGGTAGCAAAGCGTGGGGCAGGCCAGGCCACTCCCTCCCCCATGCTTTATTACTCCTGACGATCGCATCGCTTCGTTCAGTCTTGGGCGGTACCGTACCGTGGCGTGGGTAGTTCTGCCCCCCCGGGTCCAGACGTGAGGCTGGGTCCCAACTTCCAGGAGATCCAAGCGAAGAAGGGAAATAGATGTTCGTCTTCCTACTGTATCTGTATCTGTTTCGATAGCGGCAAAATCGACTGCTCCACGAGCATTGGCTGGCGGCCGGCGCCCCCGAGCAAGCCATGGTGGTCTCTGAGCCTCTGAAGGTGCTGCCAGTCGAAAAGCCACCAACCATCAGCCGCAAGGTGACAGGAATAAAATGCCTACCGAAGCCCAAGTCAGCGGTGTGCCGCATTCGCCAATCAAATCAACGGACGACAATTTCACCCATCGCGTCTTTCAAGTTCTCATCTTCACGTCCGTGTATATGGCCATGCTTGGGCGATGCTTGGGTCTTGATAGGTGAAGCTGCTCAACCGGGTTTGCCTTTGGTACGCGTACTCAATATGTGTTGCTGATGTGTATATTGGTCACGTGTGCTGAGTCTGCCAACCTGCTCAGCGAATCTGATCGCTTACCATCCGCCCAACTAGCGAGCATTGTCAATGGCATGGCATAGGTTTCCCCATGTCATCCCCAGTTTTCAACCAACTGTAGAAGGCACGGCTGATTGGCTACTTCCGTACGCAGCTGATATGGCCAGCATATGTTATCTATTTACAGCTTATGAGAATGCTATCATATTTACAGAGGAACAGCCTAGGGAGTTTGTACAAAGATTTCCTGCGGTTTCCGGGTATATAGCGGGCCCATGACTCCATCAGACTCCCGAGCCTATTCTTTCATATGCTCCTTGTTTCTCATACTGGCTCCATACCGCACAGCTATCTTCGATATCCCTGGAAACAGCAGTGTTTAGCTTGATATCATCTTTCCGGACATAAAGTGATGTTGATAGCCCCTCGGACGCATGCCAACCTATATGGCAATGCATCAGCCAGATGCCTGGGTTATCTGTGAAGAACGCAAGGATTGCGTAGCCTCCAGCAGGCATCATGAATGTGTCTCGGCGCATTGGATTGTTGACTTCGAGCTTGCTGATGTCCTCGTCCCATTGACCCTGTCCTGTGGCTAAGATTCGAAGATCATTGCCATGCATGTGAATCCTGGAGCGCTGGGTTAGCAATACTTGAGGGGGTGGGGATTCGTTGTAACATACGGGTGTGGCTCATAAAAGTTGTTCTGGATGTACCAATACGCCCACGTGTCCTTCTCATCGACTCCTATAATGTTGTCATCCGGAGTAATGGTACTGTTGCCTTTGACGAGCCTGTGGAGGATTGGATTTTCCCAGTCTACATTTTGTGTCGTTGCTCCAAGTGTCCACCTAAACACTCGCCCTTCGGTAACTGATGTGACTTGGAATGGTGATGCGAGTGGTAGATGCCTAGGGTCAAATGTTGTAATATCTACAGGCTTAGCAACAAATGGTACCGTCTTCTCGGCTGGTTCATCAAAGCAGTCGTCTGCGACTGGAGCTGCCTGAGTCAGAGGCAACGATTTGCCAGCACCTCGATACGAAATGATAGCATTTTGTATTCCCGTACCATTGTTCTTGTTGCTCACACAAGACTGGGGCAATGCTCTCAACCAGTAATTTCCAATAGTGTTATTTGCTGTTACAATGGCATCAAACCGTTGCCCTTTAGTCCCGTTAGTAGAATAATATCACTGCTATGGTTGAGACTCACCAACACCCAGGCTGACGTATTGCGCAACGTACGGCTTAACGGGTTGGAGATCGATTGCAACCACCTCCATCATGTGATTATCTACACAGGTTAGTCGTCTACAGTTGGCGAGACAATCTCAGTGATACCTACCAATTCCAACCTTATAGAAATTGTCAACCCCAACATTGATGAATCTGATGGGGTGTCGTTTCCCTGGCTCCATCTTGACCTCTAGGCGCTTGCCGCCCCCATTTGCATTGACATTCATTCCATTGAAGAGGATATTTTCGGGCACATCAGTGGTTGGACCCTGTGTTCCAATTACCGCATCTATAGCAGAGGAGGTTCTTGCGCCTGGAATATGATAACTGGCCATGTCAGCAGTGAAGCTCGAGTATGAGCAATATTACTGGCATTTCTGATATCGCAATAGGACCCATATCAATATCATATCCCGCAGTAGTAGGGCCATGGATCACTATTGGACCCAGAACCCCATCGCCATATTGAGCAGAGAAGTGGCTATGATACCATGACGTTCCATACGAGGTAGCCTGCCATGTATAGGTTCTTTTTTGACCAGGGGCTATAGGGCATTCAGTGAGTCCGTTGACTCCATCCTGTTCGTTTGTACCAACTTGTCGAATCCCATGCCAATGGATACTCGTGCTATTATATCTTTAATTCATGACACTGCGCCGTAGATAAAGGGTGAGTCATACCCATTATCTTGCATTTGATTGTTGACAGTAACCTTGACAGTATCCCCCCAGTCTGCCTACTGTTAGCAGTGGCATAATATAGGCTAAAGGAAAATTCGAGACCTACTGGCTTCTATTATGGGGCCAGGCGTTTGATTGTTGACTAAAATACACGGTTTTAAGATGCCGTCTGGGGCGCAGGTGGAGTTTGTCAGTGTGAAGGTATACTAGCAAGCAGTCTCGTCAGCCTGGTTTATATGATATACAAATTATTCCCACCTCTACAATTCTTGATGTATTGGGCCAGGTCGTTTCAGTATCGTTCTCAATGCTAAAGTCACCCCAACAGCCGTTAGACGATCCTCCACAAATACCCCCACTGCCAGTTGGAGGAATAGGCTGTGTGTTGATAGAGCCTTTAGAGAGGCGCTGATTAGAATTGGTAATAGAATTCGTCTCGATTGATCCTGAAGCTCGAGAATATCTACTACTGGCCATGCTCGTGTTTGTGGAGACAGCCTTCGTCGAAGCAGTAGCAGCTTGGATAGTTGATACTGTGCGTAAGGTTGTTATCTTACTGGTACTCAAGCCTGTGCTCCTTGCTAGGTGCGGAGGTGGCGTAGAGACTGGCTGTATGATTGATGTTGATAGTGTTGGCTGTGAAAGAATTCTCCCTCGTATCGAGGAGCCTGATGATGGGAACGATAGTGCAAGCACCAGGGAAAGCACAATAAGTCTCATGATTAAATTTATCTCACATTTGCTGGCTGGCAGCTGGGAGACTGGGGCGGGATTTCGGGGGGAAGATTTTACTAAATAATGACAAGCAACCAGAAAAGTGAAAGAACGCTGGTCAACGGGGAGGGGACAGAGGCATGAGATTTATGTGATACTCGTGTACTTCCACGGTCTATCACTTCTCGGTATCCCTGCTTGGTGCTGTCACTGATGCACTCATTGCGAGCAGTTCCAGGAGGGATAAAAAAAAATAAGTGTGCCCCTGAGATCGAAACCTGTCAATAGTCTGTGTTGTCAAATTCAAAGCTCTCTCTTGGCCACCTTGAAGCATTCTGCGGCAGGATTTTTATCGGCAAGGAAGCCGGAGATATTCGAGCAATATCCCAATGGTGTAGAGGTCGGACGGAGAGTAGGGGGATTGCGACTACTACGACACTTCTGCAAACAACCGAGGAAGTCGACTCTGACACATAGCAAATCTACTACAGCTGAGGTCACCGTGGTAGTAAATACGAACGTGATACGCGAGAACAAGGGGTAAGTTGCTCGCATCGGAAGTCATCGTATCGTGGAAGTTCTCTCGCATGAACCATAATGCCCACATCAGATATCCGGGACTCGAAATCTCAAAAACATTTCGAGGACGAATTCAGGCTGAATCTAACCGAAGGGGTTTCGGAACAGAGACAAGATGACGAAGCCAGTAACAGCAAGGCTTAGGCAGATGTTGGTAGGTGGTAGCGAGCTGCCAGTGGTCAGCCAAGGGTGAATACTTATGAGAGAACAATGCTCGTCGATGATTTGGATATTTAAGCGACGTAGGCCATGGACAAGCTTCGATGTGCGATTGGCTCCCTTAGTCGCTTGATATGCGAATCATCGAAAAAGTACACGCTCCCATGATGCATTTCAACTCTACTCCGGAGATCGCACACAAGCTACATCTTCTATTGGTCAATTTAGGATGATGTCAACGATGTAAAGGCATTTACATAGCCAGGCGGGCATGAATGAGGGTTCTCTGTAGCAGTACCACACGTGTTTAGCTCATGCTGGACTTTCAATATGCAACTAAACAGGCGAGTTTATTGAATTATCCCGTTCGTCGCCAGGATCCCTCTTTGCCGCCAAGATCAGGGCTGGCTGCCGTTCCTCTACTCGTCGTGTCGAACCATTGCCCATCTCCTTGTGCCCGAGCATAACCATGCCTAGGTGGCTAGCTCATCAGTAGAATCACGACCGGTGGGTAGTTTCTCCGGTGGTCATGTTATGCAGGTTAATGATATACTATAACTTGGGCCTCGACTCTAAAACAGCCCACGAGACCTGACCTGCGGACGTTGAAACCCCGGTTGGCTTGTGCATCAGATGAACTTTGCTCGCAACAAAAGATACGCTCGTGCTTGGTGTCTTGCATGTATCGCTTACCACGCCCCCAGCAAAGGACATTGGGCGTGGTTCTGCGACCAGTCCAAAGAAATGTTCTATCTGGCATTGGCAGGTCAGAAGAACAGATGCATTCGTGACATACCCTATAGGCTTCTTTTTTTGCCCTCCTCTCACACCCCCTTTCCCCGAGTGCGAAGATGACTAGAGACAAAACACGAATCCTTTTCTTGCGAGAAAATTCGGTGCACCTCGGCTGGTATCTAGTCTGTTCAGTAGATATTTATTCATGGCAAACATCACATCCTGCTCTGATCTTACCACTAGTAAATTGTTGTTTTCTCTTCCTCCCGCTAGACTTACGGCTGGGCGCGATAGAAGATGTTCGCTTTATCGATATACCGGGTTATTTCTCTACTTGTTTTCATTCCAACCGTCTGCCCCTTCCCTGCCAGGGAAGCATCCAAGCGAGCAATTAATCACAATCTCTGGGGAACATACAAAAACTCCCTTGTCGAGGGGATCACTGTAGATGAGATCGAGAAGTCCCACGTCGCGACAACGTATGACTATGTAAGTCAACCAAGACGCAGTCATAAGTGCAATCAAAGCCCTGCACAAAAAGCATGCGTTGTTAATACAAGTAGACGGTCTCAATCTACATCAATGGGCACGCACTAACACCTATGATCAATAGGTAATTATTGGCGGTGGCCCAGGTGGCTTAACTCTTGCTCTTCGTCTTTCAGAAGGTACGTACTCCACGGGATATGTCTGATTTACCTCCATTTTGTTTAACAATGAGGTCTATATCCAGACCCCAGAGTTAGAGTGGCTGTTGTTGAGAAAGGGACGCTCTCTACCTCATTCATAACCTTTCAACTCGGAGAACTTGCCACTTCCACTTTTGTTGATCCGACAAATCCGGCTTTGCTCCCCAGCATTGATTATATAGATATAACCGAGCCCATAAAAGCAAACGGTTACCGTCAGCATTATCCGCAAGGCAAAATGCTAGGTGGTTCAAGTGCTAGAGGGTTTTCTGCGTAAGTAATCACCCACAGCTTACTTGAAATAACATCCCTTTTAACAATCCAGCTAACTATCTATATATTAGGTACAACCGTGGTACAAGGGGTGCATATCAGAAATGGGCCGATGCTGTAGGCGACCAGTCATACACATGGGATAACTTTCTTCCATATCTTCAAAAGTCGGTTCAATTTACGCCCCCTAATGTAGCTCTCAGGGGTTCAAACTCTAGCGACATCAGCTTCGACACCACCACTTTCCTCCCAACAGGTGGCCCTCTCCAAGTGAGCTTCGCAAATTTTGTGTCACCCTTGGCAACCTGGATGAAGGTAGCATGGCAATCACTTGGAGTCAAGGCTGCCACAGTCGGATTCAGTAGTGGCATCCTGGAAGGAGTTCAATACATGCCTCTAAACGTGAATCCATCTGATATGCACCGCTCATCTGCAGCATCATCCATGTTTGAAGCGGCGCGTAACAGAACAAATCTCGTCGTGTTTGCGTATACCCAGGCCTCGAAAATTACATTTAACATGGAAAAGGTAGCAAACGGTATCATGGCACTGGATATAAACGGAGATTCATTCCCACTGAGGGCTGATAAGGAGGTCATCTCATGCGCTGGGGTTTTTCGAACCCCTCAGCTACTGATGGTTTCTGGGATCGGAGATGCAGATGTTTTGAACAGGTATAATATCAGTGTAGTATCGAACAGACCTGGTATGTCATAACTCTTGAGAAAAGCATTCCCTGATGAGCTTGATTCGAGGACCATATAGCGTTCCGGGTTGCAAACATATCTCGGAGATCTCACTAACAAGCAGTACTAACACAATATCGTGCATTGTAGGAGTCGGCCAAAATCTTCAAGACCAGTCCTTTGTTGGTATCACATACCAAGTTAACTTCAACACTACTAGCCAGATCTTCAATACTCAGTTTTCTGATTTCGTGAACAACACCTTGTTCCCGCAGGGCTTAGGAGTGCTCACGGATGCCCTCGATCTTGCTGTGTTTGAAAGCGTACCACCTGAGTTCAATGACACCCTCTCTGCAGCAACTCGAGATGCAATAGGCGAGTATCCCGAGGACTGGCCGGTATTTCAATATCTTCCTGTGAATAGCGATCTTTTGATTTTTCGCACCGTTGAGTCGAAGCCACCATCAGGTACGACGCTTTCTCCAAATTACGGATCGCTTGCCTGTTCGCTCTCGATGCCATTTTCGCGAGGCAGTGTCACAATCAAGTCAGCAAATAACTCCGACCCACCTGTTATAGACATCGGCTATCTTAACGATGAGCGAGATATCGAACTTCTTACGGTTGCTTTCAAACGTGGACGCCAGGCGTGGACACGACCCGAGATGAAAGAAGCTCTTCTGGGCAAGGAATATTGGCCGGGGTATGATCTCGTCCCGGACAATGATGATGTCGCCATCCGAAACCATGTCATAAACAACATTATGCCCATCTGGGAAGCTACCTCGACGAGTGCGATGGGAATGGTCGAGGACACACGGGCAGTTGTGGTAAGTTGAGCATCTCGGTGTAATATTGATTTATCTCAGTTGCTTCATGGGGTTTGAGGTATTATTCGCTCCGCTGGGATACTTGAATGCCTCCTCAATTATACTTAGGCCCCTTCGGAACTTATATGACAAGCATTACTAATACCAACATGCTTGATTTAGGACTCTCGCACGCGTGTTATTGGAGTTTCGGGTCTTCGGGTAGTTGATGCCAGTGCGTTTCCCTTCTCGCTGCCAGGACATCCAGCTGCAACTGTATTTGGCATGGCAGAACGTGTAGCGGCATGGATTCTAGAAGACCTAGCTGCAGGTGAATGATCGTTTACGGATATGTATATTTATGATAGTACGGTGTATTTATAATGATCATTCGTATATAGGCTTCATATATTTAATACGAATATGTAATAACCTTACTATAATTATTAACACAACTACGTCACTGAAACACTACCACTTGTAATACATTTCATCTGGTAGATATTTAAATGGTAGATATTTAAATACATAATTTATTTATTATTACAAGTATATATATATAACTTCATTATAACGAAGGTTTTGTACCTAGCAAATCACGTGTTGCTCCAACGCTGAGTCATGCTCTATCTTATTTTTTAAACTTTTACACGTAATATGATGCCCCGCATATAATACATTCTCGTTACTTAAGAGTAACTTTCACACCACATCTGTTACCAGTTACTACTATTCGAGTCTCATTTCAGCCCCACGTTGCTATCATGAACTCCACTTTCGATATCTCGCAACGACCGAGACAACGAATCACGCTGGCTTGCAATGGGTGTCGCCAGAAGCGAACAAAGGCTTGTTGAATTCATTATAATCCCAAATAACAAGCCACTAATACCCACGTGTATAGTGTGATGGAAGTCGGCCTCAGTGTAGTGCTTGTAAATATCGCGAGGAACCTTGCGAATTCTCTCAAGCCGAAAGCAGGCGAAAGTATACAAACAACCGTCTTAATAGCCTGGCACAGAAGCTGATCCTACTAGACGACCGAGCAATCAATACGTTGCATCACTAGAGGCGAGAGTAGCGATCTTGGAGGAAAGATTGGCTAAAAGCACATCTCAGGCTTATAGATCTGCTGACCAGTCTATATCGACCAATTCCAACACCTCCGGGACTACCACAAAAGAGCTGACTGCAACCCCACACTCAACCAGTGATCATATTTCGGACCCAGTCGACGAAATAACAGGCGTATTAGAGGGTTTTACTGTTGGTGATACTGGAGAGCTACGTTTTTTTGGTGCATCCAGCGGTCTCAATTTGAGCGGGTATTACTCTAATGCTACACACAACGCATCTCCAGGCTGTGCAAGAAAGCGTGGCTATGAATCGGCTCAGGAGTTTGGCCTTGTTCCATTCTCTGACGAGCTTCGAGACCATCTTTTGGGGCTTTACTGGCACTGGCAAAACTCATGGCAGTACCTCGTTCCACAAGAGTCTTTCCTCCACGATCTTCATGTAACCAGGTCTGAACAGTTTTGTACTCCTTTGTTACTTACTGCTATATTGGCTCTTGCATCTCGGTATTCAGACCGAATAGATGTCCGAACTGATCCAGATGACCCAAACACAGCAGGGCTGGTGTTTTACACGCAAGCCCAAATAATGCTTTACCACGAGCACGAAGCACCGACGACCTCTACTATTCAGGCAACTGCTTTAATATCTTTATATATTACTGCAACTGATAAGGAATCTCTTGGCTGGCTTTATGCTGGTATGGCGTCTCGTATGGCATTTAATCTTGGACTTCATTTCGACTGCTCAGAATACGTTCATCGGGGGGTTTTATCATGTGAGGATGCTGAAGCTCGAAATATTACCTGGTGGGGTGTCTATGTTGTTGATAGGTAACAAAAATTCATACGCAATCCTGTATATTGGAGTTAATAACTGTTCTAGATTATTTGGTCTTGGAATGGGGAGACCTGCGAGTATTCAAGACTACAACATTACAGCTAGAATACTAGAGCCCTCAGACGACACTGCTTCAAAGTTACTGACTGCTATAGATGAATCGCAAAGACCATTATATTCATGTTCAGGTATATCAATCAACGCCAATTACACATGTCAGCTCTTCAGGATTGCCTCAGATGTTCTAGAACGACTATATGTCGTGATATTTAAAATCGATGATACGACATGGGCTAATTCGAGACTGTAGGTACTCGAGACGCTCAGGGTGGAGCGTTGGTGAAAGAGAAGATAGGATCATGACAACCCAGCTAAGACTGACGAAGTTTCATGATCATTTGCCACAGTCCCTGAGGATAACAATGTCCTCGACCAAGCCGGCAGTGCCTCATATCTACCATTTACAGTGAGTCTAGTGGCTCCTCACTTCCAGATCGGAACTAAGACAATATTCAGTTTACAGTATCATGTCGTTCTGATTCTCTTACACCGACCATTTCTTCCCAGTTTCCGCCACGTACCTGGCAGATCCCAGGCAAGATCCGACGTCAAAACCGTTCAACAGGAGTTACATTCCAGAATCTGCAGGGAATCTGCAGAGAAAATCGCTTATATCTTCAGATCTTACAGAGCGAATTATACACTCGTAGGTTCTTTCTTGGAGTTAAATATCGAAGGTTTGACATTCGCTGACCATATGCAGCGTTACATTCCAATATCTGGCGTACATGCTGCTTTCACCGCAGCAGTCATTCACCTGTTCAATATTAGCGACCCAGAGAATATCTCGGCGGACAAGTCCATGGAATGCGCCAAGATTCTCATCAAAAGTCTATACGAGATGAACATTACCTGGTTCTGGTGCAATCGTTCAATCAGAGTGATCGAGTCATTGGCGACTGATTTGAATATAGATCTTTGGGGTACAGGTTTTATACACGACGTTGAAGCTGCACACATAGAATCTTTGGAGCGATATAAGGGAGGAGATTCAAAAACGGCCGATATGTTAGTCGATGATGCTTCAATATCTCTCAGCGAATATCAGCCGTTCTTTGGGAGTATGTGGCCGTCAACCTTCGACTTTGATCTATAGGACAATGCATTTATCTATACACTGGCCGCCATTTGGAGAAGGTTGGTTCAATTCAAATTATAACACCAAGAGAATAGAATGTAGCTGCGCAACAAGTAATATCAAAAGCAGTAAACAATCCTAGCCATTTTTAGTCCACACCTGAGTTCGAGACCACTTGAGTATCGGAGTTTCCTAGCCACAAATACGCGGTTACTATCCGAATGAGAAGCATTACCACTCAATGTAAACCTTGATCATCACACAGCGAGTTTTTCCTTCGCAATGGCCCTCACGGAATCAATCGGGGCGTCTTTCGTTTCCTGTAGCTGCCGACTTTGTATGGCTATTTCGAGCCTTTCACGCCCGGCAGCAGTGGGATGTGTCAATTTAACAACAACTTTGTCTCCAAAGAGACCATTAACTTCCTCGAGCGAGAGGCCCTTGGTCTAAATCCAGGTCAATGCACAACATTCAACAACACACGTGGACTGTGCTTACCTCAGGACAAAAAAGAAATATTGCAGGCACTCCCACGATTGCCATTGCAATGAACACGAGATAATATTTCCATCCAATGACTGAAACACCAAGGGTAAACGTCTCCAGGTAAGGAATGGTGGACGCCATGAAGACTGCTACACTCCAGCCCATGCCTTTTGCGCGGAGATGGGTAGGGAATATCTCAGCGCAATAGACGTATATGGTAGTGTCACAAAATCCGGCAAAACTAACATTACGTTAGATTGACCAAGGAGTTCTCGAATAGAAGTCTCACGTTGTGATGTAGGCGAATAGCATAGCTACTGCTGCAGCGAGGCCTGCTTTTTTATCTGTTCCCGAATACGTGGCGATCAATGCAGCTTCGATTGCAATAAATATGGCGCCAGATGAGTAGCCAATTACTAAAAGACGAATGTTAGTTGCAGATCCAAACGAGATGTTTGAAACTCACACATAGAACGGACACGACCAAGGCGATCCAAGAAGGAAGCATTGGCAAAATTACACACACATGCCCATGTGATATAAGCTGCTGAAACGACGAGGGAGATGCTGCTGCTTAGTCCTAAACCTTTATACAAAATTGCGATGTTACCTACCCGAACGTTAGCTTTAGAATGTTTTAGGGAAGAGACCATCATACTGTATATAACAAGGTTTCCGGTAAACTGGGAAGTTGCCATGACAACTCCAGAGGCGAGCATTCTTCTGGCAAATTGCGGCTTCGTAAATAAGTCCAAGATTGTGACATGTCCATAGGCCGCTTTGTCAGCAGCAATTTGGGAAGTCATTTGGTAGAACTCCTCGCGTGCAAAGGTTTGCGAGGGATCTGTTGGGCTGTGGTGAAGCCTGGCCACGACATCCCAGGCCGCCTCGGAATACCCCTTGCTGATGACTGCTTTGGTCAACCAAATGTTTCCTTGGGCTTAGAGAGGCTTACTTACGCCAACGTGGAGACTCGGGTATTCCACGAACAAAGATCAAAAGTAGCGCTGGCCATAGTATTTGCAGCGCGACAGGGAACCGCCATTGAAAGGTGGAGGGGCCAGCGAAGAATGATCCAACTGATATCCAGGAGGCAAACGAGTATCCCATGAGGAACGATGCCCCTACATCTGTAAGTAAGAGAACGGTATCTAGCCAAGCGGTGTGGATGACATGCCATGTTGACCAACAAGAAGCCCTCGGATAGCGGGTGGTGCTATCTCAGAGATATATATCGGTACCAGCGCCACGAACATAGCTGGAGGACGTTAGCAAGGTGTGTCTAGTTGCTAAAGGTAGAGGTTTTTACCGGCAGCAAACCCAGTGATAAAGCGAGCAACGATAAACATCTCAACATGTACCGAACCAGCCTGAAGAGCACCTCCAACGATGTTTATAATTGCCGCCACAATTAGTGTCTTCTTACGACCGTGAGCATCTGAGAACCAGCCCATAAAGAGTGCCCCAAATAAGGCACCCGCAGCAAAGAGTCCAAGAATGGTTCCGATGATGCCGTTTGAATATTCATAGAGTTTTGCTTCAAGAGGGTCTGATGTTAAACCCATATCTCTATAAAATGTTGGTTGGCCGATGGTGAAAGTGGCGATACTAAAGTCGTAGCCATAGCAAATACTACCCAGGCATAGTGATAGCACAATCTGTTTTGCCTTGTTGGTTATTTGGTTTTCCTCTGGATTGATAACTTACGGCAGTATTGTACCATGTGAATCGAGAATATGAAACTTCAGCAGACACTTGAGAAGACATGATGGCTGATGAGAAAGATGGTGATTGACTGCGAGGGGGCTTTCTCGTGTAGGCGATGCTGTGTATTCAGGGATTACAACATCTTTATACTTATGAGTTCATAAACATCCACCCACCCACTGAAAAATTCGCAAATAAGTAGCTTATCTTTGACAAACTCGCAAATACGCCCTAAGCAGTTTATCTTGCGATAAGAAGTATATCGGGAAGCTTGTACCCGGATAGCGATTTCTCCGTATCCCCCCTCGTGCTTAGGGCACCGACTCTTCATTGCGAAGAAAGCGCGTCAACGCTTGTGGAGTAAGAAAGTAACCTTCACAGATAAGCAGATGCACACCAGGTTCGTTCCTAGTAAGGTTGACTGAGTAGTATGATGAGTGATCAACTTTCTCCTCTCCCGCCGTCAAATCCTAAGCAGGTCGTGTTTTAGCATTACGTTCAGGCCGAAGATTAGAATGTCACAAGTATCAGGATATCATATATCCGGATTGGCACACGTGACCAAGACGTTACTATCAGGGTATTGATACTCCGGATAGAGAAGCCGCTCAGTGAGCTGTAGGTGTTTGTTTTCTTTGGGGGTAAATGTCAATTAATATATCTGTGTTGCAAGTCCTTATTGTGCAATTCCAATCCAGACATTCTCTACTCATCTTCACACTCCCTTCTGTTTTCATCCCAAACATTGAACAACTCACCGTTACAAACGATCAAAATGAGCCACCAAGAAAAGAAGGTTGTTCGTGTCGCTGCCAGTCAACTTGCATCAGTCGACTTTGACTTGGATGCCAACGTTGAGAAGGCCTGCAAGTATATCGCTCTTGCGGCCAGCGAAGGGTGTCAATTGATTGGGTTCTCGGAATGCTTTATTCCTGGTTACCCATATTGGATCTGGTACGTTATTTGCAGGACTCCTAAGCAGATCTTTTTTTTAAAAAAAATTAATTCAGGAAACGCTCGGTTGACCTTGATGCTATCAAGAAATACATCACAAACTGCATGAAGATTGATTCCCCTCAGATGAGACTTATCTGCGCGACAGCCAATGAACATAATATTACTGTTCAGCTAGGCTTCTCTGAGAACGACCGTCAGTCCTTGTATATCTCGCAGGCCTTAATTGGTGCAGATGGTGAAATAAAAAAGATCAGGCGTAAGACCAAGCCAACTCACATGGAGAGAACTATCTTCGGTGATGGAAGCGGTTCTTCCCTACTTAATGTTGTGGATGTCCCAGGGGTCGGCAAGGTTGGAGGCTTAAACTGCTGGGAACATACTCAGCCACTTTTGAGGTATCACACCTATACCCAGGGAGAGGAGTTCCACGTTGCCTCTTGGCCACCTATGCTTTCAGCTGAGGCAAACCAAGGAGCTATCTTTAGCACTGTTGCTGAAGGTAAGATATATCTGCCCTCATTTAACGATCCATTATTGATTTTAGTTCCTAGGATCCAAGGTTTTGAGTCAAACACATTCTATTGAAGGCGGAACATTTACTCTGTACTGTAACGGGGTTTTGACCCAGAGCACCTGCGAAGCCATGGGCACTGCTGGTGCGCCATTGTATGGATTAGCTGGTGGTGGGTACTCGGCAGTCTATGGGCCAGACGGAACCGAGATTTCGAAGAGCACACTTGGGCCATTGGAGGAAGGGTTAGTTATTGCTGATTGTGACATGGATGAGATCACTGTCAACAAGCACTTCTTGGACACCTATGGGCATTACAGTAGACCCGACTTGCTCTGGCTTGGTGTTGATACTCGCGAAAAATTGCATGTTCGCCCTGAATAAGAGTCGCAATGCCACGCTACTACGAGCAGGGCTGATAACCGCTCAACGGGCAAATTAAGCGCAGCATATCAGCAAGAAGAAGTTTATAGCCTAGAGCTTAGTGAAAAATCTTACTTAAATGTATAACTTGTAGAGGCGTGAAGTCACCTATAGTTGCATCTAGGCAGTTTTCTTTTAAGTTCTAAGATAGAAACACCTTTATTATTTGTCAAGTTCGACACTTTCCAATAAATGATACCTGCGTCCTTAAATTACGTTCCCTCATAGAAGCATAATTATAAGTCACAAAGCGCTCGACGAAAAAACCATACATCTAAGCACGCCACCTTAGAATGAAACCTCAATTCTAGCAGGTTTATAGCATTGGGTATTAGGTTTGTCCTAGATGACGTGGTAACTATGGAGACCACGTGTAGTTGGGATATACATCTAGAATTCGTAATATTTAAAGAATAATTATCCTTTTTACACCTTATATTTAATCTCTTTCACATGGTATTATTATATACTCTCGCACCTTTATAAAAACCATTCTATAATTAATAGCTTCGCTATAACGAGTAACGTTTAGCAGATAGTAAAAGGAGTCTTATAAGTTATTCTAGGGAATCTTAATAACAGTCTTTCCTAGCGCCTTGTTATTATGCATACTTTCGAAAACATTCATCAGATTCTCCATTTTATCAATCCGTCTTCGAGCACTTATGACTCCTCGATTTGCAAGATTCATAACTTCAATTGCATCCTTCTGGTTGCCAACCGCTGAGCCGACAATCCTCAACTGCCGGAAAAGAAACATGTTTGGGGTCGCGGTGGCAATGGGCACTGGTGGACCTTCTTGACACCCAACTACTACTAAAGTGCCATTGAATCTCAAACATTCCAGTCCTTGAGAATACGCCGTATTTGAACCATTTGCAACTATCACAGCGACAGCACCGCCTGTGATTCGTCTGACAGCATCGGGAATGCTCTCTTTAGTCTGCAAATCGTCATTCAGACTTAAAAATTCTTCGGCACCACACTCCCGCACTAGGGTCTCCTTGTCTTTCGCATCGATCCCCAAGATACGAAATCCCATCGCCCGGCTGCCAATTTGACATGCCAAATGTCCTACTCCACCACCAGCTCCCGAGACAACAACCCAATCGCCTGGAATAGCGCCTGTTTTATTCAACGCAGCATACGAAGTTACTCCGCCACAAAGAAGAGGAGCGGCAGCATCAGATGTTACACCATTGGGGATCAGGGTCACGTAATCTGCGGGGGCGAGAGTATACTGTTGAAAGGTACCGGGGGTGTAATATCCTGAGATCTCGCAATTGAGGCAACAGCCATCGGATCCCACAAGGCAGGCCTCGCATTGACGGCATATCTTGGATATCCATTTGATTCCAACTCCTAGAGAGTACTCACTGTCAGATCTGGCGATGCATAGGCGGGTTGGATATCTCACGATCACCCACTTTCACCCTGGCAGTATGCTCAACCCCAGGTCCCAACTTTACAAC
The DNA here is from genome assembly GCA_029641185.1 of Pseudofabraea citricarpa. NCBI lineage: Eukaryota > Fungi > Ascomycota > Leotiomycetes > Helotiales > Dermateaceae > Pseudofabraea > Pseudofabraea citricarpa. The sequence goes on from JAPWGK010000001.1 coordinate 1,911,493, forward strand.
CATTCCTACACCTTCATGGCCGCCAACTTGATCTGGTTGGCACGGCTTAGGTAGCCAGCTCCACTGTCATTGTTAGTCGTGCAGTGACTTTCATGGAATATTTTCCCCTACGGCGGTGGTCATAATACCGAAATCCGAATGGCATACTCCCGAGTCAGTCCTTTGAATGTGGTTAGTGAAAGGTACATGAGAATTGGTCTACTGTATAACCTTACAGACGAATCAAAATTTGTCCAAACCCTGGGTCGGGTGTATCAACATCAGCTACTTTCAACGACAACGATCCTGGTTTGTCGTATACCATGGCCTTGTGTGTTTTTGGTATAGGGAAAGACATTGTTGCTTGGTTGCTTGGTTCCTGGTAGTTTGGTGCTGGTGGTAGTTGTAGTCAAATATGAACTATTGTATATTATGGTCCTGGGCTTACACCCCTCCTATCAAGACATACAGCTATTGCTGCTATCTTCCCGGATATGACAATCCGGAAATACTTAGCCGGATAGTCTTAACCCTCTTTTACAGACTACTAGAGGGGAATTTATTGTTTAACGAAAGGGAAAAGTGGGGCGGGTAATAACTACCCAGTACGCCAGTACGACGTCATTCCTAAGCATATTTCATATTATATTTATAATTTACCAATTCTTTTCTTCTTCTTCCTCTTTTTTGATCTATTCGCGTTAGGATAAAGAATAAATGTCGGGAATAAGACGAATAATACGACGGAAGAAATTTATTTTCTCTTCTCTCAGGTCTTTTATACTTAGTAGACCCTGGCATCTATACTAGGTGTATAAAAGTGGGTTAAACTCTTGGACTCTAAATACGATACATTAGGTTTTATTTTTCGTTATATAATGTGATTATATAATCAGCTCGCAAATCATACACTGTGCCATCTCTATTTAAAACCCATAATTTCTCACCAGTCCGTCCTTCCCGCCACATTCACATATGATTAGTCCACAATGTCGACGACAACAGTCACAATAATATCCTCGCCTTACCATGTTGGCATCAGAAACCACCGAGTTGGTAACGGTCCCAGTCGAATTCTACAGCATGGCATTGTCCAAGAGCTGGAAAGCCTCAATGTCAAAGTACATATGACAGAGATTGAGCCAGTTGATGGTTTTGAGGGGGAGATAGGGCGCAGTTTTGAAATCCTGCGAAGAATATCAAAAGCGGTCACGGCTGCACGCAACTCAGACTCGTTTCCTCTTATTTTGTCGGGGAACTGTATGGCTACCGCCGGTGTAGCAGCCGGTGTCGGAATCCAGGATCCAGGATTCATCTACTTTGATGCCCATGACGATCTTGAGACTCCATCGGTAAACACCAATGGGTATTTGGATGCAATGGGCATGTCTATGGCGTCTGGACTGTCCTGGCACGCTTTGGCAAAGACGATCCCTGGTCATGTACCCATTACTTGGGATAAGTACCTTTATATTGGACTTCGAGACGTGGGAGATGAGCAGCGGAAGTTAGTGCAAGAGTCGGAGATTGATGTTATATGGGGTGATCGTGACCAAAAAGTTGACTACCTCAAGGAATTGGAGACGAAGCTTGCCAAGAAAGTGTATGATCCAGCTATTGTACACCTCGACCTCGATGTGCTTGACGAGTCACTTGGAAAGGTTAACGGCTACGAATCGGCGGGCGGACTTCTCGAGGATGAGCTCGTATCCTGTCTCGGCCTGGTACCAACGAAAGCGGCTCCTGTATCTCTTACAGTATGCTCCTTCGATCCAAATCTCGGGGATGGGGACAAGATTGCCAAGATTGGAGTGCGTGCGATTGTGGCATTTTTTACGTCTTTAATTAAAACCAGGAGGTTACAGGTTCCCAAGAAAATCTAACGGTCATAATAAGGCAAGGGACAAGAGAAGAGAAGAGAAGAGGAGAGAAGGAAAAAGGGGAGGGGTTAGCTAACTTCTCTGCTGGGGAGCGAGGGATCTACTGTGCCAAGAAAAATATCTCAAAATCTGTGCACATGGCGAATCTGCTTCATTATACGCTCCCATGCCCCGTAATATAACTTTCATAGTATATTATGCTATAATTATGGACATAAAAACTGAATCCTATAAGAAACCCCGCATTTGTCTCATCTCCTCTCTGGGAACTGGAATGCGACCAAGCTGCAATACCGTCTGTAGCTAACAATGAGAGGACCTTGTAGCGGCTTTCTACGCCGGTGCTTTCACTGGCTGGCTAGTCGGTTAATTCGCAGGCCGTATCAAAATTTCTCGCACTCTGAGTGATATGGTGTTCTACGGCTGAGTAGCAAGCACTCTTAGTGGAATTGACTATCGATGTCCTCGCGTGGCTTCTCTTGCTTATCCGGCTACTGATTACCCAGAGCCTGGGGGTCGATTACGCCTTTCCAAATCCGATGAAAAGGTTTTACTCATATTAAATCACCACATTATATTCATTGATATCGGCCTCGTTACATTGGATTCCCACAGTTCCTCCACAGTTGGCCCTATCTCTCGCGCCCAGATGCATTTCCCAGCCAGCCACAGGGCTCCCCTTATCTCTGGTCCTGCCTTGGCCATTTCGAACGAGGCCTGGGGACGCCTCTTGAGAAATATCACAGAGTTCTTTTTAAGCCTCCAGTGTCCCCGTCGTGCAGTTGTTTATTCTCAAGCTCCAGGAGTCGACCATCCCCTTAACCACCTCGCTTATTGACAACACTACAACGACAGAACAGTCCACAATGGGTCTCTCCGACTCAAACGTCAACCCCGAGTTGACTAGCATTCTTGTTACTGATCCAACTCCATGGTACAAGCGCGGCTATCTCATCAGGCTCAACTTTGCCATCGTCTCCCTCGTCCTATTCTCCTCCGCCAACGGCTATGATGGCAGTCTCATGAACGGTCTGCAAGCCCTCCATCAATGGAACGACGAGTTCAACACCCCATCAGGTGCCTGGCTCGGCTTCATCAACGCAGTATACTGGGTCACGTCCGCCCTCTCCTTCCCCGCCGCGTCCTGGGTCTCCAACCACCACGGCAGGAAAATGGGCGTCTGGATCGGTTACATCCTGGTCATCATCTCTACGGTTTTGCAAACGGCTGCTCACAACAACGCCATGTTTATTGTGGCTCGCTCTGTCTTGGGCGGTGCGGCAGCGTTCTGGTCCATGTGCGTCCCGCTCCTGATTGCTGAGACGGCTTTCCCCTCTCACCGTGGCCAAGTCACCGCGCTCTATAACTGCGGCTGGTATGTTGGTTCGTTGGTATCGTCCTGGGTTGTATTCGGCACCCGGAGCATGAATTCGTCATGGGCATGGAGAATTCCTTCAGCCTGTCAAGTCTTGGTCCCTCTGATCGCCTTCCCGGGCTTCGTCATGTCTGCACAAAGCCCGAGATGGCTTGTCTCTGAGGGCCGTATAGATGAGGCTCATCAGATTTTGGCTGACATCCATGCTGGTGGTGACTGCGACCACCCACTTGTTACCTTCGAGCTGGCTGAGATCAGTGAGGCGATCCGGATCGAGGCAGAGCTCAACGCCACGGTATCCTACAGCAACATGATCAAGACGCCCGGTAACCGCCGCCGTCTGTTTATCACCATCACCCTCGGCGTTTTCTCCCAGTTCGTCGGTAACGGAGTCGTCAGCTACTATCTTGCCCTGGTCCTTTCAACTGTTGGAATCACAAGTGTGCGTGATCAGACTCTGATCTCAGCTTGCTTGCAGCTGTGGAATCTATTCTGGGCAGTTGGCGCCGCGTTGTTGGTCGATAGGCTTGGTCGACGAGTGCTCTTCCTTTCTTCGGCTTTGGTCATGTTGGTCAGCTATATCATCGTGACAGCTCTCTCTGCATCATTTGCCAACGGTGGGGTTTCGGGCGTTGGTTTGGCTGTTATTCCTATGTTGTTCATCTACTTCGCCGGTTACGACATCGCACTGTAGTTATCTCTGTCTCATGTCCATTTGTTTGCTAGACTCGCACTAACCACATTCCAGTACCCCCCTCTTCGCATCCTACCCTGTCGAGATCTGGCCATTCCAGCTGCGATCGCGTGGAGTGACTGTAGCATGGATGACCGCCTATTCAGTCAATACCTTCAATATCTTCGTCAACCCCATCGCTCTAGATGCCATCGGATGGAGGTACTACCTGGTCTTCGTCTTCTTCTTGGTCGCTATGGCGGTGACAGTCTACTTCTTGTACCCCGAGACAAAAGGTTATTCTCTAGAAGAAATGACTTTAGTATTCGATAAGGGGTTACAACTTCAAGGACTAGAGACTGGGTACCCCAGTGAGAAGGCGGATGACCCGAAGGTAGTAATAGCGAAGGATGATATCAGGGAGACCAAGTCTACTAGTAATCTTTAGGGATAGATGAGTGATGATAGGGGATGGGGGGGGGGGGATACGGGGTTAGTAGGAAAGTATATCCTTTTACTCGCCGGGAGAATAAGAAGGCTTAAGTAGATTATAAAAATTAATTATCTGCATCTGTAAATCTTATACCTACCCGAGTAATATACTTCTTAGAAAGAGATATAACTAAAAATAAATTATCTTATATTAATATAAGACGTTTATATAAATATATATAAGTAAATATAATAGATTAATATTATTTTATTATAAATATAAATAAAGTAAAACTTAAAATAAATATAATATTTTATAAATACTAATTAATAATTATATAAAGAATAAGAAAAAATTACTTTTAATAATAATATAATTTTATATTATATAATCCTAAGTAATTATATAAATAATATAATTTATATTAGAGAACCTAAGATTAAGTAATTTATTATATAAAAGATTAAGATAACTAATATAATTTACTTAGTAATAAGTATTAAACTTATATAAATATACTTTTTCTTATAATCTCTTATTTCTTTTAATTAAATAATATAAATTATACTTTTTATTCTTTCTTAATTACTTAAATTATTTTTACTTTTATTATATAATAGTTATAATCTTAGCTTATAATTAAAGCTTCCTAAAACTTATTATTATTATTATTATTATAATCTCTAAAATAAATATTATAAATAAAAATAAAATAAAGTTTAGAATTAATATTATATAATTATTTATTATAAATTAACTAAAAAGTAAAAAAATAACTTAGAAAGTATTATAAAATCTAAGATTAAATTAAATAATTTATTATATAAGAGATTAAGATAATTAATATAATCTACTTAGTAATAAATATTAAACTTATATAAATATACTTTTTCTTATAATCTCTTATTTCTCTTAAATAAATAATATAAATTATAATTTTTATATTTTCTTAATTACTTAAATTATCTTTACTTTTATTATATAATAATTATAAGTCTAGCTTATAATTAAAGCTTCCTAAAATTATATTTAAATTATAAGAAAGCTAGAAAATAATTATTCTTAAGTTTAGAATTTATTATTATTTATTATATAATAAAAGTAGAGATAATTTAAGTAATTAAAAAAGTATAAAAAGTATAATTTATATTATCTAATTAAAAGAAGTAAGAGATTATAAGAAAAAGTATATTTATATAAGATTAATACTTATTACTAAGTAAATTATCTTAGTTATCTTAATCTTTTATATAATAAATTACCTAATTTTAGATTTTATAATATATCTTATAATTTATTATACTTAATATATATATTACTTTCTAGGAGTATAAGATTAATATATTATTCTTAAATAAGTAAATAATATAAGCTAAGTAATTAAATTATATACGATTATTTATTAATCGAATTATTAGATTAAGTTTATAAATTAAAGATTTCCTTATATTATTTTTAGTCCTTTTAATTCGATTAATACTAGAAATAACTTAATTATTATTTTATAAATTAAAGATCTTACTTATAAAATTCTTATTTTATAACTTTTTTTTTTTTTTTTTTTTATAATCTTAATCTTAATCTTAATTATAATATTATTAAGCTTAAGTATTTCTTTTATTCTTTTTTTTCTTTTTCTTATTATTTACTTATTTTAATAAATAAATTAAAAATATCTCGTATAATTTATAAGATAAAAATAAAAAACCTATTAAAAGTATATAAAATAAAAGAGATTTTTATAAGATTTTTTTCTTTTTTTTTCTTTTCTTTAATATATAAATAATCTTTTATATTTTATACTAATTACTTATTATTTTATAAGTTATAAATATTTATAATTCTTCTTAAGTTAAAAATATATTTACTAATAAGCTTATATAACTTATTATAATATTTCTTATTATTAATATTAAGCTAGCTAATATAACTTTTATTTCTTATATAATATACTTTTTTATTCTTTTTTCTTTTATTTAGCTTACTTTTAATAAGTATTTTTACTTTAATATAATATCCTAGGGATTTTAATTAACTTAAGATAACTTTTATTAGTTTATATATAATATAATTAATAATCTTTATCTTAAGCGTATATTTATTATATATAAGAAATTCTAGTATAACTTCTTAGCTCTTAAAAATAAGTTTAAGTAACTTACTAATAAGACTAATAACTTTAATTATAAAAAGCTTCTTATTTTAAAGAATTTATTTTTCTCTTATAAGTATTTTTATCTAATATTTATTTTATTATTAATTATTATCTAGTTATTTTATATAATAAATATAATTATATAAACTAGCTTATATCTACTTATATTTATAAGAGTAATACTTCTAAGCTTTTTAAGAGTCTAGATAATATTATTTTCTTTTATTTAAATAATTTATCTAATAATAATAATAATAATAATACTTTTAATTAATATATTACTAAATATAAATATTATCTTTATAAGTATTAGATTTATTATAAGAAAAATTCTAATTAGTTTTCTAGATACTAGAAGCTTAATATTAAAGATCTTAGTTTAAAGTCTTTTAATAAAATCTTTTAGGTTATTAGAAATAAATACTTAATTCTTTATTTTAGTTACTTAAAAAACGTCTTAAGTAATAAAAATAATAATTATTATTTTAAGATTATTAGTAAAAGTAAATATTACTTATTATATTTATCTAGATATATTTATATTCTAATTCTTAATCTAATTTTATCTTTTATTAAGTATTTTATTATTATTTTTTAAGAAAAAACTTTCTTTTCTTTTAAGATATATTCTTATATTTCTTTAAGTAAGAATTTTACTAATTTATTATTCTTAGAATTTAGAGAAATATTATTTAATTATTTATTAAGTTTTAGAACTAAATATTAATTATAATAAGTTAAAATAAGTTAAGGGAATTTATAGTTATAAGTATAACTTAAGATTTATTAGTCCTAGTAAATAAAATAAAAAAAAGGTTTATTTTATAAAAATAACTAATAATATAATTAATATTTTACTTAGTTAAAAGCTTAGTTTATTTTTATTTAGTTATTTATATAAATATAAGCTTAGTAACTTATAAGTATTACTTAGGAATACTTTTTATTATAACTTTAATAATTATTATTATATTCTAAAATATTTTACTTAAATAAAAGAAATTTATAAATAAAAATATAAATAAAAGTAAAAACTTTTTCGCTTTTTAAAATTATTTTTCTATCTTATTATAAGTATCTTATATATTAAGTAAAGCTTAAAAATATTTAAACTTATATTAAAAGAGATTTTTTATAAGATTATTAGCTAATATATTATTTATAAGAATATAAGATACTTTAAAAGTATTTTTATTATACTCTTAATATAATTATATATTCTAAATATTTATATATCTTAACTTAGTTATAATTCTTATATTTTCTCTAATAATTAAATAAATCGTTTATTAATTATTATAAAAGATTATTTATAGTTTCTTAATCTTTAGACTTAATTCTTTAAAAAGCTTCTAAAAAGCTATAATTTCTTTTATTATAAACTTAATACTCTAAAGTTTAGCTTTTATAATTAATATAAATACGTTTAATTAATATATTATTTTTTAAGTAATTAAATTATTAAATAAAAAGATTATATAATTATATAAAAAGTATTATATTTTTATATTATTTATAAAAGATATATCTAATATAATTAATATCTAGATTTTATTAAGCTTATAATTAAATTATATTATTAGGAAATATATTCTAAAAAGATATTTAATTATTTAATTTATAATTATAAGATATTTTATACTTAGATTAATTAAGAAATAAGAAAGCTAAAAAGCTATAAAAGTTATATTTAATTTAATTATAATTATAATATATAATATTAAGCTTATTTTTTCTTAATATTTCTTAACTTAAGTTTTAGAGGTTTATCTTATATTTTTTATAAACTTTATTATTAGTAATAAAATACTTAGATATTTCTTATTTATTAAATTAAATCTAATAATAATCTTTTTAATATATATATTATAAATTAATTATATCTTTTTTTAAGCTTAATCTCTAATAATATATATTCTTAGGAATTATTTTATATTCCTAAGATTTCTAAGCTTATATATTTTATTAAATTTATAAATAATCTCTTAGGCTTTAGTTTTATTACTTTTATAATATAATACTTATATATTATTAATATAAAATATAATTAAGATTTTAGATCCTAAGCTTATATAAATATATAAATCTTTTTTATATATAATTAGATTTAGCTTTTTAAAAGTAATTAAGAATTTATAAAATTATAAAATAAAAGAGTTTCTTAAGTTATATAATACTTAATTAATTTTTATATATATTCCTAGTATTTTAAATTTATTAGATAATAAATAAGTAATTAAAGTTTTATTTTCTTTTTTTAAGGTATTAATAAATATATTAATTATATTATAATTATTATTATTACTTAAAATAATTATAATATAAAAGTAATTATATAAGTTAATATAATCGATTTATTATCTTATAAATTATCTTAATATTATAGAATCTGAGATTAGGTAATTTATTATATAAGGGATTAGGATAACTAAGGTAGTCTACTTAATAATAAGTATTATTCTTATATAAATACGCTCTTTCCTATAGTCTCTCGCTTCTCCTAATTAGATAATATAAATTATACTTTCTACGCTTTCTTAATCACTTAAATTAACTCTACTTTTACTACGTAATAATTATAAGCCCGGCTTATAATTAAAGCTTCCTAAAATCACGTTTAAATTATAAGAGAGCTAGAGAATAATTATTCTTAAGTTTAGAATTTATTACTATTATTATAACCTCTAAAACTAACTAGTAAGAAGCTAAGGAGATCTTTTTAAAAGATCGTAACTTATAGCCCGACTAGTTCCTTTAATTCTACTATTAAGCTCGCGTAAGATATATCTAAAAGCTTATAAACCTAGACGCTATAAATATAAAGAGCGTAAATATTAACTCTCTTATACGAGTACTAACTATTAATAAGCTTATTAATAAGAGAATAATACTTAATTAATAATTATACTTAGATTAGATAATAATTAATAAGCTTTCTAGACTAGAACTTAACCTATTATAAGATACTAAGGCTACGTACGATAATATATAATATAAGCTTAATACTTAGCTAAGAATTTATACTATAAAGTAAGCGAGCTAGTTATATAATATAACCGAATATCGCGCTCTTAAGTAATAGGTTAGATAAACGATTTCTCTCTTAATCTTAACTTTAATTAATATAATAATCAGGGAAGAAAAAGACCTAAGCCTATAAATAGTTATTCGATTACTAAAGTTATAACTCGCGCCTACTAATAATAGTATACTAATTATTATCTACTAAGAGTATAATATTATACTCGAATAAGCAAAGAAAGATAATATAAATCTTATACGATAATATTAGAAATAACTTAGAGTACTCTAATAAGCTTAGGTATATAATATACTAGAGGTATAAGGCTCGCTTATAATTAGGGAGTTTCTTATAATAATATTTATAAAGATAACTCTAGAATAAGGAAGACTCTAATTAATAGAATATATTAAAGTAAATAAGCTTAGACTCCTAGGTAAAACGCTCGAGTAATATAAAAATTAGTTTTTTACTCTAGTATATAAAAATTTAGTTTAATCTATAACTAAAAGGATAATAATTTTTATTACTCTTAGGGAAAGATCAGATAATACTAGAAACTAATATATTAGCTAGACTTAATAAAAGTAAGGGTAATCTTATTCTTACTAAGATAAAAGAGATAAAAAGTATTTCTAGAAATCCTTAATATACTTGTTTCTTAAGTATATACTTATAAGAAGCTTAGGGAGAGATCTTAGAAATTCTTTTTCTAAAAAAAAATATTACGCGATCTAAGATCGTTTATAGAATAAAAACTAGGGTTTAGTATATAATAAGCTTACTAAGAAAGGTTAAAAGACTTTAAATTTTAGGGACTCGTCTTAAAAGGGAAAGAAATCTTCTAGAAGCTTTATAGGTAAATACCTAGGGCTTATAAACGTAATAATCTTAGACCTAAAGCTTATAATCTAATAACTAAGTATAAGTATCTATATAATTATAGATTTTTCAAGCTATTTATTATCTAATAATACGCTTATTAATAATTATAAAGCTACTTACTTAGTAAATAATAAGGAACTTCTAGTTTTAAGCTTATTAGTTAAAATAAACCTAGATAATATAATAGACGTAAGAACTTTGCGTCTATTAATCTCGTTTTATAATACTAGGATTATAAAAAACGTATTAAATAAAGCGGATAAAAAAGAATAATAGATTTAATACTTTATAATATTAAAGTAATTAAGAGGTTTAATATTAATATAATATTAGAGACTTTTCTTAAGAAGGTTAAGATCTAATATTAAGGGTTCGATAGCTTATTAAGATATAAGAGTAAGAAGGAGAATATATATATTAAGAAATTAAAACTTTATTTAATATTATATTCTTAGAATATAAGTTATTTTCCTCTTACTTAAAGCTTCTTATAAATATCTCTTTAAGTATTACTAGGATTCTTATATTCCTTATAATTAAATAAAAGATAAACTAAGGCTTAAGAACTAAGAGAGATTTTTATATCTAAGATTAAATTCTAAATAACTTTAGTATAATAAAGTAGGATATCTTAGCCTAGTAGCTCTAAGTATACTTATTAGATTAGTTTATAATATAAAAATAAGTAAGATAAAAAAGGCAAATATAAGTATTATTTTATAGCTTATATTAGCTAAAGAATATTAAAGTAGCTACTAGAGAGGAGATCGCCTTAATCTTTCTAGAGAATTAGTTAAGACTTATTCGATTTTAAATATAAATATAATAGCTTCTCTTAGCTACTTATAATTAAAGACGAATATAATAAAAAGCTTTTTAGTTTTATACTAAGATAAAAGACTTATAAGAAGGTATATTACTCCCTTAAGAGCTTTAAGAGCTAGATAAAAACTTAGTATAAGCTTCTAATCTATAAAATTAAGTAAGATAATAATACGTTTATAATTATAATTAAAGATATTACTTATTATTAGTATTAGATAAAAGAAATAAATATTAACCTTAAGCTTCTCTTTAATATATATATATAAGATAAATAATAAAGTAAAATAAGCTAGATAAGAAGTAATTATAAGATTTATAAAAATAAGAGAGAATATAAACCTTCTAGTAAGCTTATAATTAGAAATTATACTTATAAGAATCTTCTTATATAATATTAGCTTACTTCTAAGCTAATAATATAAAAACCCTAAATAAGATACTTAACTCCTAGTTTTACTTATACTTTTAGTAGTATAATCCTAAGTAGATCGCTAACTTAATAATAAATCTTTAACTAATTAAGATAAGATTTATATATATAACTATTAGGTATACCTATTAATTAAAGAACGAGAAGCTAGGAGCTTAGTAAAAGCTTTTAAAACTAGACTATAAGCTTATATTAGATATTTAATAGGATATATTATATCTAATATCTATAAATATAAGTTCTTATACTTAATAGAATTATTATTACTAGAAATATTAGATTTAATAAGAATATTAGGTATAACCTAAATAAAGAATAAGAGAAAAACTAATTACTTATAATTACTAGAATAATAGTAAATATAATCAAAATTAGGGAACCTAAGATTCGGGACGCTAGATTAATACTTAGTAATTTAATCGGATAAGAAGATATAAGCCTTATAGTCGAGCGAAATAAGAAGCTTATAGGAAGAAATAATAATACTCTTATTAATCTAAGGGGTAATATCTTAGCCTCTTAAGAGATCGAGTCTTAAGTAAAAGCTAAAGAGCTAATATAAGAAGTTATATTAGTACCTTTAGTAATTATAAAATAATAGAAGAAGTAATTTACTCTAATTAACTTTTAGGACTTTTATCCCCTAATAATACTCTCTAACCTAAAAGTATATTAGCTTTAGGAAGTAAGAATAATAATAAAGTAATAAAAGCTAACTTAAGTAATCTATTACTAAGAAGAATAATATCTTAGGTAATTATATAATAAAAGGGATTATATAACTAAGTAGTAGATTAATAAGAGTCTTCTTAGGAAAAACCTAGAAGAAAAACCTTAGCTTAGCCCCTAGAACTAAAGTATAAGTACGAGCGTAAGAAATTTAATTTAATAATACGATTTAGTAAAAGACTCTAAGATAAAAATCGTAAGAGCTTTAAAGGAAGTAGAAAAAGCGTAATATATTCTTTTATAAAGATAAGAGGTAAGCGACTTAAAAAAATAATAAGTTAAGCTAGATATTAATATATTAATATACTTAATAACTTTTATTATACTTATTAGCTAATTAGTTAGTAGGATAAGATAAAGATTATTTTAAAATAATATATATAATAATTATTATAATATTATAAATAAAAGTCTTAAGAGCAGGTATATAAATAAGTAGCCTCTTAAGTAAACTTCTAAGTATCTATTAAAATAATATACTAAAAGTACTAAAATATTAGAAGGATCTAATAAATTATCTACTTAATACTTACTTTAGAGATAATATAAGACTAAAGCTCTAAAACCTAAAGGATAAAAACTACTAGTAAGTAATTAAGATCTTAGAAGTAAAGACTAAATTAATCCCTCTAAAGTAAGTATTTATATATAAACTAGACTTATCTAGAATAATAACCTAATACTAATTACAAATTATAGTTTAGGGTAATTTATAAGATAATAAATCGATTATATTAACTTATATAGCTACTCTTATATTACGATTATTTTAAGTAATAATAGTAATTATAATATACTTCGATCTTAAGTCTAAATAATTAGATATAATTAATATATTTATTAATATCTTAAGAGGAGAAAGCGAAGCCTTAGTTACTTACTTATTACCTAATAGATTTAAAATACTAGGAATATATATAGAGATCGATTAAGTATTATATAGCTTAAGAGACTCTCTTATTTTATAATTTTATAAATTCTTAGCTACTTTAAAGAAGCTAAATCTAATTATATATAAAAAAGACTTATATATTTATATAAGCCTAGGATCTAAAGTCCTAGTTATATTTTATATTAATAATATATAAGTATTATATTATAAGAGTAATAAAACTAAAGCCTAAGAGATTATTTATAAACTTAATAAAATATATAAGCTTAGAGATCTTAAGGATATAAAATAATTCCTAAGGGTATAGTATTATTAGAGATCAAGCTTAGAAAAAGATATAATTAGTTTATAATATATATATTAAAAAGGTTACTACTAGATTTAATTTAATAGATAGAAAGTACCTAAGTATTCTACTACTAATAATAAAGTTTATAAAAAATATAAGATAAGTCTCTAAAGCTTAAGTTAAGAAGTACTAAGAAAAGGTAAGCTTAATATTATATACTACGATTATAATTAGACTAGACGTAGCTTTTATAGCTTTCCTAGCTCTCTTACTTTCTTAACTAATCTAAGCGCGAAATATCTTATAGTTATAAATTAGATAATTAAGTATCTCTTTAGAATATACTTCCTAATAATATAATTTAGCTATAAGCTTAGTAAAATCTAGATATTAATCGTATTAGATACGTCTTTCATAGATAATATAAAGACGTAATACTCTTTGTATAATTATACGATCTTTTTATTTAGTAGTCTTATTACTTAGAGAGTAATATATTAATTAAATATCTTTATATTAACTATAAAAGCTAAACTTTAGGGTATTAAGTTTATAATAAAGAAAATTATAGCTTCTTTAGAGGCTTTTTAAAGAATTAAGTCTAGAGATTAAGAAGCTATAAATAATCTTTTATAATAACTTAACAGATAATTCGTCTAATTATTAGAGAAAATATAAGAATCGTAACTAAGCTAAGATATATAAATATTTAGAATATATAATTATATTAAGAGTATAATAAAGTATTTTAAAGTATCTTATATCCTTATAAATAATATACTAGCTAATAGTTTTATAAAAAATCTCTCTTAATATAAGTTTAAATATTTTCGAGCTTTACTTAATATATAAGATACTTATAATAGGATAAAAAAGTAGTTTTAAAGAGTAAAAGAGTTTTTACTTTTATTTATATTTTTATTTATAAATTTCTTTTATTTAAGTAAAACGCTTTAAAGTATAATAATAATTATTAAAGCTATAATAAGAAGCGTTCCTAAGTAATACCTATAAGTTACTAAGCTTATACTTATATAAATAACTAAATAAAAATAAACCGAGCTCTTAACTAAGTAAAATATTAATTATATTACTAGTTATCTTTATAAGACGAGTCTTCTTCTTATCTTACTTATTAGAACTAATAAACCTAAAGTTATACTTATAACTATAAATTCTCCTAACTTATTCTAACTTATTATAATTAGTATCTAGTTCTAAAGCCTAATAAATAACTAAGTAATACTTCTCTAGATCCTAAGAGTAATAAATTAGTAAAATTCCTACTTAGGAAAGTATAAGAATATATCTTAGAAGAAAAGAAAGCCTTTTCTTAAAAAGTAATAATAAAGCGCTTAGTAAAAGATAAAACTAGATTAGGAATAAGAATATAAATATATCTAGATAAGTATAATAAGTAATATTTACTTCTATTAATAGTCTTAAAATAATAACTATTACTCTTGCTACTTAAGGCGCTCTTTAAGTAGCTAAGATAAGAAATTAAGCGCTTATTCTTAGGAACCTAAAGGGTCTTCCTAGGAGACTTTATACTAAGCTCCTTAATATTAAGCTTCTAGTATCTAGAAGGCTAATTAGGATCCTTTCCTTAATAAATATAATACTTATAAAGGTAATATTCGCGTTTAATAGCGTATTAATTAAAGGTATTACTATTATCTTTATTATTATTAGATAAACCGTTTAAATAAAAGAGAGTAATATTATCTAGACCCTTAAGAAGCTTAGGAGTATTACTCTTATAAGTACGAGCAGATATAAGCTAGTTTATACGATCGCGCTTATTATATAAAATAGCTAGATATTAGTTAGTAATAATATAAGTATTAGATAAAGATACTTATAAGAGAAAAGTAGATTCTTTAAAGTAAGGAGCTTTTTATAATTAAAGTTATTAGTCTTATTAGTAAGTTACTTAAACTTATTCTTAAGAGCTAAGGAGTCGTGCTAAAATTTCTTATACGTACTAAGTATACGCTTAGGACGAGGATCGCTAATTATATTATACGTAGACTAATAAAAGCTATCTTAAGTTAGTTAAAATCCCTAGGGTATCGTACTAGAGTAAGGACGCTTATTAGAAGTAAGCTAAATAAAAGAAAGAGGAATAAAAGAATAAATTATATAAGAAATAAGAGTTATATTAGCTAGCTTAGTATTAATAGTAGGGAGTATTATAGCAGGTTACGTAAGCTTATTAGTAGATATATCTTTAGCTTAAGGAGAATTATAAATATTTATAGCTTATAAAGTAATAAGTAACTAATATAAAATATAAAAGATTATCTATATATTAAGAAAGAAAAGAAAAAGAAATAAATCTTATAAAGTCTCTTTTATTTTATATACCTTTAATAGGTTTTTTATTTTCGCCTTATAAGTAACGTAAGATATTTTTAATTTACCTATTAAAAAGAGTAAATAATAAGAAAAAGAAAAAGAAGGATAAAAGGAATACTTAAGCTTAATAGTATTATAATTATAGTTAAGATTAAGGTTAAAGTTATAAGAGAGAAGGAGAAAGGAGTTATAAAGCGAGGATTTTATAAGTAGGATCCCTAATCTATAGAATAATAATTAGGTCGCTCCTAGTATTAGCTAAATTAAGAGAACTAAAAATAATATAAGGAAATCTTCGATTTGCGAACTTAATCTAATAATTCGGTTAACAAATAATCGCACGTAATATAATTACCTAGCTCGTATTATTTGCTTATTTAAGGATAACGCGCTAATCTTAAGCTCCTAGAAAGTAATACGCGTATTAAGTATAGTAAATTATAAGGTATATTACAGAATCTAGGATTAGGTGATTTATTATATAAGAGATTAAAATAACTAAGGTAGTTTACTTAGTAATAAGTATTATTCTTATATAAATACGCTTTTTCCTATAGTCTCTCGCTTCTTCTAATTAGATAATATAAATTATACTTTTTACGCTTTCTTAATTACTTAAACTAACTCTACTTTTGTTATATGATACTTAAATTATAATTTATAATTAATATTAGGTTATTATTTTAGATAAATCTAGTTTATATATAAATATTTATTTTAGAAGAATTAGTTTAGTTTTTACTTCTAAGATTTTAATTACTTATTAATAGTTTTTATCTTTTAGGTTTTAGAGCTTTAGTTTTATATTATCTTTAAAATAAATATTAAGTAAATAATTTATTAGATTCTTCTAATATTTTAATACTTTTAGTATATTATTTTAATAAATATTTAAGAGTTTACTTAAAAGATTATTTATTTATATATTTACTCTTAAGACTTTTATTTATAATATTATAATAATTATTATATATATTATTTTAAAATAATCTTTATTTTATCTTATTAATTAATTAGACTAATAAATATAATAGAAGTTATTAAATATATTAATATATTAATATCTAGTTTAATTTATTATTATTTTAAGTTATTTATCTTTTATTTTTATAAAAGAATATATTATATTTCTTTTATTCCTCTTAAAACTCTTATAATCTTTATTTTAGAGTATTTTATTAGATTATATTATTAGATTAAATTTCTTATACTTATACTTATATTTTAGTTCTAGAAGTTAAGCTAAAGCTTTTTTTTTAGATTCTTCCTAAGAAAACTCTTATTAATCTATTACTTAGTTATATAATCTCTTTTATTATATAATTACCTAAGATATTATTCTTCTTAATAATAGATTATTTAAGTTAACTTTTATTATTTTATTATTATTTTTATTTCCTAAAACTAATATATTTTTAGGTTTGAGAATATTATTAAAAGATAAAAGTTCTAAAAATTAATTAAGTAAATTATTTTTCTATTATTTTATAATTATTAAAGATATTAATATAATTTCTTATATTAGCTTTTTAGCTTTTACTTAAGATTTAATCTCTTAAGAAGCTAAAATATTATCTCTTAAATTAATAGAAATATTATTTCTTTTTATAATAAGCTTTTTATTTTACTTAATTATAAGACTTATATCTTTTTATCTAATTAAATTATTAAGTATTAATCTAATATTCTAAATCTTAGGTTCTTTAATTTTAATTATATTTATTATTATTCTAATAATTATAAGTAATTAATTTTTCTTTTATTTTTTATTTAGGTTATATCTAATATTCTTATTAAATCTAATATTTCTAATAATAATAATTCTATTAAGTATAAGAACTTATATTTTATAGATATTAGATATAATATATTCTATTAAATATCTAATATAAGCTTATAATCTAGTTTTAAAAGCTTTTACTAAGCTTCTAGCTTTTTATTTTTTAATTAATAAATATATCTAATAATTATATATATAAATCTTATTTTAATTAAGTTAAAGATTTATTATTAAGTTAATAATTTACTTAGGATTATATTATTAAAAGTATAAATAAAATTAGAAGTTAAATATCTTATTTAGGATTTTCTTATTATTAGTTTAAAGTAAGCTAATATTATATAAAAAGATTCTTATAAGTATAATTTCTAATTATAAGCTTACTAGAAGGTTTATATCTTCTTTTATTTTTATAAATCTTATAATTACTTTTTATTTAGTTTATTTTATTTTATTATTTATTTTATATATATATATTAAAAAAAGCTTAAGATTAATATTTATTTCTTTTATCTAATATTAATAATAAGTAATATCTTTAATTATAATTATAAATATATTATTATCTTACTTAATTTTATAAATTAAAAACTTATACTAAGTTTTTATTTAGCTCTTAAAGCTTTTAAAAGAATAATATATCTTCTTATAAGTCTTTTATCTTAGTATAAAACTAAAAAGCTTTTTATTATATTTATCTTTAATTATAAATAACTAAAAGAAGCTATTATACTTATATTTAAAATTAAATAAATCTTAATTAATTTTTTAGAAAAGTTAAAATAATCTTCTCTCTAATAATTATTTTAATATTTTTTAGCTAATATAAATTATAAAATAATACTTATATTTTACTTATTTTATCTTATTTATTTTTATATTATAAATTAATCTAATAAATATACTTAAAACTATTAAACTAAGATATCTTATTTTATTATATTAAAGTCTCTTAGTTCTTAAATCTTAGTTTTATCTTTTATTTAATTATAAGAAATATAAGAATACTAGTAATACTTAAAAGAATATTTATAAGAAGCTTTAAGTAAAAGAAAAATAACTTATATTCTAAGAATATAATATTAAATAATAATCTTAACTTTTTAATATATATATTTTTTTTCTTATTCTTATATTTTAATAAGTTATTAAACCTATAATATTAGATTTTAATTTTCTTAAGAAAAGTCTTTAATATTATATTAATATTAAATCTCTTAATTACTCTAATATTATAAAATACTAAATTTAATATTTATTTTTTATTTATTTTATTTAATATATTTTTTATAATCTTAATATTATAAAATAAGATTAATAAATATAAAGTTCTTATATTTATTATATTATCTAGATTTATTTTAACTAATAAGCTTAAAACTAAAAGTTTCTTATTATTTACTAAGTAAATAATTTTATAATTATAGTATTACTTCTATTATATAGTTTAAGTATAAGTTAAATCTCGCTTAATACTTAATCTAAACTCGAGTTAAATATAAAGTTAAGTTTTTTCAAATTAGCTTAAGCTAGCTTAAACTATTATAAACTAACTTAAGCTAGCTTAAATTATATTTAATCGTAAATTAATTACTAGTTTAACTTATAGCTTAACTTATTACTTAATTATTACTCTAAATAATTTATAACTCTTAATTTAGCTTAAGGGTTTAGGTAAATTTAGGGCTTAAGTTTTATTTAGATTATATTTAGGTTATACTTAGGTTATACTCGGATTATATTTAGGCTAAACTTATATTATAATTAATTCTAACTTTATAGTTATTTAGATCTAGTTTAGTTATATATTAGTTATATATTAATATATCTTTAAGTTATAATTATAGGAAGATATAATCTTAGGTAAATAATTTTATTTAGTATATATATATATATTATATATATAATATAATATAATAACTTATATAAACTTTAGCTTTTATTTATATTTTATAAAAAAGATATTATTCCTAGACTTTTTATTATACGCTTATAACCTATTAGCTAATATACGAAGTAACTAATTCTTTTAATCCTTTATAACTAGTATACTAAATATATAAATACTATTAATATTATACTTTTATTAAAAGATATTTATACCTAGGAGTAAATCTCTTATATTTATATCCTTAAGTAATATTAATATAAATATAATATATTAATATTACTAGAATAAAATAATAAATAACTAATAAATTTAGTAAATATTATTATTATTACTAAGAATACGATAATAATTATTTACTCTAAAGACTTATTTCTTTAAGTTATTCTTAGTATTAAATATAACTTATTAATATTATTAGATATTATTATATCTTAAGAATAATACGATATTATAGATATTATAATTTAGATATATTATTATTAGTAGATAATATATAATAATATACTTATATATTTATTTTCTTAAAATACTTATTAAAATAATAAGCTAAATAATAATCCTCCTTATATAAGTATTAAAAGCTTTATATTCTTACTAATATATAATAATCTTATAAGGTTATTATAAAGATCGAACCCTTTAATATTAACTTATACTAATATATAATTTACGTCTTCTATTACTTTTATATTATTAAAGTAATTATCTCCTTTTATATAATATTCGACTAATAATATAAAGTTATATATTAGCTAAGGATAATATTATTATATAAACCTAAGAGGATTTATAAGGTCTAGATATATTATCTCTTATATACTAATAAATCCGAGCCTTAGTAATTATATAATATTATCTTTTATAAATAAATATATTATTAAATTTAATAATATTATAATATTTACTTACGCCTTTTATATATTATACTTTAACTCTCTAGTTAATATATTATAATTTATTATATACTTATACTCCCGAATATTATCTATTAAATAAAATCTTATATACGCGTTTAAGAGATAATATAATTTACTTTATTTCGTCTTAGGTATTCGAATATATTATTTAAGTTTAAGCTTAAATCTAGTCTTAGATCTAGACTTAGATTTAAGCTTATAAGTATTATTACTAATATTTATATTTATAATACTAGTATACTTATTAATATTAATATAAATAATTCTAGTATTATTTTTTATATTATTTTATTATATACTAGTATTAGCTTTAATAAAACTAGAATTACTTTTTATATTATTATATAAATTATTACTTTTATTACTTTTATTACTCCTATTATTATCTCTAAGTATAATTTTCTTTTCTTTAATATTAGATATACTAGGGAAGATATTCCTAGGATCTTAGTTATCTTATATATCTTATATTATAATCTACTAATAACTTCTTTTTATATAATTAATTAATATATAATATACTTATTTATAACTTAATAATATATTATATACTTTCTTAGTAGATAAAAAAACTTTTAATCTTTTACTAGTTTATATAATAAATTTAGTTATATATATAAATAATTTTATTAATTTATATACTAGTAGGTTTTTACTATTATATATATATTTAATACTTTAAAGGAAGTTTAGCTTATACTAGGTAGCTTTATTATAATATTAAAGGATTAAAAGTATTAGTAAGATAATTTATTTAATCTTAGATAATAATTATAAGAATAAATATATTAGACTTTAGATTTTTAGCTAATTATATAAGAAAAAAATAATTTATATAACTTTAATATATTATAAGTAGCTAAATTTTATTAAGATATTATTAAAAAATAATCTAAAGATAATTCTCCTAATATTATATTATTCTAAGTATAATATATTATATCCTTAGCTAAATATTAGATTTAGATATAATACTAAAGATAAGATATCTAATAAATTTTATTATATTCTAAGGTTCCTAAAATAATTTACTTTTTATTATAAAAGAAACTTTAGTTCTTATTTTTACTTAAAAATAATATTATAATAATATTTATTATTACTAATAATATTATAATTTATATTCTTATAATCTTCTTATAAGTAAAAGTATATTTAATAACCTTTAATAATAATATATCTTATAAAGCTAATATTATTTATAGCCTAAGGTATATTACTTATAAAAATAATTAGAAATATTATTACTAATATCTTCTTATATATATTAATAATTACTCCTTTAACTAATTATTTTATACTTAGCTAAAAGTTAAAGATAATATCTAAAAGCTTTATATTATAGGGATCTAATATTAGTATAAATTTATTAGCTAGTTTTTTTCTTTCTTTATAATTTAAATTTACTAGTATTATATAAAATCTTTTAAGAGTATAATATATATTTTAGTAAATACTAAAATTATTAATAAATAAAATTAAAAGTAAGAAGTAATAAAAGAGATTACTTATAATAAACTTTTTAAAAATTTCTTAATTATAATATTATACTTTTAGTTTATTATATATTAGATATATAAATTAGATCGGCTTTATTACTAATTATATCTTATAGTTAATTATCTACTAAATATAATACGAAAGAGACTTAATCTCTATAATTTTATTATCTAAGTTATTAGAATACTTTTATATTATATAAATATTAAGTATATATTATATTAGCTTTAGTATAATCTTAATTATTTTATCTAATAAAAGAAGCTTTATATCTCTAATATATAAATCTTTAATTTTATACTAAAGTTTTATTTTAGAGATAATAAGCTATAAAGTTAATAAAACTTTATCTTAAATATTTATATTATTATAATAATTATATCTAATAAATATAATCTAGCCTCTAATAATATTATCTATAATATAAGAAAGACGAACGATATCTTTAGGAATAAATATATTATTATTTATAATAGTTATAAATTTACTAGATATTATTATTATAAATAAGTCTTATAAATATAATTCCTAGAATTCTTTAGGATAATTAATATAATATATTATACTAAAGTATATTTTATTTATAAAAGCCTAAGTATTAATAATCTTAGTAATAAGATTTATAAGGTTATACTAGTAATACTAGCTTTTATAAATAATTATATATTATTACGTTTTCTCTCTAAATAATAAAGTTACTTATTTTTTAACCTTAATTATAATAAGCTTTTATATAAGTTATAGTTTAAGGAGTTATATATAAATTATATATTTTAGTATATCTAGCTTTAGTAAAAGTTTATTTTTATTATTATTATTATTATTATTATTATATATCTTATTTCTAATCGTTTATATTATTCTTTAAATCTTATATAATAATTTATAGTTTTTATACGAAATAAAAGAATATTTATATTATAAGTTAAAAGCTAAGTAAAAGAGAGAAATTAAGAATAATATATTATAAATCGACTTAATATCTAATATATAAGAAGAGAAAGAAGAAAAAGATAATTATTATAATATATTATATTTATCTTAATCTTTAGTTTTATTAGTATTAATATTATTATTAGTATTATTATTATTATTATTATTATTATTACTATTATTATTATTATTATTATTAAGGTCTATAAAGTAAATAAATTATAAGACTAATTTTATAATATCTAATATAATTATTATATCCTAAATAAAAATATAATTAATATTTATCTTTTTTAGAGGTTATATAAATATCTTATTATATAATAACTTTATTAGATTATTATTACTTAAGTTATTTAAAGCTAAGTTACTTTTATTATATATAATTATATTAAGAATATCACCTAAGTTTAAGTTTATTTTATATTATTTAATACTTATATCTCTTTTTATAATATCTCTTTTATTACTATTAAGTAATATTATAAGTATATTATTATTTATATTATTATTATTATAATAACTCCTAGGGATATTATCCTTAGGAGAAATTATTATAAGAATATTACTAGAGTCTAAGTTAATATTAATATTATTATATTAGTTTTACTCTAGTAAGTAATATAATATTATATATTATATTATAATTATAAATAAATATTAGTAGTAATATAATATATACTAAGTAGAGATTATAATTATAAGATAAGATTCGGTTATAATTATATAAGTATAATTATAATTAGAAAAAGATATTATTATTATATTTATTATATAATTATACTCTTATATTCTAGAATAATTATAGTTTTATTAAATAATTATTAATTTAATTTATCTACCTATAAAATACTAAAGTAATAAGAACGTATAATTCTAATAAAAAAATTTTATATATAAAATAATTATAAAATAATACTTATATAAATAATAATTTAAAGAAAATATTTAACTAAGTTTAAACTATAACTTTTAATAAATTATAATTAAGAATATAAGAGATATCTTTTAATAAAATAATTAGAAATATAAGAGATATCTTTTAATAAAATAATTAGGAATATAAGGGATATTATATATAATATTTTTTAGGAGAGAATTTTTTTTTTTTTTTTTCTTTTATAATATCTTATAAAAAGATAAAAGTATAAAAATCTTATTTATATTATTAGTTTTATAAAATATTTTTATAATAAATTAAAATATATCTTTAAAAGAGAAATTAATTAATAAAGTTAATTAAGAGTTAAGTAATATAAATTTACTTAATATAAATATATTTAATATAAAAACTTATTTAATATAAACTTATTTAATTAATAGATAACTTTAATAAAAAAAGGTAATTATTTTAGATATAAATATTAGATATATTATATATAAACTAATATATAAGTCGTATAAGTAATATTTTAAGAATAAATTTATTAATAAGTTTATATTCTTATAAAATATTATTATTCTAGATTTTAATATATTCTCTAAGTAATTTTCTATTATATAATAGATTATTAATTATAGCTATAAATTACTAAGGTATTAATCGATTTTCTAGTAATTAATTTATAATATATTTATTATTACTAGGAACTAGTTTATTATTAATAAGATATTATAAAAGAATATTTAATTTTAGCTTATTATTATTATAAGTTAACTTATTAGTTATTTTAAAGATTATTATAAAGAATTCTAATAATATACTAGGAATTACCTTAAGAAGATTATTATAGATTTAATAATTCTAGAATTTATTTATAATATATATTTTAAAAATTTTTATTATTTTTATTTAATTAATTTTATAAGATCGATTATTAGCTTATACCTTAGCTTCTTAATTTAGAAGTATATTAAAAAAGTAAATATAATTATAAGCGAATTATAAATTAAGTCTAATAAATATTTTATATATAATAAGTAATAAAATCTAATTAGCTAGAATACTTATTTATTAAATTAATTTTCTATTATTTAAAATAATTAAATTAGTAATTATCTTTATAATAATATATAACTTTAGTATATCTTATATAATAATAGATAATAGCTTATATATATTATCTAAGGATAATATATTAAAAGTTATTTAGTTTTTTTCTATTATATAATAATATAAAAGCTTAATAATATTATATAATAAGTTAGATAAGTTTTTCTAGTAAATAATAGATCCTAATATTAGCTTATTACTTATATAAGCGAACCTAGTTTATATTATATTTAAAATAAGCTTATAAATATATTTTTTATTTTATATAATAATATTATCTTTTAATATAATAACTAAATTATAATAAGATTATTTATTATAATTCTAGTATTCTATAAACTTTTTAGCTATAAAATAATATATTAGATATCTTATATTAACTCTAGGAATATTATTCCTAACTAATATATCTAGATTATAAGGATTTATTAATTAATAAGTATAATATATTATATAATATCTCTAGATAAAACGAAAATAATAACTAGTATTATTATTATAATTAAGACTTATTATAAATTTATATACGACTTATAATATAAGACGTAATTAACTTATAAGATAATTATCTAGAAGTCTAAATAAGTTTATATTCTTATTAATATCTTATTAATAAAAGTTTATCTTAGTTTAAACGTTAGCTTTAGATAATATTATCTTTATATAACTACTAAAATCCTTAATTTTATTTAGTAATAAATAAGTAGATACTAGGATTTAAAAGTCGATCCCTAATTATTTATAAGTTTTATTATTAGTAATATTAAAGTTCTTAATTACTTATATTTTATTATATATTATATATATAAATTTATTACTAATATACTTAGGCTAAATAATATTAAGAATCTAATAACTTATTATATATTAAGTACTTATTTATTTTAAGGTATTCTTATATTATATAAATAAAATACCTAGGTTATAATAAGTAAATAATATTAATATAAATATAATAATAATAATCTTAGAGTTATCTTTTTTATTTTTAAATAACTTATAATTTTTATATAAATATCTTTTAATCTTTTTAAATTTATTAGTATATATTAGGGTTTTTATATTATTATATATATTATTATAATATATAAGAGACTTAAATTTTATTAAAAGTCGCTTAAACTTATAAGCTTATTAATTTATATAATTAGGTAATATAACTAATAAGAAAAATCTTAGATAAAATAATAAATTAAGTAGATTAAATATATTAATTAGATTATCTTTAGGATTAATATTTAGATATTATTAGGCTTATTTATTATAATTATTAAGCGTATTATAATAAATATTTTCTTTTATCTTATATCTTTAAATAATCTTTTATTATTTTAATAATAACTAAATTTAATTAATATATTATTTAAAGATATTATACCTAATATAAATAATAATATACTTATAAAATAATAAACTAATATAACTAAGATAATTTTACTTAAATTAATCTTATTTACTAGTATAATCGTATATATATTTTTCTTATAATAAATCTTAAGTATTTTATATATATTATAAACTTATAAAAGAGTTAATATAAAAGTAAAAGATATATCTTTTAATTAAAATTAATTAAGATTAAAGATATCTAGATCTTAATATACCTTAGTATAATTATATAACTAATAATTTAGATTATTAAGTAATTTCTTAATATTTTATATCTTAAATAGCTTTTTCTTTAAGATAAAATCTAAATCTAACTTATATATATAATTATTTATACTTAAACTATTAATATTTTTAGTTTATTATAGTTACTCTTAATTATAGATCTCTTAAGTATTATTTTTATTAGAGATCTAAGATTTATAATAAAATTTATAAAAATCTAATAATTTAATATAATATTATAAAATAATATAAATAATATTATATTAGCTAATAATTATATCTAAATTAAAAGGATCTTATAAATCTTTAGACTCTTTTAGTAGCTCTTAATTTATAAGACTATTATATTTAAAAGATTTTTAGCTATTATATTAATTATTATTAGATAATTAATTATTATTTATAACCTTAATTTTTATATTATCTTATTTTATAATTAAGTTATTATTTTTAACTAATAATAAAAAAACTAACCTTAATAAACTTATAAGATATAATAAAAAATATCTAAGTATATTATTATTAGATAAATTATATAAGTAATTAAATATAAGTATTAATAATAAAAAAATATATAATATTATAAGATTATTAGTAAATATATTATCTCTCTAGCTATTATTTATTTAATTATTATTTATTTAATTATATTAAGTTTTTTCTATTATAATAGAAAATAAAAATAATTTCTTAATTAATTATCTTTTTAATAAAAGATTATTTTTATTAGTTATTTTTTGTTTTTAGGGTATTATTAATAAATCTAGCTTTATTATTAATAAACCTAGCTTTATTAATAAAAAAGTTAGTTTTATTAATAATAAAGTTAGTTTTATTAATAAAAATATTAGTTTTATAAATAAAAAATTTAATTCTATTAATAAAGAAATTAGCTTTATTAATAAAAAAGTTAATTTTATTAATAAAAAAGCTAGTTTTATTAATAAAAAAGTTAATTTTATTAATAAAAATATTAGCTTTATTAATAAATCTAGCTTTATTAATAAATTTAGTTTTATTAATAAACTTAATTTTATTAATAAACCTAGCTTTATAGATATTATTTATTTAGATATTTATACTTTTAAGAGTAATATATTATATTCTAGGGATAATATTCCTAGTATTTACTTTAATTAACTTTTATTTTAAATATATTATAAACCTAAGAATAATCTAATAAAACTTAAGATTAATTTAATTAAACTTAAGATTAATTTAACTAAACTTAAGACTAAATTATTTATTTAATTAGCTTTATTTAATTTATCTAATATTTATTAAAAAGATTTATTAGATAATATTAATAATTTTTTTAAAAGATTTATTATAATAATTATAAAAATATTACTAGTTTTAGTAGTTTTCTTAAGAGACTTAATATAATTATTATTTTCTCTAGTAATAATATTAAATAAACGGTTATTTATTTTTAATAATAATATTCGTTTCTCTTAAAATATACTAATTAATTATTATATATTAATTTATTAAAGTAATATTAAGTAATATATATAATAATTAATTTCTTTTTATTTTAATTTATTAGGGTTATATTATAAGTATTTACTTTTACTAAATATTTTATTTATTTTAAAAGCTTTTTAGATAATAGCTAATTTTAGACTAAAGAATCTTAGTTAAATAATATAATATTTATATATATATATATTATATAACTTATTATATATTAGTATAAATATTTTAGAATTTATTTATATCTTAAGTATTACTAGGTTTTTTAATCTAAGATATTAAGCTAATATAATAAGATTATTATAAGTATTATAAGAAATAAGTCTAATAAGATTATTATTACTATTAATATTATCTTATAAGAAGATAATAATATTTTTAAGGAGTTATATCTCTAATATTTATTTCCTTTTAGTTATTTATTATCTAATATTAAAGGTTATAACCTAAAAATAAATATTAGCTAATAAAAGTATATATATAAGAATATAAATATACTTACTAGGAATAATATTACTAGGATATATCTTAGGTATAAAAGAGTTAATAAGATAATATATAATAATTTATATAATATAATATATTAGCTAGTATAATTATAAGAGTATAAATATACTTACTAGTAATAATATATATAATATATATCCTAGGTATAAAAGAATTAATAAGATAATATATAATAATATATATAAAATAAGTCTCTAGTATATATAATCTAAGCGCGAAAGAGTTAATAAGATTAATTTATACTAGTAATATATTAGCTAATATATTATAATTATAAGAATATAAAAATATTTATCTAATAATATTATATCTAGGATATATCTTAAACGTAAAAGAGTTAATAAAATCGATTTATACTAGTAATATATTAGCTAATATAATTATAAGAGCGTAAATATATTTATCTAATAATATTATACCTAGGATATATCTTAGACGTAAAAGGATTAACTAAATAAATTTATATATAAGTAATATATTAGCTAATATAACTATAAAAGCGTAAATATCTTTATTAGTAATAATAATATTCCTAGGATATATCCTAGGTACTAAAAAGTACTAATATATAATAATCTAAAGATTATAATAATAATTAATATATTAGGATATAAAAGTATAAAAGTATAAAAATATAAAAGAAGATTAAAAGAAGAAGATAAATTATATTAAGATAAACGAGATTATATAATTTTATATAACCTTATATAATAATAGTAGCTTTACTTAATATATAATTATAATATATACTTTTATATCTTCGAGTTTTTTCTTAAGTAAGTTTTATTACAAAAATAATATCCTTAAATATATATTAATATTAGATTATATAAATAATATCTTATATATTATTATTAAGAATATAATTTATATAAACTATTTATTTATTACCTAGTAGATATTTTATATATTACCCTAGTAATATAAGTCTTATATTAATTAGCTAAAGTAAATAACTATTATATCTAGTTATTACTAAAAGTAAATAATTTTACTCTTTTTATACGATTTTATATATCTAATATAATTATTTTATCTTTTAATAATATAAGTATTATATTTAGATTATAAGAGCTAAAATAAAAGTTAATATTAATATTATAAAGTAAAAGTAATTTAATATTACTAAAATTATAGCTTATAAGATATATAAGAGGATTATTAAAGGAATTTATAAATCTTTTAGGTATAAGTAATTTAGGAAAAAAAAACTATAAGATAAGAGATATAATAAATAAAAAGAAAATAAAAGATAATAAGATACTAGAAAAAATATTACTACTAAAATATAAGAAATTACTAAAAATATATATATTATAACCTAGGTATAATATTCCTAATAATTATATTAATAATAATATTCCTAGGATATAATATTAAAGTAAAAAAAACTTATAAATCTAAAGTATATACGATCTTAGATTAAAGAATTTATTATTATAAAATAAAAAGAAAAAGTAAAATCTCCTTAAATATAATTACTTTAATAAATATATTTAAATATATTAGATATAAAGAATTCGAATATAAGAGAAAAAAACTTAAGAAAATAAAATAATAATAATAATAATAATAATAATAATAATAGATAATATCTACTAGGAGAGCGTAAATAATAAAAAGAAGATTAAGAGAATAAACGTAATAAAAATAAATATACTACTAAGTATAATTATAATTATTTTAACTAATATATAAATTATATAAGCTAGCTAATAATTTTAAGAGCTATAATATTATATTATTTTAGTAAGTTAGAGGCCTAGGTAATAATAAAACTAAAAACTTAGAATAAAGTTTATTTTTATATTAAGCTAAATAAAATAAAAATCGCTAATCTTATTAAAAAGATATTCTTATATCTAAATTTATTATCTAAATTATATAATAAAGCCTAGAAGAAAATAAAATATAATTATAAGAACTAGTAGACGTAGATTATTAGTAAGACTATAGATTTTATTAATAAGTTTATTAACTAATAAAAAGATTATATTATATTAGAGAAATATCTTTCGTTTATAAAACTAAGAATATTATTTAATTAAAAGTTCTAATTTTATAGCTTTAGGAATAAAAAATAACTAAATTGATTTTTCCTAACTTAGTTATATAACTTTCCTAAAAAGGAAAGGTCTTATCCTATATAGTTTTTTATAAGGATTCCAAATCGGGAACAAATTTCCTAATCGGGACTAGTTTGATAGAATAATCTTGGTTTTTAGTCGTATATATAATTTTTCGATTAAGTTTACTCGAATTATATAATATTAAACTTAATTTATATTTCTTATAGTTTCTAGTATATTCGATTATAAATCAACCAATTATAAATTAATATTGATTTATAATTAATATTATTAATATAACACGTGATATCGAATATACTAGAATCAAATAATTATATATATAATAAGGTGATTATTCCTAAGCTATAAAGAACTAATATATATATAACTTATTTAATATATTCTATTATATTAATTATTCTTCGACTATTTACTAAGTTTATCACGTGATCGGTTCCGTTCGACGCTATATATATTACTAGTATTTATATATTAGTATTATATATACTCTAATAATATTAACTAGCTTCTAAGGGGTTTTATCTTTATTTTTATAACTTACGCGTAATCTCTAGAAATATTATTATATTTTTATTATTATATTTTATTATCTAAGTTTACTAGGTTTAGGAACGTTAGGATTTATAGGTAAGATATTAAGTAAATTATTAGGGTCGAAATAGGTTTTCTAGGATATAATAATATATGTAATTTAATAGAAAAAAGTAATAATTAATATTAACTTATAGATTCTTTCTTATATCTTAATAGTTTCTTAGCTTCTTAGTATTAGAATAACTTTCTTTTAATATAAGATAACCTTATATTAGCGTTTATTTTAGCTTTTATTAGTTTCTATTAATTATAACTTTTTAGGCTTATAATAGAAAAAGCCGAGATTTAAATATATAATTCTCTAATATATATACTTAATTTCTTAGTTTAGAATTAATTATTAGATATAATTCTTTAGGTATTTTTTATTATACTTAGTACTTAATAGCTTCTTATATAAAGTTTAAGCTTATATTAAACCTAGCTTAAAACCGGATTAATATAAGTTCTAAGGTTTAAGCCTAGTTCGAGCTAGCTTAGGCTTAGGTTTAGACTTAGGCTTAAGTTTAAGCTTTAGTTTAGACTCTAATATTTATAAGCGAACTTAAAACCTTCTTATACCTTAATATTATATATAATAGTATAATAATTATTATATATAATTATAATATTATATATATAATTATAATATTATAAAGATATTATATTAAGTATATATATATATTATATATATAATATTATATATTATTTATTAATATATATATTATTATATATATATTATTACTTATACTAATACTAAAAGATATAAAAACTATTTATCTTATTATAATACGAATATTATATAATTATTATAAACTTTTTACTAGGTATATTATTCTTATATAACTCTAAATAAATATATAATATTATATAATATAATATCTTAATATAAAATAATACCTAGTAAACTATTATATATAATAATATCGTCCTAAAAAAAATATTATTACTAGTACTAAAAAATCTTTTATAATATATTTATAATTATATTATATCTATAATTATACTTATAATTATAATTATATATATAAGTTATATAAAAAAGTCTTAGTTTATATTATTATCTAAGTTCTTATTAAAGTTAATAATAATTTTAATACTCTTATTCTTTAATATTAGTAAATTTTTTAGTCTAAAATTATAAATAAAAAAATCCTTAAAAATATTATATTAATAAAACTTATTAAATTAGCCTAATAAGTAGTTTTTATTATATTTATCTAGTTTTTTATTATTAGTCTAATTAAGAAGATATATTAATTAATAATAATATATTAGCTAAATATAAGTATTTATTATCTAGGTAAATTATTTTTAGGATAAAAAAAAAAAGTTACTTATACTTATATTATAGAAAATTAATATTTAATTCTAATAAATTCTTAAAATCTATAGCTAAATATAAAAGAGAAAAGATATTTATTAACTAATATATTTAAAACTCTTAATTAAATAATACTCTTAGCTTTATAAATAAAAGATATTTCTCTAATATAATATAATCTTCTTATTAGTTAATAAACTTATTAATAAAATCTATAATCTTACTAATAATTTACGCTTATTAATTCTTATAATTATACTTTACTTTCTTTTAGGTTTTATTATATAATTTAAATAATAGATTTAGATATAAGAATATCTTTTTAATAAAACTAATAATTTTTATTTTATTTAGCCTAGTATAAAAATAAATTTTATTCTAAGTCTTTAGTTTTATTATTACTTAGACTTTTAACTTACTAAAGTAATATAATATTATAACTCTTAAAATTATTAGTTAGCTTATATAATCTATATATTAATCGAAATAAGTATAATTATACTTAGTAATACGTTTATTTTTATTACGTTTATTCTCTCGATTTTCTTTTTATTATTTATATTCTTTTAATAAATATTACTTATTATTATTATTATTATTATTATTATTATTATTATTATTATTATTATTATTATTATTATTATTATTATTATTATTATTATTATTATTATTATTATTATTATTATTATTATTATTATTATTATTATTATTATTATTATTATTATTATTATTATTATTATTATTATTATTATTATTATTATTATTATTATTATTATTATTATTATTATTATTATTATTATTATTATTATTATTATTATTATTATTATTATTATTATTATTATTATTATTATTATTATTATTATTATTATTATTATTATTATTATTATTATTATTATTATTATTATTATTATTATTTTATTTTCTTAAGTTTCTTTCTCTTATATTCGAATTTTTTATATCTAATATATTTAAATATATTTATTAAAATAATTATATTTAAGGAGATTTTATTTTCTTTTTTTATTTTATAATAATAAACTCTTTAATTTAAGATTATATATACTTTAGATTTATAAGTTTTTTTTATTTTAATATTATATTCTAGGGATATTATTATTAGTATAATTATTAGGAATATTATACCTAGGTTATAATATATATATCTTTAGTAGTTTCTTATATTTTAGTAGTAATATTTCTTCTAATATCTTATTATCTTTTATCTCCTTTTTATTTATTATATCTCTCGCCTTATAGTTTTTTTTTCCTAAATTACTTATACCTAAAAGATCTATAGATTTTTTTAATAATCTTCTTATATATCTTATAAGCTATAATTTTAATAATATTAAATTACTTTTATTTTATAATATTAATATTAACTTTTATTTTAGCCCTTATAACCTAGATATAATACTTATATTACTAAAAGATAAAATAATTATATTAGATATATAAAATTATATAAAAAAAATAAAGTTATTTACTTTTAGTAATAACTAGATATAATAATCGTTTACTTTAGCTAATTAATATAAAGCTTATATTATTAGGGTAATATATAAAATATTTATTAGATAATAGATAAATAATTTATATAAATTATATTCTTAATAATAATATATAAGATATTACTTATATAACCTAATATTAATATATATCTAGGGATATTATTTTTATAATAGAATTTACTTAGGAAAAAACTTAAAATATAAAAGTATATATTATAATTATATATTAAGTAAGATTATTATTATTATATAAGATTATATAAGATTATATAATCTCGTTTATCTTAATATAACTTATCTTTCTCTTTTAATCTCTTTTTATATTTTTATACTTTTATACTTTTATATCCTAATATATTAATTATTATTATAATCTTTAGATTATTATATATTAGTACTTTTTAGTACCTAGGATATATCCTAGGGATATTATTATTACTAATAAAGATATTTACGCTTTTATAGTTATACTAGCTAATATATTACTTATATATAAATTTATTTAATTAATCTTTTTATATCTAAGATATATCTTAGGTATAATATTATTAGATAAATATATTTACGCTCTTATAATTATACTAGCTAATATATTACTAGTATAAATCGATTTTATTAATTCTTTTACGTTTAAGATATATCCTAGATATAATATTATTAGATAAATATTTTTATACTCTTATAATTATAATATATTAGCTAATATATTACTAGTATAAATTAATCCTATTAATTCTTTCACGCTTAGATTATATATACTAGAGACTTATTTTATATATATTATTATATATTATCTTATTAATTCTTTTACACCTAGGATATATATTATATATATTATTACTAGTAAATATATTTATACTCTTATAATTATATTAGCTAATATATTATATTATATAAATTATTATATATTATCTTATTAACTCTTTTATATCTAAGATATATCCTAGTAATATTATTTCTAGTAAGTATATTTATATTCTTATATATATACTTTTATTAGCTAATATTTATCTTTAGGTTATAACCTCTAATATTAGATAATAAATAACTAAAAAGAAATAAATATTAGAGATATAACTCCTTAAAAATATTATTATCTTCTTATAAGATAATATTAATAGTAATAATAATCTTATTAGATTTATTTCTTATAATACTTATAATAATCTTATTATATTAGCTTAATATCTTAGATTAAAAAACCTAGTAATACTTAAGATATAAATAAATTCTAAAATATTTATACTAATATATAATAAGTTATATAATATATATATATATAAATATTATATTATTTAACTAAGATTCTTTAGTTTAAAATTAGTTATTATCTAAAAAGCTTTTAAAATAAATAAAATATTTAGTAAAAGTAAATACTTATAATATAACCCTAATAAATTAAAATAAAAAGAAATTAATTATTATATATATTACTTAATATTATTTTAATAAATTAATATATAATAATTAATTAGTATATTTTAAGAGAAACGAATATTATTATTAAAAATAAATAACCGTTTATTTAATATTATTACTAGAGAGAATAATAATTATATTAAGTCTCTTAAGAAAACTACTAAAACTAGTAATATTCTTATAATTATTATAATAAATCCTTTAAAAAAATTATTAGTATTATCTAATAAATCTTTTTAGTAAATATTAGATAAATTAAATAAAGTTAATTAAATAAAGAATTTAGTCTTAAGTTTAATTAAATTAATCTTAAGTTTAATCAGATTAATCTTAAGTTTTATTAGATTATTCTTAGGTTTATAATACGTTTAAAATAAAAGTTAATTAAGATAAATACTAGGAATATTATCCTTAGAATATAATATATTACTCTTAAAAGTATAAATATCTAAATAAATAATATCTATAAAATTAGGTTTATTAATAAAATTAAATTTATTAATAAAACTAGATTTATTAATAAAGCTAAATTTATTAATAAAACTAATATTTTTATTAATAAAGTTAACTTTTTTATTAATAAAACTAGCTTTTTTATTAATAAAATTAACTTTTTTATTAATAAAACTAATTTCTTTATTAATAGAATTAACTTTTTTATTTATAAAACTAATATTTTTATTAATAAAACTAACTTTATTATTAATAAAACTAACTTTTTTATTAATAAAGCTAGGTTTATTAATAATAAAGCTAGATTTATTAATAATACCCTAAAAACGAAAAATAACTAATAAAAATAATCTTTTATTAAAAAGATAATTAATTAAGAAATTATTTTTATTTTCTATTATAATAGAAAAAACTTAATATAATTAAATAAATAATAATTAAACAAATAATAGCTAGAGAGATAATATATTTACTAATAATCTTATAATATTATATATTTTTTTATTATTAATACTTATATTTAATTACTTATATAATTTATCTAATAATAATATACTTAGATATTTTTTATTATATCTTATAAGTTTATTAAGGTTAGTTTTTTTATTATTAGTTAAAAATAATAACTTAATTATAAAATAAGATAATATAAAAATTAAGGTTATAAATAATAATTAATTATCTAATAATAATTAATATAATAGCTAAAAATCTTTTAAATATAATAGTCTTATAAATTAAGAGCTACTAAAAGAGTCTAAAGATTTATAAGATCCTTTTAATTTAGATATAATTATTAGCTAATATAATATTATTTATATTATTTTATAATATTATATTAAATTATTAGATTTTTATAAATTTTATTATAAATCTTAGATCTCTAATAAAAATAATACTTAAGAGATTTATAATTAAGAGTAACTATAATAAACTAAAAATATTAATAGTTTAAGTATAAATAATTATATATATAAGTTAGATTTAGATTTTATCTTAAAGAAAAAGCTATTTAAGATATAAAATATTAAGAAATTACTTAATAATCTAAATTATTAGTTATATAATTATACTAAGGTATATTAAGATCTAGATATCTTTAATCTTAATTAATTTTAATTAAAAGATATATCTTTTACTTTTATATTAACTCTTTTATAAGTTTATAATATATATAAAATACTTAAGATTTATTATAAGAAAAATATATATACGATTATACTAGTAAATAAGATTAATTTAAGTAAAATTATCTTAGTTATATTAGTTTATTATTTTATAAGTATATTATTATTTATATTAGGTATAATATCTTTAAATAATATATTAATTAAATTTAGTTATTATTAAAATAATAAAAGATTATTTAAAGATATAAGATAAAAGAAAATATTTATTATAATACGCTTAATAATTATAATAAATAAGCCTAATAATATCTAAATATTAATCCTAAAGATAATCTAATTAATATATTTAATCTACTTAATTTATTATTTTATCTAAGATTTTTCTTATTAGTTATATTACCTAATTATATAAATTAATAAGCTTATAAGTTTAAGCGACTTTTAATAAAATTTAAGTCTCTTATATATTATAATAATATATATAATAATATAAAAACCCTAATATATACTAATAAATTTAAAAAGATTAAAAGATATTTATATAAAAATTATAAGTTATTTAAAAATAAAAAAGATAACTCTAAGATTATTATTATTATATTTATATTAATATTATTTACTTATTATAACCTAGGTATTTTATTTATATAATATAAGAATACCTTAAAATAAATAAGTACTTAATATATAATAAGTTATTAGATTCTTAATATTATTTAGCCTAAGTATATTAGTAATAAATTTATATATATAATATATAATAAAATATAAGTAATTAAGAACTTTAATATTACTAATAATAAAACTTATAAATAATTAGGGATCGACTTTTAAATCCTAGTATCTACTTATTTATTACTAAATAAAATTAAGGATTTTAGTAGTTATATAAAGATAATATTATCTAAAGCTAACGTTTAAACTAAGATAAACTTTTATTAATAAGATATTAATAAGAATATAAACTTATTTAGACTTCTAGATAATTATCTTATAAGTTAATTACGTCTTATATTATAAGTCGTATATAAATTTATAATAAGTCTTAATTATAATAATAATACTAGTTATTATTTTCGTTTTATCTAGAGATATTATATAATATATTATACTTATTAATTAATAAATCCTTATAATCTAGATATATTAGTTAGGAATAATATTCCTAGAGTTAATATAAGATATCTAATATATTATTTTATAGCTAAAAAGTTTATAGAATACTAGAATTATAATAAATAATCTTATTATAATTTAGTTATTATATTAAAAAATAATATTATTATATAAAATAAAAAATATATTTATAAGCTTATTTTAAATATAATATAAACTAGGTTCGCTTATATAAGTAATAAGCTAATATTAGGATCTATTATTTACTAGAAAAACTTATCTAACTTATTATATAATATTATTAAGCTTTTATATTATTATATAATAGAAAAAAACTAAATAAC
This sequence comes from Pseudofabraea citricarpa, assembly GCA_029641185.1. NCBI lineage: Eukaryota > Fungi > Ascomycota > Leotiomycetes > Helotiales > Dermateaceae > Pseudofabraea > Pseudofabraea citricarpa. The sequence continues at coordinate 1,949,992 of JAPWGK010000001.1, forward strand.
TTTTAATATATTATCCTTAGATAATATATATAAGCTATTATCTATTATTATATAAGATATACTAAAGTTATATATTATTATAAAGATAATTACTAATTTAATTATTTTAAATAATAGAAAATTAATTTAATAAATAAGTATTCTAGCTAATTAGATTTTATTATTTATTATATATAAAATATTTATTAGACTTAATTTATAATTCGCTTATAATTATATTTACTTTTTTAATATACTTCTAAATTAAGAAGCTAAGGTATAAGCTAATAATCGATCTTATAAAATTAATTAAATAAAAATAATAAAAATTTTTAAAATATATATTATAAATAAATTCTAGAATTATTAAATCTATAATAATCTTCTTAAGGTAATTCCTAGTATATTATTAGAATTCTTTATAATAATCTTTAAAATAACTAATAAGTTAACTTATAATAATAATAAGCTAAAATTAAATATTCTTTTATAATATCTTATTAATAATAAACTAGTTCCTAGTAATAATAAATATATTATAAATTAATTACTAGAAAATCGATTAATACCTTAGTAATTTATAGCTATAATTAATAATCTATTATATAATAGAAAATTACTTAGAGAATATATTAAAATCTAGAATAATAATATTTTATAAGAATATAAACTTATTAATAAATTTATTCTTAAAATATTACTTATACGACTTATATATTAGTTTATATATAATATATCTAATATTTATATCTAAAATAATTACCTTTTTTTATTAAAGTTATCTATTAATTAAATAAGTTTATATTAAATAAGTTTTTATATTAAATATATTTATATTAAGTAAATTTATATTACTTAACTCTTAATTAACTTTATTAATTAATTTCTCTTTTAAAGATATATTTTAATTTATTATAAAAATATTTTATAAAACTAATAATATAAATAAGATTTTTATACTTTTATCTTTTTATAAGATATTATAAAAGAAAAAAAAAAAAAAAAATTCTCTCCTAAAAAATATTATATATAATATCCCTTATATTCCTAATTATTTTATTAAAAGATATCTCTTATATTTCTAATTATTTTATTAAAAGATATCTCTTATATTCTTAATTATAATTTATTAAAAGTTATAGTTTAAACTTAGTTAAATATTTTCTTTAAATTATTATTTATATAAGTATTATTTTATAATTATTTTATATATAAAATTTTTTTATTAGAATTATACGTTCTTATTACTTTAGTATTTTATAGGTAGATAAATTAAATTAATAATTATTTAATAAAACTATAATTATTCTAGAATATAAGAGTATAATTATATAATAAATATAATAATAATATCTTTTTCTAATTATAATTATACTTATATAATTATAACCGAATTTTATCTTATAATTATAATCTCTACTTAGTATATATTATATTACTACTAATATTTATTTATAATTATAATATAATATATAATATTATATTACTTACTAGAGTAAAACTAATATAATAATATTAATATTAACTTAGACTCTAGTAATATTCTTATAATAATTTCTCCTAAGGATAATATCCCTAGGAGTTATTATAATAATAATAATATAAATAATAATATACTTATAATATTACTTAATAGTAATAAAAGAGATATTATAAAAAGAGATATAAGTATTAAATAATATAAAATAAACTTAAACTTAGGTGATATTCTTAATATAATTATATATAATAAAAGTAACTTAGCTTTAAATAACTTAAGTAATAATAATCTAATAAAGTTATTATATAATAAGATATTTATATAACCTCTAAAAAAGATAAATATTAATTATATTTTTATTTAGGATATAATAATTATATTAGATATTATAAAATTAGTCTTATAATTTATTTACTTTATAGACCTTAATAATAATAATAATAATAATAGTAATAATAATAATAATAATAATAATAATACTAATAATAATATTAATACTAATAAAACTAAAGATTAAGATAAATATAATATATTATAATAATTATCTTTTTCTTCTTTCTCTTCTTATATATTAGATATTAAGTCGATTTATAATATATTATTCTTAATTTCTCTCTTTTACTTAGCTTTTAACTTATAATATAAATATTCTTTTATTTCGTATAAAAACTATAAATTATTATATAAGATTTAAAGAATAATATAAACGATTAGAAATAAGATATATAATAATAATAATAATAATAATAATAAAAATAAACTTTTACTAAAGCTAGATATACTAAAATATATAATTTATATATAACTCCTTATATTATAACTTATATAAAAGCTTATTATAATTAAGGTTAAAAAGTAAGTAATTTTATTATCTAAAGAAAAAACGTAATAATATATAATTATTTATAAAAGCTAGTATTACTAGTATAATCTTATAAATCTTATTACTAAGATTATTAATACTTAGGCTCTTATAAATAAGATATACTTTAGTATAATATATTATATTAATTATCCTAAAGAATTCTAGGAATAATATTTATAAGACTCGTTTATAATAATAATATCTAGTAAATTTATAATTATTATAGATAATAATATATTTATTCCTAGAGATATCGTTTGTTTTTCTTATATTATAAATAATATTACTAGAGATTAGATTATATTTATTAGACGTAATTATTATAATAATATAAATATTCGAGATAAGATTTTATTAATTTTATAGCTTATAATCTTTAAAATAAAACTTTAGTACGAAATTAAAGATTTATATACTAGAAATATAAAGCTTTTTTTATTAGATAAGATAATTAAGATTATACTAAAGCTAATATAATATATATTTAATATCCGTATAATATAAAAGTATTCTAATAACCTAGATAATAAAATAATAGAAATTAAGTCTTTTTTATATTATATTTAGTAGATAATTAATTATAAGATATAATTAGTAAAGCCGATCTAATTTATATATCTAATATATAATAAACTAGAAGTATAATATTATAATTAAAAAGCTTTCGAAAAGTTTATTATAAGTAACCTCTTTTATTACTTTTTACTTTTAATCTTATTTATTAATAACTTTAGTATTTACTAAAATATATATTATACTCTTAAAAGATTTTATATAATACTAATAAATTTAAATTATAAAAAAAGAAAAAAACTAGCTAATAAATTTATACTAATATTAGATCCCTATAATATAAAGCTTTTAGATATTATTTTTAACTTCTAGCTAAATATAAAATAATTAGCTAAAAAAGTAATTATTAATATATATAAGAAGATATTAGTAATAATATTTCTAATTATTTTTATAAATAATATACCTTAGGCTATAAATAATATTAGCTTTATAAGATATATTATTACTAAAAGCTATTAAATATACTTCTACTTATAAGAAGATTATAGGGATATAAATTATAATATTATTAGTAATAATAGATATTATTATAATATTATTTTTAAGTAAAAATAAAAACTAAAGCTTCTTTTATAATAGAAAATAAATTATTTTAGGAACCTTAGAATATAATAAGATTTATTAGATATTTTATTTTTAGTATTATATTTAAATCTAATATTTAGCTAAGGATATAATATATTATACTTAGAATAATATAATATTAGGAGAATTATCTTTAGATTATTTTTTAATAATATCTTAATAAAATTTAGCTACTTATAATATATTAAAGTTATATAAATTATTTTTTTCTTATATAATTAGCTAAAAATCTAAAGTCTAATATATTTATTCTTATAATTATTATCTAAGATTAAATAAATTATCTTACTAATACTTTTAATCCTTTAATATTATAATAAAACTACCTAGTATAAGCTAAGCTTCCTTTAAATTATTAAATATATATATAATAATAAAAACCTACTAATATATAAATTAATAAAATTATTTATATATATAGCTAAGTTTATTATATAAACTAATAAGAGATTAAAGGTTCTTTTATCTACTAAGGAGATATATAATATATTATTAAGTTATAGATAAGTATATTATATATTAATTAATTATATAAAGAAAAATTATTAGTAGATTATAATATAAAATATATAAGATAACTAAGATCCTAAGAATATTTTCCCTAGTATATCTAATATTAAAGAAAAGAAGATTATACTTAGAGATAATAATAAAAGTAATAAAAGTAATAAAAGTAATAATTTATATAATAATATAAAAAGTAATCCTAGTTTTATTAAGGCTAATATTAGTATATAATAAAGTAATACGAAAAATAATACTAGAATTATTTATATTAATATTAATAAGTATACTAATATTATAAATATAAATATTAATAATAATACTTATAAGCTTAAACCTAAGTTTAGATCTAAGACTAGATCTAAGCTTAAACCTAAGTAATATATTCGAATACCTAAGATAAAATAAAATAAATTATATTATCTCTTAAATACGTATATAAGATTTTATTTAGTAGATAATATTTAGGAATATAAATATATAATAAATTATAATATATTAACTAGAAAGTTAAAATATAATATATAAAAGGTATAAGTAGATATTATAATATTACTAAACTTAATAGTATATTTATTTATAAAAAATAATATTATATAATTACTAAGACTTAGATTTATTAGTATATAAGAGATAATATATCTAGATCTTATAAATTCTCTTAGGTTTATATAATAATATTATTCTTAGCTAATATATAACTTCGTATTATTAGTTGAATATTATATAAAAGAAAATAATTATTCTAATAATATAAAAGTAATAGAAGATATAAATTATATATTAGTATAAGTTAATATTAAAAGGTTCGATTTTTATAATAACCTTATAAGACTATTATATATTAATAAGAATATAAAGCTCTTAATACTCGTATAAGAAGAATTATTATTTAGCTTATTATTTCGATAAGTATTTTAAGAAAATAAGTATATAAGTATATAATATATTATTATATATTATCTACTAATAATAATATACTTAGATTATAATATTTATAATATTATATTATTCTTAAGATATAATAATATCTAATAATATCTAATAATATTAATAAATTATATTTAATACTAAGAATAACTTAAAGAAATAAGTTTTTAGAGTAAATAATTATTATTATATTCTTAGTAATAATAATAATATCTACTAGATCTATTAGCTATTTATTATTTTATTCTAGTAATATTAATATATTATATTTATATTAATATTACTTAAGGATATAAATATAAGAGATTTACTCCTAGGTATAAATATCTTTTAATAGAAATATAATACTAGTAATATTCGTATATTTAGTATATTAGTTATAAAGGATTAAAAGAACTAATTACTTTATATATTAGCTAATAGGTTATAAGTATATAATAAGAAGTCTAAGAATAATATTTTTTTTATAAAATATAAATAAAAGCTAAAGTTTATATAAGTTATTATATTATATTATATATATAATATATATATATATATTAAATAAAATTACTTACCTAGGATTATATCTTCTTATAATTATAACTTAAAGATATATTAATATATAACTAATATATAACTAAACTAGATTTAAATAACTATAAAATTAGAATTAATTATAATATAAGTTTAGCCTAAATATAATCCGAGCGTAGCCTAAGTATAGCTTAAATATAACCTAAATAAAGCTTAAGCCTTAAACTTATCTAAACCCTTAAGCTAAATTAGGGGTTATAAATTATTTAGAGTAATAGTTAAGTAATAAGTTAAGTTATAAGTTAAACTAGTAGTTAATTCGTAATTAAATATAATTTAAGCTAGCTTAAGCTAGTTTATAGTAGTTTAAGCTAGCTTAAGTTAGTTCGGAAAAACTTAACTTTATATTTAACTTAGGTTCGGATTAAGTATTAAGCGAGGTTTAACTTATACTTAAATTATATAATAGAAGTAATATTATAATTTCTTTACTTCTATTAGATCTAGTTATCTTTTTAGTATTATTTTTATAAAATCTTTTATTCTAATACTCGTTCTAAAAGCTTCGAACCGATCTCTTAGTAATAGCTTTATAAGTTTATTTATTACTTATTTATTAGTTAAGATATACTAGAGATTAATATTTTTATTTATTACCCTCTTATATATATAATAATATTATATATTAATATATTTCGTTCGGGTATAAAATTATAAGTTATAAGCGAGTATTATAACTTCTTAATTATTATAAAATATAATAATAGTTATTTCTCTTTATAGGAATACTTATATTAGTAGCTTTCTTAGTTAGATATTTTTTTTTATTACTTACGTTTATCTAATATATTTTATTTTATATAAAGATAATATTATTATAACCTATTATTTTAAAAACTAGTTAATTATATTATTTCTAAGGTTAAAGATATACCTAGATATTAACTTTCTTATATCTTAATCTTTAGCTTAGTTAAAGTTAAAGTATTCGAGTAATTTATTTAAGTTTCCTTAGAATATAAGATTAAAGTTAAATATTCCTTAAATATACCTAAATATATATTTTATTACCTTCTAATAGGTTTAATCTAGATTTAATACGAAATAACTTATTACTAATATAATATAAGTAAGATTTAGTTATATTCCTAGTATTATATATATTAGTAATCTTATAGCTAACTAATACTAGTACCTAGATTTAAGTATTACTTTTACTTATAAGTCCCTAGAAATTAATTAACTATTAGTTTTTATAAGTATTATAATAGTTATATAATTATTTATTTTAAATTCCTTAAATATTATTTCTAGGTATTCTTTTTATCTTAGGTAAAGAATATAGTTTTATTAGTTATAGGTAACTAATATCCTAAGATAATAATTATATAAGCTAAGATTTATTATTTAGAAGTAATTGCTTAATTTCTTTTTTAGTTATATGATTTCTCTCTTATTTTCTCTAAATATTAGTAGATTATTTATATAAACTATTATTATTAGTTTTTTTTATTAAATATATTATTATTAAATTCTAAAGGTTTAAACCTAAGCTTTCTAAGAAATATTAAGAGTATTAGATATTATATTCTTAAAGCTTATTTTAATTTATAAAGTATTTTAATAAGCTTATATACTTATTTTATTTTATTATCGAATCTTTTAGGTTATTTTATATAAATCTTAGTATTAATATTTTCGTATAAAAAGGTTATTTTTATATTTATTTATTTAATCTCTTAGTCTAATATTATTATAATTATAAATAATATTTTATAGCTTATTAGTTTTACTACTAATATAAAAGTCTTATTATAATTAATATTAGCTTTTTATTTATTATTACGTATTATTTATCTTATTTTATAGTAAATAATTTTATTTTATTATTTTCTTTTATATTTATATACTTATTTTATATTAAGGATATTTTTATTTAATAATCGATTTATTAGTTTTTATATTTTATTATTTATTAGAGAGATATATTTCTCTTTTATTATTTCTTCTTATAATTTATATTCTAGTAAGTTTTTTATTTATTTATAAAACTTAGGCTTAAAAAGCTTTATTTTATAAGCTTATATAAGAAATACTAATAGCTTTTAGGTTTTTATTATATTCTTAATTATCTCTCTTATTTTTTCTTTTTTAGCTAATAAACTAATAAAATTAAGTAAAAAGTTTTTATAATAAAGCTTTAGGTATATATTAAGGGTAAATTTATCTTTTAATTTAAATATACTTTCTTTTAGTATCTTAATTACTTTTAAGTTATTTTTTTTACTTAGTTACGTTTTAATTACTAGGCTAAGGTTATTTTCTTTATTTTACTTATTTATTTATATAAAGTTATTTTTTTTAATTTTATATTTTATAATAAAATAAGTTATTATTATTATTATTATTATTACTTATTATAATAAAATAATTAGATTTATTATTTCTTTTTCCTCTTATATCTAGTATATTATTATTTAGCTAATATTACTTAGCTAAAAGTAATATTTTATTAAATCTTATAAGAGTAAAACTAATAATAATTATTATAAAGTTTTTTTTTATAATATAATAATTAATTACTTATAAAATCTTTTTATCTAAAGTAAATACTTAATAAATATAACTTCCTTTATATCCTATTAGTTTTCTAATAATAATTCTTTTTTTTACTTTTTTCTTTAGTTTCTTATTAATTAGGTTATATATTATTAATTTAATCTTTTATATATATCTAAAATTAGGGTAAATATAATTTATTATCTTAAAAGATATTTTCCTAATAATATTATATAAATATTAGTTATAAATATATTAGATTATTTATAATAGCTTAGACTAATATTTAATTAATATATTAGAGCTATAAGATAATATTTCTACTTATAATTATAAGTAATATCTAATATTTTTTATTATTTTATTTATCTAAGGGTTATATATTATAAAAGACTCTTATATTATTTCTTTAGAGATTATAAACGTTTTTATCTAATAAGATAGATTTTTACTTATATTATTAAAACGAATTTAATAAAAGGTTTATCTTAGTTTCTCTTAGTATTTCTTATAATATAAGAACTTCTTATATAATTCTCTTTTATACTTTAATAAATAATACGCTTTTTCCTTAGTAAAATTATAGTAAAAATATATAAAAAACCTAGCTTTATTAAAAGCTATAATAATTAGTTCTTATATATTAATATATATAAGATCGTTTAATATTATTTTAGTCTAAATTTTTTTATTATATAGTTTTTCCTTTATTTTTATATTAATATAATTTATATAAGTATATACTTCTAATTTCTTAGTAAAATTAATTTCGTATAATATATTCTAAAGCTTCTTTAGATTTTACTTCCTAAGATAACTAAGTTATTTATACTAGAGAATATATTTTAGTTTTATAATAAAAGCTAATAAAATAATCTTAGTTAATTATTATTTTATAGATATAAACTTTAATATCTAGAGATCTTATTATAATTTTAATAAAAAGATAACTTTTTCTTTAGTATTTTTCCTACTAATAATTCCTCTTTTAAGATTTAGGTTTATAATAAGATTCCTCTTAAGAAGAGAGTTTCTTATAAGAAAAGAGATTAATCCCTAAAGTTAGGTAATATATTATATCTAATAATACTAGAATTCTTATCTTTTTAGACTTTATTTTATACTTTAGATATATTATTTCTTTTCTAAGAAATACTTATATAATTCCTTTAATTCCTTCGATTTTCTTCTTATTTTTTCTTCTTATTAGTTCGAACGTTTAAAATATATTATAATTATTATAAATATATTATATATAATTATTATCTATTACTTATAAGATATTTTTTCTTATTAGTATAAATAAAATTATCTTAATTATAATATATATAACGTATACTAGTATCCTAAGGATAAGTATATTATTATTAGAATTATTATTATACTAGGGCTTCTTCTTTCTCTTATAATTATTCTTTTTTCCTTTTATAGCTTTCTTTTACTTTAGGTATAAAAACTTAATAAAATATTTATCGTTCGTATAATAATTCTTTTTATAAGTATTATAATACTTAATTTTAATTATACGCTTTCCTATTATTAAGGTTATAGTTATTATATTAAAGCTTTTATATATTTATTATTCTTTTTTTTTATATTATTATCTAAAGTCTTATAAAATTTATTACTTTTTTATTATCCCTAATATAATTATTATTTTAAGTCTAGTATATCTTAAAAGGCTCGAACGCGAGAGTAAGTTTATATATATAAATTTATATAAGCTAGACTATAAGTAATATTATATTATTAGAGAGAAATTTTAGCTTATTATTAAGAAATACAAAATAATTATTATATTTTATAATATCCTTATAATTATTTAAACGTAAGAATATTAGTTTTCCTATAAGATTATTAAATATAATTAATCCTTTTAGCTTAAATAAGCTTTTTAGCTTAGCTAGTAAGGCTATTATATTATTTAGGTTATCTTTAATATACTAGAATATTATATATTTATATCTTAATTTAATTAATTATAATATTTTATCTTATATTTTATTTTACTTATTAATCTTATATTCTTATTTATTATTTATTTTTCCTTTAATTAATAATATTATAAGATAAATAATCTTATTTATATTAGTATATTATATTTATCTTATAACTATTATACGTCTTATAAGCTTCTACTTTTTATACGTAATAATCTTTTTAATATAATAATTCTTATAATATATTATATTCTCTTAAGCTTTTTATAGCTCTTAGTCTAATTATATTAAGTCGATAATCTACTAATTTATAGTTTAGTAAATAACTTATTAAACTATTACTCTTATATATTAATAATATTATAATAATAACCGATTACGTATATATATAACTAATCTAAGATCTTATTAATATTATATAAAGAGAGGTAAATATAATATATAATATAATTATAATAAGATAAATATATACTAAAAGAAGAAGCTTATAACTAGTCTAAAGTATTAAAAGTCTTAATAAATTTATATTATTTTATTATATATATTATTATATAAGTTTTCCTATTTATATAACCTTTTTTACTACTAGCTAATACGAACCGGATAATAATCTCGATCTAAATAATAAGCTAATTATAATATACGATCTATATAATATTATTAGCTAAGATATTATTAATAATACCTAGTACGATCGTCTCTTATAAAACCTACTAGTTAATAGTTATAAAGTAGAGAGGCTTATAAGACTTATTTAGAGGATAATAAGCGAAGATTCTAATATAAAGATACTAATTACTTATATTTCGCTTATAAGTATTATAATTATACGATTAATAAGTTATTATTTTAAGCTATAATTAGATATAATAGCTAATATATTATATAATAGTTAGGTAATTCTCTAGTTATTTCTAGATCTTAGGGTAATAACCCTAAGTCCTCGATTAAATAATAATACTTATATAAGACTTATTTATTCCTTTAATTTATAAGAGTTTAATAATACTTTTAAAAAACTTATTATAGTAATTATAAAAATCCTAATTACTAACGTTAATCTTATTAGTATAAGCTATAATATCTAAATAGCAAATTATATTATTATATTCGAGTTATTATAAACGTTTAATAAGTATAAATAAACCTTAGGATATAAATTCTAGAGCGATTAAACTAAAAAAGTATTTATAACTAAGCTTATTTTAATAGGTAATAATATTAAGTATTATATCTAGTAAAATCTTTAGCTATAATAAGAGGTTACTAAAATCTTATATTAGGTTACTACTAGTAAGATAAAAGCCTAATAACTAAAGGATTAGGAAGCGAATAAGTTAAATAAGAAAGCGAATAAGTTAAGTAAGCTAAATAAAAGAGAGATATATAAGATTTAAACCTTATATTTTTTCTTTTTCTTCTTTTTTATTAGATTATATAAATATTTATAGGAGTTAATTATTTATTAGATTATATAAGTATTTATAAGAGTTAGTTATTTATTAGATTATATAAGTATTTATAAGGGTTAGTTATTTATTAGATTATATAAGTATTTATAAGAGTTAATTATTTATTAGATTATATAAGTATTTATAAGGGTTAGTTATTTGTTAGATTATATAAGTATTTATAGGAGTTAACTATTTATTAGATTATATAAGTATTTATAAGAGTTAATTATTTATTAGATTATATAAGAATTATATCTAAGTTAGCTACTTATTAGATTATATAAGAAATACGTCTAAGTTAACTACTTATTAGATTATATAAGAATTATATCTAAGTTAACTACTTATTAGATTATATAAGAAATACGTCTAAGTTAACTACTTATTAGATTATATAAGAATTACGTCTAAGTTAGCTACTTATTAGATTATATAAGAATTATATCTAAGTTAGCTACTTATTAGATTATATAAGAAATATATCTAAGTTAGCTACTTATTAGATTATATAAGAATTATATCTAAGTTAGCTACTTATTAGATTATATAAGAAATATATCTAAGTAAGTTACTTATTAGATTATATAAGAAGTACGTCTAAGTTAGCTACTTATTAGATTATATAAGAATTATATCTAAGTTAGCTTCTTATTAGATTATATTATACGTAAGACTCCTAGCGACTTAGAATTAATTAAGATAAATTATAAAACTTAAAATTAAATAAAATATAAATCTCTTTTGTTTTTATTAAATATTTATTTTATTATAAGGATTTATTTTAATATAAGGTTTTAATCTTTAATATTTATTTCCCTTTTATTTATATTACTAAATTAATTTATAGGGTTATTACTAGTATTATATTATAATAATTATTATTATTTAAGTAATAATAGTAATACTAAAATATAAGTAACAAGGCTTATTATATAATAATTAGGTAATTATAAGCGAGAGATAAATACTCTAAGTCCTTAGATATATATTTTATCTTATACCTTCTTTTATACTTATATCTTTTAAATTAACCTTCTCTTTTATAACTTCCTAGTATAATACTTAGTAGAAGTTTATATTAAAGTCTTTTTAGTCTCGTATTATAGTATTTAATTATTCTTCTTACTCTTATAACTTCTTATTACCTTTAAGTCGTATCTTATATTATAATAATTTATTATCTTTCTTATACTTATATTTAATTTTTAATTTAATATATCTAAGTTATATCTTATATTATAATAATTTATTATCTTTCTTATACTCGCGTTCGATCTTTAATTTAATATATCTAAGTTATATCTTATATTATAATAATCTATTATATTCCTTATACTTATATTCGATCTTTAATTTAATATATTTAAGTTACGTCTCGTATTATAATAATCTATTATCTTTCTTATATTTACGTTCGATCTTTAATTTAATATCTAAAGGTTTTATTTACTTTAATTATATAAAGTAATAATTTTTTATCTAATTTAATTATTCTTTTTATCCTTATAACTTCTTATTATATTTAAGTCGTATCTTATATTATAATAATCTATTATCTTTCTTATACTCGTGTTCGATCTTTGATTTAGCTTTTAAAGATCTTAGCCGATTATCTAGGTTTATATTTATATAAACCTTTTTTTAAGAATTAAAAGATCTTTTACTAATAATTAAATAATATCTTATAACCTTAGTTATAAATCGAATCTTATAATATAATTAATTTTTATAACTATCGGTTTATACTCGTATACTTACTAATATTATTTTCCTTAATATCTACTTAATCTTAATCTTTTATTTCTCTTAAGCTTTTATATAAAAGTTAAAATATTATATTAAACTATAATTATCTTATATATACGCGTATTATTATTAGCCCTTAAGGTTCTAGTTATAATTTATTCTACTTATATAATAAGCTTATTAGAGTATTTTATAACTTAAATTCTCTTTTAGCTTAGAGAGATCCTAATACTAATAAAATTATTAATATCCTTCTAGTAGCTCTAAAATTATCTACCTAAAAGATACTTTAAATATATAAGTTAAATACTTATAAGCCTAATAATAAGTAAGAACTTTTTATTAGATTCGTATCTACTATTAGTATTATTAGTCCTCCTTAGCTTATCTTCTAACTTATTATTAAGAAAGCCTTTTACCTAGTAGGTATTAACTTAGATTTAATCTCTAAGAATAAGCTTATTATAAGATTTATAATCCCTAGTTATTATTTATATAATATAACTAAGATATTCTTAGTAAAATTCTAGGATTAAGCTAATAAGACGTAAAATTTCCTACTAATAAATCTTTCTTTTATACTTAGAAAAGATAAGAAGTTTAAGAAGAATAAATATAAATATTATTATTAGTTTATTATATTAGATAATATTATTAATCTTATTATATAAGAGAATACTCTTAATTATCTCCGGTTTATTATAAAAGATATAAAGAAAGCTATTTAGATTTTATATATTATATTTAGTACCTGTAAGTAGATTATCTTTCTTATCTTCTTAGCTAAGGATAATAATATAAATCTATTTATCTTAGTTAGATTTATAATTATAGCTTTCTAAGAGAAATAATAAAAGAGAAATATCTATTATTACTTTTATAATTAATTATTATAACTTATAAGTATAATATATAATATTAATATAAGTATAATATTAAAAGATCCTTTTAAGTACCCTAATATTATAACTTCCTCTTAGATATCTTATACGGATTTATTTAAGTTTATTACTTATCTAAGAGTAACTATAAAATAAACTCTAAAGAATAAAAAGGCTAAAATACTAGTATTTAATATTATAGTTATTATAATTCGGATTCTTAAGTACCCTAGAGTAAGAGACAAAAAATATTTATATTTCTTAAACGCTACTAATATATTTACTCGCTTTAATCCTAATAATAAGCTTAGTCTTAACTTCCAAGTTAGAAATTAGATTATAAATAAGAAATAAACCTTATAAGTTATTATACCTCTTAAGTTTACTTTTTAAGAAGAAATATATAATATTTTTTATTACTTATAGGTTTCTTATAATATAACTCCTAGTAAGAAGATAAATAACTTTTATTTATTTTAGGTAATATATCTTTTAGTTAGTATATTTATAGCTATAAATATCTAAGAATCTTATAAAATAATTATATCTATTATATTAGTTAAATATTATATTATATTAAACTTATTAGAGAAAACTAAGAGTTAAATAATTAAAGCTATAAATACTCTTACTTATAAAGCTTAAGAAAATAATCTAAGTTAGCCTAAAGTATATAATTATATTATTTTAGAATTAATAAGAGGATAAAAAGATTTTATACTTATATATAATATTAAACTAAGATTTATATAAGATTTTATTAATACTAATAATACGATTATATTAGATATAATTAATAGAGATTATCTTAACTTAATATAATATACTTAGTATATCCTAATATTAAAGAATAAAAAGGTTATTAGATTATATATTAGATTTACTAGATTAAGTAAAATAAAAGTAACTACTAAGATAACTATTATAATTAAGCTAATAAACCTAGCTATAAAGATCTTAGTAGTTATTAATATTAACTTAATAGTTAATATTATTATAAAGAATATCTAAGCTTATTTTATTACTAATAATCTTACTAAAAAGTTAATAATACGTTTATACGCTAATATTATTAAGATATCTTATTTACTTAGCTATTAATATACTAAAGTTATATCTAAGTATAAAGCTTAGTTATAAAAGTATAAAACTAAGATAAAAGCTAAATTTTAAGAGAATAAAAAGTAAATTAATTTTAGCTTTCTTAAGTCTAATTAGCTTACTAATAAGACTCGAACTATCGTATTAAAACTTCGAAATAAATTACCTAATAATATTACCTAATAAGAGCTTAGCTATTAGTATATATTCTTTAAATAATTTTAGTTTTACCCTTAGTTTAAGCTTATATAAAAGATTATCTAAGAAGAGTTATTTATAGGTATTAGTAATACTCCTTCTAAGATTAAGATTCTTACTAAAGAAGTTAAGAATTCGGGTAAAAATACTACTAATACTACTAATATTAAGTTATAAATTCCTTCTAAGATTAAGATTTCTACTAAAAAAGTTAAGAATTTAGGTAAAGATACTACTAATACTACTAATATTAAGTTATAAACTCCTTCGAAGGTTTTTACCCTAAAAGAATATAATAGTAAGATTAAGTAAACCTATTAAGTTAATACTAGAATATCTTTTTATTAAGAGTTAATAGTTATAATATAAGAGGCTTTATATACCTTATATTTTAATAATATAAAAGAAAAGTTTATTTTTATATTTAACCTAAAGATTATATTATCTTCTCCTATAAATATCTAAAATCTTAATACTAAGCTAAAGAAATCTAAGCTTTCTAAGTATTAATAAAAGACTAAGAAAATAAAAAAGCTATAAAATATTAATTCTAATTATATAAAGAATAATAGTAATAATATTATAAAGCTTTCTAAGTAAAATATAACTAGAGATAAAAGTATTTTAAAGTTCTTAACTATTAAAAATAATATTATATTTAATAATATAATAAATATCTAGCTTCCTAATATTCCTATTAATCTTAATAATAATATATATATTATAAGTCTAATATAAGATCTAAATTATAAAGTTCTTCCCTAGTATAAGAGAGTCTTTAATAAGCGCTTTATAATTCTAGAGCTTAGTATTTCTATTATTAGGCTAAAGCTTACTAGAGAGAATATTAAAATATAAATATTATTTATTTTAAATTACTCTTAATATAAAAAGAAGGGCCTAGTAATATTAATAAAAGATATTAATAATCTAAAAGATAATATAAAAGTTCTTTTATAGATAATTCGAAGTTAAGTAAATATTATTAGTTTAATAGCTAATATAACTAGTATAATAAGTAACTTTATTTATCTTATAGGAATTATATATATTATCTTTAATAAAATAGGAAAACTATTATTAGCTAATTTTATAATTATAATAGCTAATATTAATTTTAATAAAATATAAATTACTAGTAATAATAATTAACTAGTATCTTAAGTCTTTTTTATAAAAGAACTAGGTTATATCTCTAAACTTAATTAATCTCTTATTAGTTTCCTTTATTATAACTATTAGTTATATATTAAGTTATACTTTAATTAATAAGAAGCCCTAGATATTATAATAATATACTTAAATATCTTTTATAATAAATAAATCGTAGATATTTTATATACGAAAGATCCTATAAATTATATACTAACTTTTATTTACCTAGACTTTTTTAAGTATTATTTTCTAGATTACTAGAATAATACTCTTTTATATTATTTTAAGATCGAAAATACCTAGTAATTAGGATATTAAAGATTATATATTTAATTCTTACTTAAACCTAAAATCGGTTATATTCTTAATTAATCTAATAGAGGAGATAATTAAGAATAAATTCTCTATTAAGTATATACCTTTTATTACTTATTATATTATATAATAGAAAGTTATATATTATATATATATTAGATTATATAAGAATTACTTAGATAAAAGATACGATAAGTTTATTAATAGAACTACTAATAGTATATAAGGTAATTAAGCTTTCCTAATACTAAGTAATCTAGTTCGTATTAGGAAAGTTAGCTTTATAAATAATTATAATAAAGCTTTAGTTTTTATCTCTTAAGCTTAAGACTTTAATATTATAATTAATAATATAATAAACCTCTAAGTTAGGTTAAATAAAAGCTAACCTCTTATATATTAAGCCTTTAATATTACTTGTAAAGCTAGCTTTTATATTATTATTACTAAGAGTAAACTTTATAAAAGTTAATTAAAGTATAAGTATATTTATACCTAAATTATTAAGAATAAGCTAAACCTAGAAAATATTAACTAAGTATTAGAGTCTTTTAATAAAAATTAATTCGCTAAAGCTAAAGATAATATTAACTAGAGATAAGATAATAATACTTAAGCTAGAGATAATATTAACTAGAGATAAGATAATAATACTTAAGCTAGAGATAATATTAACTAAAGATAAGATAATAATACTTAAGCTAAAGATAATATTAACTAGGGATAAAATAATAATACTTAAGCTAAAAATAATACTAACTAGGGATAAGATAATACTAATTAAGTATAAGATATTTATACTCTAGCTAAAGCTAATATTAACTAGAGATAAGATAATAGTAAAACTTTAGCTAATAATTCTACTAGTTAATAATAGTAATATATTATATTAGATAATAGGCTTATAATTAGATAATAATTAGATTAAGTAATAATAGATTATAAGTTACGTAATAGTATTCGCTTTATATAACTCTTATTCTTTATCTTCGATTTTATTAAATAAAAAGATAAATTAATAATATTTTTCTTAGTTTATTAAAACGTCTAATTATAACTAAAAATCTAATAGAAAAATAATAAGATAATTATTATTTTACTTATTTAATTATATAATAGGATATAAGATAAAGGTCGAGTATATATATTTAATTAGTTTTAACTTAAAAATATAAGATAAATATACTAAAGAATTTTATTATCTTATAAAACTTTATTATTTATTATAACTTTTATCTTTTTTTTCTTTTAACTTACTAGTAATATTATTTTACTCCTAGGCTTATTAATTTCTTATCTTTTAGACTCTAGGTTTACTTATTCTAAGTATATACTTATAATCGTTCGAATAAAAAAGTAATAATAATATTATCTAAATAACTAATAAGAATACGTTTTATATATATATTAAGTTCTAATATAAGTATTTAAGTATAAAAGGTTATAAAATTATTAGACTAAAGATAATATATAAGGTATAAATAAATTATAATACTTATTATAATCTTTTAGAAGGCTAAGTAATTATTTAAATTCTAGCTAGAAGAGAAAATAAAAGAGAGATAAATACAAATATACGTAATATATTATAAATAAGAATTAGGATAATAATATAAATAATAACTTAGGTAATAATAATATAAATAATAGAAAACGAGGTTATATAAATACTACTAGGAGATCGTATATTAGTATAATACGAGAGATAATATATCTATTAGGTTCTAAAGGAATATTTATTAATAGTTTAAATAATATAACTTATTAAGTCTAGAGCGACTAATAAATAAGAAGAAAAGATTACCTAATAATATTTTTACTTTAAGGTATAATTACTCTTAGGTATTAACTATAAAGTAAATAAGATTTTAGTCTAATAATAGTTTATATTAGATACTAAGCTTACTACTAATTCGGTTATCTCTTTTATTATAAGAATTATTATATATCTTATACGAAGGAATATAAGTATATATATAAGAAGATATTAAGAATTATATAACTTAAGATTTTATAATATATAGTAGTTTAGTTATATATTTAGATAGTAAGATTTTAGACGTAATAATATATATATATATATCCTAGGTAGCTAATATATATATAAGTATATTTACTTCTTAGTCTAAGAATAATAATCGAGAGATATCTAATATAATTAATATATATTAGGCTAAGGTTTAAATAGCCTAGTAAGTAAATAATAAATAATAATAATTACTCGAACCTCTTATAATAAGAAAGATAATATATATAATATTCTTTTTACTTAATATATACTAATAATCGTATAAATACGTAATAAAATATTAGATAAAAGATCTAAGCTAATAAAAATAATTTATAATAAAGTAATATTAATATAAGGATTATCTAAGGAATATAAAGATAATATCTACTTACTCTTTAGAGCTCTTATAAAAGATTATACTTATCTCTCCCCTAACTACTAAGACGTAAGTAATCCTTAGTATAATATTTAAAATTTATATTATTAATACCTTTATAACTAAGTAAATAGAAGTTTATAGCTTCTATTATTATTAAAATAATTAATAGATTTCTCTTTTATTAGAAAAGTAACTAGGGTCGACTCCTACTTATTTCTAATATATTTTATCTACTTAAAAGTAAGATTATTATTCTAATAAGTATTTTAATCGTATATATTATATATAAGTAAAATAAAAAATCTTATATTAATAAGTTTAAGAATAAGATTATATAAAGTAAGTTAGTATCTATTATTTTATATATTAAACGCTTATAATTAATTTAGTCTTATTTCTAATATAAATTTATACTATAAAATTCGAAATAACTAATAATTATAATAACTAGAATATTAAATTCTAATTATATAATTACTTATATAAAAGATATAATAAGAATATTAATTTAATATTCTTATTAAAAATATAATTAACCTTATTCCTAATAAGTATAATAATCGAATCGATAATTTATTAGAAGATTTAAATACTAAGATATATTATATAAGAGAGCTATTATTAGATAAGGAAGCTTATTATTAGATAACTATTACTAATAACTTATTAGACTTTATAAGTACTATTAAAATTATTACGAAAGATTTATAGCTTTAAGGTTTATACTTCTAGTACTAATATTATATTAATACTAATATAAGTATAATCTCTTAACCTAATAGGTAATATAAGCTTAGGAGAGAATAAAGATAAGTTAGAAAATAAGTATAAGTTATAAGAAAAGGAAAGAGAAAAAGAAAGAGAAAGAGAAAAAGGAGAAAAATAAGAAAGAAAAAAAGAAGAAAAAAGAGAAAAAAGAAAAAAAGAAGAAAAAGAAGAAAAAGAAAAAAAAGGAGAAAATAATAAAAGGGGATAAGAAGAGAGAATAATAGCTAGAAGCGCGTAACCCTAGGAAATAAGTACTAATAATAAGATAAATATAAAATAACTAATTATAAGTAAAATATAATCTAATATAAAAGCTTAAAGATCTAGGTCTAAAAATTTCTATTAAGATAATATTATAACTTAAACCTAAAGTAAAAAGCAAGTAATTATAAAGCTATTATATAAGAAAATTAGCTAATAAGCTTATTATAAAACCTAGTCGAAAGAAGAATTCTACCTAAATAAGTAAGTAATCTTAGAAAAGATAAAACCTAAAAGATTTATATTAATTAGATATAATAAGTTATATCTTAAGTTATTATATAAAATAATCGGTTAATATAAAATAAGAAGCTAAAGTTAATTATAATACGTATTAGGGAAAAGCTTATATTTATAATACCCTAGGAGATTACTTAAAATATATTTCTAGTATTATATAAGTTATTATCTAATTATAAACGAGTATATTAGAAGATAATAATAATAAAATATACTAGAGCTTTAGCTAAGATAATAATATATATAAGAGAGAAGTAAGATCTCTAATAAATAATATAAAAGATAATAGAAAAGAGAAATAAGTTAAAAGTATAAGTACGTAATCTTATAAAAGATAACTTCGAGTTACTAGGCCTAGATTAAGTATTTTTATTATTTTATTCTTTATTTCTTTTATTATTTATTATATTATCTAACGTAAATATAATACCTAATATATATCTCTTATATTATATAAAAGTATAACTAAACGTATACTTACCTTCTAATATATTTATATTATCTAATATATACCTTATATATAATACGTTTATATTATCTAATATATATCTTATATATAATACGTTTATATTATCTAATATATATCTTATATATAATACGTATATATTATCTAACATATATCTTATATATAATACGTATATATTATCTAATATATATCTTATATATAACACGTATATATTATCTATTATATACCTTATACGTAATATATATATATTATCTATTATATATCTTATATATAACATATATATATTATCTATTATATACCTTATATATAATACGCGTATATTATCTAATATAAGAATATTACTAATAAAATATAATCTACTAATCGTATTAATATAATATAATAGAAATCCTTTAGTAACCTTATTATTATATATAATATAAGTAATAATAATATTAATAGTAGTTTAGTTAAACTAATTACTAAAAGTAATAATTATAACTTATATAATTATATTTTTAATAAACGTAATTTATATAATACGATTATTAATATTAGTTACTAGAGTAGTTACTAAAGTTATTTGCTTACTTATTAATCGTACTAGAAAGTAGGATATAAGATTATCGTATTTTAGTATTATTAGTATACTTTTAGTATTACTAATAACTTTCCCGGTTTACGGATATACGATAAGAAGGCCTAATATACTAAGAAAGTATATTATAAGAAAGCTTAATATACTAAAGAAGTATATTATAAGAAGGCTTACTAGGTTAAGAAAACCTAATATAAGAAGGAATATTATACTAAGAAAGCCTAGTAGGTTAAGGAAGCCTAGCGTAAGAGGAAAGCCTAAAAGAATAAGAGAATTATTATCTAGGAACTACTATTATATTAAGGGAATAATAAGAATAATAAGTATTAGGAGGAATATTAAATATTATACTAGGATTATAAAGCTTAATAATATAAGTAATATATAGATAAGATCCTAGTATCTTAATATATTAGTTATAAAGTACTTATATTATAATATAACACGACCTAGGGTATATTAGTATCTTAATATATAGCTTAGGATATATTAGTATCTTAATATATAAGTCGTAAAATATTAATATTATAATATAATACTACTTAGTATATATTATAATACGATTAACGTATATTATTATATCTAATAAAAGATAAGAATATTAGCCCTCTTATATTAATAATATTATTATACTTATAAGAGATAATAAACCTTATAAAGATTTATACTAATAAATAAAAGTATTCTAATATTAATAATAATCTTAATTATAAGATAAATATATTCTATTAATTTTATAAGATCTTAGGTATTTTATATAATAAATATAAGAAGATAATATTATTTATATTAAAGAGCGTAACCTAGGAATATTATTATTATCTTATACTAGGAACAAAGAGCTTTAATAAGATTACTAGATATTATTATAAGATATTCGAAAAGCCTAGCTATTATAAAAAGAACTTAGATAAATAAAATAAGATTATATTATAAATTATAATTAATAAGAACTCTAGGAAGTTAATAAAAGAATACCTTTAAATATTATTAACTAAACTTTAATTAATAAAATAAAAATTAATATTAGAATTATAAATATTATAGTTTTTTTATATTAAAATTATTATTATATATAAGAGAATCCTAGTATATAAGAATATTATTTTAGATTTATTAAATAAATATAATAATCTAGTAAATAAGCTATAATCGTTAATTATTACCTAGGAGAAAGAATAATAATATTTTATAAGAATATACTTTATAAAAGCTTACTTTATAAACTAAAGATATTATAATAATTATAATAATAAATAAAAATCGCTAGGTAATAATTAATAAGATAGCTATAATAATAATAATAGAAATAATTATAATAATAATAATAAAAGTAATTATAATTCTAATAATCGTAATTATAATTATAAGGATTAATATTATAATAAGAAGAAATATTATTAGGTTTATAAGAAGGTAAATTATTATTTATATAATTATACTTAGGAGGAAAAAGATAAAGCTAAGGCTTAATAGGAAAAAGATTAATTAAATAAATTATTTTACTAATACGTATAAGACTTTAAAGGAGATAAAAATAAAGAGAAAAATTTAGCTAACGCTAATAACCTTAATTTTAATATTAACTTTTAGGATAATAAGAATTAAGTTAATACTTATATTATATATTATTATTATACCTTAATAAATAATATAAACGCTAATAAATTATATTTTTTAGTTTTATTTTTAGCTAATAAATCGTTTAATTATTTTATTAGTTTTAGCTTACCTAATAAGGGAAATATAACTATAATAATACTAGAATCCGCTAAAGGAATTATTATAGATAATCTAATTATATTTAGTAATATATTAAGATATTTTATATTTTTATTTATTAAAATTATAATTAATATAAGAGTTATAAAAAGATTAACTAGAAGTTATACCTAATATTATACTCTTAAGAATCTTAACCTATTAATAGTATTAGATAAATCTACTAAGGGAATAATAAACGTATAATTTAGGATTAAATTAATTTTATCTATTAGATTAATATAAGTAATAATATTAGTAAGGAAAATTAAGTTTTATATTATTAATACTAATATACTCTTCTTACTTTTAATTATAAATATAAATCGAATATAAGTATATTTTAATAACCTTAATAACTAATTAATCTATAAAAATACTAGTATTATAATATTAATTATATAATACTTCGAGTATTTATTCTTATTATAAGATTTAGCTTTTCGAATTTATATTATTAAATCCTTAAACGCGAACTTATATTATTTTACTAATACTAAAATATAATAATTCTACTAATAATTTAGGTATCTTATAATAGATAAGTTATATAAGTTACTAGAACGTGTAAATTATAAAGTTAAGAAGAAAATACTCGAATACCTAATAAAATACTATTATTATTACTAAAAGTATAAGAAATTATTAAAGTAATTTAAGTTTATTTTCTAAGAGAATACTAAGTTTAATTATATAATAATAATAGATATTATATATATTAATAATAACCTAGTATTTTATATTATTAATAAGATAATACGCTTTTAGGTAAGCTAATAATTATAAAATATCTTAGTATAATATATATAAGATATTTTAAAAGCTTATTAGATTAATATATACTTAGGCTTACTAGATCTTATTATTTATAATATAAGAAAGAGCTTTATTATAAGAGAATTTAAGGAATACGTGTTAGCTATAAGAACTCGAACTAAGAGAATTCTAGTAAAAGCTTATAACTTTATAGGTATAATTAAATAATATTACGTATTATTTTAATATATTTATTAGATTATTATTATAAAACTATTATATCTAAATAAAATAATAATATTATAAATATCATTTAAGATTATTAATAATATTATAAGCTCTAATAAATTAGTTCTAATATTACTAGTATTTAGTATATATTTATAAATAATAAAATTAGATTTATTATTATTATTAATTACTTAATATATTATTATAATTAAGAAAGCTATAAACGAAGTATAAAAATTATAAGTAACCTAATAAGTTATAAATATTCTTAATACTTATAATAAGCTAAAAATAATTATTATATACGGTTTATTATTAAATTCTAACATTTTAGTATAAAGAGAAAAAAATACTAGGTAAAGTAAATACTAGGATAAGCCGTTTATACTAGTTATAATAAAAGGTAAAATATATATTATATAATTATCTTATAAGCTTATATTATTCTAATTAATTATTATAAAACCTTATAACTAAGATCTTAATTTCGATAAAGAATTATAAGTAAAATTATAACCTATTATACTAGGTAGGCTTATAATAGCTATAAAAGAAGCTCTTAAAGTTACTTAAGATATAAGAGTATTTATTATTACTTACGTAGCAAAAACTATAAAAGAGCTTATTACCCTAGAATTATAAGTATTACTAAAGTAATAATAAGATTATTTACTAAAAAACCTAATATTAATAATAATAATAGATATTATTATTTACCTAGCGAATATATCTAATAATCCTTTTAAGGGTATACTAGAGAGAAAGAGCTCGTTTATTATATTATATTATAAGAAGATTATTAGGTTACTTAAGAAAAATATATTCGAACTAATAAAATTAAAGAATATATTATAAGAAACACGATTATTTAACTCTTAATTTATAAATAAAATTAAGAATAAGGAAATATTATAAGTATTTAAGAAATTATAATTAATTATATAAGCTTATAATAATATTAATAAAAAAGTTATATTAACTTAATTATTAATTATATAATATATAAGCTAATATTTAATATTTTATTTAGTAGTTATACTTAATAATAAGAAGAAGTTATATTTATATAATATATTATAAGCGTACGTATAATTTATTACTAAGTTAAACTATAATTTTTATATTAAACTAATAAAAGAATTATAAGAGAAATTAGAAATTAGATATAATTTAATATTAAAAGTAATTAAACTATTATATAATATACTAGAGGTAAGAAACTACTAGTTTAAAATCTATTACTCTTATTATATTAATAAGATAAGAATAACCTAATTATTATATAATTTATACCTATTATATAATATTATTATATTTAAAGTAATAAGTCTTTAAATTAATAATATTTTATTTCTTACTAATAATAAATTTACTAATATTAAGGAAATAAAACTTTATAATATAAAGTTTCTAGTTAAAGATTATAAGATACTTATTATAAATAATCTACTAAAGTTTAATAAAGGAATTATATAACTCTAATATAATAAATTAATTAATCTTATATAAGAGCGCTAATATAATAACTTAAATATAATTAATATTAAATATATTATTATATTAATTAGTTCTAGAAGAATTATATATTTTACTCTTATACTAAAAGATTAATACGTGATATAATACGCTTATAATATATATATTATATTTATTTACTAATTAGAGGTCTTTTTTAATTTCTTTTTTACTACCTAGGTAATTAATCCTAAGAAATTAGATACAAAGATATTAAATTAACGAATCGAATAATAAAAGAATAATATTATTAGAGGCCTAAAGTTTATTAAATTAGATATAATAATACTAAACTTAGTTATTTTTATAAATATCTTATTTACTAATAATAAGAATCTCTTATTATAGATTAAATATATAATCGTATTCTTTAATTTTATAGGAAAGATAAATATATTTTATTAGTTATTAATAAAATATAAGAGAGTAATACGAAGCGTATTAGCTATTAAGTTATATAAGATAGCTTATAAGTTCGATATTACTAAAGTAATTAAATCGATTATTAAGAATATACTTTTTATTATTATATTATTATTTATTTATATAAATTCGAAGTTATTATTTAATTATCTTATTTAACTAGGAATTATATAAGAAAAACGTCTTATAATTAATATAATATACTTTTGCTAGGTATACGAACGTAAGAAGATTATAAAAGTTAAGTAGATTAAAAGTAATATTAACTTAGCAGATATTATAATAAAAGATAAAAGTTATAATATATTTATATAACTAGTATTAACTAATAAAATCGATTTATAATTAGTAGGATAAATAAAAAGAATATAAAAGTAAAAGAATAAAAGGATTAAGGATATATTATAAGATATTAGATAAAATAAAGTTAAGTTATTTTCTAAGTAACTCTAATATTATAATATATATTACGTGTAAGTAATACGTATATTAGAATATAATTACTCTAGAGGCTAATAATATCTTTATTAACCCGACCGAATAAGTTAACTTCTTAACTTTATTACTTATATAATTAATATATTAGTAGTCTCTCTTTTATAATTCTTATAATTAAATAACTATCTTATTATAATTATTATAAGCTATTATAATAAATTATTATATTAACCTTATAATATTAAAGGATATTAATAATAATAAAAAGAATTACTTATAATAAAAAATACTTAGAAAGTAAATATTAATATAATAAAAAGAATTACTTATAACTAGGTTTTTTTTTTTTTTTTTTCTCTTATATTTAGATCTTTTATTATTAATTAATTATTTTAATCTTATATTTACTTTTACTTTTTATATATTATAATATAAGTAGTATAACTTATATAATACCTAAAATATAATTTAGGTTATAATAAGAACTTAGAATTTTAATTTTAGTTAATTTATAAAAAAACTTATATTAAATAAATATTAAAGTTTATTTATTATTAAAAGTAATATACTAATAAAATTAATAAAATCTTAAATTAATTTTATTATTAAAAAACTTATAATATATTTATAGATTATTTATAACTAATAGAAAAAATCTTATTATAAGATTAATTAATTAAAAAATAAAAATTTAATTAACTAAAAGTTAAAATTCTAATTAACTAAAAGTTAAAATTCTAATTAATTAAAAGTTAATTAATATTATAGTTCTTACGTAAGTTACTTAAGATACGTATTATATACTTACTTCTCTTATATATTTTATTTACCTTATATTATAACTTATTAACCCGAATTATATAACTAGAAATTTACTAAGTAGAATAAATTATATATAACTTCTCTTATATATTTACCTACCTAAGAATATATATAATAGAGAATACTTAGAAAGTAAATACTAGCGTAATAGGAAGGATTATTTATAGCTAGCTTCTTATACTTTTTTTCCTTTTTTTTCTTTTTCTCTCTTTATATTTAAATCTTTTATTATTAATTAGTTATATTAATCTCTTATTTACTTTATATTTTATATACTATAATATTATCTAAGTATTATCCTTTTATCTTTATCCTAATAAGAATAATAAAGATATATATAAACTTATAAAACTTTTATACTTTATTATATAAAAATCTAGATCCCTAGATTTATTAAAATTATAATAATATATAATAAACTAAAACCTCTAGAACCTAGAATATATATAATAATATATTATTACGCTAAATACTTGCTAATTATAATAAGAGAACGAATAGAAATCGTATCTAAGATACTAGAATATAAACCTTAAAACTAAAACCTTTAATACTTAGAAGTATAAATAAACCTTCGACTTATAATTAAGAAAGATAATAAGAAAGAGAAATTAGATAATAAGATATTTACTTTTATACTAATTAAGACTAGAAAAGAACTTATAGAAATAATTATAAGAATAATTAGATAACCTAGAAAAATTAGACGTATTATCTTAGGATATATATATCCTTAACTTTTAATACTTATAATAAAGGAAAATAAGAACGTAAAAAAGCTCTAGGAAATTAAGAGTATAAAGGAAATTATCTTAATAAGATAAAAAGAATATAAACGCTTCTTTTAATTACTTAATAAATTTTATAAAAAATATAAGCTTATTAGATAAAAATAAGATTAGCTTATATAAGAAGTCTATAATATTATAAGTAACTTAATTAAGTAATTAATAATAAGAGAGTAATAGATTATAAAGCTAGAATAAGAGAATATTAGATTAATTAATAGAAATAACTAGTTAGATAAAATAATAAGTACGAATACTTATAATATTTAATATATCTAGGAAATACTTAAGAATAAGAAATAAATTATTCGGCTAATAAGAAATTAGAATATAACCTTAAACGCTTAGAAGAATATATAAGAAGATAGAAACTAATCGTATAAGAGTAATAAGCTCTTAGATTTACTTATCTTCTTTTTAGGAACTTATAAGGAATTTAAGAGACTAAAAGTATATAATTAAGAATAAGCTTAAGATTAACTAAGATTATTTTATAAGTAAAACTAATCGTATTAGCTATATAAGTAGTAGAATATCTAGAGATATAATTAATTATATCTAAACTAGATTATATTAATCCTTCTCTAAATAGATTTAATATTATAAATAAGATCTTATATAAACTTAAATTTATTTATAATAACCTAAATAAAAGAGGAATTACTTTCTTAGAAAGTTAAAAAACTTTACTAGAATAATAACTTTTTCCTAACTTTTTTTACTAAATTTAATAAACTTATAAGAGAACTTAAATAAAATAAATAATCTAAACTAAATAAACTTAATATAAAAGTAAATAAAAAATTTTAGGATTTTAGAGTTATATCTCTTAGATAAACCTAATTATAAGAATATAATTATAAGATATAAGAGAATAAATTAGAAGATTTAAGGAAATAAAGAAGATCTAAAAGAAATTAGCTTAATTTATAATAAATATCTCTAAGGAGATCTTTTATTTTAGGTAAATCTACTAATAAAAAAAAATTAACTAACTTTTACTTCCTAAGATAACTAAACTAAGATTTTTTAAGAAAGAAGAAATAAAAATTATTAAAAGAAAAAGCTTATTTTTATTATTATAAGTAAAGATATAAAGCTAAGAATTATTTATATAAAAAAGCTACTAAGATTATTATAATAAAATCCTTAAAAAAGACTACTAAGTTAGAAAATAAAAAGCCTTAAGAGAAATTATATCTTAAGATATAAAAGAAAAGATTCCTCTAAAAATTAATATTATTAGATTATCTTTAGGATTAAAAAATAATATCTCTTTTATATTATAATATAAAATAAAAAAAATAAAAATACTTCTCTTTTATATTAATTAATATTAAATATCTTAGTAAAAATTTTATAGAACGAATCCTTTATATAATAAATATCTTAAATTAAATAAATTAAACTAATAAAATTATAATATCTAAAACCTCTTATTAGATTTAATAGTAAATAAATATCTTTTATTAAATATAAAATCTTAGTTAACTTTTAAAGTTAATTAGAAATAAGAATTACTAAGTTTCTTCTAAGTTATAAAACTTAAAAGATATAATATTATACTTAGGAAAAGTATAAATATCTTTATAAAATATATTATTAGATATAATAAAAAATAAAATTATATTTAATATAAAAGACTCTAAAGAACTTACTAAAAATTTAAATATTAAGCTTATTTCTTTCTTATATAAATAAGAAAAGAAGATTTATATATTTATAAAAAAATAATTAAGATTACTAAGATTTTAAAAAGAAATAAAATAAAAGAACTTTCTAATATACTTTTAATCTCTTTAGAAATCTCTAAAAACTTAAAATAACTAATTAAGAAAAGAAATCTCTAAAAGTTTTAAAAAAAGAAAAAATAAGTATAAAAAAAGAGTTAAAACCTAGATATATAAAAGAAAAAGTTATATAAAAAATTAAAGAAATAAGATAAAAAGCTAAGTAAGAAAAAGTAAATCTACTAAAATAAAAACCTTTATATATTAGTACTCTTAGATTTAAAAAAGAAATAAGATAAAAAGAAATAATAATATTTATTATTTTTCTAAAGAATATTATTAAATAATAATAAAGAAATACTAAAAGAGAAGTTAATATTAAGAAATATCTTCTTAAAAGAATTATAAGACTTAATTAAGATATTCTTAAAAAAGGCTATAAACTAATTATTATTATATAAGAGTTATAATTATTATATTAAACTTATAAGAAGAAATAAATCTTAGATATATTCTTTTATATAAGATATCTTAAGAGAAACTTAAACTTATTAGAAGCTTATATTAAAAAATAATTAGTAAAAGGCTTTATTAATATAAGTAAGATATCTTATTTATTATTAATTCTTTTTATATAAAAAGCTAGAGAAAAAATTAAGATTTTATATTAATTATAAAAAGCTAAATATAATTATAAAAAAGAATAAATATCTTTTTTTCCTTAATAAATAAGATTCTAGTAAAAATAAGAAAAACTAAGTTCTTATTAAAACTAAATATTAGATATACTTTTAATAAAATTAGATTTTAAACTAAAGAAAATAAAAAGCTTATTATTTTTTATATTAGATAAAGCTTATATAAATATAAAATACTTTTCTTTTAGATTAACTAATAGACCTTTAATATTTTAGAATTTTATAAATAAGATATTCTAGGAATATTCTAATAATTTTATTTTATCTTATATTAATAATATTTATATTTATATTAATAAAACTAGAGAAAAAATATATAAAATATATTAGAAAAATCTTAATTAAATTATAAGAGTAAAACTTTAAGTAAATATTAAGAAATATACTTTTTTATTAAAATAAAATTAAGTTCTTAAGACTAATTATTAGTATAAAAGAAATTAGAATAAATCCTAATAAAATTAAGGATATTTAAGAATAAGAAATACCTAAGAACCTAAGAGATATATAAAGTTTTATTAGATTTATAAACTTTTATAAAAGATTTATTCAAGAATTATTCTAGGATATTTTTTCTAATTAATAATCTAAGTAAAAAAAAGAGGAAAAATAAAAGGCTTTAATTAAAATAATAAATACTAGAATAGCTTTTAAAAAAGCTAAAAAAAATAATTATCTTAGTATTAATACTTATATATTTTAATAAGAATAAATAATATATTATAAAATATAACTTATCTAATTATATTAATATAAGAGTATTATCTTAATATAAAAAAAACGGATTTTTATATCTTATAATATTTTTTTCTAGAAAACTTTTACTAGCTAAATATAATTATAAAATTTATAATAAAAAACTCTTAGTAATAATTAAATACTTTAAGAAATAAAAACCTAAATTTTAAGAAATAAACTTACTAGTATAAGTACTCTTAGATTATAAGGCTTTAGAATATTTTATAACTACTAAGAAGCTAATAAGAAAGATAAGCTAAATAAATAGAATTCTTATTAGAATTTAACTTTTAAATTATCTATAAACTAGAAAAATAAAATAAAAAAGTAAATACTTTAATTAAAAGATC
The DNA here is from genome assembly GCA_029641185.1 of Pseudofabraea citricarpa. Classification (NCBI taxonomy): domain Eukaryota; kingdom Fungi; phylum Ascomycota; class Leotiomycetes; order Helotiales; family Dermateaceae; genus Pseudofabraea; species Pseudofabraea citricarpa. Next base: position 1,981,728 of record JAPWGK010000001.1, read on the forward strand.
TTAAGATAAATTATAAGATAAATTAGATAATTAATATAAAGAATAAATATAAATTATTTTTCCTAAAAGTAAAATTAATAAAAAGAAAGCTCTAGAAATATTTAACTTATATATCTAAGTTATAAGAGTAAAATAAATAATTCCTAAGTATATTTAAGAAAGATAAAAAAATAATTAGTTTTACTAAGAAACTCTTAAGATTTTAAGAGATAATAAACTAGTAAAAGATATTCTTAAGTTATATTATAAGGATCGAAATAATATCTTATTTTATAAGAACTAAGTCTAGGTTTTAGAAACTTATAAAATAGAATTAATTTAGAAAATATATAAAAAACTTATAATTAGATACTTTAGCTAAGAAAGGATATTAATTCTTTTATAAGATAATTATATCTAGAAAGAATATAAACAAAAATCTTAATTAATATATTAGAAACTATTATATTTATAGAAAATCTAAACTAAATAATATTATTTACTAAGGATATCTAAAGCTATTATTAATACTAGATAAATCTTAGAATTATATATTTATAAACTTTTATAACTAAACTTCTAGAAAGTAATAAATTTAATATTATCTTAGTTATAATCTATAGATTATTAAAAGAAAGATATTATATTTTTTATAAATATAAAGATAAAAGAATAAGTATAAAAGAAACTACTAAGTTATTCCTAAAAAATATATAAAAATACTATAGATTACTTATAATTTATATCTCTAATAAAAGTTCTTAATTTATAAGTAAAATATAAAAAAAACTTTATAAGATATTAGGAATTAATATTTAATTATTTATAATAATATACCTAAAGATAAATAATTAGATAAAAAGAATAAACGTAGAAAATAAAATATTACCTAAGAGTTTATACTAATTACTTATAAGATAACTAGAGTTAAACCCTACTAATAATAAAATTTATAAGAAATAAATATTAATTTATAAGTATAAAGGTTATATTATTTTTTATAAATAAAGGATATAAACTAAGAATAAATTTTAACTAAGAAAATACTAAGATTAATTAAATATAACTTAATAAAAACTAAACTAAATAAAAAATAAGTAATAAAATTCGTATAAAAAAATAAAAGATACTTAGAAATTTATATATAAAAAAATAACTTAGTCCTAGAATAAGATAAAAAAATATATAAATAAGAAATAATCGCTAGTATTAAATTATAAACTAGAAGATAAAGTTTATATCTTAATAAAAAATATCCGAATATAAAAATCTTTATAAAAATTAGAATATAAGAATAAAAGATCTTATAAGATTAAGAAGAAAATTAAACTAAGCTTTTATAAAGTAAAGTTATTACTAGGACTTAAAATTTATCTTATATTTTACTTTAACTTATTATATAAAAACCTAGATAATCTTTTACCTAGATAAAAAGAAACTAAATCTCTTCTAATTAATATAAAAGAAAATAATAAATAAGAAATAAAAAATATTAAAAACATAAAGATAATTAAAGAAAAGTTTTTTATAAGATTAAATAAATATAATAACTATTAGATCTAGATTAATATCTAATAGAAAATTTTAAGAATATATAAGAAATTCTAAAAGATTTTTACTTTAGATATCTAGATAAATCTCGACTAATATAAAAATTAGATACTTAGAGGAGAGGTAATATTATAGTTTTTATATAAGTTACTTAAGATATATATTATATACTTATTTTTCTTATATATTTTACTTACCTTATATTATAACTTATTAACCTAAATTATATAACTAGAAATTTACTAAGTAGGATAAATTATATATAACTTATCTTATATATTTATTTACCTAAGAATACGTATAATAAAGAATACTTAGAGAGTAAATATTAGTATAATAAGAAAAACTACTTATAACTAGCTTCTTATACTTTCTTTTCTTTCCTTTCTTCTTCTCTCCTTATACTTAGATCTTTTATTATTAATTAGCTATATCGATCCCTTATTTACTTTATATTCTATATATTATAATAATTAATTAATATAAGCTTTTATAATTTTCTTTTTTATTATATATATTTTTTAAAAAATTATTATTTTAAGAGATATAATATATATATAATAATAAATATAATAAATATAATAATATCTAATATTATATAATCACGTGATATATCACGTGCCTGCTCTTCCTTCTTAGGTTAGAAAATTATACGTGTTTTTATTTATAAATTCCTAGAAAGAAATTATCTAAATACTCTTTTTAAGCTAAGGTAGCTACCTACTATAGTAATTTTAGTACTAAGATTTCTCTAAGATTTTACTAAGATTATACTAATTTACTACGTTCACCTGTAGCTATTTTCTATATAGACGTCTTATAGCGGCACGGGATAACTTCTTTTAGTCGTACCTCCTTCTCGCAGTATTAGTTTTATATTAATTAATTTGAAAGATTATATTATGCTTCATACGGCGGTATAAGGGCCCACCTGACATGTGATATTAACCTCCTCTTATGCCTTTTATTACCGAAGGTCACGTTGGTATATTATACCAAGGGAAGAACAACCCGGATACATTGTCATCCCAACAACGCGACGAAAGACGCTTATTATTGCTTAGCCATCCAAGTCCCTCACAGGTAGTTAGCCTCTAGTCATGGCTTCAGCGAAACCTGGTTCTGCTACTTACCATCGTACGACCATTAACAATACAACAACATCGAACCCGACTACAATTGCCCTTGCTGGCCGCAAAAGGACCTACGAGGCATCTGTCCAAAACATACCCGGTGAACTCGAGCAACCACAGGCTATCACCTGCCAACGAGATATTAATCGACCTGCGCTCATAAACATCCATTCTGCCGGATTGAAAGCTAGCGATATACTCAGCCTTGATCGCGGGCAGCCGAGTATCACCGAATATTCACAGAGGAGAGCACTCCAGCTGACCCCTACACCTCTATTGGATCCCTTTCTCTGTCTCTCACATCCTTGCTATCGCCTCCCGCCAGCTCTCGTCCAGAATTTTGTCAATCTAGGCATTTCTTCCATCTATCCTTGGCAGTCAAAATGCCTTCGTGGTCGTGGCATTCTAGACGGAGAGAAGAATCTTGTCTATAGTGCCCCCACTGGAGGAGGAAAATCCTTGGTTGCTGATATCTTGATGCTCAAGGCCGTCATTCAGAATCCCGAGAAAAAGGCGCTCCTGGTTTTACCATATGTAGCATTGGTCCAGGAAAAGTTAAAGTGGCTGAGGAGTGCTGTTAAGGGCATCAAGAAGGCGACATTAGCCAATACTTCTGGAGATGAGCATGGGAGTTTGTTCTGGCGTAGGCGTGGCGATGAAAACGAAGTCCGAGTAGTGGGGTTCTTTGGAGGGAACAAAACAACAGCTACATGGACAGATATGGATATTGCTGTTTGCACGATTGAGAAGGTACGTCCATGTGCCCTTAAAACCATTCAATAGCTGACATTCGCAGGCGAATTCCCTTGTGAATGCGGCCATTGATGACTGCTCGGTTGGAAAGCTGGGAGTGGTTGTGATCGATGAATTGCACATGATTGACGATGACCACCGTATGTAATGGAACATTTTCTCACAAGTGTCAATCATGTCTGATAACATTCACCACAGGTGGATACCTCTTGGAATTGATGGGCACTAAGCTTTTGAGCTTGGAGCAGCACTTACAGATTGTTGGGATGAGCGCCACTATTCGAGTGAGTTGCATCTCTCTAATATATTGTATGTGTAATAACTAGACACTGACTGCTCTAGAAACCCGAGCTTCTGGCAAGGTGGCTCAACAATGCACGGTACTACGAGTCTAAATATCGACCCGTCCCGGTGGAAGAACATCTTGTGTTTGACAATGCAGTGTACCCGGCATCGACGTCAGCCCTTTTTTACGAGACAGCATCTCAACTTCACAAAATCCGGGCACCAGCATCTTCCCAGACAAAACCAGAAGCATGTAGGATTATTAAGGCATCTGAATATAAAGAACTCAAAAGTTCACTGATCAACAGTGTCGTTGCCTTGGCAAACGAGACAGCGAGGGCAGGGTATGGTGCTCTTGTGTTTTGTAGCAGCCGTATGGGATGTGAAACAGATGCGCTCCTAATCAGCCAGGTACTACCACGCTCGAATGAACTTGACGTTTCAACGACAGAAATGCGGCATGACATGCTGCATGAATTGCGTAGCTTAAGCATTGGCCTGGATCCTACTTTGGAGAAGACGATACCACATGGTGTTGCATTTCATCGTAAGCTAGATATGCCTGACTCGATACTTACTATACACAGGATATTGACCCGAAGACAGATGCTGGCCTAACCACAGAGGAACGTGATATCATTGCGACTGCGTACGATAACGGAATTATAAAGGTGATTGTAGCAACCTGTAGTCTTGCCGCAGGAATCAATCTTCCCGCTCGAAGAGTGATACTACACGGTGCGCGGATGGGACCTGAACTGGTTGGGCCAGCTCTGCTGTACATAAAACTCTCCCACCACCTTGAATAGCATCAAATTGACTGACGGTGTAGTCGGCAGATGAGAGGCAGAGCTGGACGCAAGGGCAAGGACGAAGTTGGCGAAACGTACCTCTGCTGCCAGAAGAGTGATCTCGAAGACGTTGCTACTCTTATGGAAGCCGATATACCAGAAATAGAAAGTTGCCTAATGCCAGGAAAACGAGGCATCAAAAGGTACGTGATATAAGTACTTTCAGTTGCGCCACTACTATTCTCAAATAGCGTTGGATGATACACTAATACCAACCATAGAGCACTATTGGAGGTCATCGCTACGAAGCTAGCAACTAGTGCAGATTCCATTGATGACTATATGAAAAAGACACTGCTCTATCATTCTATTAGCCACGACGAACTGGCTAAGATGGTTCAATCCACCCTTAAGGGGCTAGTTGATGAGGGTCTTGTTGAAGACAAGGGCGAGTCTATGTTCGAGGCTACAGTTTTGGGATCTGCCATTACCGCATCATCCTTGACCCCTGATGATGGGCTGTTTGTTGATCGAGAGCTTAGGAAAGCGCTTCGAGCTTTTGTCATGGATGGCGATATGCATGTATTCTACACATTTACGCCAGTGCAGATGGCTCAGGCCAAGGTCAACTGGCAGATCTTCCGTAGAGAGATGGATGCCCTAGACGAGAGTAGCCTCCGAGTCATGTCCTTCGTTGGAATTAAACCTTCAACAGTCAATAAGTTGTAAGTCATGAATTTCCGAACATCTACTGGGCCTAACTCGAAAACAGGGCACAAGGAGGTTCGATGAAAGAATCCACCCCCGAAGAAGAAGAGATTTCTAGAATATACAAGCGTTTTTATACTGCTTTACAGCTCCGTGACCTTTGCAACGAGATACCGGTGCACGCTGTCGCCCACAAGTATGATCTACCTCGTGGCAACATTCAAAATCTTGCGCAGACTTGCCACGGATTTGCTGCTGGAATGATAAAGTTCTGTGAACGCATGGGATGGGGCCCACTTGGAGTGGTTTTGGACCACTTTTCAGATAGACTCAAAGCCGGTATGGAATGTTTTGCCGTATCCTTGGAATGGATAATCTACAATCAGTACAGGGCTGATTTTATTTAGGTGCCAAATCAGATCTCCTGGCTCTAGCAGAAATTACGTATGTAAAGAGCCGAACAGCGCGTATATTTTGGGACAATGGATATAAGACAGTAGGAGCTGTGGCAGCAGCTGATGTATCTGATCTTCTGCCAATTTTATTAATGGTAAAGGAACCGTCCGATTACCCCTTGCTGTAAACGTGTCTAATTATTACAGGCACAGCCGCGTAAGCCACGACTAGATCTAGAAGACGAGAAGAAGTATCATCAAAAGCTTCAGCTGAAAGCTGAGATCATATCAAAATCAGCTAACCGTCTTTGGAGTCTGTATCCTGTTCTTGATCAATGCATAACTTGAGTCACTAACACATATGCAATAGATCAGTTGATGCAACAAGAAATCGACGAGGAGTGAAGGCATCCCGAATGGTCTACCGCCTTTAACCCAGTTTGAATTGTTGCGATCGTTTGTTGGGGCAAAACAAAAAGAATATAATTTGCTGGAGGCTTAGCATTAAAGCGAGTCCTCGCTAAGGCCTGTCTGCTAGGAAATGCATGCTAAGCGAGGACCATCGATTAGGCATAAGGTGTAGTATTATGAAGTTTTTAGATGAATGATAATTACCTTCCCCCAAGAGTAAGTTGATTTAAAACTTCTGCTCATTGTGTCAAATGCGAGATAGGTCAGAGTGGCATCCAGTATCCCTGAGATGACAAGACAATCAAGAAGTTGAACATGTAAATTAGAAAGGCTAATCATAGGATGCTGCACTTTGCGGGCAAGCCACAAGGCCCTTCTTTATCCTTTTCTGGTTGTACATCGGCCCCTGTTGTTTGTATGTTCTTGGCTACTCCATTATTAGATGTTCCTGCTACTGGCTTCACGCTGGTCGCTTGCTGCCCAACAGGTGCACCCCCATGCAGTCAAAAGTTGACCTTGCTAATGGCAGCACCAAAAGATTCACCTTGGATGGTAGCAAGTTCGAGCTCCAGAGGCGATGGTTGACGAGATCCGTCACCAGCCTGCCATGCAAATGTTAGAAATATGTATTGGGTAAGCAAAATCTAGGTTCGGTGCGCTGGAAAGAAACTTACGCTGAAGGTTCCGGCTCCCCAAGGAGATCCACCACGGACCTCAGAGAGATTGGCGAGTTGACCGAAGGAGTTCTTGTAGCCAAGAGGAACATAAATGATACCGTGGCTTAAAAGCATCCATTTAGCAAAAACATCCTGTAAGAGGTGGTATATCTGCGGAAGGAAATATTGATATGACTTACTGGGTCAGGGTTGACATTGCTGCGATAACAGTGCTCTCTTGTCCACCACCAGGTGTGCCCGTAGAGACGAAGATTCCAGCATATTTACCCCAGTATCCACCAGAAGCCCCTAAACCAAGGTTCTCAAATCAGCGTCGCATTTCTTAGCCGAGCTTAGGGCATTCCCCTGTGTAACGAGCCTGGGAAGCCAGTAGGCGTGAAAAGAAGAATCGATGGAAAGATTACATACACTGGCCTCCAGTCGTGTCCCAGAAAGCCTTCCATTGTGCAGGAAAGTTTCCATAACGGGTGGGAATACCGAAGAGAAAGGCATCGTACTTCTCAAGCGTGGCGGCATCGATGACAGGGATGTCAGACTTAGGAGGAGCATGCATCTACAGCAGGAAAGCATCAATGTCAGAGATTTGAGGACAACGATTCGGAATTTACAGAATGTATACCTTGGTAAGGACATCTTGAGGCAATGTCTCGGCGACTTGGTATAGGTCTGCCTCGATGCCAGCCTTCTTGAGGCCCTCCTTCTCGGCCTCTGCAATCTTGGCAATATGGCCGTACATGGAGTACTATATATTGCATATGTTAGTCTCGCGAAGCAGCCGTAGAGGAAGAAGGGGAGGAAGGTCTTATGACGGAGAACTGGCACCCCAGTAGAGAGGTGATGTGGTTGTGGCCGCTGAGGAGATGGCGGGGTAGACGAGGAGCTAGGGTGAGGGATGGGACAGACTTACGTAGACGATGGCGACCTTGGGAGCCATGATGAAAGAGTCGAGTGATAGTGGACGTGGACGTGGTTGATGGGATGGAATGGGATGGGAAGGGATGGGATGGCGAGGGGAAGAAGATAGGTATGTAAGAAGAGACGGGGAGGGTGGAGGCCGTTGGCTTTATGAGTACGAAGTCGAAGCCGTGAACAGTAGTGCTGTGCAACTGCTGCTGCTGTAGCGACGTTAGCGCCTGCGGGAGGCTTATTCAGAATTCATAACGCTGATAACCGTCACCGTCTACTTGCAGTGCAGACGGCACTTCCCCACAGACGGCTGAGCAATACCATAGTCAGCCTGCAGCTTGGTCATTATTACTGGTCGTACAGTCATCGATTGCCAATCGGTCGGGAAGGCTAATCAGGTCAGGTCAGGTCAGATCAGGGCCAGGAACGCGAAATACGTGCGTGCTCTCGCACGAGAGGTGTGGACGTATCGCTGGCTGCTGAGTAAGCCAGCCAGCACAGAGAAGGACGAGTCACGTTTTCGTCGTAGTGCCATCTCCCGTCCTGCCCTGCGTACTTCGTCGTCCAGTCCCCAACCTCGATGCTCCGTCAACTCTGGCGTGCCCGTACAGCAAGGCGACATATATCACCGCCCGCACCATGGGTTCATCACCACTACGTGTCGGTTCGAGGCAAGAAAACAAAGGCCGCTGCCAGCCTGCTAGATTTGCCTCAGGGCGTGATTCCTCTCAATCCCCTGCCCTTCGAGCAGGAGGAGAAGGAGGAGGAGTCCCCCTACTCTACTGTCATCACACAGGTACGCAGTAATATGCGGCGGTTTGAAAACTGCGTGGTGCTGACCCGCGTCGGCGGCTTCTACGAGCTGTACTTTGAGCATGCCGAAGAGTTCGGCCCGCTTCTCAACCTCAAAGTCGGCCAAAGGAGGACGAGGAAGACTGCCAATGCCGCTCCAGTGCCTATGGTAAGTCGTTGCTCTCGATCTCAATGCCCCGACTCTAGCCTAATATTTATGTTGGCAGGCCGGCTTTCCCTTCTTCCAGCTGGACCGCTATCTGAAAGTCTTGGTTCAGGATCTGAACCGATACGTTGCCGTTGCTGAGGAGTTTCCCAACGACGCTTCGGACAAAGTCAAGGCCGGTGGTTTGCTTCATGACCGCAAGGTCTCACGCATCATCACCCCAGGTACCCTGATAGATGAGAATTTCATGGATCCTCTCACCAATAATTACGTTCTTGCCATCCACGTAGAAATCCCTCTCCCCCCTCAACATGATCCAGAAGACAAGGCACGTGAGCTCCGCATAGGAAAACTATCTACATCCTCAGTCATAGGTCTAGCATGGCTTGACTTATCAACGGGTCACTTTTTCACTCAGTCTACCACCTTGCTGTCTGTGCCCTCCTTCATCGCCCGGATCAACCCTCGCGAGATTATTCTCGACAAGTACCTACAAGAACTGAAGGACCATGAAATATTTGCTGCTTTGGTGGAGGATCGTCATTTGATCACGTACGCTAATTCTGCGGTGGCGAAGCCCGTAGCCGAATGGGCATCTATGCTGGAAACTCCAGTTCCTACGTCCAGATCTAGCGAGTTCTTAACCGAGGAGGTTGCAGCGGGAAGCACTCTGTTGCAATATGTTGAGACACGCTTGCGAGGATCGAACATGAAGCTTCAAATGCCATCGAGACAATCGGATGTGATGGGAATTGATAAGAACACCATGAAAGCCCTTGAGATTAAAAAGACGATGAAAGATGGCCTGTTAGCAGGAAGCTTATTACACACGGTACGACGAACTGCAACTAAAGGAGGTGCGCGGCTTCTGGATGTCTGGCTATGTAAGTTTCCTCTGGTGATCCGTACACAAGACCTCGAACTTTGTTGCTGATAAGTGCATAACAAATAGCCTCCCCATCAACCTCTTTAGACGTCATAAATTCCCGATTGGACCTTGTTACTCATATGATCGAGGCAGAGTCACTTCGGGAACGAGCAGCTATTTTACTGCGACGTTGTCATGATTCTCACCGTCTGTTGCAGAAGTTTGCATTTGGTCGTGGCGACCCGGATGACCTCCTAGCACTGGCAAGCACCATATATGCAACGCGAGACTTGTTGGAAATTCTCGTGCAAAAACATACACAAGATGACTGCATTCGTGATTTGATAGCAAGGGTCCAAATTCATGGCCCAATTGCTCTTGCAGGTCGAATCAAGTCGGCTATAGACGAGGAGGGAGTGGTGCAGCAGCATCACATCGATGAGGGCGAGGTTGGAGAAATGCAAGCTTTTACACAAGAAATAATTCGCTCGGAAGGATCAAGCGAAGACCTATCTATGCTTTCAAAAACTGGCCCCCGAAAGAAGAAGCTAGCTAGCATTCGAGAGCATTACGTGGACGACGGAGAGGCATGGGTTATGAAGCCGGCGGCCAGTCCAATTCTTCATCAACTTCACCAAAACCTGGGAAGGCTTGCTATCGAGAAAGACGAGCTTGGACGAGATCTTTGTGGGCGCTTGGGAGCTGCCTCACTCACACTTCGTTTTACTCCCGGTCTTGGTCATATCTGCCACGTCAAAGGTAAAGATATCAAGATGGAGCTTGTTGAAGGCAGAAGTGTCAGTTCAAGCAGAAGCACACGCTCATTCCACCACCCCGAGTGGACAGCTCTTGGCCAGAGCATCGACCAATGCAAAGTCCGCATTAGAGCTGAGGAGCAACGGGTTTTCCAATCTTTACGGGAAGAGGTCATCATCAACGTAATCAAGCTGAGGCGTAACGCGGCTGTACTCGACGAACTTGATATAGCCTGTTCATTTGCCACAATTGCCTCTGAAAAATGTTGGACACGGCCTATTTTGAATACGTCGCGTGCTCACAAGATTGTTGGAGGACGTCATCCAACCGTTGAAGGTAGTCTCCAGGCTGGAGGACGCACATTCACCACAAATGATTGCTTTGTGGGTGACGTGCAACCGCTATGGCTTGTTACAGGACCAAATATGGCAGGGAAGAGTACATTCTTGAGACAGAATGCATTGATCACAATTCTTGCTCAAGTAGGCTCTTACGTCCCGGCCGAATATGCGGAGCTTGGCATTGTGGATCACATCTTCAGCCGTGTAGGTTCTGCTGACAATTTGTATCTGGATCAGTCCACCTTCATGGTAGAGATGCTCGAGACTGCAACAATACTCAAGCAGGCGACTTCACGATCATTTGTAATTATGGATGAGATAGGAAGAGGAACAACACCGGAGGACGGTACAGCTGTTGCGTTTGCGTGTTTACATCACTTGCATTATGTCAATAGGTGCAGGTCCTTGTTCGCAACCCATTTTCATGCTCTGGCAGATCTGGCAGGAGAAAAGAAAATGGAGGGTGTGGGGTTCTATTGTACAGACGTGGAAGAGGGTGGAATTGGAGATGGATTTAGGTATGTGCATAGGCTGAGAGCCGGAGTCAACAGACAAAGTCACGCCTTGAAGGTTGCTAGACTTGCAGGGTTGCCCGAAGCTGCGATCAATGCTGCAAAAGAGATATTGGCCAGAGGTACTGGATCTATACAATAGAGTCAGTAAATATTCTAACTGAAGTTGTATAATAGCGTATAATATGTAAAGAGTACGGTCATGAAAAAATTAGAGTTGTGTTTTTTGGTCTTCAAGGAGCAATCTCCATTAAGGGTTAAAAAGCTATGATTGAATAATCATGTACTCGTGAGGGGGTTGAAAGATAATTGTGAAATGTGACTGACCATTTTTGAATTTTCGCAAGCCAGTACAGACATCATTCTCTTCACTTCAACCATAGCTGGATCTTATTCCCTGTGCAATACTGTATTTGCCTTATGACTGCATCAAGCTATATCCGAAAGGTCCTGCGAACAACGTGATCTCATGATTCGTATCGTTACAAGATCTACCAATCCTTGTATCTATGTAAGATCGAGGTACGCTTAATCGAACAAACCTCCGAATCCCTCATCTCCAGACTCTTCAGCCTCAGACTCGGCCTTCTCCTCCTCAGCGGCAGCGGCAGCGGGGGCAGCTTCAGTGGAAGCGGCAGGCCCGGCGCTAGCATAGGCATCGGGATTAGCGATGCGGTCCTTGAGCTCATCTATCTCGGGCCAGCTGTAGGCGGTCTCGACAGCTACGGCCAAAACCTTCTTGTAGCTATTGACAACAGAGTGCATGACCGAGGGCAGGGTTGGGAAGTTGGCGGCCAAAGAGATAGCAGCGATAGTGGTGATGGCGCTGGAGAAGGACTTGAGAAGCTGAGATTCCTCAATATCTAGGACACTGGGTGGGAAGGTGTTGCCTTGATCATAGACTTGGGAGATACCCATTCCATATGTGAATGGGGAAATGTTCAGCATATTGAGAAGCGTGGCCTCAGATGCTCCCACCTTGGTACCAGCTTCAACGAGCTTCAGATCGGTGGTGATTTCAATTGTACCACGAGCAATCTTGGTTGGGACACCGAGGGCCTGGAAGAAAGAGGTCTTTCCGGGTTCCATGCCGGTGTTTCCAGCAGGAATGTAAACATCAGCGGGGGCGACTGCACCAGCTCTGGCCGGAGCAGCGACCTTATTGGCAAGGATTTTGTCGCGGATAGTCTTCAAGTCGGCATTGGTGAAGACGAATCCAACATTGCCCTTGACAAATGGAAGGAGACGCTCATACTCGGGGGAGTCGGCGACGAAGCCTTTTACGGCGCGACGAACCTAGGCGGAGAAAACACTATTAGCATCACGATCGCAAAGAAGGCGGAAGGCCAATCGCGGCAGTCAAACAGAGCATGATTTGTTCGTACCATTGTGTTCTTGCCCATCAGGACGACACCCTCTCCACGGAGCGCACCACGGATCTCGTGCATCTGTTGAGAAGAGACATTGTCGACGGTGACGATGAAGATGCTCGAGTACTCCTCGAGCAAGCCCTTGAGCTTGTCGAAGTAGCCGGCCTTGTTTGCGGATCTGCCCCCCATATCTTCTTATTGATGAAGGTAGGGATGTTTTAAGGGTCAGATTTTGGGGAATTGAGGTGAGGGTTCTTGCTTGAAAAGTGAGATGATTGATCGTTGTAAGAAAGAAGAAGCTGAGAATTTCGATGAAAAGGTTGGTGGGTGTGACGCTTGGGCTTAGCGCGGCTTAGCGAGACTAGGCGGGATCTCCTCCGCATGCAAGGCTACCAACACCACCAGCCTTGTGTCGCCGCCAAAAATTCTGCGTCTCTGCCTCTGCCTCTGCCTTTCTCACTCATCTCATCCATCCACTCACTCACTCACTCACTCACTCACTCGCCCAGTCACGCCCGCAGTTTCGAACACCAACGCTAGTGCTTTGCCTCTTGGATCCCCAGCCTCGCGATGGCACTGCCATATCAATGTCTTCATAGATGTGGAAATGGGCCTGTCCTCGTGGCTGCTAGTGCTTCTCGCATCGACTCTTTCAGCCTGGATGATGGCTCGCTTCTCTCGACATGGGACAGCTTCTCGCTTCAAAGCCGGCAAGTTGAAGAAAACAATGGCAATAATGTCGAGGCAACTCCACCTGCCAAACGTAGGAAATTATCTGATGCGCGAGAATGTGCGGAGGCTATCACTGCTACCACTGCATCCGACCACCCCAGCAGTAAAAAGCTCAACTATCGTGCAAATGCTGTATTGAGCGGTCTCGAGGCACCGGCAGTCATTGCCCTGGCTTCTACCAAAGCCGGCACACACGTGATTGCAGTTACCGGCGAGGACAAGAGCATCAGAGTTTTTCGACATGATGGGCGAGGATGTTTGTTCCAACTTAGCCAACGGTATGTTGTATCGACCAAAGAAGGCTATCGTACAAGAGCCTAATGATATTTTAGGGCAATGCCGAAGCGACCTTGCGCTATTGCTATCACAGATGATGGCTTTACTATTATCAGCGCCGATAAGTTCGGAGATGTTTACTCGATGCCTTTAATCATTCCAGATAAGCCTTCCAATGGAACACACTCACCATTGGATAATGATCACAAAACCTCGGTGCCGGCAGTGAGACTCTTTACACCAGCTGCAAATGACCTCACTGTCCACTCCGTACGGAATAGGAAGGCTTTGGAGAATCAGAAGCGTCAGACGAATCGTCCTACCGAGAAGTTGGAGCCTGTGTTTGAGCACACATTGTTGCTCGGACATGTGTCGATGCTCACGGATATCGCGCTGACGACTCTGGAAGGTAGAACTTTTATAATAACGGCAGATAGAGATGAACACATCCGAGTTTCACGTGGAATTCCACAAACCCACATCGTTGAAGGCTTTTGCCTTGGGCACACTGAGTTTGTTAGTCGAATATGTGTCGTCGAAAGTCATCCACAGATACTCATCTCTGGGGGTGGAGATGATGCCTTATTCGTTTGGAATTGGACATCTGGGTACCTACTTTCCAAGGCAGATATCAAGATCCACCTCGAACACGGAGCAGATCCAGACAATAGAACTATGTCTCAAACGAAGAGAACGACTGTGTCAGGTTTATATCAAATACGGCCTTTACCAGCGGAGGGAATGGATGATACCATCGTTGTCATCTGTGAAGGGTACGTTCTTCTATTCGATGCATTCTATCTCTACCTAATTTACTAAATAATTATAGTGTGGCCGCCCTGTTTGTCTTCTCCCTAACCTCCCAGCATGAGCTTCTTTTTCGCCAACGTTGTATATTACCAGGCAACCCGCTCTGCGTTGCCACCTCGCCAGCCAATGGTGCAGGCATAATCGTATCCATTGACACCATCCACAAGCCTGGTTCAACCTCGGACTACAGAGGCACTACTGAAGATATCCCTGATCCCTTAATCCATTTTACCCTTGATGGTGGTAACTTAGTACAATCCACGATTCTGTTTGCTATTCCCATCCATGAGAAGGAGCAGACAGTTCAATGGACAAGTTTGCTTTACAATACTGAAAACCTAAGAAAAAGGGACGGCGGCCTTCCTGATGATGAATAGACAGCTAAGCTACTCGATGCAAATAGTAACCCTCTGAGAGTCTCGACCTCCACAAGGTCGACCGCAGTTGGTGGTTTACTGTGAATTTGGTTTAGGTGTTACGTAAATAATTTGTGTTTAATGTATCTAGAAAGTCCCAACTTCTGAGATTATGTTCGTCTCCACTCTTTATACTTCTGAACCACCTTCTGCCATGTATACACTCTATTATGCTGCCTCCAAGCTGTGGAAACGTCGGCGAGTCCTTGTGCAACTTGTTTGTTTTTTGTAGCTATCAGCAAACCAAGAACCCATCGAGTTGGTTGTTGGCCGACCCAGCGACCATCCTTCACCTTTCTGTTGATGGATACATGTCCTAGCGCTAGAGCAAGCGGAGACGGTATTCGAAGCCTATGCCTGTAGAAGTATGTAACACATCTGGTGAGGTTACGGATAATGACACGATTCGATCGCGTCTCACTGCGTGCTAATATCCACGCAATCTTGCAAATGAAACTTCTTCTTGATGGTAGGTGAGGGTTGAGAGGCATTTTCAAAGAATCTTCTCTTTCCAAAGCTTCCCAGAACAGGTGAAGTGGAAATCTTGGTTGGTTGATGACTGCAATAAGAAGCTCCGGGCAATTAGCAAGGGAATAACACCCATCCACCCCACAAGAACGTGGTGCTGCCTGAAAAGCACAAAATGCCTTCCATGCAACAAAAGAATCCTGCCGCACAAGCTCCGCTAGTAATGGCGTTAGTAAAGAATGCTTTACCACAAGGCCTAGCTTTAACATTCCCCGAAGAGTTGAAAGTATCGACTTGTGACCGCGCGAGATTAGAAGCATTGCTAGAAAGGAGGAATGTGATGCCGTGCCACTTTGACAGTTGTTGCTTGAACTTATCAAGGAGGCTAATCGCCTAGTGGTAGACCCGGTTGTGGAGATGCAAGCCTTGAGTGATTTTCTATCGCCAAGTTCCATTTGTCGGAAACAACCTTGGCTGATTAAATGGTCGATAAAAATGTCGTCTTCGACTTTCATGCTAGGACATAGGTGTACCAACAACTCCAGAAACAGCGCATCGTCGACAGACTTCATAGTTGCGACCATAGACAGCAAGCGGGAGTTGAAACTAGCCGTCTCTGCTTTGTTTGCCTCAAGGCAAACGTCAAAGACTTTCGAAAGAGACGAGTTTGGTACTTCACGCAGAAGCTTGGAAAGTTGGGACATTGAACCTTCGTACGCTTGGATTTTCAAGCACGCGGAAGCAACTATACGCTTTGCGCGATGCACGGTATACCGAACTCTACGAAGACTACAACGAGGATCAAAGGTAACAGCCCCCTCGGTTTGTTGGCCCACTGTGTAGATTTGTTCATGAGCCCTTCTTAACATGGCGTCGGATTTCATTAGGGCAGGCCCGACTGCTGCCATGTGCATTCTCCAGTTTTTGTCATGTATCCAAATCCACTCCGAGATAAATAGTCCGAGTTCAGGAAGTACATACTCAAGCCGATCCTTGGTCAAACTTGCGGACATCTTTGCAGCCAGAATTTGAGTTTTTGGGTGGCCTACAAATGGAAGCATTGAGGGGAAAAGGATTTTGATAGTATTTGTGATAGGCCACCAAGAATCACTGCGTGTGGCTCGCCGCCAAATCGCGTAGTGGATTGGATGCATAAATTGTTCTTCCCATCTCCTGCGCTTCGTGGAAGATATTTGCAGACGACGACTGCGATGCCGCAGATCCCTACGAAGACTTTCCAGCGTATTGGCGAGACGCCAATTCTCTACACCTCTCAAAGCAAGGGTATCTTCCAAGCACCGAACAAAAGCATTCGTGCCTTGATTTATCTGCCATTGCTGAGTATCTGAGGTAATCATTGACTGTAGATGTCGAAGTGACTTTTCAAATTGGGCAAGTGAAGCTGCTCTGCCAGCAATACTGCTAGCCTGCTCTAAAGAAACTTCCTTAGTCAAGGATGACCTATAATAGCTGTATGTGAGCCTCTCTAGTGATTGCGAATGCGAACTCCAGCTGTGCTCGTCCGCCTGAGGCAAACAAGCTCTCTCCTCTGTTTTTGTTGGATGTCTGCTGTAAACCTCCGCTTCTGAACTCCACGCGCCGGCCTCCTTGCTGGTGTGCTGTCTCGGAGTGGGAGCCTCCCATTTCCATCGAGTCCTGTCGACCTCTCCAGCGAAGCCCCATAATGCCGCAAAGAAGTGAGTTGCTGGTTGCGTGGCATCTGATACGTGGGTCATCCGCCGTCTCCCCAACCTTCTTCTGCATTCCATTGGACCGGGCACAGAGCTGCCATGGCGCTTTTCGGTTTTAGATATGACGATGGATCGTTGGCAGGTGTTCAGAAGGCCGTTAGATAGGAGGGATATGAAGTCGGTGGTTGAAGAGGCCAATGGCTTGCGTTGCATTGATCGACAGCAGCATGAAGAAGGCCACGGCCTTGAAAGCATAGAGCGCGAGATGAGTAGAGAGAGTGAATCTGTTCGTGTTCGACAAGGTCGGGATTTTCTATCACAAGGCCGGCATATCAGGGACAGAGTCCTCACAGGAATAGCAAGGATCGAAGTTTAGTGTGGGAATAACAGTGCGAGCGCAATAAAGGGTGTGTAGCGGTCTGGAGTGAGTATTGGCAATTGATACGACTGAAGGCTAAGAAAGCTTGTGGTTTGGCACAATAATGCAATGGGTGTGGTTGAGCTCCAGCTACTGCAATCAATGTTGAAGGAGCTTCCATTTCTTCAGCGACCAGTCGGCACAACCTCGGCAGAAGTGGCTCCAGGAACGCTCAGACGAGCCCGTCATGGGAAGCATTCGCGGGGCAGCAAAAGGCAGCAAAAAGCACCAACTTTGGATCTACGGAAGAGCGAAGACCACCACGTCACGAGATTGGGGGTTCTTCTGCAGCCTGTGTCTCCTCAGTTCTTCTCATTGCCATCCCGCCCGCAACTGTGGACCAAGAGCAATAGCCTGTTGCGCAACAAATTGGGTATCAACACACCTCAACACAGCACAAAATGAGCCAGCACGATTTTGAGCCGCTACAGAATGATCTGATATTGAGGACAGCATGGGGTATGCAAGGAACTCCGTTGCGAAGTCTATATGCTGGATGTTAACGATGATCCAGGCGAGAAGGTTGAGAGGCCGCCATGTTGGGTTATGCGGCAAGGTACTGTGCTACCCATTACCTTCCGTTCCCACGCTCTTGGACCTGCTGACGCGAACATGGCGGCCTGAAGCTGGACGCTACCTCCCCGAATACCATGAGGCCAAAGGAACTCACGATTTCTTCGAATGCTGTCGCTCGCCGGAGATCGCCTCAACTTTGACTCTCCAGCCAATTGAGCGGTTCGCAGGTCTCATAGATGCCGCAATCATCTTCTCTGATATCCTGGTGATTCCTCAGGCTCTGGGCATGACTGTCGAAATGGTTGACAAGAAGGGCCCTCACTTCCCGGAACCTCTCACCTCCCCGGAGGATCCCCAATATCGAGCAGTTCTCGAGAAGAAGGTTGATGTCGCCGCAGAACTGGACTATGTTTACAAAGCAATCACTCTGACTAGACATAAGTTGAAGGGCCGGGTACCCTTAATTGGCTTCTGTGGGGCCCCGTGGACTTTACTATGCTACATGGTTGAAGGGGGTGGGAGCAAGCTCTTCATCCAGACCAAGACCTGGGTGTACAGGTACCCCCAAGCAAGCAAGGACTTGCTGCAAAAGATTGCTGAGGTCTGCGTTGAGTATTTGGCTTTGCAGGTCAAGGCAGGAGCCCAGGTATGGATCCCATAGCCAGCACGCACCACAAATACAAGCAACTGACATAAGCCACAGTTGGTACAGGTATTTGATTCGTGGGCGTCGGAACTATCACCCACCTCATTCAAGAAATTCTCTCAACCATATCTTGCATACATCTCCGAAAACCTTCCGAAACGTTTGAAATCAATGAATCTCGAGCCCGTGCCGATGATTGTCTTTGCCAAAGGGGCGTGGTATGCTTTGGATTCTCTCTGTAGTCTCGGTTACAACGTCGTCGGCCTCGACTGGCTGCAAGATCCCGCGGAAGCAGTCAGAATTAGAGGGAGCCGCGCGATTGTCTTTCAAGGCAACGCTGATCCTGGGGTCTTGTATGGGACCAGAGAGGCTATAACATCTGTTGTAGAGGAGACAGTCAAGGGGTTTGGCGGGGGGCAGCAAGGCTGGATCTCCAATCTGGGTCATGGTCAGTCATCCGGGATTCTGTTCTGTCTCAAAACGCTTATTAACACGAATTAGGTATCACGCCCGGAGTAAAGCCCGACGACTTGAGGTTCTACTTCCAAGAAGTACATCGAATAGCTGGGAACAAATAGGCAGACATAATCAGTGTTGTTATTCGTCCTCAGACTAGCTAGATTCAACTCAACTCCTTAGAGTGAACCATCTTCTCCTCGCCTATGTCCTCGTACCTAAAGCAGTCAGATCAGCTTGTGAATGCTAAGCGATAGTGAAGATGGTCAGGCTGTCCTCATACCATGTCTACAGGGCAGCATTAGTATTACAGGGCCAACAGGTTTGGATGTAAACCTACCTCGGGCTTCTCTTTGATGAAGCGCTCCATCAATTCTTGACATTCTTTATTTCCCAAAACAGTGACTTCAACTCCTCGCTGTTTGAGATAACCCTCGCCCCCAAGGAAAGTGTTGTTCTCGCCAATCACAACACGGGAGATGCCATAAAGTATACATGCCCCCGTGCTGTTTCTTCCATCAGCACTGTGTAAAAGACATTTCTCGGAGCAGATTTTGAAACAGTGCAAGATGCCTAGGGCATACCCAAGACTTACCACATGTCACACGGAGAGAGCCTTGGCGGCATCGCAGTTAGCTATGGTGGGGGTTTTGGAAAGTGGTGGTTTGCGGCACTCACGTTGTATACATCGTGGACCCTTTGTACGCATGCGCGGGAAGGCGGCCAGAATTCTCCAAGGCCGATGTCTCCCCCTAGCCAGGCTTGAGCAGGATATAAGTAAGTTGTGTAGCCACTGTAAACTTACATGGTGGATGGGAGAGCCCTTTTGTACTCGCATATTGTGACCTCTGCCCAGCAGCTTGCCGTCTCTAGACACCAAAGCGGCACCAATCTATCACCATGGCGTTTGGTAAGCGATCAGATACAGCCCTTGACGAAGACCTACTGGGACCCCGCCTTCTTGGTAAGACGTGCGTGCCTCCTCGATGGCAATGGCGAAAGCTTCTTGGTCGTTCATTATGGCGAGAGCGTGAGACAGTAAGGCAATTAATTGATTTATTTGAGGAAGAGGAGGGGGGAAGCAAGGCAAGACAAGGCAAGGAAAGGAAAGGATTGTGAAAGTGGTGGTCTGCTGTCTCGCGTCTGCCCCTCTGCTCTGCCCTTCTGCCCTTCTGCCCTTCTGTGAATCTGTGCTGCTACGATACGCTTCTGCCCTTATCGGTCTTATCAAAGAACCCTGGCCTGGCCTGGCCTGGCACCTCACTTGGCCTGGGGGGATGGATGCACTGCACTCGCACTCGTCGCCACAGCACAGCACAGCACAGCCACACTCCACCCGACCACATCGAATGGATGGATAGACTCAGAAGAAGAGGAAGTTACAGTAGCAAACTGCGTGATGACCATCCCATCCCATCCCATCCCATCTGTCTGACGAAGAAGAGCGTGCCGGCGAGGGTGCAGAAGAGTGTCGCCCGTCGTAGGTAGGTAGCCAGCCAGTCGCCAACCGTCTTGGGCGTGGCCAGATCACAAAGCTGGCAGAATTCTGAAGATTCTAGGTGATTCCATGGGCGAAGGCTAAGCTCCTTCGCATCGTCTTCAGCCTCTTCACAAAAACATCCGGGACCGCATTCTTGCGATCGATAAGCCTTCCTCACCAACACACACTCAACCTAAGCAGCACTTACCTGCAAGACGCTCTCGAGACCATCCCCCCCGCCTCATCCCCATTCCCGCGAATCCTCCAATCCATCTCCAAGAGCATTCCCATATCCGTATCTGTGCTTTCCAGAGACCGTAAGTGCCAATACCCACACCCACACCCACACCCATCCCCCGTTCGAGCCTGCTCGCAACCTTCCACTTGTTATTTCCGAGGGGTATATGCCTCCTTCGCGCACTTCCCACCATTGCGCTGCTGAGAGTATCGTGCTGTGAATTCTTGCGCTTACTCCGTCATTTTGTGTCGGGCTGACATCTCAAAAGACCAGGAATCGATTGCAAAGCCGCGCCTCGGCTCGAGACTATCCTCTCTTGAACCCCTCACAACCACTCGGTCGAAGTTATGGCCAAAGACACCAAATACTACGATATCTTAGGTGTAGGTCTGGTTGTCCTGAACACCCAAGCACGGCTAACACTCTACCGTAGGTCGCACCAACCTGCACAGAGGCAGAGTTGAAGAAAGCATACAAGATCGGGGCATTAAAACATCATCCAGGCATGTGCTGTACTGTTCACACTGAACCCATTGCAAACTAACAGTCGATAGACAAGAACGCACACAACCCAGATGCTGCTGACAAATTCAAGGACCTCTCGCACGCCTACGAAGTCCTCTCCGACCCACAAAAACGTCAGATCTACGATCAATATGGCGAGGAAGGTCTGGAGGGTGGCGGTGGTGCCGGAGGCATGAACGCTGAGGACCTTTTCTCTCAATTCTTTGGTGGAGGATCAGCATTTGGTGGTGGCGGTTTAGGGGGCATGTTCGGCGGAGGCATGCAAAGTCGAGGTCCGGCCAAGGCTCGCACAATCCACCACGTTCACAAGGTCTCTCTCGAAGATATCTACCGCGGAAAGGTTTCCAAGCTTGCTCTACAAAAGTCCGTCATCTGCCCCAAGTGTGATGGCCGTGGTGGAAAAGAGGGAGCTGTGAAAAAATGCGCTGGTTGTGATGGTCACGGTATGAAGACCATGATGCGTCAAATGGGCCCAATGATCCAGCGTTTCCAGACTGTCTGCCCGGATTGTAACGGCGAGGGTGAAATCATTCGCGAAAAGGATAAGTGCAAGGCTTGCAATGGCAAGAAGACAACTGTAGAAAGAAAGGTCCTACACGTCCACGTTGATCGGGGTGTACGCAGTGGCCACAAGATTGACTTCCGTGGAGAGGGAGACCAAACCCCAGGCGTTCAGCCAGGAGATGTTGTTTTTGAAATCGAGCAGAAACCCCACAGCAGATTTCAGCGCAAGGACGATGATCTGTTTTATCATGCTGAGATCGATCTGGTGACTGCTCTTGCTGGCGGCACTATTTTTGTAGAGCACTTAGATGATAGATGGCTCAGTGTAGAGATCCTTCCTGGAGAAGTCATCAGTCCCGGTATGTCCCTCACATTGCGGTTTGACATATGCACATTCCTAACAATGATCTACAGGCTCAATCAAAATGGTACGCGGACAGGGCATGCCCTCCTACCGTCATCATGACTTCGGCAATATGTACATCCAGTTTGATGTGAAGTTCCCAGAGAAGAATTGGACAGTCGATGCTGCAGCGTTCGATGCTCTAAAGGCGATCCTACCATCCTCGCCTCAGACAAATGTACCTCCAGCAGAAGCCATGACAGACGTGGCCGATCTGGAAGATATCGATGCCAGTCAGCAAGCTCGTGCACAAGGTGCAGGTGCTATGGATGAGGATGATGAGGATGGACATGCTGCGCATGGTGAACGGGTCCAGTGTGCATCCCAATAGAAGGTCACGGGTTGGGGTTTTCACTTTTGTGGCTTCGGATATCCTTGCATTTGGTGCAATGTCTCTGCGGGCACCAGCTTTCTTTCTCATGATGATCTGGCTGGTCATCTCATGCATGGGCTAATTGGAGCGAATGCGTTGGTCAGAGTGCCTGTCTCCTGCACAGCAGGAAGTAGGCTGTTATCTCTATGGCATGCCCTCTTGCTAGTGTTGTTTTCTTCGGCGTTTAGAGAGGTTTAGATAGCATTCGAAAAAGGAACTGTTCACAAAGAAGCACAAGACATCCTGGAACTGTCCGTAGCCTTTCTACACTTTCTTCTGTACACGTGATTGCACAACAGGCTCGCTCTGTGGCCCGGTGGCGCATCACACCAGCCTTATAAAGTTAGCTACTACGATATCAGTGCAGCGGCTACCGAGCTACTGATCTTTACATATATCTACTTGCCTACCACCATGCACCAGAGCAACTTTTGCTCGTAACAATTCTCCCCTCCCCTCCATCCTTGAGCCTTCGGAGAGATGGATCTACCTTCGCAGCAGCCCCAACCCCAATCCCACCCTCGCGCCTCCACCGGTACTGGTGCTCACTTCACACACTCTGAAAATCTGAGTCAGCCGCAGCCGCAGCCCTCTCTCAATGCGCCGCTGGCGGCATCACCATCTACCCCAAAAATCCGGAGAAGGAACCGCATGATCACAAGCTGTCTCGAATGTCGTAGGCGGAAGTTGAAATGCAACAAATCTCACCCGTGTACTAACTGGTAATATGACCGCAACTTTCTCTCTGGCTTAGGTACCTACCTAGATAACTAACATATGACCTAGCACCAAGTTTAACCGTGATTGTGTCTTCCTTGCTCCAGCTTTGGACCCAGCCAGCCAATTAAAGCTGACTGAGATAAAAGAGCAAGTCGGCTCCTTGGAACGGTTGCTTGAGCATAATGCCACAAAGTCGCATGCTTCAGCCTCTGCGTCTACGCAAGAAGGTGCTCTGCCTGATGACAGGGACGACGACTTACCAGCTGCAGATGATGAAAGAGATCTTGAACCTACCCCTCTTGCCGTTGTAGATGCAGCCTATGATGACGGGGAGGGCGAACAGAATGACGACCTGCTAGACCTCGGTATCCAACTAGGCAGAATGAGGATCACTGAGAGGATTGGAGGCTTTTTCAGACCTAAAATCTCGTCTGAGGTAGGTCTACGGGTGTTCTTGCCCGATTTTTGCTACTTGATTTTATCATTACCAGATCTCCTAGCTATGTCCCCTCTTCAGTCGAAGGTGTCGAGCGTCATCTGCCCTAGTGGCTTTTTCGCAGCATCTGGGTGTCAAGAAGCTCTATCCATGCACCTGCTCTAATTATTGAGTGCTACTGGTTGATCATACGTACTGACTGACATGGCAAAGCTAGAGCAGACATTGTCTAAGTCCAACTCCTCAGCACCTGTATACTACGGAGCACTTGGTTCACTGGATTATGTGCCACTTCCACCAGCCGAGGATTACCTGAAACCGGGCCCATCGTACATAGCACCTGCATCGGGTTTCTTTTTCAGCCACATTGAAAATCAGAGCTCGTTGATTGACTTTTTACCATCCCAACTCGCCGCGGATAGATTAGTCAAGCAATATTTCGAAGCAGTTCATCCTATTGCTCAGATGATACATTGGCCCACCTTCGAAAGACAGTATGAAACACTGTGGGACGAGGTCAACCTGGGAATTGAGCCAGCGAATTCAATACAGGCCCTAGTATTTTCTGTTATGTTCTCTGCGGTCGTCAGTATGGAAGAGTCGCTTATCCTTCGTGATTTTGGCGTTGCCAAAGCTAATCTGGTGGATAATTTTAAACTTGGGACAGAAACCTCCGTATGTATTTTGCATGTTCGATGCGATTAGGTTATTGATACTTCCAAGTTGGGCCGAGCGAACTTCCTGAGGACAACCAAGATCGAGATTTTGCAGGCTTTTGTGATGTATTTGGTAGGTTTAGCGAGCATCTAACCACACACCCGATTGAAAATGTAGTTTAACTATCTTGCAGGTTCCTTTATGTCGTGCAGAAGTTTCTCGGGCCCATTCCGTGCTGGTCGGAGCAGCTATACGCATGGCAGAGTGTATGGGACTGCATCGGGATGGCGAGGCATATGGTCTCAATCCCCTGGAAACACATACTAGGCGATTGATTTGGCATCACCTTTTGTTCTTAGACATCAGAACTTGTGAAGCACAGGGACCTCGGCCAACCATACGACGAGATGACTTTGACACAAGACTTCCCCTGAATGTCAATGGGATGGATTTACACTCAACCGGAACGGCACCTGTGAGCGCTAATCGGTGGACAGATGCCACTTTTTCGCTAATTCGGTTTGAAATCAATGAAATGATGAGAACAATCTGGGTGGATAGACCTAGGATTGAACGAAGAAAGATAAGTTTGACAGCTGTTCTAAGCAAGATTGAAACATTCCGCACGAATATGGCTACAAAATATGATCATTTGATGGACGACCGAATCCCCATCCAAAAATATGCTAAACTCACCAAGACTCTTCTTTTATCGCGTCTACATATCATGGTTCTCCATCGCTACCATAATGCAGTAAGTCTATCTTGCCCAAAGTCAGCAAGGGACCTGTTGAAAGGGATTCGGCACAACTTACGGATTACGCTAACACCCTGGAGAATATCTCCATGCCGGATAGATTACGGCGAATAATGCTCACAGCTGGCATTCGGATTTTGGAGACCGCTATCGCGCTCGAGACTAAACCCTGCATTCAAATATGGGCATGGTACACTGGGGCTTGGCAGCAATATCATGTTGCATTCCTATTACTGGCAAGTTAAGCATCTAGGCGCAACTGTTCATTACCTGGCTTAGTTCATGAGCCCTGAGATATTATTGCCTCTACTGAAATGCCTCAAATGCTCCTCATACATGCTTAATCTCTCAGACTTTTTACAATTTGCAATACTGATGCTGATGCTTTGAGGTTTAGATGGAGGTATATACCCACCCAGATTGTAAAGAGGTTGATCGAATATGGCCTTGCCTGGATTATGTTTTTGAGATCGACAGCAGCGAGCCTCGGGTAGTTAAAGCCCGCAAGGTGCTACTAGAACTCCAGCGGAAGACAGCAGTGTACCAGAGCATGCGCGGTATGCGGGCACCTCTTACCATGCAAGAGCACCTGGAAAAAAGGGCTCATCAATCAGAGGAAAGGTCATCTTTGTCACCAGATGCGGCTATGGAAATGCGCAAAGAACCATCCATTGGAAAGGCTCCTTTGCAGGATGTGGTCTTTGCGGGAGTATCAAATGGCGAGTCACTATGGGCATTACCGAATCAGCAAAGCCCAGATGCAAGTAGTGAATCTGGAAGTAGCGGAAAACGGACTTCTGTAGTGCCTCCCATGGGCGAGGTTGATGATTTGATGACTGATGTAGATTGGGCTGCATTTGATGTTCTGTTCCCCCCAGACCAGCAGGTGGACGAGTCCGCGTTTTTGTTTTAGCGTTGTGTGGTAGGTTATCTGATAGAGAAAACGTGGCTGTAATAGGAACGAGAATCCATTGGTTTTAAACATGACTTTTCTCCTTCATGTGTCTACCCGCCTATGTACGCACGCATGTAAGATACCAGAGTTCAATTCATGTAACGACGTTCTTCAAAGCCACATGCACAACTTCAGCTCCACTATTACCTTCCCGCAACAACCAGACGTTTTCTTTGAACACTGGATTCTCGTCTCTAAACTTCAAATGATGCTCCTTGCTTGCCCATCCAATACATAACACGACTGCACTTCCTTCCTCGCCATTTCCTGGCTTTGCAATCTGCTCCAGCACCGGCCCCAATGCAACCCCCTTAAATCCCTCCGGAACTGCGTCTTCCAAGACCTTGGAAAACCTCTGTACATTAGAAAGAAACGTAGCCGACGTGCCGTAGAATGTTGCGACCTCAGTACACGGTGCGGATGACAGAACTTCGGGAGGAAATGGGCTAGGAAAGAAGTGATGGAAAGTCGGCGGGGCGCTGGCTAAGAGTTTGTTCATCTTGCTGAGGAAGTTTGTGTATATGGGTGCGTGGGTAAATCGAACGTGAGCGTCATGTGATGTCCAATCTCAATATGATGTTAGCTATTTGCTTTTCCTGACACGAGAAAGAAAACCGGGTAGGCCATACTGATGAACCACATTAGAACATCAGTCGCCTCGAGCTGCCGTGCGTAATACGACTCGCAATATCCTTCCTGCGTGCTGATGATTTTAAAAGCTGCTGCCAAAGCCTCCCCCTCAGGCGTGCTGTCATCATCAATTTGAATACCAGCTTTCAGTGGAACATAGGCGATCTCGGTCACGGCTTGAGGTTGGGACGATGGCATCTTTATCGTTTGCCACAAGTCAAGAATGTATCAGGGCTATGAATGTGAGCAGTCGCGATGGACGGGAGGGAAATATTATTCGATGGATCTACGGCCACTGCCGCCGGACAAGAACAAAGAACGATCTGCGGGGTTTAAATTCATTTGTCACCTGCACCAACGCGACATGGGTCTCCCCAAAAGTAAAGATATTTGATGGAATTAAAGAGACCTAAGTTACAGAACGAGAAGTAAAATGAATACCGAACCACATCTGCTGTGTCTCATCTCATCGTGAATTGTATTGCGCACTGAGGAGAGCTTGGGAGCTTCCTCTTTTTATTTTATCCGCCATATATGCCCCGCTAAAAGCAATCATAAAAGCAAATTATAATACTGTCTGAGTAGTAAGATGGATCATATGCGGTGCTTCTCGCTCTCTGCAGTTCGCGTTAGCATGGTCATCTCATGTGATGCTCACAAGTAGTTACTTACCAAGTCTCGAGTACAGCATGTACAGAGCCATCTGATTACACTCAGCGGTGCCAGTGATGGTGACCAGTCTCTCATTGCTGTTATCTTGGGGTTCATTGATCTTGATGACGCTACCACTAAGCTGGCGAATTTCATTGATCTTCGCACCACCTTTCCCAATTATAGCCCCGACCATATCATTTGGAATGAAAATCTGCTGGGTTAGTGGTTGGCCTGGAACCATTCCTTGCATTGGCTGAGCAGGAGGGCCAGCATGCTGAGGGCCAGCGGGACCAGCTTGGTGTGGTTGTTGTGGTCCAACACCTCCATATCCACCAACAGCGGGCGATCCTCCATAGTGCATTGGGACAGCAGGCTGCTGCTGCTGTTGAGGAGGGCCCTGAGCGTAAGGTTGGCCATAGTTGTTTCCTGGAGTGTGGTGCATACGATCATTTCGTCGGTGGTTGTCAGGATGGCCATAGTTTCCACCAGCAGGTTGTGGAACATAGGGCACGACTTGCATACCACCAGGAACAACTCCAGCAGGACCTCCACTGCGGCTAGCATAGGCTGATGCAGCGGGACCCCCAAATCGCTCCGAAAGCTGTTCAAAGAGGGTGCTACCAACATAGTAAGTGGCAATATGAACAGCATCAGCAACGCCAAGCACCACAAGGGATCGTTCAGTTGAGAGAGGCAAGCAGGAATCTGAGGCATTGAGACGAGCTCCAGATGCTTCCTGAATCTCTCGGATTCTAACTCCACCTTTTCCAATGATGGAGCCAATCAAGATATGCGGAATGAGGAGTCGTAATGGGTAGGTCTTTGATTGGGTCGTTGATGGAGCTTCGAGCGGCTCGTTGTTGAGTGTCCGAATAATGAGACCAAAAGCCTACACACATTTTAGTATAGTCGCTCTAGAAAGCCATCATAAAAAGACATACCTTAGCAGCTGCATCTACTACACCACTAACGGTGAGAATTCTCTCGACAGCGCCCTTCTGATAGTCGCTCACAGTGCATTTGGCTCCAGACATCTTGCGAATTAGTGAAACATTCTCTCCTCCTTTTCCTATGACAGTAGCGGCCTCAGCACTTGTGATGACTGCGCGAATATGAATCCATGCCGTCTCGTCGTGCTGCAGGGTAGATCCAGATGCATTTTGCCCTCTGCTTCCCGTACTTTCGATTGATTGGGCTGCATCGGTGACTACAACATCGCCTTGCGCGTCCTTCACTTCAGGCACCGTGCCATTGGTTTCGACCTTGGCCTCACCATTGGAACCATTGGTGGGCAGAGGCAATGATATTTCCTTTTCATCGTCATTGTCATCAACTTCCTCAGCTTCGCCTTTGACGATCTTATCGAGAGCAGGACGCTTCGCGTCAGGTTGATCGTTAGGAGCCGAAGGCGATGATGGATCCTCGAGAGGTCGCTTCGTTGAGTGGGTGGGAGCTGCTGTAGCTGCTGCGGGTGATGCTGACATGATGCTTGCTATGGTTAATACCTTCACTCAATTCTGAAAAGAGGTCGGGGAAGAAGGTCGTGAAGAAATTTTGATTGATATCGAATTATGTACACCTGGGGTTCTTTCGAAAGAAAACTTGCAGGTGTTGATGAGGATCGGGTGAAGGGGTAGAGCGTGTGCTTGACGGGATCGCGCTGAGAAGAGAATTGAAGGTCGGGAAGGGGTGAAGAGGATGGAGTAGGAGGTGTGAAAGTGAGATGATGTGTTTGAAGAGAAGATGAAGAGTGAATGTGAATGGACGTTATGGACGAATTGAGTGAGAATGCGCGCGACGTGATCTGGAGGCGCAAACTGGCTGATGGGAGAGCCTCTTGGAGGTAGGGTATGGATTGATGTGGTACGATACGGGGACGGCAGAACGTAGAACGTAGAACGAGCAGGAGAGAACTGGGAGAGAAGCAGAGAGGGAGTGAAGACTCTATTCTCAAACCTTGAATCCACAGCGACCAGTGCGTTGAGGGGGCAGCTCAGGGTCTTGCGCGCGAGTCTCTGAGGTGTGCTGAGTGTCCTTTATGTGGTCGTGGTAGTGGTCGTGGTGGAGGTTGTGTTTGTTTGTGATGGGTTGATGTTTCGAGAGTGTTCGAAGTTGTCCAGAGCCGTAGGCAAGGGCGAGCGTGCTAGAGTAGGTGGTAGGTGCCAGGTGGAGATGCGCGCCGGGTTCAAGCTCTGTCGATCGCGGGTGCAGCCCTCTCCTCTCACACTGAAGATGGATTGTAATGAAGTTGATGCGAGATGATGCACCTGTTCCAGCGTACGGTGGTGGTGTCGCGAGCAGAAGGGAGCGGAAGGGGATGTAGAAGAGGGAGACGAGGAGGCAGGCCGGTAAAGGGGAGAGCGGGCTGGATAATGTGCAGTGGTGGTGTAGCGTCAAGTAGGCAAGGTAGGAAAGGCAGGGAGGTGGAGGTGGAGATGGAGGTGGGAGGTGTTGCTTTCGCTTCAGGTTGTGCAGCAGTAATAATATGCTTGGAAGTTGGAGTTGGAGCAACCGTGAGCGAACGAGCGAGCGTGACCGTGAGCTAGGACGAGTAGCGAGTAGCGAGTAGCGAGGAGCCCCTAGCGCACCACCACAGCTCCCTCGCTTCGCTCACCAGTCAGCCAGCCAAGCCAAGCCAAGCCACACGTGATGCGACGTACACGAAAGAAAGTACTTGCGTACCTTTCGTACTCAAGTGCTTCGCGACGCGTCTACCTACCAGCCCAGCCTACCAACCTACCAACTTACCTAGTAAGTATCCCGTCCCGCAACCTCTCGACAGCTCACTGCAAACATGTCACGCTCCAGCGACTCTTATACCGCGCGCCTTGACCGGACCCTCCAAGTCTTGCAGGCCAGAGTCAGGGAGCAAGAAGCGGCTTTGCTGAAGATGCGGAGCTCAACAGCTGTAGATGCACAACCTTCCGAGGATGCACAAACCCACTTGGTCCAACTCCGCACCATCAAGCATGCTTATGATTCTGTCACTCAGAGTGAACCCGGGCTTCCCTCAGCTGAGTCTCCTATTCCTGCTCTGCTTGCACTTCGTTCTAGCCAGAAAACCATTGCCGAGACGCGAGAATCCATCACCCAGGCCAAGGCTACTTACCTGAACATCTGCCAAAGGCTGGACAAGGAGAACAAGGACCACCATGATGCCAAACTCATCCAGTCCAGCTTGGAAACTCGCATTGCTTCGCTTCAGACCGAAATCGACGGTCAGACCCAGAAATCACCTCTTCAGCTGATAAAGGAGATGCGGCGTCACCTGAAGAACAAACAGGCCAAGAATGATATTCAAGTTGCCAAATTGATCAACTCCTTCAATTCATTTGTGGACAGCAGGTTGGCCCTTATGCTTGCGGCAGAAGAATTAGGAGGGCCTATTGTGGGAGAAACCATGCATCTAAACGAAGCGACGCTTGAGAGCGGATTCAATGCCCAAGGCAAAGTAAAGAGGGTGAAGACTAAGCCCAACGACGATCAACGGCAGCGCTATATTGATGAGATTTGGGGACTGAGGGCGGCAGAGGATGTAGACGAGCCACGGAACGAAGGGCAAGCAGCGGGCGCTGCGATGCGTGAGCTTACTGAAAAACTACTCAACAGCCTAGTGGAGGCCGGGGGCAATGGTCCAGGCACTTATGTCAATCTACAGAGGGAGTCTGCAGCTGCTCGTTTCCTGGTTAGATCTAAAGTGGCTCAATTTCATCCCAGGGATGCCAAGAAGCTGCGTTTGATAGATTTTGGGGGGGAACTAAGCAGTTGAACAGGTTAGTAATGGTGTGAACAAACGTGCCATCACTAGGCACTCAAGCACCCATAACACTTCAGTGACAGCGTTTGACCACTGTTTATAGGGTACATCAATGCTTGAATAATCCCTCGGGCTTGCAACCCTGACTGCTACAAATACAAACTGTCACTGCTCATGTTGTGAATGTTTCAACAGCCCTCCGCCACCCCCGAACGCCCTCGACCCGCTATCCAAGATTCCCAACTATGCATCATCGTCCATCAATCTCACCATTGTACCTGCTTTCTGCAAAGCGGCCCTTAGCTTATCCACAACTTCCTTTTTTCTTCCCAGCTTCATCCGTAATAGTGCCTTATCATCCGCCGAGAAGCCACTCATCTTCTTTCGAGGGGGTGAACCGAGGATATGGGAGCCGGTAGACGACATCAAAGAGTTTCGAAATGTGCGGCTATTCTCTCTGATACTACTATCCGGCGTATAAAATAGGCCGTAGGTACCAGAAGTACCAGGATTTCGGAGAGAAGCTTTTTTCTGCGGGGTGGCGAAGGGAGAACCCTCTGAACTGCCTATGCTAGCCCCTGAACTGAATCGAAGTTTACGCATTTGATTCTCCAGTAGGTCAATATCCCCGCTTCTTTTCTCAGCCATACTGGTCATCTTGGTTATTGTTCGCATAACGGCCTCTACTGTTGGCATAGCTTTACCGTTGCCATTTCCGGTCTGCGAGGCCAGCCCAACTTTAAGAACTGTGAGATCTTCCTCCGCCTTGGTGAGAAGCTCCTGAAAGTGCATGAATTGCTTTCGCAGATCATGTTGTTGTGCAGCTTGCTCAGCACTCAGAGGCTGTGAACGAATAATTGCCATGTGGTTCGAATCCGTGCGAGAGAACAGAATCTTAGCAACGTCTTCGTGTTTAGCCCGTAACCGGGAAAGGTCCTTTTGGAGATCACCGCAGGATTCGAGTTTTTCCGTCACATCCTTAACCCGTCCGCTTTCAAGATCAGTAGCTAGGTCTTTCTCTAGCATGACCCCGAGGTCTTCAATCTCGACCAGAACCCAGTCTTGATCGTCCTCGAGGTCTGTGCGTGTACGTCCTTCATCTCTGTACTGTTCGGTATGACCTTTAATAAAGCTTTTGAGTGCCCTTGCATTAATACCTAGGGTATCAATCATAGAGTTGATATCACGGTACACCGTCTCGATTTGTGCCGGTATACTATCTACTGTCGCACTGCCAATATAGTCTGAGTGAGCTACAAACTCATCGAGATTTCTGGTG
Source organism: Pseudofabraea citricarpa (assembly GCA_029641185.1). NCBI lineage: Eukaryota > Fungi > Ascomycota > Leotiomycetes > Helotiales > Dermateaceae > Pseudofabraea > Pseudofabraea citricarpa. Next base: position 2,013,919 of record JAPWGK010000001.1, read on the forward strand.
CCTGTAATTTCGGACGATAAGAATTTCTGCACCATTTCATCTTCATCGTCAATCAACGCCTGGCTTTCTTCTGCTTCCCGTTTCGCCTGTAGTGCTGCAAGCCGCTCTTCCTCGGCTTTTTGCTGCTCTTTTGCAAATGAGAGTGTCTGTGAAGGCATAGCAGGTTTGGAAGCTATTCTATGAGAACCAAGTAATTGGGATGCAGTGCCTGGGGCACTGACAGATCGTAAAGTATCGGGTCTTTGAAGTCTTCCCAAGGCAGAACGAATAGGGCTTGGTGATCTAGGACTTGCCATTAGTTTAGGTGGTGGAAGTACAGGAGCTGTCCGATCAATCTCGCCAAACAGAGATCTCGGTGGATTTGGTTGGGTTGATTTCTGCAGATTATTGAAAAGACCACTGCCTGCTGGAATCTGGGTTAAGCCACCACCAAACGAACTCTGTGGGGTAAAGCCAGGAATCTGGCGGGTTTCTGACTGAGGGCTGAGATCTTCAGCAACATCTTCACCACTGCCTTCAGTGTCACCCTCATCTCCGTTGGGACTTTGATTGTTCTCATCCTCTGTTAAGAATTCAGAGCCATCATCTTCCTCTTCTGGGCCGGCTGGGATATCCTTTGGGGGTACAAGCTCAGACGAAATATCTGTCTTCAATGGCCGTTCCACTGGTTCGGAAGCCGCCTGAGAAGGTTTGGGTATGGCCTTTGGCATAAAGTCAGGAGGCAATGGCGCGTCGGCGGCATCGGAAGGCTCAGGGGGATCTCTAGAATTAAAGCTCGCTTTGCTGATTGGATCTGGCGGCAGTGGTGCCTCGGGTATTTCCTTGTCGATGCTAGTAGAGCTTTCTTGTCTTACTTCCTCCTTAATTACCGGATTGAATGCTGTGTCAGATGTGTTGACATTATAATCCTTTTTAGCAATTGCGTTACTCTCATTACTAGTTTCGGAACCCAATTGATTTGTAGGAACGTTTCCCAATCTTGACGTCGTAGGAGGTATGGGTTTGACAAACGGGGCAACGGTTGGAGGCGTCGTGCTCGTAGAGCTAAAAAGAGAACCAGACACTGGCGTTACCGATGTGAATTTAGTTAGCGCTGGTGTAGATGCAGGCGTGGTAGATGCCGGATTGGCTAGGTCTTCTTGCTTTGAGCCTCCAGGGCCATCATTGTCATCCATATCTGTTTCCTGGGAAATTGCAGTGAGTGTTGGCGGTGACTTGGCAAGATCGCCAAGCGCACTCCCAAAAGTACCACCAAATAAGGACTGTTCTTTATCATCCTTGCGATTGATCTCATTGTCTTGAGCGGTACTGTCGGCCTTAAATGTTGATCCGAGTACAAAACCTCCACTCCCAAGAGATGCTCCTTGCTTATTGACAATTTGGCCGGAGCCACCTCCAAAAACACTGTTACTTTGCTGGCCTGTCGATGCTCCGAAGATACTGGTTGAGGGTTTCGAATTTTCAAAGACACTGTTTGCCGAGGCTGGCTGGGATGATGGTTTTGGGGCGCCCCCGAATATACTTCCGGTGGAAGAAGGTGCGGCTGCAGCAAAACCCCCCTGCTGGGCGAAAGAAGCAAAGCCGCCAGAGGAGGGAGCAGTTGCAGCTGAGCCCCATACCGAAGGCCGGTTGCCAGATAGACCAGAGCTACCAAATGCAGGTGTACTAGTTGCTCCAAAGGCCGGAGTGCCAAACGAAGGTCCACTGCTGGGAGTTGAGTTCGCTGCAGGAGCTCCGAAAGCAGTATTACCAAAAGGCGTATTGTTCGTTGATGCCTGAGTTGAAGAGCTTTGAGTACCAAATGCCGTGCTTCCAAACACAGGCGCACCGCTTGAAGCTACTGAGTTCGATGGGGTACCCCAGGGCGATTGTGATTTACCAAGACCACCTGGGGCGCCAAAAGCTGTAACTTTTGAGGCAGTGGCAAATGCTGGAGGTTTTATTCCGGAGGTATTTGTGGCAGCACCAAATGCAGACTGGTTGAAAGCTGGTTGTATTGAAGGTGTATTGAATACGGACTGGCTTGGTTGTGCAGAAATTGGTGCATCTGTAAGGTCTCCTCCTCCTTCGGCTACGACGAGACCTGGATAGGTCGTCCCTTGACGGATCGATTCGGAGTATATTATCCACCAGGACGCTAGGACACCCTCATTATTTAGTACCATTAGTGCGGGCAGTGGAGAGGTTGATTCGTCCATCTCATCGCGTGGGATGGGCCGCACAACCTTCTCTGTACTAGAGAGGTCCAGTCCCATGCCAATAGGAGAAGTGTCACCTAGATCGCTGGTCATAGGCAGCTGAGCTCTACGTGAATCATCAGACATTTCTGTCATGGTAAATAGCCCAGTGATCTTTTCTGCCGGTTTGTCTCCAGAAAGTGGAACTTTAGAACGGCTTAGAAGCCCTATATCTGTAGATGCTGTAGAAGCGACAACGATAAGATCTTGCAGGTTTGGGGGGAAATCTCGCAACCGAAGAAAGAAATGATGTGGTGGAGAACGATTAAGACCAAATGGCGGGGAAGGGTCAGCAATCCTCTGGAAAGTAAATGTCAATGGTGGCTGTCTGGTAGCTATGTTAAAGACTGACGTTGGAGCACTGTCGCTATCGAAGTTCGAAGGAGTGTGAACCAGTAGAAATACATGGTTTTCAAGCCATGATATCGAGGATACTATTTTTGTTAGCAAAACGGTTTAAATATCCACCAAATCACATACCGTGGTGAGCTCCATCTAAGTTGGGCGGCGAAGGGATTTCTCCGGTGTCAGTGCCATCTGGTTTCATTTGCACTACGGTTCCATTACCAAGACCAGCGACCAGTTGCTTGCCCTGAGCACTCCAAGATATGCAGCTAACGCCATCTTTTAATGCTTGCCCATTAGATCCAGACACAAAATTTTTCTCCTTCAGATTGGCCATCATAAGATTCCCATCGTTTGTGACTATGGCTACGAATTCACCTCTTTCGGCTTTCGGATTCGGAATGAGGGCCCGGAGAGCCTTGCCATTGGTCGACATTTGGAAGAGTGACTCTGTCGAGCCTTGTAGTAATGCCTGCACTTCATAGACAGCTAGTCCTCCACCCTCAGCAGCAGAGAGAATGAGATAGGTTTCGTCGGAGGTGAATGCAAGCTGGGATAGCTTCATCGGCATTGGTAGAGTCAGCTGTGGCTGAAAGGATCTAAAGCTGCTATCTCCATTGCTAGGCCCCTCGAAAGCCTTCCGTACCGACTGGGTGGTTGCGACAACGACGACGTCTGGCCCGGCGGCTGCAATAAGGCCCTTGTGTGATGCAATGCTCATGAGTGAGGCCGTGGCCCGAGGAAGATCCTGTGTTGGCCATGGTGTTGGGAGTAGTTGAACTTTAGCTTCTCCCGCGAGAGACAGGAATCCAAGTGCTTCTGTTTGTATGTCCTCCAGGTCTTGTCCTGCTTGTATATTCAAGCCCCCCGAAGCACTGTTCCCGAAGCTGAATGCCATAACTGAAGCTAGCCCCCCCTGGATCAGCGGTCGTCGTCACGGACTAGTCCTATGCATTGATAGAGGTGGGTTGTGGTGCAATGATCAAGCAGGCGTCCCAGAAGAGCGAAGGTCAAAAAAGGTATGCTGAGTAGGTAGGGTTAGTATCTTGCAGAAAAAAAGGATTCCGGCAGCAATGGTGCCGCTGTAACTTGACAGGGAATGGCGTGTGTTGTTGTTTTGTCTCCTTGGATTACCGTAGGAACTGAAAGCTCAATAATAACTTGTCAAAGCTTCCTAGTTGACGACGCGATTTTGTAGCACAGGTATGTTAACAGTATCGATCACGTGAAAAGGCTTCGGCGATGTCGCGTCCGCCCTGCAGCCTTGCTTGCCTGCTTGGAGCTTGAACCTCCTCTTGCTCTTCAAGCAACTACACTACAACCAAAACATCCAAAACAACCAAAATGCCCGGCTTCGACTTTTCTAATCATACTCGCAATGCAGCACTGCACTCAAGGGGTGTTCCTCTTCCTAAAGCTACGAGCACAGGAACTACCATTGTCGGCTGCATTTTCGAAGGAGGAGTAGTGGTAAGCACAACCAGGCCACCTCCAATACTTGCGCCCTTCTACGACTCATGTTTCACACACATCTGCTAATGTCTTCTTCAGATTGCAGCAGATACGAGAGCTACGAGTGGACCTATTGTAGCAGACAAGAACTGCGAGGTATGTTATTATGATGCGTGTGCTCTAGGAGCACGGTGGCTTATCTCCAACATGCATCAATCTTCCAAACGCTGACCTGACCAGAAACTACACTACATAGCCCCGAACATTTGGTGTGCTGGTACGTTTTGATATCTTTCTTCATTCCCATTGGAATCTCTAACTCAGGCATCATAGGGGCCGGCACTGCTGCAGATACGGAATTCACGACATCTCTTATCTCATCGCAGCTCGAACTACACGCTCTGTCGACTGGCCGACAACCTCGAGTGGTTACATGCATGACTCTTCTCAAACAACATCTCTTCCGGTACCAAGGACACATTGGAGCATATTTAGTTGTGGCCGGAGTTGATCCTACAGGAGTTGGATTATTCACTGTTCATGCCCATGGTAGCACGGACAAGCTGCCATATGTCACGATGGGAAGTGGTTCTCTGGCAGCCATGTCGGTTTTTGAAACACAGTGGAAGTCAAAGATGACGGAGCAAGAAGCTATTGATCTTGCCTCTAATGCCATTCAAGCAGGTATCTTCAACGATTTAGGATCGGGATCAAATGTAGATGTTGCAGTTATCACGAAGGAGAAGACTACGCTAAAGCGAGGATACATCAAGCCGAACGAGCGCAGTAAGAAGCAAAAGAGTTACATCTTCAAGAGGGGCACAACCGCTGTTCTCAACGAAAAGATCATCACAAAGCAGGAGATTAGCAAGTACGTCACAGTTCATGAGTTGGAGGGCGAGACTGCGCTAGGTGAGAAAATGGATATCGATGCCTGAGCAGACTGGATATGCAATCTCATGGCGACTTGTAATAATAGGGCTGGGTATGGTGGGACGGCGCACCTCCTCTTGTAGAGGCTACATTTTGTGCACAGTTCATCCTATATTTAGTGCATTCCAAGTGTTTTCGATCGAGCCCGCGAAACTTGACATCTATATAAGTCCGTCCATAGCTCCGCATGTGACTTAATTCCCCAAATCTAGTGTTTGAATTCCGGTTTTAGTGGGTATGTGGCTTAAGGATGTACAAGTATTACAACATGTCTTGAACTTTAGACCACATATTTCACGCTCAACCGCTTTCTCGGGGCTGGGAGATTTGTGTGATCCTTCCGCCTGTCTTTATTTGGGACCGTGGCATCGCATCATTAACATTTGGTTGCTTGGCTTAGAAGACTGTCTACAGAGGTAGCTGATAGGCTTGATTGATCTGACCAAAGCATTATATCAATCATGTAGATAAAAGGATTGTTTTCGAGTACCATGATGTTCTCATAAAGTTAAGTTCTGCATTGAGTTATTCCATCGTTCATCTAATAGATAGTCTGGTACATCTGATAATATGATGCCTTCCGTGGGTAGTAGAGGGTTGATTGTCTAATCATCTGCAGCCGTAGTCATCTTTATAGTAGATGCATTGAGACAAATACTGTGACATGATTGGGGGTGTTGTTGAGGGAATGTTGTTAAGGGGTGGCGTCAAAGAATAAATAGGAAGAAACTCGAATTGCTTGGCCACAGCCATGTTTTTCATGAGTATCACTTCCCAACTGTTTCATATTCCGTTAACCTACAAATCATCTTTTCACATGCTCAGGGAATTTGTAGTTCTTGCTATAAAGATAAAGGCAATACTGTATTTCCTCCGTTTCGCTTATCCGCGCTACTTTGGTAGCTGCTGTTGTATAAAGTTCATTGTCTCCCATTTTTACGAACCAGGCAACCAGGATTCCATCAAATCCACCTGTGTAAGTGTTTCTTAACTTCTAACCCATTCCCAAGTTCATTCTTTTCTTGTGGCTCTATTATCCACACATATCTCATCCAAATACTTACCATGTCACATCTTACTAAGTCCATACTGTTATCTGTCTGATTGGGGTTACAAGTAACGATAATGATATCTTTACCGATACAAGTTCTCTGAAGAAGAGCCTAATCCATAGAAACGAAAATATAGTTATCTTGGGAATACTTCTTAAATACCTATAGATGTATAACGCATAGAACGCCGGAAAGCCAGCAAGTCGACCTTAATACAATAGGACTTGAATCTGATCATGGGCGTTGGAACGCGTGTTGGAAGTCGCACCTTGCAACAGAAACCAGGGGGAAAACAATGTAGTATATATTTGACCATTTAAGTGATTCTTAGCTCTCTACTTATTCATTGATTTAGACTGGAGTGTACCCTTCCCTTCAACAATTAGGACATTGTCCTTGCTCCCGAAAAAATTCAGAGGCTCATCTACCATAACTATCAGGCTATCACACCATTCAAGTGCCAATAAATGCAACCCTCCCAACATTTGCTTGGTTTGGCTTAAAAGAAGGCTTGATTCTCCTTTCGCTTTGGGTTGGATAAATCAAACGACCAATGAATATTGGCTCCTGCGAGATCATAAGCTTGGCTTACTAGTCATAATTTTCTGTGCTTCTTTTAGTTGCTGGTGCAAATCCTCATCCCAGATCCAACTATATCTAGTCTCTAAGCGAGTCTTGATTTTTTCCATGTCGCTGCCGAGCTCGTGGTTGCCAAACTCATAGATGGAGCAAGCATCTCTGCTCGTCGTCACTACCCTTTGGCTCCTAGGTCTGCGGACAGCGTCATAAGCATGGAAGGCCTGTTCAATATCCTCGACGGAATCAATCTGGCCAAGCAGCCTCGAGAGCACATAGGCGTCCTCAATTGCCTGTCCAGCTCCCGCTCCTTGATGCGGGGTTGAGGCGTGAGCAGCATCGCCAAGCAAGGCCAAACGGCCCTTAAAGTATGTTGGCGCAGGCGGATGGTCAAATAGAGCCCACACATCAGGCTTTTCCATCAGCTACGGAGCAGTCAGTGATCGCAGAAGAACCAGCCTAACTCTTTCTCACTTACTGATAGGATCTCCTTTACACTATCGCCCCAGTCCTCGAAGTCCTTGAACATGTCCTGTTTCTTCATTGGTAGAACCCACTGGCTGTTGTTCCATTGGCCATCTGCTTTCTTCTGAAATGCCACCACGTTCATTGTCGCCCCCTTCTCGATGGGAAAGGTGAGAAGATGACCATTGTGGCCTAGGTACATTTGACTGTTCCGTGCAAGTTCGTCGCCAACCGCACCAACGGCCCTTTCCATGGGAATCAACCCACGATAGGCATATACTCCTGAGAACTCGGCGTGCGTGGCAGGGTGGTCTTCTCCAAGAAGGATTTGTCTCGTCCGCGCCTTCACCCCATCGCAGCCAATGACTGCATCTGCTTCAGCCGTAGACCCATCTTGAAATGTTAACAGCATCTTCTCCCCTTTCTTTTCGACCTTCTCTACTCGTTTACCGAACTCTGCGACTTCATCCGGCACTAACTTCACAAGCTCATCTAGAAAATGAGCCCTGTGGACTGAAGATTGACCGATATTACCAGCTTTGACCTCTGCGACCTTCTGGCCCTCTTTAGCTGGTGCACCGCCTTCGAAGCCCTTCCAACCATCGTCCTTCATGCCAATCCGGAAATCGAACCAGTTGGGCTGCTTTTCAGGCCACGCGTTTCTCGTCGCTCTCCGGTCATAGCCTTTCTTGATCTCCGGGTCTATAAGGGACATGGCGCGTATGCTATTGGGCCCAAATGACACGCCTGCTCCGATCTCAGCAAATGCTGGGGCAGCCTCGTAAACCTTGCATGATATGTTTTGATGAAGAAGTCCTATGGTCATGCAGAGTCCTCCAATACCACCTCCACAAACGGCAACATGAAACGGTTTCTTTGGAATGTCGGTCGGTGCCATGATGCGATGAAAGAATGGATCTTGAACTTAACAGGAAAGGCAGCAGGCTTATATACAAAGGAACAGAGGCTCTTTTCAAGCAACGGCATCTATGGAGACACACTGGAACGCGGAACTACCGGTGTTATGCAGCGCAAGTGTGCTTGTTCTCGAACCAAAGAGCGAACCTTGGAAACAGGCTGTTGATTGTAGGTCCTTGCCGTATCTCAGGTCCCGAGTGCGTTCCGTACATGAGGACCAGGATTTGCACCAAGGGGAGCCAGACCGGAAATGCAGGGATATACTCCACACAGCCAAGCAAACCTTTCCAATAGAGTGGAGGCGCCAATCAGTGCTCACCAATGGTCATGATGTCAAGGCACTACAGTAGGCGGGACATCCGCCACGAGTCGCTGGCGGAAGGGCGGAAGCTCTAAGATGTCTTCCCATGATACTTTGTGGTATTGTTTACTCTCCAAAAGATTTGTATTTGTGTATTTATTTCCAGCGATAAGCTCACTCATCCACCAGGTAGGCCTGATGAGGAGAGACACAACTTGGCATGGAACAAAATGCACAGTTGGTAGAATTGTTATTGGTCTGAGGTTTATCTACTTGTTGCGCCTTAGACTTAAGTCGTCAAGCTTGAGCTGTGCACTCTCACTGGGCATCCAACGTAAACGCAACATTGCCGCTTGAGGCCCCCCCAATGCAGATGCTTGAAAAGGTGCCAGTTGGGCAGACAGCTACGGCGGCCCTCACACACCCTTCCCATCTGCCTTTGCTGATATTGATCGTCGCTTCATCGTCCGTGGCCTTCAAGGTGAACCTCGCCGTGCCGGAGGAACCAGTGGTGGATGTAGGGGCGCCACCACATTTCGTGATTTTCCCTGCAATGCCCCCGCAGATTGCCAATTCAGCGACATTCTGATCGTGGAAGACAATGTTCCTGTCTTCTGTTAGTCTCAGCCCACGGGCAGGTGCAGCCAAAGACTCACGCAGAGGAGTCGATGCACGTTGTTCCGGTAACCGAGTCGAGGTTGACGCTCGTGGACGCGCGACTGATGAGCGACGATGGGTAAGCCTCTACGCTCACACAGGCTGCGAGCAGCACTGCGAGGATGTTTCCGGTATACATGTTATCGGGGGAGATGAGCTTCCTGGAAATTATAAATGGCCTCAAGCCGTCGATGAAGAATTTAATGAACGAATGAAAGAATGTGGTAAGGAAAGGAACGAACGGCAACAATCACAGATTGTCTAGACGAGCAAAAGATACAAATAGAGGAACAAGGCCACGCGAGGTGCAAGAGAAAAGATCGGACGAACGTTTTATACCTCTTGGTGCTTGGTGCTTGTTGCTCCTCCCTCCTCCCTTGAGGACGATCATACTTGGCTGATGTGAGTCTGTGAGTCTGTGAGTCTGTGAGTCTGTGAGTCTGTGAGTCTGTGAGTCTGTGAGTTGTGAGTTTGAAACCGCGTTCCCGCGTTTCACCCAGGGTCGTCTCCACGTGATCTCGCGTGTCGTGTGCGTGTCGCCTCGGCCCAACAGCCCTCCTGGTATCATCAGCTCCTACTTCGTGTCTAAGAGGTAACCTCGCCCATCATGCCCTTAGGCTACGAGAGGATCAACGAGAAGAGATCCACTCCCAACAAGAACATCGTCTTCATCAAGCCGCGACCAGGTTCCGATGAAGCAAATTCAAGAGATTTCCTGGAAAGAATCGCTGCTCGTAAGTTAGGCTTACCCTGATTTACCCTGACCTTTCCTTTCCACCTCCAAGTCTACTCCTACATACAGATGACTCTGAGACCCACTGTGGTCTTGGCCCATGGTTGCTAACTTATAAATTATTTCAGAATGTGTCCCCATCATGAACAAGCACCACCTTAGCGTGGTCTCGGTCGAGGAGTATGAACCAAACTTGGAGTTCTGGGGTGAGTATGGGTTGGGTTCTGAGTATCGAAACCTATCTAACCAGCGTCACAGGAAGGAACTTCAACAATGGAGAGTGAGAACAACGATTTCCATAATTATTCTCCAGCCCCCCAGCTAATTTGGGTGGCCTAGAGTAATCCAGCTCGTTTTGAAGTCACCTTCGACAGGACGATGGCTTCCCTTTAAATTTGTTCAAATGGTCATGATGCATGAACTTGCGCATTGCAAGCAAATGAATCACTCCAAGGCATTCTGGAAAGTACGGAACGACTACTCCACCGAGATGAAAGCTCTATGGGCAAGAGAGTATACCGGCGATGGCCTTTGGGGTCGTGGACTGCTGCTTGAGAATGGTGCATTTTCTCAGGAGGACCTTGGAAATGATGAAGTTCTTCCTGAAAATCTTTGTGGTGGGACTTTCAAATCGCGACGTGGGAAGAAGCGAAAGCTTCGGCCCAAAATTACCTACAAAGAGAGGCAGGAAACGAGAATCAAGAAGAAGTTCGGAATAAATGGTATGGTTCTAGGTGCAGATGAAGAAGTAAAGGCGAACCTGGAGAAGGGCAAGAGAGGTTCAGGCAAACCTCGTGTAGCTGGCAGTACGAGAGGAAGAGAGTAAGCCGAGCAATGATCTCCTCGACTCATCTTCAGATAGGCTAGGCATCTATCTTTGTTGTCAGGCAACTTGCATTTACTGCCAACGCCGCTTTTCTGCCCACAGAGACACGGCTGGCATGAGATAGCACTTCTCGTGTGTGCCTCATTGTGTTTACTTGGCTTGATACTGCTGGACGTGGAATTTCTTTCTTTTTTGGTGGGGTTCATGGGCATTGTATTTTGTTTTTTATGAGCCTCTATAAGCCGATTTATGCTGACATATGATGTAGGTTACGTGCTGCTGCTGCTATGGCAAGGTTTGACTGCAAGAAAGAAAAAGAGCTGGTGACTGATAGCGAGACGGAAAGTGAGGACGAAAAAGAAATTTCTGTTAAGACAGAATCTGATGACGCTCTTGATATTGACGGCAAAATACTGCTCGATTCTGATGGCCATGGTATGGTCAAAGTCTGCGAGGAGGATGAACCTTTAACCCTTGACGCGCAAACCGAATTATCAGAGCTTCAGAGCCTCCATACACCCGCAGGTGGTAAAACAAGGCAGGACGAACAGTTTGGGGTGTTATTAAAAGCGGCAAACCCATGTTGGTCCTTTCGAACTCTGAAAAAGGAGAAAATAGCCAACCCCATCTCAAGTGCTAGTCAGAGTAGTGACATCGAGCACGTCCTTGCTTCTGAGCAGCTGTCGAGTATAGAAGGTTCTTCGAAAAACTTGATAAGTGCTTGCACCGTTAAAACCAGTAACAGTTTCGAGGTTATTGAGAGGCAAGAGGATGACGTTACTACCACAAAGACTACAGCAGTGCTATTCTCTTGCCCTGTCTGTTCGACTGGCAATGTTAAATCGGCCTTGACTTGTACAATCTGCTCACATGTTCTAAAAGCTGACTTGGTCGTGGGAGCATGGAACTGTACAAGTATATCATGTGAGGGCAGCACTTTTATAAACGCCGGGGACTATGGAGTCTGTCAGGTTTGTGGCGCCAGGAAGAAGATTTAACAGCCACATCCACTCGCTTTATGATGACTATGTTGTACATGCTACACAAATAAACTCTATAGCTTCGTCGGTATAGAATGCTAGTAACTCACTTTTTGTTCTGCTCACAATCCGTAGTATTGATTAGAATGTAGTCTGGACCAGGGAGTTGACTACATACATCTAGTAACACTTGCGTCCTTAATGTTCCTGAAGTATTTTTGGTGAACTCATTGGCACATTGGTAAGCCGATGGCAAACACTCCGTTCTGGAGCTTGCTATAAGACTAGGAGTCTTATAGACCTGAGAATTGTAGACCAACTAAAACAAGAATACCTCCATACAAAAAAGCTTTTGATCGTGAATCCGTCTGTTGCTCCTGAGACTGGCGCAGCGCCTCCAAATCGACCTGGTTCTCCGCCAACGCATGCTCGCTATAGATGACCGTAGAATCATGGGCACGTATGTTGGGAAAGCCTCTCCCCCCTCCAGCGTGATTAATATGCCTGGGAGGCTATATCTATCTGGGAAATATAAAAAGCAAAGTATAGGACGCTACACTGCAAAGGCAATCACTTTGAAGAGCTTTAACTATAAACACTACCAATGTATTGGAGATTTATATGCTAGGTATGTAGCTTATTTTCTTCTTCTATGCAGCGGAGCTTCAAACAGGGGGACACACTACATGTATGGCTACCTTCTCCTTCCTACACCACCACTAGCGTCACCCTTCTCGGTCAGTGTTACAACCTCTCCAATGCCAGCAGCGTCTTGTTCATCTTCCAAGGCAGTAATTTCTTCTCTGCAGTCCCACCACTTCTCCTCGCTCATTTCAAAGGCCCTGGTCTTGATCTCCTTTACGTTCAATGTCTCTGGCTGAATCCCCTTCCACCTGAGACTTGTCATGAGTGCTTCTTGCCACTCGTTACCCGTCCTAGAGAAGAAATCACGTCTGCTCTCAAAGGGTCGCGGATGAGGTAAGTTATCCTCTGTAGATGCCGAGTCTTCAGGAGTATCGTCGAATGTAGAGGATGTAGTCATAGCGGTATTGTCAGCAACATCGTCATCGCCTGAAGGGGCCATCTTGTCTTTTCGCTTGGAGTTTCTGTTACTTTGTGTATGCAGAGACTTCTCCAAGGAGACGTCCATATTTTTGTTTTCGTCCTCGTCGTCGTCGTCGTCGTCACCGTCGTCGTCATCTTCATCATTGCTATCGTCCTCGTCCTCGCTATCTTCATCATCACTCCCAAGCCAATTTTCAAGCTCTCTCCGGAATATCTGCTTCACGCCGTCCAACTTTCCGAGATCCACAGCGAACATCTCATCAAATGTATATTCGCGGTCTCCCTTTTCAAAAGTGCCACCATATATGTAAAGTACATCATCTTGGACTGCGAGCTGAGCATTAAATCTTGGGTGAGGAAATTCCAGAAGAACCTCCTTTGCCACTAACTTATTCTCTTCGGAGACTTCGGCAGGCTTGTTGAGCTCCATATCCTCAGCGTCCGCGAGTGATTTTCCTTTCTCCAAGGCAGCCAAGTTCCGCAATAACTCATCCTCGTTTGCCTGACCTCTTCCTCGACGTCCACTCCTCTCATTAGGCTGGGCTTTTCGCTGGTGGGCCCTGGGTTTCCGTAATGACAATGGGAAATAGCGGTTTCTCTCGATATTCCACGCAAATAGGTTGTTGAAAAATTCGCTGTCAATACCCTCTTCACTTTCTTCGACATCATGAACTCCCCCAAACACAATACCACGGCCTTTGTGGTAAGCCATGGTAGCACCAGCTCTAACCGGATTTGGGATATTGGCAGGCTTCTTCCTGCGTTCCCAACGTACCGTTGGTGGAGTATTTGGCACAGCGTTGACATCCGGCTGGGTAACCTTGAGATAAAAACAATCTTGATGCACCATAGGTTTTAGGATGCTTCTATTGGCTTGACCACCACCTTTAGTTTGTTTTCCTGATACGGTTGCCTTCACTCGTGAATATCCCCCGAAGAGCACTGCTCCCGACTCATGTGGTAGGAAAGAGAAAGAGGAGCGGGCGTCAGGCTTCTGGTTGGCAAGAGGCAAGGCAGGACTATGCCAGACAAAACTCTGCGTGTCGTAGACCCAAAGATCGGCAAGATACTTTGTCGTTTGAGAGGTATCTTGAAACCCTCCAAACAAGATGATGTAGTTCTTGAAGTAGGCCATTCTGTGCCCACTCCGGGCGGGAGGTCCCTTTCCTTTGAACTCTATCCTTGTCCATTCTCTTGAAGAGGGTTCAAATCTCCAGAACTAAGGGAGTTAGTTGGAGGTTGAGTAGTTCAGAGGAACATTACATACGTCGTTGTAGTGATAGAATGTGCCTTGCTTAGGGGAGGAGAACCTGCATACAGCAACTAGCAATCAGCAACTAGCAATTCGCATTGAGGCTCGTTATATTAGCTGCATGAGAAGCGCAACTAGCAAGCCAGCATCACAAAAGAGAAGATATTGATTGCCCACTCACTCTCCACCGAACATGTACAAGCCTCCAGCATTTCCTCCGCGGCACCAGGCATGACCCGAGCGCGGGAGGGGGGAATTCGGACTCGTGATAACCCTCCACTCGTCACGATCGATAAGATAGACATATAGATCATTGAAGAAGGTCGCCAAGGCGCCATTGAAATACTCTCCGCCGAAAAGGAAGAGCTCGTTCGAACTTGCGGGTGATGCAATAATGGTAGCTGATGCTCGAGGCCTAGGAGGCTCACACGGAGTTTCTGTGACCTTCAAGAACTGTTCTTGCTTCCTTGCATACTCAGCGAGCACGGCATCTAGGTCGACATCCTCAGCATCGCTATCGTCCGCCTTGGACGCCTTGGCTTTCTCCTTCTTCTGTCCCTTCTTCTCCTGCTTCGATTTCTTCTCGGCGAGCTTTGCTTTCTTGCCCTCGCTTTTGGCCTTCTTATCCTTCGCCATGACGGTGTTGTAGCTGAGTGCAGGTGTTCAATTGCAACTGCACTTGCAATTTCAACATCAAGTCACGGGACGGACGATATTGGGTGCGTGGGAGTGGAGTGGGATTTGCGTCGGGGATTTCGCCTATCGCGGAAGAAAAGATTGGCCGGGTGAAGCGTATGTAAATCCTACTACTGGGTGGAACGTAGAAGTAACAGCGTCTCGCAGGCACACATGACCATCATGGCTTTTGCGCGTTTGCTGGAGACGAAGACGCATCTGATTCCGGGCAGGCTGAGGGTCTCCGAACTCCGCTTCGAGGTTCCCAAGGACTACTCCAACCCTTCATGCGGTACCATCCAGATCTTCGCTCGTAGCGTCACGAGACACGAGGCACCCGCTGCTCCTCTTTCCAACGAGGAGGCTCACTCCAAGTCCCAGAAGCCATGGTTTGTCTACCTGCAGGGCGGCCCAGGCAGTGGTTGTCCTCCCCCTCAAAACTACCCCTTGACCAATGTTGTCCTTGACAAAGGATACCAAATGCTTTACATGGACCAGCGCGGCACTGGCCTGTCAACACCAGTGTCAGCTGCTACCCTCGCACTGCAAGGCGATGCCCAGCAGCAAGCTGATTACCTGAAGCTATTCCGAGCCGACAACATTGTCAGGGACGCCGAAGCAATCCGGAAGACATTGACCAGAGATTATCCAAATGGGCTTAAGAAGTGGAGTATATTTGGACAGTCTTATGGCGGTTTCTGTGCCCTCACCTATCTTTCCAGGTCTCCTCAGGGCCTACGAGAAGTGTATGTGCCCCCAGAAGCCCCAGTTTCCTGATTTTAGGAACTGGACACGTTTCTATGCGTCTCTACAAGACTGACTGGAAGAAGATTTACGGCAGGTGGACTAGCACCCGTTGGCTACAGTGCAGAGGAGGTATATAGAGCCACCTACCGAAAGGTAATAGAGCGAAGCAGGGCGTACTACTCGAAGTACCCTGAAGATATTGATGCCGTACACAACCTCGCCTTCTATATCAAGAGCAAGGGGGGCATTCAACTTCCATCGGGGGCCACTCTTACTGTCCGTGGGTTTTTGACGCTCGGCAGATCTTTGGGTATGCACGGTGGCATCGACATAGTACATGATCATGTTTATCGAATGAAGTCGGATCTGGAACAGTTCGAGTTCATTGCCAGGCCAACCCTATCTGCTCTGGAAAGCTCTCTAACCTTGGACGATACGGTCATCTATGCTATCCTTCACGAAGCAATTTACTGCGAAGGTGTCGCATCTAATTGGGCCGCTGATCGTGTAGGCAAGACACTGAAGGAATTCCAATGGTTGTCACCGACCCCTGGCCCCCCTTCCGCTGTCAGAGAGACTCCGCTCTACTGGTCTGGTGAGATGATATTTCCCTTTATGTTTGAGAACTCTCGGGAGCTGGAGAAGCTTCGACCAGCAGCCGAAATACTTGCAGAGTATTCTGAGTGGCCCCCACTATATGACGAGTGGCAACTTGCAAAGAACGAGGTCCCTGTCTATGCGGCTACATACTTCGAAGATATGTATGTGGATTTCGGGCTAGCACAAGAAACAGTAAAAAAGGTAAGGAACTGCAGACAATTCATCACCAATGCTATATATCATGACGGTGCCAGGACCAGGAATGAGGAAGTAATGAAACAGCTCTTCGCTTTGAGGGATGATAGTATTGATTAAACATGAATACCTAAGGGGATTTGCAAGAAAAGAGCTGGGGGGATATGGCTGCCTCCACATAGCAATGGTCGGCCTTCGTTCGTGGCATAATACTGTTAGATACTGAAGGGTAACTACAGCAAGAAAGCATACAAAAGCTATAAGAGTGATCCTAAACCGGGCTTGGTATTGCGATGATTAATGTACTGATAAGTCTGAAACTTGCGTCTCTATTGTGACCAACTCCAAGCTCATCTCCCGAGTTGCTAACGCCATACTAATTCCTGAATTCAAAGCTTCCAACTCCATCCCATCCGTCCCTGGGGTATATTTAGGCTCCATACCTGGTGAAACATTCTTCTTGATGGACTCCTAAGCATTCCAAAGCACAAACTCTCCCGCCACATCTCGTGCACTTTACTCGACCCCAGTAACCGCAGACCTCACAGAACTGCCGTACTGGTCTTCTCCTATCAGCTTCTGTCCATTCCCCTCGCGCCTCGTTGTAATTCAAGGGGGGTGCTGCTAGCAATTCCTCTAGGTCCTCAGGGGTCGGTATCTTAGGGACCTTTGACACCAGCAACAGGTCAAGATCACCTGGGTGTGAGATGGGCGGAACTACGTTTTCGGAGGAAAGAACAGGAGCATCTATCATCATTATGTCCTGACCTGGCTCGGTCTTGACAGAGGTGGGAGTAGCGACCTGAGAAGGTGTCGATACTCTCCGGAGTGGAGTGGATGTCAGAGGGGCGTTGGGGTCTTTCTTCTTATGTGACCTCTTTCCAGTGCTGGTAAGATGAGGGGTCGCTGTTCCTGAGCTTGCACGAAGTGCAGGAGTCACAGCGGCCAGCGATACTGGCTGTGACAAATTAGACGCGAGCGCAGACAAAGCTTCAAAATCGGAGAGATGGTTCGCAAAGGTCTTCTGGGACTGTAGGATCTTCCGGACCCCCGGCGTGACCTTGCCATGGCTTACTATTCAAGATATTAGCAACCTGTGGCCTATGCCATGCAATCATGACCACCAGACGAGAACACACCTCGGCCAGCATTATCGCGATGCCGGATTGGAACTGGAATAGACACGTCACGATGATTTTCTCGCTCAAGAGCAGCCAATTCTCTGAGGATTTTTGCATCCTGCTTAGCCGTAGTTTCGTGCAAGCTTGCGTTGGGCTGCGCATTGCGAGCACGTTTGCGGGAGGAAGGTTGCGAGGCTGCAACAGAGGCATTTACTCCCGTATCTGGAACATATGCCCAACCTGGCGCAGGTGCCACCTTTGCAGTAAGCTCTTCTCTTACGCCGAAATTCAGCATTTTTGGGGCAACAGCATCGGAGGGGAGTGTACCAGCGGATGTGGTTGGCGATTAGCTGAACGTCGACCAGAGTTAAATTTCACGCGGGCTGAGACGAGGCCACAGCAGTCCAAAGTCACGCGTTTGCTGTTTAAGGTCATTCATACTGGCCCTGTCGCCCAACATCGATATCTTCTTCTATGCCGCGCAATTCATTGTCTTGCTAGGCAGAAATAAATTGCACGCCTGCTACACGGTGTTTTCTCTCGGCCCAGAGTGAGTCTTGCCTCCAAACCCATGACCTATCATACATGCAAGCCGCTGCTTGCTCACACCCAATTTGATGCTAGCATAAACACCATCACGATTTTCCCATTGCCCCCCCTCCATGAGCTGCTTCACTTTTTCTTTTCGAGCTCACCAAGCTTCTCCTCGAGCGTCTGCACATAACTATGGACTCGTTGTACCGAAGCTTGAAGGCTCTGGAAAAAGTCGTCAGAATTAATCTGGCGTTCGACTGGTGACTGATCACTTACATAGATATCCTCTGTCAAGAGCTCATTAGAGATCTTCGCCATTGTCCTCAGTCAGTAGCCGTCCATGATATTCCTAATGCAAGCGCACCTTATATTCCTCCAGCACGTAGTAATAGACACCAGCTCCAGCCAACGTGCTGCCTAGTAGGAATCCGAATAACCTGATTGACATGCAAGGTCAGCCAACTACTGCCGTCTCGTATGACGTCTGCAAAATGGTCTTGAAACAGACAGAACCTACCCTCCTCTGAATGCGCCAACAGGTTTCCGAGCTGGCAAAGGGGTGGCAGCCTCAGCAAGTCTTGGTGAGGAGCTCTGGAAGCTCCGAGCTGCGCGGAAGGGCGCGGAGGGGGTTTTGGGCATAAATCGCACCGTCGGTAGGAAGATGCGCGACGCCATTGTGAAGTAGGGGGATAAGCTCAATCGGGAGACGAGCTTGACTGTGAGAATTGGGTGCCTTGTGAGCTGAACGTTGTGAATATGTACAGGCAATGTAGAGATCGAACGACAAGCTTGCGTTGCTTGCGCCTTGAGGCCCGAGGTTCGCTTGGTGGCGAGCCCCCGGAATGTTACCTGCCCGTGATCAATCACGGGGCCCCGTTCCATCATGGAAGCGCCAATCACAGGCTTGCTTTAGTCAAATCGCCGTAGAGTCACGCCAACTGCAAGTCACATTCAGGTCAAGACGAGTTCAAAGAAAAAGCAAAGCCTCCATTTCCTGTCTGTCCGTGCAGGAATAGATACTACAGATAAAACAATTTTACTCCATGTGTTTTACAAGCCCGTCCGTGGTGCATCCCTCACAACTCATCATGAGCATCGGCCTCCTCAGTCTTCTCCTCCGTAGCCTCGCTGACCTTGCTCTTGACACTTTCAGTAGCCGCAGAGGCAGCACTCTTGACGGACTCTGTTGCTGCTTCAGCTTGCTTAGCGAGTGACTCGACATCAGGCTTCTCGGCCTCCGCAGATGCCTCCTCGTAGACAACCTCAACTTGGTGAGTTCCGTTCTCCTTGACGAACTTGATGAGATCTTCAATGCTTCGGCTGCCGCTATAGGTAATGGCGTTTTTCTTGTCGCCAGCCTTATAGAGCTTGATGGTAGGAAAGCCCTGGATCTCATCGGGGACGTCGTTCATGGTTGCGTCAACCTTGGCGATGGTAACCTTGTCGGAAAATCCACCGTCGGCATACAGGCCCGCAAGGATATCGTATTTGGGTGCGAGGGCCTTGCAGTGTCCGCACCATGGGGCATAGAACTCAATGAGAACATCCTTCTTATCATCCAGAACGATGTCATCATAGTTCTTCGCAACGACAATTTGAACTGGTCCTTCTTGCTTCTCGGGGATAGGCTCTGACTTGATGCTGGGCTCAACCTTACCTGCAACAAAATCATCAACGAAGGCCCCTACGTCCTTTGCAGTCAATTCCTTCTCTTGGTCGAATGGAAACTTCTTGTTGTTTACAGTATCTTGAATAGCGAAAGCAGGGAACACATCTGCCTTCAAGTTCAGGTTACCGGCGTGAGCACCAAATGCCTTAGCATCGATAGTCGCAAAGCTGATGGCGCCCCTGTGCTTCTCTGCGAGTGGCTTGAGAGTAGTTGCGATTTGAGTTCGCTCTTCTTCCGTCTCAGCAAAAATGTAGGCTAGGGGGATACCAGCGGACATGTAAGTGGCATATGTTTCCGGACCAACTTCACCAATCAAGGGAATGGATGCTGTCTTTGCGAATTGCTCAATGGTATCCACATCGAACTTCTCGGCAAAAACACTCTTGCCCTCGTCGAATGACTTGTAGAGGACCACCGATGGGAAGGTGACTTCCTCAGCCTTGGCTAAAGCTGCATCATTACTGGCACCAAATGGGAAAGTGTCGCGAAGCTTCTCAGCGGCGGCTGTGAATGTCTCATTGGAAGTTTTATCATCGGCGGCGAAGTATCCAACTAATACTACCTTGTCGGCCTTCTTGAAATCCTCGAAAGTGTCCTCGGTCAGGACCGATACAGCTGGCAGCGATTGCTTGGTCATATAAGAAACAATTCTAAGGGCCTATCAGCATAAAGGTCTAATGATATAAGAAGGTATGGATGTGCTTACGCAGGTGCTTTTCGAGCGCCAGTGTATGGGCTGTTCGACTCCCCACGGAAAACCTTCAGCGTCGGGTAGCCTTCGACACCGTATGACTGGCAAAGGTCTGCCTGTTCTGTACAATCAACTTTGGCAAGCTTGATATTCTTTTCCTTCAAGGTGGTTGCAGCCTCCTCATACTCGGGCGCAAGAGCTTTGCAGTGCCCACTAAGTTTTAGGTTAGCCAAAATTCCCACTTGTATAGGATTTGCAAATTGCAGAAAACAGAGACTTACCACCATGGCTGGATAGAACAACCCCAAGATTAGCCTTGTTAGAAGTCCACGTAGGGGGGAACATACTGCGAAAACTGTCGAAAGAGTCAGCTTCGGTTTTACCAAGGATCAAAGCAGGTACCCGCTGGACTCTGCGCAAGGAGATTGAGGGTGGGCTTACATTCTGCAAGAACGATATCGTTCTCCTTGACGAAGTCTTGGAAGGTGTCCTGGGTAAGGTCGTGAACGTCTGATGCGGCGGCAACGGCAGCCAGGCCAGCAAGGGCAAGGGTCGCGAATGATCTCATGTTGGCAAGTGCTGCTGTGAACGGGCCTGTGTCAATGCGCCGGTCAGATGGGCTAGAGTCAGATTTCGAGGGCGCAAGGTGGACAAACCTCTGTAAGACGATGTGGTGGAAGATAAGAGAGGGACGGAGGGATGGGATGGAGAGTCGAGATGTGGATTGGTGTCCCTTTTAGAGCTCGATGCTCGCCAAATTTAGCAGCCGGGCGGTCTCCTTTTATCCCCGCAACTAGCGCCGATAGCCAGAGAACAGGTGTCTTCAAGGTCAAGGGGCGTGTTGCGGTGGCTGACCTCCAGCATCTGTAATCAGCGCCGGTTATGCACCAGATGCAGGATTCTTAGCAAGCAGTGCAGTGTAGTGCAGTGCAGTGCATTATGTGATTTCCGGTTCTTAGCATTTGGCATTTAGCATAAAGCCGAACAGCTTCAGTCGCCTAAAGGCAGCTCACCTACCCCTAAGGTACGGGACCGTAAAGACAGTATATCTGTCCTCTTCTTCTCCCACCTACTCTACCAGGCTACCTATCTACGCCGCCCGCCTGTCACTTGGCGTCCAGCATCCTCGACGATGTCCAACCCCTTTGTAGGAATACGACAGATATATGGCAGAGCTGCTCAAGCCGTAGCTGTAGCTGTAATGGCTCGCTAGTGCTGCGAGACGAGTGTCTCGCCTCTGCTATTGTCATTCAGGGAGGTTTGGAGGTGGTAGTTAGTCCTATCCACACTCTTCACTCAGTGCTCTAAACCATTTGCCAAACTGCTTCAATGGTTGATCTGTGACTTGGTCCGATATGACGTGCGGAGTTGCTTGTGTGAGAAGCTCCCGTGGGGAGGAGGCACCGTGGTTAGTACCAGCGTGCCTTCCCACCTGGCCAGCGTACACGGCGTGTCAGCGAATCTTGGTCCTTCCCATCATCCAGCATGCCCATATCCTACCTACTATCTTATAACTCGGCCCCATCGCGTTGTAGAGGGTGTCAAACAAGATGGACTCCTCGCCGTTTGCACGCAATGCAGTGGCTGGCAGCTCACCAAGATCACGGGCAGCCAGCGACATAGGCCCAAGGCAGCTGGCTTCTGCCAATGAGAACAAGACTCCCACCAGTCTTCCCAGGGGATTCGAGGGTATGCTCAAGACCACCACGGAGACGGGCGACATAGGCTTGTTTTCCATCAAGCCCTCTCGTCTTCCCCAGCCGCTCAATACACCGCGCAGGACCGGAGGTACCTATGTGGGCAATGGCCAAAACCAATTGATGCAGAAACCATTTCCCCTGTATGGCGTGTCGACCGTCGTGGATGATCGGAGACGCCTGCCTTCATATGCTCGAGATGCCTCCTCTGACCTGGCTTCGTTGTATGAGACTGCTAGCCAGAAATCGACCAATTCACGAATCTTCAAAGCCTCGGACCATCGTTCGTTTTCCATGACTCAGTCTGCTTCTTACTCAACCTATACTTTGGCCAACCAAAAATCATATACAAGTCTCCGTAGTCAGGCAGAAGGAACGATTCAGCGGCCAAGATCTCCATTTGCATATCCGACTCGTCTGAGGCGCCCCGGATTTCGGCCATCATCCCCAGCTCTTACTGATGGTGGTATCGTTGACTATAGTCGGCGTGCGGAGATCGAGCGTCCTTTTTTTGTAAGTTGGAGCCTCCCTCGACAAGCACAAAAAGGCATCACATATAAAATCTACATGGGTAGTTGCAAGTCAAAATCACTTTGAGAAAAAGCATCATTTACTGGCCTTGATAGCTTACACACCACCAGGAGAGCCACCAGTTCTCATCATCGCCAGCATCTCTTTATGCAAGAAGACGCCGGCCGCCTCTTACATCTATCCGAACAGAGGCGAACCTATCGACGCCATCACTTCCAGGTCAATTTTCGCCTGCCCGCCGAAGCCTTTCCCCTCTACAACGATCAACAACGCCTGGTAATGACTGGGCCCATAAAGGTGGCCTAAATTATAGCAACGATTCTCCAGCCCATAGCTCATACAGCTTGGCATCTACCGTCAACCTCTATGCAACACCTCGAGCTCCTTCAACAACTACCACGCCGGGGAAAATTTCCGCATCTCCTCTCTACTATGACTATACCGAGGAATTTGAGAATGATAGTGAGCCATACCCTCGCGAGCCCCCGCCTACATTTCGCATCGAGAAAACAATTCCAGAAGAACGTCCATTGAGTGCAGATCGGCTTCCATTAGTTGGCCCGAGTGATGCAATTTACAGCAAAAACTCTACATCGGATCCAAGGTTAAGCTTTACCGAAGGAGATCGACGCAAATGGGCAGAAAAGGTGGACACTCGAAGCAACCAAGATACAGATGTTGAATCACACATGGACCCTCCCAGCAGACTTTATTCGGTAGGTCGAAGCATCACAGCGAGGAACAGATCGCCTACGCCAAGGAATTCTGCAACATCCGCAATCGAGGAGATTAACGACTTGAATAGAGATATCAAAGAGTCCGATAATAAAACCTATTCAGAAGAACTCGATGACATAGGGTCGATCGGTCACCTATCAAGCTTTCCGGTTCCACCTGGAAGTCGAGTTCAAACCCAACTAGAAAGACAGAGACGTAGATCCAGCCAGAGAAAACCAGCCATCTCAGGCAATTTTACTTATGTGACTGATGAAGCGACAATGACACTTAATTCCGAATCTCCCAAGTTCATTCAAACTCCTCCGTGCCACACTGGAGCTATAATAAGCTTTAACGCACTATCGGAATATAGTGTAGCAGAAACTCCAACAAGCTCACTCTGTAGATTTGAATTTCGCCATAGAAGTCCTACCACATCTCCAGGCACTCCGACTTCTATACTTGACAACCATTCTGTAGAGCTGGAGGCAACTCCCCTTCTTCAGACATCGGAACCTAGAACAAGCCAAGCAGGGCTCAAAGTTAGCAATGCCTGTCATAGCGATTACCAAGGGGCAGATGGATGTCCCGATGTCTGCGCGCAAAATCCCCGGCCTTCTTTTTCCAGATCGATTCCCCATGTGCTAGCACCTAAACCAATCTCACCCGCACGACAAGCCAAATTAAAGAATAGTGTACCACAGTTAATGAAGGCCCTTCCACCTCTTCCATCGGACATATCAATACCTGTTGCGTTGCCATCGACACTTGCAACTGCTCTTGCTGAACTTCCAGGCAGCTTTTTGCCTTTGGATTCATCGACTAGATCGACGCCAATGTTATCACAGCAGCACACAGGGAACAAGTTAAATATAACAAAAGAACAGAGTGATGTAGGAGTGGCAGAAGACGTAACTGCAGTTTCAGAGCTTGACTCCATTCCGCTCGAGACAGGGCTTCTTAAACTCCCTATAGCGAGCAAACTTGCAAAACAAGATGCTTCAAATCCACCCCCAAAACTGAGGCTCAAAATGAGAAACTCCACACTCCGACCGACCTCGCCCCCAAATTCACGTCCTTGGAACCTTGAAGAGAGCTACCCATGGACCAAACAGCAGCCAAGCATACGTTTGCCTTCTTTGTTATGGGAGCCAAAACCTCGAAGTCCAAAACCTCCTAAATTCAAACTAAAGGTGACTAGAGCATCTAACTCAACGCAAGGTACAGTACGGGTCAACAGACCCTCTATGGATTTGGGGAACAGTAGTGATTTCAATATACGGCCATCAAAAGATCTATTCACGTCTAACTCTGGGCTCGATGTCATGTTTCGCAAAGTCAGTCGAAACCTGAAATCTCAGAGGCTGAGCTCAAGCAGTTCTCACTCAGCAGAGGAGCGTCCATCGCCTGTCTCTTCTTTCCCTCTTACCAACTCAGAACCTTACCCACGTATTGACGACAGCCGGCCGCATACTTCATCTGCTTCTTTAGCTCGTGGTTTTAGTCCAACGGATGTGCGCAGCTTTTTTTCTGATGATAGTTCTCGAATCCTTGAGGGCCGTGGCCTCAAGAAACGATTTTCGAACCTCCGAGCACGGATAGCTGTACCCTATGCATCTCGCAACGCGTCACAGTCATTTGATGATATTATCTTTAGACAGCGGCTCAACACCCAGATGCCGACAACAGCTCTGTCGCGGGTCGATTTTCTTCAACCGAGCAAGGAACATGAAGCAGAAAGAATTCTGGAGAAGAAAGCTCACGGTCAAAAGCTGAAAGAGAAAGTGTCGGGGTGGTTGAAGGGTGCACGAGCAGCCTTCAAAAAGGTGAAGACTAAAGGTTAGAAGTAGTATTATGATGCGGAATCTCTATTGATCTTGCGAGATGTGCCGCATCACACTGCTTTGGGAGCTTGATAGGGACCGTTTATTGTTTTGGGCCCTTTATTTTTAGCAAGGAATTTTAGCATGCAGAGGCCATGATTGAACCTTCTGGGTACAAAATGTAAGTAGGCTGTGGTTGCGTGTATGCGGCCTCAGCCCTTATCATGTGAAATAAAATGAGTCTCGACTATCAACTAGGTAGCTACGGTGTCAATCAACTAATACGCTAACATATCATCCACCCGGAAGGCAAGAATATTCTGATGCGTGTTCCCTGCCCCTATGGTGTGACTTTATATGGAGACCTCAGTGTAGCACACCTGTGCTCGAGAAAACCATACCACCAAGAACATCCCACCAGAATCATTCCGCTGGCATAAAATGAGCAATTTCCACAGCAATTGAATTCTGGCCATCTACAAACAAAAACAATTCTCGGTGAGATGTCTAGCTGTGTTTTCAAAAGGCATAGCAGAAGTACAGACAGCCCACGGAGAATTCGTAAAGGGAGCAACGATAACGGACTATCCATGTCTAGCACAGAGCATAAGGCTCCTTCGATAGAAATATTCGATGTTAGTGTTCTGTGCCAGCATTGGAGTTTAATGCTAATCAAAAGCTAGGATAGAAGCCATCGTATCAAAACCAGACCTGGAGCTCTGTTCAAAGCATTCTCCTTCACAAGACACAGAGAAATTTTATCTATCGATGGCTTTTCAACCAACCCTCCAATGACACCACAAGAGATCTCCGAGCGCATGAATGTTCACGAGAATGAGATCCCTTCTTTAGCACACATTGAGGATGCAGTATATCCACACAGGCTACAAGAGAGTCCATGCTCTACTCTGGCACCCCATGGAACGAAGGTTGCATGGGAAGAACGAGGCCGGGCTATGCTTCCTTTTTGGGAACCTTTGAGTTCACCTCAGCAATCCATCGCTGTCGAATCGCCGTGGTGCGGGAAGAATTTCGTCAATATACTTACGAGAGGACTGCTCTTCAAAATACCGCGCCGCCAATGATGAAGATCCGTTCCTCTTCTCGCTTTACCCATTGAATAATTTTATTTGCACCCTGGGCTAAAGCTGCACGAGATGCATTTGGGCCAGCAACACAGTAGAATTCAAAGAGAGGTGTGCTCCATGCAAGCGACACGCTATCTTTGCTTACACTGTGGAGGACTTTAAGGTGGGAGTGCTTTGCATGAGTGGAGGCATGTAAGTTGTGGTACAAGGTCATTAACCTGTAATCGTCGATTAGAACAAATATCATATCGAACTTGCAATAGAATACTTACCTTCTTCGAGCTAACAAGCTACTGAAATAGGGAGAAAAGGATGGCATCGTGAATTGGACGTTAGTACGAGATTTATACAGAAAGTGTCGCAGTTGAGTGCCTGGAACGAGATCTGTCGTGCTCGGGCGTCCCTGGCGTACGGCAGCTTTGATGATATCCATACTGCCGTTCTTCTCAAGCTGGTTGACGACATCATCCCGCATCTGCTTGAGTTCATAGAAACTTTCTTTGTCGGCACTAATAAGTAGCACTGCGACTTCGTCCTCACGACCATTGTTATTAGACGTCGAAGGCCTCTCTTCGGCTGGTTCGCTAACATCGAGTGCGCTCAAAAAGCTAACGTACATGTAGAGGTAGCCCCTATTGTTAAACCCTGGCAAACATAAAGGTATCCAGTTCTCTCCGCCGCCAGCCTTGACGCCGCCAGCCTCAAATAGCATGTTGAATATCAATTGCAGATCGCTAGGATGCAAAGAATGTCTTTTAGGGCGGATGACACTGACTAGCCTCCCCCCAGCGACAATAAGGCCATAGAGCAGTTTATCTGTGCGTGATCTTAATAGTGTATTATTGATCACATACCGCTGCGACTTGCGAATTTTGAGACATTCCAAAGCTGATAGTAGAGCTGATGCAGAGCCTTTGGTGAATGTATCTGCTAGGGACGACAGTAAACTATCTGTTCCTTCTAATGGTCTTCGGAGGTCAGTATTTGGTCGATTTGAGAACAGGTGTGTGAGAGTTGGCAACGTAAGTGTTGACAATATCTGCATGTACAATGCTTCAAGTTGGGCTCTGATCTGTGCATCGCTCTCCCCAAGTCGGCTGATTGCAACAAAATAAAGCGGCCCAGCAATATAAATCACAAATCGTGTCCTTCCGGCGGTAAAGCCAAGCAGTGGATCCTCTACACCGGCATAGAATGAAATAAGAGTTTGTATGATTCCTATATAGCCATTGATGAGATTTTGGTCCCCGTGTCTACTGTAAATCGGTTTGCCGGCAGAGCTTAAAATCATATAATGCTTGAATTTTGATTTGAATTCTGTCAGCAGCTCGTCTGTATTGGCTATTAGCATAGCTCCGTCCTATTTTTTCGGCTTCCAAACCTTCATTGCCGCCCTTGGAGTCAACCTCGGGAATGTCATCAAATTCGTGATCAAAATTAACCAAGGGGTTGTTTTCATAGTCGATGGATTCAAAGGGATTTACTGTGTCAGCTTTCGAACTCAAAAGCCTCCATGCTGGACTTTGTGCGTTCATGCTATCATTCAGCAAGCTCACGAGATCACCGTCCCCCTTCAACGTCGGGGTATAGCTCATCAAGCTTGTGGTGTCATCGCCTTCACTCCCATTGCGTCTGCTTGGTGTCACGGATCCTGTGGGGGTTGGGGTGGCTATTAATTCTGACGCAGCTCGATCCGCTGGTGTAGTGGAAAATGTTCCCCGAGAGCCATCCGGAAAAGACAGCGTCTGGATATCGATGGATGAGATGGCCGTCGTGGGCTGGCTCTGTAGGGTCGGCCTTCGGTTTGCCGTGCTAGGTGTCGATGGGCGCTCATCGGATTTCAACAGTGATGGCCTAGGAGGAAGTGGAGGCCGAAAGTCGTCGTTGTCGGGATCTCTCTTTTCTTGCTCGTCCTGCTCGTCGGTGACTATATTTCCCTTTCCCACGTTCGTCTCATCCTCCGGGGTAGAGGCCTCGCTGGCCATCATCGAAGCAACGTTGCCATTCTCGTTCTTGCGCAGCAGGGGCTGGTTTGTGGATGAGGTTGAGAAGTTGGCATCAGGAGAGTTCTCGGGAACATTAGCAGGCTCTCTCATGGAGATGGGGTTGGAGTGAGCTGGGAGACTTCTGGTTGCAGGTTGCAGAGTCAAGGCTGGGGGATGGATACTCGTAAAGGTATTGTACCTAGGTAGGCAGATACTAAAAGTGGCGGCAGTGAGTGGTCGGTGATGGACTGATGGTACTGTAGTAACTGTACGGTAATCGTTAGCGGCACAACTTCGTGAGTTGCGGGAGGGCCCATTGCACCCGCCGCCGGCGCCGCCGCCCGCAATCAAGCTCTGGCACTGGCAGCGGCGCGACACGCACAGAAGGACACGCGTTTGTACCTTTCATCGCGACCAACAAACCAACAATTAACAACCAACAACCGATGATCACCCATCTCCCATACACATACAAATAGAAAATGCACCTGCAGATGCTATACTCGACACGGCCTTGTACAAACCATGGCTCTTCAGCCTACTGGACGCTCTTCA